>OY757059.1:0-1200000 GCA_963582015.1 Xanthorhoe designata
GTTCGGGTTCGGGTTCGGGTTCATGTTCGGGTTCGGGTTCGGGTTCGGGTTCGGGTGACGAAGATGATTGCCGAACTGACGAAGTTCTTTGTAGTGTAGTCACATTGATACTATACATATCAAATTCAGAAAAAGTCGTTAGATTTGTTAAGATGACTACTTACTACACTACATCTATTTCATATTTATAAAAACTTTACATCTTAGCTAATAGTGGCAATTCCGAGTGTCGCAAAAGCTAAACTAAGCTAACTAAAATTGTTGCCGTCCCTTTCATAGCGATGGGAATAAAAAGGATGGCAATATTTTTAGTTACGTTCGTTTAGCTTTTGCGACACTCCGAATTGCCCCCAATACCTAATTATAGGTACTAACCAAGTATGCTGAAGATTAGATAAACGGTTCGACAGTTGTGCCGCGACATACAAACATATTTACACGCAAAAACGAAATTAACTCGATCGATTTATTAATATTTTCTAAAAATGAATAGGTACGTGAAATTTTACCTACACGGGTTGTATTTGTAAGTTGTAGAACCTATTTCACCCAGCAAAATATTCTTACCGTACCCTCAATATATATTTTAGAAATAGCTAAGTAGGTATGTAAGAAAACATAATTTCATATTTTGAATATAATAAAAACCCCCGTAGAAATAATAAATTAGTTCTGCCTGCACCTAGAATAGAAATGTTTAAAAAAAGTCCTTACTATAGAGCTATACTGATATACAATAAAATCTCTGATAACATTAAAAAACAAGGTTCAGAATTCATCATTCAAAAACAAATTAAAACAGTTTCTTATTCAAAAAAGTTTTTATTCTCTAGCAGAATTCATGGAAGACTAATAATAATTAAGTAGGTAATTAATTGTAAGTTACATAAGTGCCATATTATTTATAAGTAGGTAGGCATGTCAAATTGTCTATCTTGTGATACAAAACTAGTTTAAAAAAAAGGGGCGCGTCTCTAAAAACGCGCGAACAGGCACTTACCATTTTAAAAAATAAACTAATGAAATCACTTCATAGAATGACAATAAAAAAGAATCGAGTTCTCAATAGATGAGTCTACACTAACACCGTGTGATAATTCTAAAATAATCCTTAATTTTTTAGAAAAAAATCGTCAAAATCCATCAAAAACATCGAAATCGACCTTTTCTATTTGAACTATTTATGATAATAATGTTGTTATTATTGATAATATTTGTTGATAAATCGTGAGTCAAAATAGTAGTCAATACATTCACCGTGAATGTTTTTTACTAATTAAAACCAAAAAGCATTAATCTGAGCTTAAACATCATAATTTTTTTTAGCAGAAATTGTTCCCCGCCGCCATACATTTTAGTATGAAGCAGTAGCCTGACGTAATTCGCTTTTTATTAGAATACACGCTGCAGAAATATTCAGTACCCTCTGGGTTTCCAAAGTGATCGCACGTCCGTCATAGATCTCGCCGAGCTTCTTTTGTTTACTTTGGACTAGAAAAAGGGTGGGTTGCGAGTGTCGGTATCTATCTGTACCTATTCATCGAGCAAGTAGACGAACTAGGTAGATACGTGACTTTTACTTTGTAGAATTTTTTCTTTTGAATAAATTATCAAACCCTAACCAATGAACTATTATAGGTACGAGTTATGTCGTAACTTATTTTTTTACCTATTTCAGAGAGATATGGGTAAACGTATAGAAAATTACTATAAACACAATAAAAATTAAAGAAGTTTTAAAATAATGCAGTAAGCACCCACATAGTGCACCTACTCATCTTTTTACCCGACCGTAGCAAAGACAAAACATTGTTGTGTTTTACCTTTTTTTATTTATTATCTCGGACCTCTGTGGCGCAGTGGGTGAAAGCTCGAGACGCAGAGGTTGCGGGTTCGATTCCCGCTGCGGGACAAATGTATGTATGATTTGCAAATTATATTTTGTCTCCAGTCTGGGTGTTTTCTATGTATAATAATATGTATGTATTTACAAAAAAAAATTATCCATGTAGTATATCAGTCATCTGGTTACCAAAACACAAGCAATAAATTGCTAAGCTTGAGAATAGATGGCGCTGTGTAGAATATCCAAGGATATTTCAAAACATACAAGAAATTAGGTATGGAAGAAAAGTTAAAAATGATTTACCTTGATTGTATCTCGACTATCACTAAGAAAAACAAAAAAATTTACAAATAAAAACAGGTTCAATAGGGTAATTCATTCATCATCATCATTGGCAGCTCAAATTATAGCCCACTGCTGGGCATAAGCTTCTTCCCTCAAATGCCACTCTAATCGGCCCTGTGCCGTTCGCATCCATCGTAGTTCATTACTAGCTAAAAATATCTAAGGTTTTCCGATTTATTACGATTATTCAACCCAGTATACTTACTGCCGACATTCCACTACAGAGTGAAGGCCCGTCACTCATGCATGGTCATCGTCCCCGTCCCCCCTTTTATAACTAACAGTTATTTCTTTTTTTTTAACTTTATATAAATAATAAAAAAAACCTGAAACACCAGGGATCGATTTTTAACATAATTGTTGTATACTCCGCGCAAATTAATAGGTCCACTTGGACATAATGTCATTGTGATGTAGCTAGTGATGTAATGTAAACCTAAGACTCGGTACACGATACTCACGAAAAATTGATTAAATTTGTATGAGTATTTGATTGGTTTGATTATATTGTAAAGTGCATTGGATTAAGGTTCTAATTAGAAAATTTAAATTAAACTTTAACACTGTATTTTCTTTTGATGATGATGAGCCAAAATCGTCAGATGAGCTATTTGCTTCTATAATTCGTTCTTTTTCTATAATATTATCAATATTGACGTCTCTGTCATAATCTTACTTTATTATTTTTCATGTTCTGTCTACCACTTTTGTTTGCACAGTCTTCTTAGGTGATTTTGGTACAAGCTTGTTTCAGCAAGTCATCATTTTAGTAGTGGAAAATGGCGGCTTTGTATTATAGCGTGCTGCGTATCCTTTGACTTATAGTATTTCGTTTATTTATAAGTATTATTTTTATATTATAATACATTATAGTATTTTGTGTTATAAAAAAGACAAATGCAACATCCTAGTGAAAAATATTTCACAAATTAAAAAATACTCACGACAAAATAATATGAAACTGGTGAGATTCAAACATGAATTGGTTACAACACTATTATTATAAAAGACTGAGAATGTAACTGTTTTTGATACGTTTCGTAATAATTTGAAATTGCATGCTACTATAATTATATTATACGTGAAAATAATAGTCACAATATATTCTATCATGTTATTTATCGCACCACAAAAAGTATGTATGTTTGAGGAACACTCTAGGAATCTAGGTAATGAATTATTATTTTGTTGTTTGTTTCAGTTTCGTTCCAAGTTACATTCTATGGTCTTTCTCAAATGTCAAAACGGGCTTCTAATTTTATTTTAACTATAACAGTTTTACGTGGATATCGAGTGTTCGTATTTTTGTCTCATTTCCGATCCGAGACGGATTTAATCGAAGTATTAAATAGGTATGTTTCGGAGTACCTACTGTAAATAAGTTGAAGTCGTCCTAATCTGTACATATTATATTCCATGTTTGTACTAAATTGTCTTATAAACAAATAATTTTGATAAGCGTTTTTTTATCTATAATTGCACATTTCTCATATTATTATAACCCAGAACATTGGCTTGACAAATTATCTTCAATTTCTCAAAATTTAAAATCGTACCAAGAAGCATACACTGTGACCCAACCCTTTGCCGTGCTGGTAACTAATTGCAGGCCGCGTGTTGCTAATACATTGCGTGTTTTATTGTGATATTTATATACATCTCACAACGACAAACGCGTAATGGATGTGTAACTAGTGCGAAACATCGAAAGTAGTTTTATTTGATTTCAGGTTGTAAATGCTAATTTCGGGATGCATTTGTGTGAGTAGAAAGTGTCAATGTAGGTGTCAATCAGAAATTCCCACGCTCAAGGACTGCAGGCTTAAGTAATTGGTAGGTAATTGCATTATTGTTATTGTATAATATCTAGGTACTACGTACTAGGTACTATTTCCTCAAACATTGTGGTGTCCCAACGGGGCTCTTGTTGCGGCCAAACCTAATTTTTAAGACCTTATGTACCAACTTGAAACAATGAATAAATGAATATGAATATTTCAAACTGCTCAATTAGGTACTTACCGGTAAGCCGGAATTCCACCTCCGAAGCTGAATCCGAGCTGTCGTCTACTGGACGCACAAGGTGGTGCGCCTCTTGGTTCCATCTGTTACCACCATTGCCACTGCTGCGATGCCGCGGTTCTGCTCCTTTTCTGCCGTTAGGTTTGGACGCATCCTTATATGGGCATACACGCGTTATATACACGCATATTGCCTTTGTTCCTGCAGCTGCTGCATACAAAATTTGTATATCTGCAGCCGTCTATCTGATGCTGCCCGCCGCACGCCGCACAGGCATAAGCTCGTCCTGGTGGCGCTCTCACGCCACTACGTTTCGTGGAATCGTTGAATCGCGCGCCCCTCGCCGGCGTTGTCAACTTGAGCGCATGCACCGCGCTTGTTATCGCCCCGCTGCTCGACGCCGCCGTTGAGTCTACAGCTGCCGCATCCCTTTCCGCAGCTTCCAGGGCAGTTGCCAACGATAACGCCTTAGCATACCTAGGTCAGATCTGGCTCCGAAAACAGTCTCTGTCGTATCAAGTCGCTATTCACTCCACACACAAACTGGTCACGTAGGTTATCCGTCAATGTATCTTTGAAGTCGCAATCTTTTGCTAATTTCTTTAATGCAGCTAGATATTGCACAATACTTTCATCCGCCGTCTGCCGCCTTTGTCGAAATTTGTACCGCTCCGCCATGATGGATGGTTTTGGTTGTAAATGATTTCGTACAAGTTTCACCAATTCATCTTAAGTAAGATCCGTAGGTTTCTTCGGATTTGCTAAATTCACCATTAACTCGAACACCTCCTCACCCACCAACGCAATCAAAGTCGGCAATTTGAGTTCATCTATAATTGCGTTTGCACTAAAGTACATGTTGACACGGCCGCAGTACAAAGTCCAATTGCCCGTATTTATATCAAATTCCTTGATTTTTCCGATAAGTACCCATTATCGCAGTCACTACGGTTACGGTTCTAATAATACTTCGCACGCACTTTTTTTGATTTACAATCGTCGCCAATAGTTTTATTAGGATTTTAGGATGCGCAATGAAACTACGAATCATGACCTGCCCCCTGATTGTGTAACTTATCTCGATTGTATCCAAGTTGTATCAAAGCAAAATTCACAGTAAATTGCGAAGACAACTGTCAAATATGACCGTAATTAAGTAAGTTACATAATTTACATAATCAGCGTTAAATCTGACAGTTATTTTAGCGATTTACTGTGATTTTTGCTTTGATACAACTTTGATACAATCCAAGACAAGTTACACAATCCAGGGGCAGACAAAGACAAGTATATTTTCATAAATTGCCGGTAGGCGCCGTGCTCCTCTAACTACCTACCCACATTGTCGAACACTACAAAGGTAAGGAAAGGTAATAATAATCTCAGGTACAAACAATAAAATATTGGTGTGACCAAATTCCAACTTACGAGTAGGTACTTACTTACTTAGGTATACATACAAAATATGCCTAAGTAGGTACCTATACAAAATTATATCCGAATTCATTTTAACATCGGGTACCTAGGTATAAAAAAAAACCATTTAAAAACTTAACAAGAACTTTATACACACTTTTAAATTAAGAAAAATGTCAACACTTTCTAGTAATCTCTAGATTAACGCCCCGTTGAGAGATGAACGATAGAACGGCGTTCATAAGCGCGCCTCGATCCAGGGCACGAAGGATGTGATGCGAGCGAAGCCGCCGGGGAAGCCGATGTTGCAGCCACCCCCTGCGTGGAACGACGTCACGCCGATCTGAACAACACAAACATGACGTTATGAATGACTGACTACTTCACAGATTATATCTACCTACCTCCTAGACTAACCTACTGATAATAAACCAAAGACTTTGTACTAAAGAGTAGGTACTTAACACAAAGTATGATGCATGCAATCACGTGTAAAAATAAATGTAAGATTGAACATTAAAAAATCTACCTTACTATGTATTCGTAACTAGCAGTGAACTGAAATGTAACAAGTTGAAATAAGTTTCGGTAAGGCGTAGGTAACCCGGTATTTATGCCTAGCATCTTTGGATGTGATGTTAGTGAAAAGTGTGAAATAAGGGTAGTACCTATCAGTAAAGGGTGAAATTTTCACCAATTAATCTGGTTATCAGAGAAATATCAATAATACGAGGGAAGGTAGGTACCTACTCCAATAAGTACCTAGGTAGTTAGGTACTTAGCCCTAACTAGTCTGTGGGGTAGGTATTAGGAACGACATTGGTCGGGAAGTCGCAATTGATTTTCAGCTAGTACCTACCTACATGAATAGATAAGATAATGTTTTAATCACAAGGATTAAATGTTTTCCTGTCCAAGATAACAATAAGGTAACTCACGAGTATGTCTTGGCTCGCGAGGCGCGTGACGAGCGGGCCGCCGGAGTCGCCGCCGCAGGGCCCGATGCGTCCTTGTCCGCTCGTGCAGATGTTGGAGCTGATGACGTCGAGGCCGTACACCATCTGGCAGTCGTAGTTGTTGACGACCATCGCCTGCACGCGCCGAAGACTCTGCTCTAACGTTATATCCTCATCTGGAGTGGCAAACAAATGGCAAACATTATTACAAGCACTCAAGCTCCCAGGGCCGGACTGAGACGATGTGATTTTGTCGGAAAGTAATGAATATCTACAGAACTATCATCCCCATGCCGCAGGCCTGAAAGAGGTCCGTTAAGGCCGAGGGGGTCAAGTTAGAGCCCGGCTCACAAACGCCACCTCTACTCTAAGTAGGTATAGCTAGTTCGACCCTGATTCCAGTAAAGTCATGAAGGAGGAATGCGTGGTAGGTTTTTCTAATGCGGGCACCACACATTGGAGTGTTGGAACGTGTTGGTTCAAAAAGGTGAGGATCGATCTTGGACGGTTATTGGAAAAAAACAAAATCAAAATGTATCTATTCAGTACGATCGTTTAGACCACTTTGACATGTCACAAATGGACAAAAACGGAGCATTGCCATTGGTCATTCTAATCGTAGGTAGGCAATGTTGGAACCAAGTTGAAACCAATGAGTGATGCGGGCAACATAAGGGGTATTGTATATCTGTGATGGTTATTTAGTGGGGTGCGCTTCGTGCGCTGTAGCCCAATAGGTACGTACTGTCCCGGGATACGCCGTAGCCGACGATCTGCGCCTGGTTGCCCTCGAACGATAGGAACATCAGGTAGCCGTAGGGCAGCGTCACCGGCCTGATCACATCTGCAACAAACAAACAAATTAGGTATAACACACATTTGTATTAGCTTGCTACCCACCTGCGCTATAATTGAGGCCCACTGTTACTCACCGCACCTTTTTTTTGAGAACAAAGGCGGGATCGACGAAACGAAGTTTCGTGACAATTTTCGGGGTCAGCTTATATGTTGGTATACTGAATTCGTAGCAGCCTCAGTTCCCAATTTAGTACTTAGGTACACTTGTGTAACAGTGTGTGTTACTCGATGGTAAAAAAATCCCACCGAGCCAGGATCCGTGACAGGATCAGTGATTGGCTAACTTGTCGCGCGACTGAATTTTGTTGCAAACGCGACTAAACTGTCAGATTTCTAACGACCAGTCTCAATAGACTATCAATTTGTGGTTTTTCTTACTGTGTGTACCTAATTATTATTATGATCTAAGACAATACTACCATGTCAATTAATAATCAAATCATAGTAAGCTAAATCACAGATAGAGTACCTAGGTATTATACCTGAGACTGAGACTGGACGTAAGAGGACCGTCTACCGCACCTTGAGAATACAGTCGAACCTAATCATAATTTGATTTCAAGAAGAGCACTTACCGGTGTATTCGACGTAAGGCATGATGATCATGGCGATGTCATTGTTCAGATTCCTCGTGTTGAAGTTCGCGTGTATCTCCACGCTCCGAGACTGGACGCGCAGGCCGCCGGAGAACAGCAGCGAGCTCGCCAGCACAGCTGTCAAGCTCACACCCTGCACCGAGGAACACATGAGATCTGTGCCACTGAGAAGCTAGGAGTACTTAGGTACCTATGTACCTTCTACGGAACCCAAACCCACACCAGAAACGGTAGTGTTACGGCGGTTTTTGTGTAGTAGTAGTAGTATGATAATACAGGGGGCTTATCATCAGTTTTCAAGTGGTATAGTTAACTATCGTCGCTCACGTGTCATGTATAGAATTTTTAGTTTATGCAAGTTACCGGGGGCGTTGCTGCGCTGGATTTTCATACATTTGTATGAAAATCCAGATTTAATCATTATAATATAATTTAATTCATTTTCTAAATTTTACTCGGTATCGAGGACACTTGAGGACAGTATCCAATACTACGGTAAACTGTGTTAATACAGACACATGACTGTTATACAAATCATTGCTAGGTTCATCGCGTCACGAATTAAGCAAGTTAGAGGATTTTTAGAGTGGATTACACTCAGTGTCGGATTAGGAGACTATTGATAGGTACCTATTCAAAAGCCATCTTCAATCAAGTGCAGATATTTTTAGATAGATCCATAATTCCAGATATATCAGAAACAGGACGTAGGTTCCTAGGTATAACTACCTACCAGTGTCCAGTATCTACATGAGAAATAGAAGTGTAAAACTCTGACCTGCACTTGTCCGTCGTACCAGCAGTGCGCGGCGGTGAGGAGGCGCGTGTTGGACAGCAGCGTGGCGCCGCACACCGACGTGAAGCCGATATCCAACTCGATCAGTAGTCCCGCCTGCAACATTGTCAGTGAGTGTAAGTGGCCTACAATGGAACCACAGCTCAGCATGATTTAGTTATTGCAACGCGTTCACTAGCAAATCTACACTGAACTCCGGAAGAAGCACAACACGGCGTGCTCTAGCACTCCACGAGTCAAACTCGCCACAAAAGATTCACTGAGTTCATCAGTTACTAGGAATTGTGAGGGGAAAGATCGAAAACTGGTACTAGAGGGAGAAGAGTAAGGTTTCTAGAGCTCTACGACAACACGCTGGTTAGACTCTATAGGCAAATTCTTGTTCCACAAAGCATCAGTTATCAGTGTACTCACGAAGTAAGGGAAGTCAGCGGGGTTGGCAGCCACACCACCCGCCACGCGTCCTGCGCCCGCGCCGGCCGCCTCGGCCGCTCGGATGCTCTCGGCCAGCGGCACGCCCACTGCTGTGTGGTAGTACAGCTGCTTCTCCACCGGCTCCCCGGCGAAGCACGCGCACACCTAAACACACAATACAAATTAAATTAAGAGTTAGTAAAGAACTCATTTCCCAGAAATGGAAGAAACGGTGGTGTGCCTACCCCCCACGTAACCTGGGACGAGGGCAGGAAGATGTTATTGATTCTCAAAGAACATTTCCTTATCCCTGGACTGGATACTACTACTATTTCCTCAAACATTGTGGTGTCCCAACGGGGCTCTTGTTGCGGCCAAACCTAATTTTTAAGACCTTATGTACCTACCAACTTGAAACAATGAATAAATGAATATGAATATGGATACCCTAAATCTTGTAGGTAGGTACATAAAACAGGAAGGAATGCCTCCGACTTTAAAAAAACAGGACCGACAATTTAACGTGCCCTCCGAATAGCGCTCAGCTATTAATTTGCCCATCCAAATTGTGACCACTCATAACGTTGCTTAACTTCAACGATCTATCAGGAACGTATCTTAGCAAGCTATGCCATGAGCGCTTCATACCAAGAGGATATTGTCGAACCCTTACACAAGCAGAAAACATTGTTATAAATCCAAAACTATACACAACAAACAATTAGCTAATACGTTATCTGCTCACCGAGGCCAAGACTAGCAGGATTATCTTCATATCGACTTCGGGACAGAATGATGCCTAAGCCGGCTCCATTACTGTTTTATACGAGGCACAACTAGTAGTATACCCTGGGTTTGTTCATCAGTACCTGACCAAAACGTAGTCTGTATCAAGGACATGGACAAATAGTGAGCCTAACTTATCCCGCTTCTGATGTCTTGATTCAAGACATCAGGAGCGGGATAAGTTAGGCTCTTGAAGTAGCTTCCTGTATAACTATTCTGTCAAAATTCGCATGCATCTTTTGCGCATAGTGGCAGCATTCCAACCAAGGATTCCAACTGACAAGTCTTAAATCGAATTATGGTTCTGGCTGGATGTATTAGGGTAGGCCTAACCATTTAGTCATTTAATGAAGAGAACAGTAGGAGAACCTAGGTTCTTGACTAGACCGTGCCATAGTAAGACGACGCCCCACCTCGACTCTATCGAAGGGAAGAAGATACAGTCCTGGTCACAATTTTATTTCATTTTACATAAATATTTCCGTCCGTCGGGGCAGTCATATTTTTTTTATATTATAGCATCCTTCTACATTTACCTATAAATTTTTATGTGCCTACCTACCTGGTATTTTTATCTACTAAGTACTGATTATATTGAACTAATTAATCAATACATGATTTTAAAGAATAAACATGTTATCAGGGAAGAAGGAGATAGGTAGGTACCTACCTACGCTTGCTTCTCTATACCTACGGTTAGCTACACCATTCCACTTGCAAAGTTTAGCGAAGGTTTCTGACAGTTGTTGAAGATGCTTTTCATCTTTTGGTGGAATGTGTTGGGATCGGAGTCAGACTCTGATCAGATCAGTTTCAATTCAATCTATGTACCTAGGTACTTACCTAATAAGCATGTTTGTGCATTTCATGGTTTGTAAGCGGCTCCTTTGTATGTGGTAGATACCTACTACCTTTGCCTACTACTACACTGTGTTGGTACCTATCTATAGTAGGTACCTACCTACTATGTTGGTGCACTGTTACAAATTCGTTAAATTACCTAAAATTTTTTGCATGATTGTTTTTTGGTTGATGGTTATTGTTCCGAACTCAGTTTCCACCAACATAAGCTGACCTGCGATTATTGGCACGATGCATCGTTTTCGGTTTGTAGAGTGGACCTAGGTACCTACAGGGGGCTATTACCAGAGTGGCGGCCGTTGGCGGGCCGACACAAACATAAGTCACCAAGTACCTACCTACCTACCTAACTCAAAGTCCTAAATGTAAGTTAAGTAAGTAGGTAGGTATATAAAAATAAATACGATTTACCTACTATGATAATCTAGGTAGGTACTTGGCAATAGCAAATTGTAATGAAATGATGACACCGTGAAAAATAAGATTATTTTGATAATAGGTATTATATCATAATATTTTAACAATCAAATCTTATCCCATTACGTCAAAAATGAGGGATTTTATTCAATGATAAAACCAGAATTGTTAAAGAAATTACTAGATATTTCACATTGCGTCAATTAGATTATTTATTAGATTGTACCCTGAGTTAGCAAATATTGTGTGGGAACTAAATTACTCATTGATTAACTATTATCTTTGTAAATTCCTCATAGCACTAATACCTACTTACATAGAAAGAAAACACATTAGGTACCTACCCATGACAAAAATAATTTAGGTCTTTAATTATTGAAATTCAAAACCAATATGTTTTCTGCGTGAATCATTAACTCACTCATTAGCATGTAAATAGCAAAAAATACAAGAAAATTTGAATTTCGCTTGCTATCATTCGCATCTTTAGAAAAACTTTATTTTGGTGCTAAGATAACAAAAATTCATGCTAGGAAAGACCGTCCGTCATTTGACTTAGACATTGACATAAAGACGCATCACCAATCACCAATCACAGACAGACGTCAAACTCTGTGCGTCAAACTAAATTCCATCGAATTGCTCTGCCATCGATTTTTCGTAAAACCACAATAATTTCCTCTAATAAAGTTTGTTATTATTCGTGCAAGTGCTAATACCTGCAACGGTACCTCAGAAGCTTCTTGTATTCCGTAAGTTGGATAATAACCGTGCAAACAAAGTATTTTGTATGTTGTCGGTTGTCGTAATAATTTGTTCAGTTTTGCTGAGTAATTTTGGTTTCTCTCGAACTCGCTCGCTATCCTTCAACTCTTGACACCGTGCCAAGTGATTTGTACCGCTAAAACTATGCAGAAATTGTTGATTAAAGGCTTTATTTGGCATTGAAAAAGTGCAAACGCATGACCTCCTGTGAGGGCACTGGTTGTCGTGACCCCGCCGTCTCCCGGCGCGCGACCAAAACAAAGGAACCGTGTCAATGAGTTGCAGGAATAAACTATTGTAATTGGCACAGGTTTTTCACAATTGCGCGTCGATTTCATGAACCAGCTGATACCTACTATACAGCTGCACTTTATGCTGCTTTGAGATTACAGTAAAAGTAGCTAACACTTGGGAGTACATACAATATCTAAACATGTGTTATTGACACAGCGAAGAAGATATTATGCTACAGTGCTATTTACATTCTTGTTGGAGTGTAACAGCTGTCAATCTGAATAAATTTTCCTATCAGAAGATACTAAATCCTTTATTGATACACTGCATTGGGACTCCCTTATCATTGTATAGCAGTAAGTAAGTAAGTAAAGTATCTCCTCTCCACATTCTGCACAGTGGAAGCTGCTTATAAAGTGGTCACTACTTTTGAAAATATGTCCTATTTGATTCCATGTATTTTATACGCACCTATAATGACACTTAATGATGTCTTCAATTAGTGTGGAAGTAGTTGTGTTCTACAAATTATATATACTCTTCCACTCATGAGGACACAGTTGAGCCTATTATCAGTTTACTAAGAACTTGGGTCTCAGGAATTATGCCTCGGGTCCTTATGTTAATGAATGATTATGGATCCATAAGAGACTTTAAAAATAGGTCAACTTACACATCCTGTGAGATATAATACCTAGGTCGACATGTAGGTAATATAAAGCTTAAAATAAATAAATAAACAATCTAGATGGGTTTGTGAAGGAATGTTGGCAGATTGCTAAAGATAAGTAGAGAATTTAAATAATAATAATCGAACAACTTTTTCCATTTTTGTGAAAGACCTGTGCCCAGCAGTGCATTATAAAGAGATTGTAAAGCATATTGTTGCAGGTACATGCCCGAGTGTCCCGATGATGTCCCTGAAGCCGAGGAATGTGGACTTCCAGGAGACGTGGGCCAACCTTAAGGAGACGGTGGGTTACTGTACTTTTTTTTTCAACTTATATTGTCCCACACAAAAAGAGAGACAGAGGATCTGATGGGGAGATCTTCAGAGTTGTAAACAGAAATGCACTAAAGAGTTTTTTTTTTGTCTCCTTATACATATTTAATTTTGCCAAATGTTTTTGTTTAAAAAAGTTTATTTTACATATTCATCATATCATATTTACTTAATTTTTTTAAACTAGAACATTATGTTTGTATTCCTGTGTTCCCAAGAGACGACACAGGTTCTTTCAGATGTGTAGTAACGTTTAGTTAGAAAGTACTATAAGGCTCAACTCACACCAAAAGAGCATCGAAGAGCAGCGAAGCAGAGCGCAGTTTCAGTGTCATACGAATTTCAACTTTATCTTCATTACTATAAAACTTATTATCGCATGAGAAACTCGAACGAGTCGCGCGGATGCCCGCGCCGCGGAAATTCCGGCGCATTCGAATGCGCGCGCCTTTGCGATAATAAGTATTATAGTGATGAAGATAAAGTTGAAATTGGTATGACGCTGAAACTGCGCTTACAATGTGTTGGTAGGTGGCTGGCGTGGTGGGCCTCCGCGCTGTGGAGCGGTCCGTGTGGAACCTGCGCTTCTCGGACGTGTACGCGCTCTGCGTCGCGCATCCAGAGCCACTCGCTGACAAACTGTACGACGAGACCAAGTCAGTACACTCTTATTTATTTATTCAAAAAGTTTTTAACATTACAGGTACTTAACCTAAGACATTACAACTTCATTTACATATAGCAAAATCTTGACAGTATTAATTATTCATTTAGGTAGGTACATTAATTATTACAATATCACAAATTCACAATATAGTATGATTAAGTCAGTAGAATTACAGTAAATATAAAGTAGGTTACCAATTTACCATAGAGATTAGAAACAGGCTCCATTTTTGTTAGGGAAATTAAATTCTGTATGTCTGAATTGTTTAAAGGAGTTAACATTTTATTTTAATTTATTAATTTGTCTCCAACTGTATTTTTGACATGCCTTTTTAAGTACTGGCCAATTGTCTGCAAAAACGTCCAGCTCAGTTGGATGGATGGTCCTCTGTTGTGATCTTATTTACAGTTGTACCAATTTATAAGCGTATCGGCAAAATACCTCTGCGCAGAAGAGAACAAGTTCAACCCGAATCTTAGACAGTAAGAAATAGAGCGCTGTATATTCCTTTCTCAGTCACACAAAAACAAAGAAGAATATATACAACATTCTTGGGAGTAAGAGACAAAGAATTATATCTTTTGTCATAGCACACTTTTTTTGTTGTATTTTTGTTTTGTCAAAAAACCTAAAAAAGTATTCCTTTCGTTAGTCTTTTAATTTTTGGGTCGTTTAATTAACTTGTAACTAAATATGCTATCGCTCTGCACTCTTTACTCCCGAGAAAAAATATCATTTGCTATCCCGCTCGTTCTTCGGCATTATGACACTCTTACAGGTCGCGTCAGGTAAAAAGAGCTTGGTAGGGGAAGTGGCGGGGGTATGTTTGCGCCTGTGTTCACTCGCTGACGAACCAATAGCACTCGCTACAATGGTATGAAGTGCGCCGCAACACCTCTCCACCAATCATCGACCACGGAGCAGTTTGACAGCCAGCGCTCTTGTTAGGTGCCGCGACCTATAACAGCATTGTAATAAGTAAAACTTTTTAAACTATCGCGAC
The DNA here is from genome assembly GCA_963582015.1 of Xanthorhoe designata. Classification (NCBI taxonomy): domain Eukaryota; kingdom Metazoa; phylum Arthropoda; class Insecta; order Lepidoptera; family Geometridae; genus Xanthorhoe; species Xanthorhoe designata. Next base: position 14,986 of record OY757059.1, read on the forward strand.
TTGAAAACATATTTAAAAATATTAACGCGTAATGAAATCAATATTATTTATTTACCTCGACGTTTCGATGACATTACTGAAGAAGAAAGACTGTATTTCTGGAAGAACAACATATTTATTGGGTGGCTATCATTGAGATGTATTATAGAGCCACAATCAGACAAATAAAATGTAAACGCCAAAACTCGGCGCACTCTACGTAGTGCGCAGAGTTTTTCTTTTTTGCGTACAAGCGACATTAAACATAAAAACAAACGACATAACGTCTACATTCAAATGTCAAATGTCATTGTAGAACATTGAATTTGCACGCACATTTTTTTAGTGTTGTCAGCTATTAGATTGTGACTCTTTAATACATCTCAATGGTAGTATGGATGAACTGTTTTTGACATAGCAAACAACCTAGAGCTAAGATATTCAAATATCGAATGTATCAGTATTATTCATACTGACTGACAACTAAAACGGACAGAGCTAAACATTGACATGAATTAGGTTTTACTATTTCAACAATGACAGTCACCGTGGTCACGAGTTGAATAATAATTGTATAATTGTGTTGTATAATAATTGTAATAAGTATAATTTCATTATAAATGAAAAATCTTACTAAAAGTTAAAGGCTCCGGCAGGATTCGAACCTGCGTAGATACAAGCGATCGCTCTTAAGCCGAGCTGCCTGACCACTAGGCTACGGACCCTCTATTCGAAATTTCCAATACCTAAGTGTGGTTTAACACTGTAAAATGATAAATAAATTATAAGTATAATTTGTCAGGAACTTCCTAGAAGAGCACGTGTCTGGTCTGCTGCGTCGCGTGCGCGGCGCCACGCCGCTGGAGAGCGACGACCCGGACGACGGTCTCCTCGCCAGGTAACTAACATCAAAGACGATTAATATCTAGAAGACAGACAAAGGCCATACACAAAATCGTAACCCTGTCCCGCAGTACCAGATAGCCTGGAAACTTTAAAACATCAATTTTATCCAAGAAATTTCAATACTTAGTAGTAGCCATAGACAAAATCCTTTATCTATGGTAGTAGGTAGCAACAATATTCAATATAAAAACAATTTTAGGTAATTTTAACTAAGTAGAAAGTAATTGAAATTTCTTGGATAAAATTGATGTTTTAAAGTTTCCAGGCTATCTGGTACGGGTTACGATTTTGTATATGGCCTTTGTCTGTCTTCTAGATATTAATCGTCTTTGCTAACATTTTCATCTAATCATGGTATCCCATCCCCATAAGATGGTTGTAGTTCCAAAATCAAATGAATAGATGGCGTTACGTGTTGCTATTTCGAAATAAAGTCTCTGGAAATTTATGAAAATGCCTAAATTTTGCCAGAATCATACATTTTCTGTTTTAAATATATTTTTTTCAATATAACGAAATAAAATATCCCATTATTTTATTTCCTAGATCAATTTCTACAAAATAAAATAAAATTACATGACATGTACGCTAGATGGCGCTGACTCAGAAACAGGTAAAACGGGATAGCCCGACGAATTGCCCGCAAATTCAGGATTGTTTTCAATGTTCTACATGCGGCATCTGTACTAGTGTATTATAAAATCTGTGATCTAATCAACTTTAACAACATGTTATACTAGCTGCGCCCCGCGGTTTTACCCGCGGTAGTTCCCGTTCCCATGGGAATATCGGAATCAAAAGTAGCCTAGTTTGAATCCAGGGTATAAGCAATCCTGGTACCAAATTTCATTCATATCCGTTGCTGTAGTCCATCTTCCATTTATATCATCATACATCATAAATAAATAAATTATTTAATTTATTTTCAGATACGTCACAGCGTGGATCGAGTACAGTCAGGGCGTGGCCTACCTTAACTGCCTCTACTCGTACCTCAACTTGCAGCATGTTAAGAGACAGAAGGTACTAATGAACTATCTTACTAAAAGTTAACAGCTCCGGCAGGATTCGAACCTGCGTAGATTAAAAATATTTTATATTTATTTATGCAAAAATACACAGGGACTTGCAAAAAAATCTAAGTTGTCCAAATCTATATCTATCTATACTATACTCTATACTATTTAATACTATAATATCATAAAGAAGTAAAGTAAAGTTTGTTTGTATGTTTGGGGTAATCTCCGAAACTAGGTACTCATCCGATTTAAAAAAATATTTCACCAATTTGTAGCTTAGACTTTCCGAATTAACATAGGGTATATTTAATCAAGGTACCACGTGAGCGAAGCCACGGGCAAGGTAGCTAGTGTTATAGAAATTAATTAATTAAAAAAAAACAAGCAGTGAAATGTCAGAAATTATTTAATTTTCTTCAACCTTGTTCAGTACTTCCTCTTTGGTAACCTTTTCTGTTCAACTGTTCTTATCCAGCTAATATGAGTAGGATTGATAATATGTTTGTTTGTGTCAGGTGAGATTGGGGAACAATATGTTTGTTTGTGTCAGGTGGGATTGGTGAACAATATGTTTGTTTGTGTCAGGTGGGATTGGTGAACAATATGTTTGTTTGTGTCAGGTGGGATTGGTGAACAATATGTTTGTGTCAGGTGGGATTGGTGAACAATATGTTTGTTTGTGTCAGGTGGGATTGGTGAACAATATGTTTGTTTGTGTCAGGTGGGATTGGTGAACAATATGTTTGTTTGTGTCAGGTGGGATTGGTGAACAATATGTTTGTGTCAGGTGGGATTGGTGAACAATATGTTTGTTTGTGTCAGGTGGGATTGGTGAACAATATGTTTGTGTCAGGTGGGATTGGTGAACAATATGTTTGTTTGTGTCAGGTGTCAGACGCAGAGATAATCTACGGCTCCGCGGCCACGGTCACCTGCCCGGAACACGACTCCAGACAACTTGAGGTGACCATCATATAATACTAGCTGCGCCCCGCGGTGTTACCCGCGGTGAATAGTTCCCGTTCCCGTGGCAATACCGGGATCAAAAGTAGACTTTTTAATCCAGGGTATAAGCAATCCTGGTACCTTTCAAATCCGTCCAGTTGTTTAAGTGTGAAAGAGAACAAACACACTTACATACACACAAATTTTCACCTTCATAATATTAGTGTGATTTGAATTTCTCACCAAAACGCATTCAACTGTCATGGCGTCTTGTATGATATCGATACTGGAAGTTCCAGCTAACGTAAGAGACATTTTTGTCGAAAAAGCAGATCGAAAATAACTTAATCATTTTAACAACATCTATGTTTGCAGGTCGGCGAGCTAGGTCTAGAGATCTGGGAGCGAGTGCTAGTGGGCGGGATTCGAACCGCACTCTCCTCTCGTATCGTGTGTGCGCTAGCGCGCGCGCGCACTGCACCGCTCGACCCCGCGCTAGCGGACACCGTGAGGGCCGCCGTCAGCAGCACCGTCGACGTGAGTATACAGTGCCCCGTCGTCAGTATACAGTGCCCCGTCGTCAGTATACAGTGCCCCGTCGTCAGTATACAGTGCCCCGTCGTCAGTATACAGTGCCCCGTCGTGAGTATACAGTGCCCCGTCGTGAGTATACAGTGCCCCGTCGTGAGTATACAGTGCCCCGTCGTGAGTATACAGTGCCCCGTCGTGAGTATACAGTGCCCCGTCGTCAGTATACAGTGCCCCGTCGTGAGTATACAGTGCCCCGTCGTCAGTATACAGTGCCCCGTCGTGAGTATACAGTGCCCCGACGTGAGTATACAGTGCCCCGTCGTCAGTATACCGTGCCCCGTCGTGAGTATACAGTGCCCCGTCGTCAGTATACAGTGCCCCGTCGTGAGTATACAGTGCCCCGTCGTCAGTATACAGTGCCCCGTCGTCAGTATACAGTGCCCCGTCGTCAGTATACAGTGCAATAAACTAATATTCTATTTCATTCAGTTTTTGGTTGCTCGTTTAAGCATATGAATGTTTTGTCTGTCCAGGTCCGCGCCTTCCGTGTCCGCAGCAGCCTGTCCCTCTACCAGCAGCTGGTGCTGGAGCCCTACCTGTCCGCGGCGGGCGCGCACCACGCGCACCACGCGCAGGAGCTGCTGCAGCGCACCTCCGTCTCCAACTACATGCAGCGCGTTCTAGAAGGTACTTACATACTAAGTTCGCTCGTTCGTTCGTTCGTAGAGCAAGTGGCCAACTCTGGTGACGGAGTTTTTAGGCCACCGTCATGGCTTAACGACTTTAAAAGCCGGGACCGACAATTTAACGTGCCCTCCGAAGCACGGAAGCGCTCAGATGGAAATGCCACTTGCGGTCACCCATCCAAGTAGTGACCGCTCCGAACGTTGCTTAACTTCGACGATCTATCAAGAACGTCTTAGCAATCTTCGCCACGAGCGCTTCTACTGTATAATATATTATACTAAGTAATTGTTAGGTAATTGTTTTATTGTTATCGTATAGTACCTAGGTACTACGTCCTACTATTTCCTCAAACATTGTGGTGTCCCAACGGGGCTCTTGTTGCGGCCAAACCTCATTTTTAAGACCTTATGTACCAACTTGAAACAATAAATGAATATTAATATGAATACTTCTTAGTAACAAAATTGTTGATTATTGTGTTGTCGCCTTAGTTCAACACAAGGAAATCCGCGGCTAGTCACAGCCCCCAGAATTGAGCGTTGTCTTTCCTGTGGATATGTCCAGCAGCTGAGAGGATGGTTTAAGAGCCAGCTGTGACCGTGCACACTACTCTCGCGTTTGTGTCACGCTCTGCGACTGCTCGTTCGTAGAATGTAGTTCGTCCATGCTCTCACATGACGCGACCTTGTATATGATACCAAAGACGATTAATATCTAGAAGACAGACAAAGGCCATACACAAAATCGTAACCCGATCCCGCAGTACCAGATAGCCTGAAAACTTTAAAACATCAATTTTATCCAAGAAATTTCAATACTTAGTAGTAGGTAGCAACAATATTCAATATTTAAACATTTTTAACTAGAAAGTAATTGAAATTTCTTGGATAAAATTGATGTTTTAGAGTTTTCAGGCTATTTTTTAGGGTTACGATTTTGTGTATGGCCTTTGTCTGTCTTCTAGATATTAATCGTCTTTGATGATACTAATGCAGAGATGTTTATACCTCAGGTCTAGAACGTGAAGAGGCCCTCGTGTCCCGCTACCTGCACTCCTCCTCGCGAGCCTCCGCCCGCGCCTGCTACGAGCGCGCCGCCCTGGCTGCACACCTAGCACCGCTGCACCAGCACGCCCCAGCACTGCTGGCGCGCGCTGCGCCCACACACCACACCCCAGACCCCGACGCACGGTATGTAGCTAATATTCGCCGCTAGTCTCCAGCGCTCCGTGGCGCGGTGGGCGGATGCTCGCTTGAGACGCAGAGGTTGCGAGTTCCATCCTCAGCAAAAACGGTGCAGTTTTTGTAATTTCTACAGTTATTTACCGGGTCTGGGATTTTTTTCTGGGAGTCGCGTTGGAACAGGCATTAGAATCACCTAGCATGTAAGACGAAACTGAAGTGATCTTTGAGGTCCTACAAGAACAAATGATTTTTCTTTCTCTCTTTCTTTCTATCCAACATTATTGTAGCCCACACGGTAAAAAAACCGAGGTCTATTCAAAGCTACGCGGTGTTCGCCGCCGCTGTGGCTAGAATGCGCTAATATCACACTGTTCACACCGAAGCGGATTTCGCTATCCTTGTGGGTAAAAATACCGCTATTTTTACTGAAGTTGACTACCATTTCCATTTAATGAATTGAATTTGTTTACAGCGCGGACCTACGTCGCATGTACGTGTTGCTGAAGCCGTTGGGCGCCGCGGCCTTAAGGCCTCTCGTGGACGCGGCCTTGGCGCAGGCCGCGGCCGAAGGACACGCGCTGCTGAGGCAGGAACATAATAAGGAGGAGGTATACACATGGTCTTATTCGTAAAGATTTCTCAATTGAATATAGTTTTTTTTCTGTGGCCCGTGTAGTTTCTGGTGAATAACAATTATTATTAATCCCGTGTGTAAAAGTTTTATATTGTTTTTTTTTTATGTGTGATGTTATGTTGTAGGCCCACATCCACTTCGTGAGCTCGATGCTGTCTCTGCACGGCAAGTACCAGCAGCTGTTCCTGGAGGTGTTCAGCGGAGCGCAGGCCTTCATGGGGGCGCTCGACAAGGTTACTATATTGTTAGAACTAGGTAACACATATACTTCGTGTGAAAGTGCATCAAACATCCATGCAAACTTGCGCGTTTCTCTGTCTCAAATGAAAGTATAATGGAGCGTGTGATGCCGTGTTGCAGGCGTGCAGCGAGGTGGTGAACGCGCGCGCGAGCGAGGCGCAGGCGGCGCGCGCGCCCGAGCTGCTGGCCAGGTACTGCGACACTCTGCTCAGGAAGAAGGTACGTACTTACACTCTAGTTATTTTATTACAAAATGAAAAATCTTACGAAAAGTTACCGACTTCGACGGGATCCGAACCCGCGTGATTCAAGCGATCATTCTTTAGCCGGATTGATTCCTTTAGAATACCTGTTGATGGCGCTAATCGGTGCTCTAACCGAAAAATATAATCTTACCGATAGTTTCGTCGTCGACGTTGATGGCTTCGTGGCCGAGTGGTCGATGGCAATCCGGCTAATAAAATAAAAATATATTAAAAAAAAATTTTTTTTTTGTTTTTTCGGACGGATTTTTATGTTACTTGGTCTTCCGGACTTCTATAACTTCACCGGGCTTTGACTTACACTCTACGCACTATCTCTTATATATCCCCCTCTCCCCCTCCACCAATAAATAAGAGAGAACTGGCTGAGTCCAAAGTTTTTCATAAGGAATTTCTGGACATAACTTTTTATATTAAAATTTTCACCCGTAAGGTGAATTTGCAGGGAATTCTCGACGCCTATGACGCTAATCAAACGATCTCATAAATACAAATATATTATTGAAATCAGTCCAGCCGTTTAAAAGACGACCTTAAAATACTCATCCAGCCGTTTGGAAAACAAAGACAAATTAAATTATACATCTCAAAAACCATAGTTTAATATTCTAATTATACCAATAACCTCACAGAGCAGCGGCGAGTCGGACACGGAGGAGCGTCTGACAGCCGCCATCGTGGTCTTCAAATATGTCGACGATAAAGATGTCTTCCAGAAATACTACGCGCGGGCCCTCGCGCGGCGACTTATACACCAACTGTCGGCTTCTATGGAGCAGGTATGCAGGCAGACAATGTACGCACTAAGGCAGACTAATACACGGTATGGCAGAGTCAGGGCAGACTAACACGTAGTTAGGCAGAAGCGGGGCAGACTAGTACAAGACAGGGCAGACTGCTATGAAGCAGGGCAGAGGCAGGGCAGTTGGCAATGAGCACTTCCAGAAAAACTAAGCCTTCGCATGATGCCTCATACACCAGCTATCTGCGTCGGGAGCAGGTATGTAGGTAGATTAGTATGCAGCAAGGCAGAGGTAGAGCACACTAGTACACGACAGAGCCAAGGCAGGGCAGATTAGTACGTGGCAGAGCCAAAGCAGGGCAGATTTGTACCCGGCAGAGCCAAAGCAGGGCAGATTTGTACCCGGCAGAGCCGAGGCAGAGCAGATTAGTACACAGCAGAGATAAGGTAGAAATTAGTTCGTGGCAGGGCAGACTAATACACAGTAAGGCAGACTTAGTACACGGCGGAGCAGATAAGTACACGGCAGAGCCGTGGTAAAGCCGACTAATACACAGTAAGGCAGAGGCAAGGCAGACTAGTACCTGGCAGAGCCGAGGCAGGGCAGATTAGTACACAGCAGAGGGCAGATGAGTACACTGCAGGGCAAAAGTATGGCAGACCTTATAGAACATTACACTATTCTTGTGTCTACTAATGATAATATTGCGTCCCCAGGAAGAGGCGATGATAAACCGCCTGAAGGCAGCGTGCGGCTACGAGTTCACGAACAAGCTGCACCGCATGTTCACGGACGTGGCCGTCTCCGCGGACCTCAACTCCAAGTTCCAGCAGCATCTGCGCCAGCTGGACCAGCCGCCGGGACCTGGCTTCCAAGTACAGGTCAGATAGAACCCAGGAAAGAAAGAAAGAAAGAAAAAATCATTTATTCTTGTAGGACCTCAAGGACCACTTAAGTTTCGTTTTACATGCTAGCTAGGTGATTCTAATGCCTGTCCTGTTTCAGGCCTTTACATCTTTACTAGATGCTGATCACTGAGTGGCGACCTGTTTTGTGTTTATATTTAGTTATTTTATGTTTTGTTTTATTTTATTAAGTCACAAAATAAACTTTTTTCTATTCTATTCTATACAGAGTCAGGAAGCTTTGCCTACACTTAGGACACTGTAGTGCCTGGGACATTGTTGAGATGGAGGCTTGTAGCAGCTAAACCATCCTCTCAGCTGTCGGACATATCCACAGGAGAGACAATGGTCTATACGTGTGGGGCTGACTAGCCGCGGGTTTCCTCACTATGTTTTCGTTCACCGTTTTAGGCTCGTGTTAATAATTTCTAACATTATCGTTCGTTCGTTCGCGTGAGCGAGTGGCTAACTCTGGTGACGGAGTTTTTAGGCTGCCTAAAGGCCCCCGTCATGGCTTAGCGACTTAAAAAGCCGGGACCGACAATTTATTATTTATTTATTATAAACAATTACAACACCATAACAGTACGAAACCAAAGCAGTGCTAACGTGCCCTCCGAAGCACGGAAGCGCTCAGCCGTCAATGCCACTTGCGGTCACACATCCAAGTAGTGATCGCTCAGAACGTTGCTTAACTTCGACGATCTATCAAGAACGTCTCGGCAAGCTTCGCCACGAGCGCTTCGTACATTCTAAATAGAGCTGATTGGCTAACTTGTTGCGAGAGCAGAGCTTGTCGCCATCTCGCCTACATGCGACCAACAGCTGTATCTCAACCCGGGCAGGTCCTGCAAGCGGGCGCGTGGCCGCTGGGCGGCGCGATGGCCGGCCTCGCCCCGCCCATACAGCTGGAGCGACCCGCGCGGCTGTTCGAGGCCTTCTACAGACGCGCCTTCAGCGGGCGCCGCCTCGCCTGGCTCCAGCATCTCTGCACCGGCGAGATCAGAGCGCGGCACACGCCCAGGCTGCTGCTGCTGAGCGCGACCACGCACCAGGTGAGCCCACACACCGACTACCAGACACTACATCCACCAAAACACAACTACAACCACTCATAACCCAACTACAGTCTCCCATAACACAACTACAGTCTCCCATAACACAACTACATCCGCCCATAACCCAACTACATCCGCCCATAACTCAACTACAGCCACCCATAACCCAACTACATCTGCCCATAACTCAACTACAGCCACTCATAACTCAACTACAGTTTCCCATTATCCAACTACAGTCACAAATAATTGTCGGCAGTGCGCCATCCTCCTGTACTTCGAGAAGGTAGACAGCGCCCCCGCGCGCGAGGTGAGGGACACGGTGCAACTGACGGGCGAGGCCTGGCTCAGACATCTGCGTCCACTGCTGGACGCAGGGCTGTTGCTGGCAGAGCCCAGCGTGCCAGGTAACTAGAGCGCAGCGAGGGCTCACACCACTCTCCGTCACGCGCGGTACTTCCGGGCGAAATATTGTATTTTAAACAATATTCAATTAAAAAAAAATTGTAGGTAACTTTAACTAGAAAGTAATTTAAATTTCTTGGATAAAATTGATGTTTTAAAGTTGCCAGGCTATCTGGTGCCGCCATCTACTTTAAACTCCCGTTTTGGGCACGGCCTTTGCCAGTCTATTTTTATAAATCGTCTTTGGTTGTACTGAACAAATGATTTCTTGCTATCCCTATCTCAGAATCAGAAATATGTTATTGCAAAACTGTTGTAAGGTGGTAGGTCTAAATGATAGATAGGTACAAGTTTATACAGCTATCCATTTCGGATGTGCAACATTATGATAATTGGTTACCTAGTGATCAAATAACCTAGGCTAAAGTATGTAGGTAGGCACTTAGTATCACCTATTAAAATACTCAATACACTTTTTACAAGCAAATTTCTAAGCTGATTTTTAAATTTGTTACCTTCAAGAATTTTAAAATCAAACGGTATCTCGCTCTGCCACTGACCCTCTCTCTCTCTCCCTCTGTACAGAGGACGAGGAGTGCTCTGGCACCCTGCACCTGAACCTGAGCTTCACGTGCAAGCGGACCAAGGTGCGCCTCATGTGCGCCACGCTGCCCTCCACTCAAGGTTAGTACACAGTTTTTTTCTCAGTGTAATAAAAAATAAATAAATAAATAAAAGACAATTTAAATAAAAGACTAAATACTAAGGGCTAATTACAAGTTTCCACATTTAGATACTATGTTATGTTCATATACAATCTTCCACTGTTTGACGACCTCTGTGGCGCAGTGGGCGAAAGCCCGCCTGAGACGCAGAGGTTGCGGGTTTGATCCCCGCTGCGGGACAAATGTTTGCATGATCTCCAAATATTTGTTTCGTGTCTGGGTGTTTTCTATGATATGTATGTATTTACATAAGAAAATGTATCTATGTAGTATATCAGTCATCTGGTTACCATAACACAAGCATTAAGTTGCTTAGCTTGGGACTAGATGACGCCGTGTGGAATGTTCAAGGATATTTATTATATTTATTCCAGGCGGCGCTAGTGGGTCAGGGGGCGGGGCGGCGGGGGCCGGGGGGGCGGGGGGCGGGGGCGGGGGGGCGGAGGGGACGCACTGTGACGACGACCGCAAGATGTACCTACAGGCAGCCATCGTACGCATCATGAAGCAGAGGAAGGTATGTCTACATGGGTACAGCGACCAATATAACGTGACCGGGCCGAACTTAGGCACTCCGCCTGGTCGCGCATTATGAGCCCTCGTTACGAGAGAGCTGGACGTGGAGCGCGTGAGACAGAGATAGTGATATATCCGAGCAGTGCGACGCTACTCGCAGTATGTTCATTCCGGTCAACTTAGTTTACGCTTACGCATAAATTGTCCAGATCCATACCAAAGACGATGAATACCAAGAAGATAGAGAAAGGCCATACACAAAATCGTAACCCTGAATGGCCCGAAACGAGAGGTAGATGGCAGCACCAGATAGCCTGGAAACTTTAAAACATCACTAACTTACTTTCTAGTGTCAAATTCATAGTCTTTTTCCATATTAATATTATAAATGCTCTATCTGTCCATCACTTTCATATCTAAACCTAACAGATTTTCATGGAAACCTTGGGAACCTTGGGAAAGGACATTAGGCAACATTTCGTTCGGGTCCCACGCGTGGGAAGCCGCGGGGAATGAACATCATCTCCACAGCAAACTAAGTTTTTATCATCATATTGACACAATATGTCTACGCAAATAAATTATCTTTATCTTCATCTATAACAATGATATCCTCCCCAGATCCTCCGCCACACAGAATTAGTCCAAGAAGTAGTCTCGCAAGCGAGGAGCGCCTTCGCGCCCTCTGTCGCCATGATCAAGAAGTGCATAGAAGCTCTCATCGACAAGCAATACCTGGAGAGGGCGCCACACGCGCTAGATACCTACTCCTACCTCGCCTAGGTCTAGGTCTAGCCGGGGTATACCTCACAGAAGACACGTTGCAAACCTGCGTCAGATTATATAACACACTGTCAAGTTATACTTGTATAACATATTATAATATGTCAAATTTAATTAAAATATATTATAATATGTCAAGTTTAATTAAAGTATATTATAATATGTCAAGTTTAATTAAAGTATATTATAATATGTCAAGTTTAATTAAAATATATTATAATATGTCAAGTAATATATATATCAAAAGTTGAGTTTAAATAATGTCATGTACCTAATCAATTTGTCAAAATAAAAGTATGTCCAAGTTACATAACATTTTGTATCAATACTTCACGTGATATAACAATTATGTCAAAATTCAATCAAAATATGTCTATGATGTATCAAAAGTTGAGTTTCATAGCATGTTATTAAAACAATTTGTCAAGATTTATAGCAAAATGTCAGGATGTTATAAAAGCATGTCAAAATTAATCATTTTGTATATTTTTAACGATTAATTCATCCATAACTTTTTAAATAAATTGTGAGATTGGAAGAATAACGTGCAGTAAGTTTAGTAAAGATTATTCAGTTTAATTTAAACCTAAAATGTGACATAAAGCAACATACAGAGGGAATCTTTCATTATCAAAATGCGACGAATTAACTTAAAAATTTAATTAAGTATATTAGGTGTCTGGCAAAAATGTACATTTTATTTAATTAAATTATAGTTTCTAGAAACTAAGTACCTACTAGGAGAGTATATTGTAGTTTCATTTAGTGCGATGTTTTATATAATATTGTGTATACATAGGTACACGAAAAAAAATAAAAAAACATTTTGTACAATTATTTAGTAAACTTATAATTTGTAGCTGTTATGGTGCGATTTACTCGTTAGCTGCTAACATCCTACTGATATTATAAACGCGAGAGTATGGATGTGTTTATTAGGCTCAACTCACACCAAAAGAGCATCGAAGAGCAGCGAAGCGGAGCGCAGTTTCAGTGTCATACTAATTTCAACTTTATTTTCATTACTATAATACTTATTATCGCATAAGAAACATTTTCGAGAGCAGGAATTCCGGCGAATTCGAATACGCGCGCCTTCTCTGAAACTGCGCTCCGCTTCGCTGCTCTTCGATGCTCTTTTGGTGTGAGTTGAGCCTTACTATAACTCTTTCACGCAAAAACTACGGAACGGATAACTAAAACTTGGAATATTATGTCCTGGTATACTTTTTATCCGGGTAAGTACCAAGCGAGCGAAGCTGCGGGCGTGTACTAGATAATAATAATTAAACATGTCAAAAGACAGGAAATTATTCTTGACTCGTAGAAGGCAGAGAAGAGGTGTGAGCGAAAACGCCACGTTTTCGCTATTAGCCGATTCTACGGTATGAGTAAAACAGATGGCGAAAACGCCGTTAGCCGAGTTGTGTGGTAAAATAGTGAGTAATAGAGTGATAAAATACTTTTCATATTTAACTAAGAACCCAACATTATATTACAATATTTACAAGACAACTACTTAGTGCCTATTTTTGTAAATCCTACTAATAATGATAAAGTTTGCATGAATGTTTGAGTGAAACTTAGATTAAGATAGTAAGGAATAGCATAGTGACTGCGTATTCGCATTTACGATAAACTATGCCATAGTCTATCGTTAAATGCGAATTTTGATAGCTTTACTCAGATTCTTAATCGTGTTACCTATGAAAGATCATTTCATCTAACTTGAATATAAGAAGGCAACAACTTTACTTAAATTGGTTTTTAGCAAGCTTGTTTCTATTTCCAAGTAAAGTGATACTTAGTTACTTCCAATAAAACTGTAGGTAGGTACTTAAGACAACAAGTAAATATAACCAATCTCAAGAGGCTATGCACACGACGTTTTTTTGAATTAGCAGTAACTGCACGTTTTGTGTAGCGTGTCACCTGCCAGTTTGCATTTGTATTGATACTAGCTTACTCGTCCGCGGCTTCGCTCGCGTAGTACCACCTTGATGAAATATAGGCCTTTAGGCGGTCTAAAAACTCCGTCAACAGAGTTGGCCACTTGCTCATACGAACGAACGAACGATGAAATATAGCCTAGGTATGTCATTCGGAAAGTCCATGCTACACATCGGTGAAAGAAAAGAAGATGAGTTAGTTTCGGAGATTACCCCAACAAACATACAAACCAACTTTACCTCTTTAGAACATTAGTATTGAAGTATAGACAAGCGTACCTACCTACTGTAAAAACACGCCGTGTGCATAGGCTCAAAGATGCCATGAACGTGGTATTTAACTGATGTAAGATACAATTTGGATGAATATACTTGACTTTACTGGAGATAAAAGCAACGCTTTTCAAAATTTCTAGTTTAGGCAAGAGCTAAAAGTTGTTGAAATTGTTTTACGCAATAGAAGGCAGGCCTTTTCACATAGGCGTTATTCGCTACCGCCTTCTGAGTAGCGAAAAATACCAAGATACGTCGTTTTCGCTACATAAAACTAAGCTCCAAACAAGTGATAGAATAACGCTAGTAATAAATACGCTGCAAATAATAAACAACTGTTAAAAGTAAATTACAATCAGTCGCGTCACCAGCTGCGTGTACCTGCGCGTATCTATACAAACGCGCGTTTCATTTGCGTTTATATCCATACAAACGCGCAGTAAAAATACGCCATTTGCATACATTGGCAGCGGCTGCGAATAAACTTATATTTTGTGAGGCCAATACTTAAAGACAAGAATAAATGCAATACTTACCTAGGTATCTGAAATAACATTAGCTCGGTAACTATGTGTAGGAAGAAACACTGTATAAAGCAAAGTTGTTAAATAAATATCTATTAAAATCATACTGCTGTTTTATTTAGGTAGGTACCTACTACACGGCACGTCCAAGTACCTATATGTAACTACTTAGGTAAGTACTTAGGTACTTACCTACATTCGACTAATTTCTCAACCTCAAATGACAACTTGTAAGCCCATTAGCCAATTTAATTTAAAATAACTTACCTACCTTAATCCTTATTGTGCCGGGACACTTTGTTTTCTTTCTCAAGTGACATTCCCATACTGCTACTCCGAATAAAGTATATTTACAAGAAAATTAAATTTTATTGTACGATAAATTTATTTAAAATAATACTACCTACAGAAAATTTAAAACAAAAGACGGGGACAGCGGGAATAATTTTTATCTATTTTATTCAACTATATTTACGGGGACAGAGTACGGGGACAACAGGAAGTATTTTTAAATATTTAATCAAATTCCCGCTGTCCCCGTAGTACGGGGACAACGGGAATAGACGATCGATCAAATCACTCCATTCGAACCCACGTCCTGCCGGGTATTCTTTCAAATCCTAAGCATTTTGTTAGGGAAGAAGTCCAAATACGTTTTGGTACCTACGCCCACATTTTACAGAAGACCTTAACTAAACATAAATATTGGCAATCTATAATTTATTATAAATAATTTATTTACCTACCTACAGAAACTTGACTACCTACTAGGTACCTACATATTTACATAACTGTACAAAATATAATTAGAAATTGGCAGTTTTATTTAAGTAAAAGTATGATAGGTGTTTATATGTTTAGGTGATGATCACGTTTCTTACATCACGTTTATCAGATAGTGTCAAATGCGGGGATGTAGGTAAGTAGGTACCTAGGTACAAAAAAAGTATTTGAACATACCTCTGACTACCCTTAGACATCTTCAAAGGATGATAAGTACCTAGGTACCTACTTACCTAAAAAGAGCTGAAAGAATTTGTCTACACCTTGGGCATCCAGACCAGACGTGATCATATTTAATTTCCAAAGATAACAAAAACAGCGCAACTAAACAATTTCCACAGACTTTCAAAACTTTCTTCGTAATCACATCGAAATAGTTGAACATTGCGTGTTTTCCGATAAGGGATAGGATATAGGGCGCGGCGGGGAGTGGCCAAGTCAGAGACCAACCTCAACCTTCGACATGAACGCTGTTTTCTTCATCTGTGCTGTGGCTCTCTGGCAGGTGAGATTATTGACTACGTAGCTTACCTACTTATTAAAAATGTATTTGGACATAGGTAGGTAGGTACCTACCTGTGAATAAGTAGCCTACCTACGAAATCTAGGCTACTCTTTAAACCTTGACCAAAGCGTAATATACCTACCTAAAGAGCTCAGCCAGCTCTTGTCAGTGTAATTTAAAAGTTTAAGACTCTCTTAATGTTATTGTTAAATGGTACCTAAGTAGGTAATTTAATTATAGAACTAGGTAGGTAGGTAACTATCTTAAAACATCAACATAGAACCAATTGATCGCAGTATGTACTTACCATTACTGAATTATTAACGTTCCTCTTTCATTTACAGAGCGTCAACGCCCAATACGCCTACACCCTTCCCTCGCCTTGCGCGTCTCCTGTCGTCCTCCCTGCCCCTTACCCCTGCGCCCCCGCCTGCTCATGCGCCCCCGCCTACTCGTGCGCCCCCGCCTACACGTCGTGCGCCCCCGCCTACACCGCGTGTGCCCCCGCCTACTCCCCATGCGCTCCCGCGCCTCTAGCCCTGCCTTCTCCCTGCTGTGCCCCGGCTCCGCTAATCCTACCCGCGCCCTCGCCCTGCCCATGCCCTTGTGGCCTCGGGCCTGCTCTCGGCGCCATCGCGCCTGCGCTGCCTGCCCTCGCCCCAGTTCTAGCGCTGAGCTTATCAGACGCGATTGCTGCGACTCTACCGCCGCTGTTAGAAGCTGCTTTACCGACGGTGTTGACGTCTGCGCTGTCGGCGGCTGGTCCGCTGCTTGAAGCGACATTGCCATGTGGTTGTTCCCCACTAGCGCTCCCGTACAACTTGCCCTGTGGATTTGCCCCGCCGCCGACTTACGCCGCGCCCTACTCGCCCTACTATCTTTAAGAGAATGCAGATACTTTCCCTGTTCTTCATAACAGAAAACACAATAACATTTCAGCCTCAATAAATTGATTTTTTATGAATAGTAGGGGGTTTGTTTTGTATTTTTTTTTTCAAGTTTTGTAAGATAATTAATAAAAATATGTACCTACCTCATAAAATGTTTTCATTTTTATTTAAGGTTTTAGTCTTCCTTTGTACTACTCGGTACTAAGTACATAGGAGGACAACGACACGTGAAATGTTTACTTCCCGTTGTCCCCGTTAGCTAAATCCACGTTACGGGGACAACGGGAATAGACGTAGGTTCCAAGGTAGTTTCGATTTATCACTAATTTAATCGATAGGATTACCTACACATTTATTGACAGCAGCGAGCGGCAGCACGAACGCGCTGATTGGCAATGCTGATCCACTAAAATAAAGTAATGTACCTACTTACCTAGCTACAGTCAATCACAAAAGTCGAACTACAAAAAAATCTTAAGAAGTAGAAAAAGGCAATTAAAAAGAAGCACTCACCATAACCCGAAGAATTCTTTCACAACACTATTCAAGTTTTCGTAACATTTTCCTAAATACCACTTTTCGACATTTTGTATTTTTTTCTTTTTAAAACTTTGATGATTAGAATGTATGAACGGGTTTATCACAATTAAGAATTTGTATTTAAGACGTTTCGACTGGATTGCTCCAGCCGTGGTCGCGGGAAGACTGAAGTATTGGGTACCGCAGCGAAGCGAAAGTCTTGGTTAACTACCCTCACTTCGTAAAAACATGATTTCTTTCATTTTCTGATATGAAACATAAATATTTTGTGTTTTTGAAAATAAATAAATAGATTTTAAGGAGGCTTAGCATAATAATGTACAAAATTGTTAAATAAAGAAACACATTCAATAATAAAAATCATTTAATAAACCTTTGGTTACAGAATTTAAAGACATTTAAATTCGAAACGGACTTTGATCGGCGCGCGAGCATTCTACACATTTTGAAAATCGCATCAAAATGGGAATAGCCGCGCGCCGCACCCACAACCACTACTTGCTATTGGCTCTTTTGTTTAATTTGGAATTCATTTCAAAGAATAATGTTTAAAACATAACATTTAGGTACTTTAGGTGCTTTTGAACTTTACTTTTAAACTTACCTTCATTATTTTAAAATGAAAACATAATGGCTTTTATTCAATAAATAAATGTATAATACAATTTATTTGACTAACGTTACGTTACACGTTTCCAATCACAAAAATTACTATTTCTTTTATAAAACTCTAGTTACCAATCTTATCCTCTTAAAAATAGAGTTTAATTTATTCCAAATCCACAGCTGAGCCATATTAAAAAAGAAAAACAACTATTCTAAGGATATGCTCAAAAATCATTAAAACTATATAAACGTGAACGCAGATACATCCCAACACTGAAAAAGCTGAATTTGATAAAACTTTTGTCCATTCCAAATTCGCTAAGCGAATGGAAAAAGTCCCAACAGTAGAAGGAAGATAGTAAAACGGACTAGAGTTTCACAATCGCCAATTAAGGTCTTGCTTGATTAGTTCCTTCGCTAGTAAAAGTTACTAAAGTTACTCATGCAAATGACATCAGCTGGTGATTGGCTAACTTGTCGCGAGATCAAAATTCGTCGCCATCACAACTATCAAAAATTACCATAATAAATCATTTTACTATCAAGTCTGACAGCTGAGGTCGCTTTTTACTGTCATATTTGACAGTTAAGAAGCGTTTACTTTCAAATCTGACAGTTTTGGCAACAGTATTTGATAGTTTAGTCGTGATGGCGACAAATTTCGGTCCCGCGGCAAATTAGCCAATCAGCCTCCCCTGGTAAGTTGTCAGGGGTACTTAATTGACAAATAGCTTACTTCGGACTTTATTTGAAGATGGTGAACCAAGCTCTCAAGCATCAAAATGCACTGCATTCAAAATACCACAGTTTAAGACGCGGTACAGTCAACTATAAAAGTTGCTGCCCCTTTCTGACTAGAATTCAACTGTATTGACTATTATTACGAGATTCCTAATTCTCAGATCATTAACAAAACTATTTTTAATAACATTGATAACCTTATTAAACAATTGTATTGACTTTGGTAATTCATTTGGCTTTTGAATTTTTTGTAAAATTATATTAAACCTTTTTACTTGATCTGAGAGAGAAAAATCTTGCAAAATTTGTCATCAGGGTAGCGATTTTGTTAAAATATATCAGTCTTTGTAACTACTTACTAAAAATGTTATTTAAAACAAAACTAAGTTAAGTTACTAATATCTACTGAGGTATATGTTTTAAAAAGGTAAAAATTCAGTGTGAGTCAACAAAAAACTAAATCCAATGTAATATCAACAGATTATTTTTAGATTTTAAATAACATTAATAATAATACACACTGTCTTTTTTTATACTACATTTAGAATCATTATAAGTATTTTAATGGAAATATTTTTACTTTTTGTCCAGTCAAATTATGTATTTGACTTGTCAAAAAGTAAAAAACAATCGCTATTATCAATCATACATTTGGATAAGGGCAGGGAGATGATGATGACTTTTACATCATCATCTCAAAACACAAAATCGCTCCCTATTTGTACTTAAACAGCTTCACAAGTATAAGAACGTAAAGTTAAATAAAACATTTAAGTTAATACTTTTAGTTAAAATATTAAACTTTTTGGTTTCCACTTGTGTGCGCGAGCGTCAGAACAACGTCCAACTGTGGCATTTCGTTTTAGGCACATTAAAATAAATCCTTATTAATTAAATTATTACTAATTTGGCCGAATTATTGCACTAACTAGGATTATTTAAATCAATGGCTTCATTATGACACCTTTTTAAAATATTTAAAATAATTTGACACAAAAAATAGTATTTTTTTTGTAAGTTCAATTTAACCAAACTTATTTTAATAGTCCCGTCCCTTTCTTACAGAGAGAAATAAAATAGACTATCAAATTAAGTTAGGTTTAAGTTAAGAACAAAAATTATGTAAAGATATTTGTGACTCAAATAAGTTTTGTGCAAAATGTTAAACAATTTTTAATCTAAGTACTGAGAAGTGGAACTTTTTATTTATACATCTTAATCTGTGACTAATAAACAATAGTCGAGATAAGAATGAATCTAATTTAAAAATAATCATCAAAGTAATAATAACTTTTGCATAAAACAAAAATTACACACTTGTCAGTTTTATCCATTGAGGTAGTATTAAAGAGTCACAATCTAATAGCTGACAACACTCAAAAAATGTGCGTGCAAATTCAATGTTCTACTATGACATTTGACATTTGGATCTAGACGTTATGTCGTTTGTTTTAATGTTCAATGTCGCTTGTACGCAAAAAAGTCAAACTCTGCGCACTCCATAGCGTGCGCCGAGTTTTGGCGTTTACATTTTATTTGTCTGATTGTGACTCTATAATACTACCTCGATGGTTTTATCGTAAAATTTGGGTCCAAAAAAAAGGTTAAAAAATGATTGTTAAATGAAATCTATGGCAATATTTATACAAAATAATGATTTCCAAGACTGTATCCCCGAGGCGCGGTAGACATTCTCAAATCTTTTCAAGATTCTTTGAAAATCTAACACCCTAACTAAGGGGTAGTCTTAAGCACATCTCATAATAAGACACTTCTAGTCTCTTTAGTTGACCCAAGTTTGACGTTAAAACTGATACCGAATCCCTAATTCCACTTCTTATAATGCTTACGTAGTTGAATCGTATATTCTGAAATTATTATCGTTATATCGTGTCTGATGATTTTTTCAACCTGTCTTACTAAATGGCTTATAAAAGAGCCGACCTACATCTGACGGAAAATGCGCATTCTGTTACGTAACGCCAGAACGTATGAGTAGAAAATATAACATTCAACCTTACACTTCTATAAGACGCTAACGCAACGCGCGTACAAAACTTGCGCTCGACGCATTACCCATCAAATGAAGGCCGACCCTAACGCTGTATAAGTTTAGTGCTCAACCGACGGTCAGCGCGTGCCGTCCGTAGCAATTATTGCTGTACGCGAGAAATGAATCAGCGCTATATTGTAGTCGTTCATACATTGTCATTGATACAGTTACGCTCGACTTCAGCGCTCACCGTAGGTTGAGCACTACATACAGCCTAAGGCGTTGTCCCCATTAGGCTCACAGTGAACGACTGACTGGTTTTACCTCATATTTAAAATAGTGTCTATACAGTGCGTACCTACTGTACGCAGTTTGCGGCGTTTCGCTCACTGTAGAGTCTTACCCCTTATGCATATTGGTCTTGTAAACCTACTTTAGCTAAAATGGATATGAAATCTGTTGCTATCTCTTTTCATTGACATAAGAGTAACAAGAAAACAACATTCTTTAAACCTATATTCAATTAATGAATAAGACCATTATTCAGTGAGTCGCAGAGACGATGCTCGCAGTTGGCTCAGTTAGCTAACTACGCCGCTGAGTCAGCGTTCAGCGTTGAGTCAGCCGCTATATAAGCCTAATGGGGACAACGCCTAATTATATCAAATAACTGCACCCAACACTCGACCATCCCGCATTTGTTGTTACCCCGGCGGCCAGCCCATCTGTCGTCCGCCAAGCACGTGTAGATGCAAGTGGTAGACTGACTGCGCGCCGTCGCGACCGTTGTTCACGACGAGACGCCAGCCGGAGGGCGCGCGGGCCGCGCCGAGGGAGCGGGCTACTAGCATTAGGTGGCCGAGGAGCTGGGGAGAAAAAGATGTTGAAAATGGGTCGGATCTTAATGGGACTTGAAATTAGTGGTCGAGGAGCTGGGGAAAGCAGAAAATCTTTATTCTGTGCAAAAAGTGAGGGTTTCGTGAGAACATAATAATAACCTTTTAACCGATAAAATCATCTCACTAATAGTTTCAGGCTTCGGCGTACAGGGTTAGCCTAGTGGTCAGGCAGCTCGGCTTAAGAGCGATCGCTTGTATCTACGCAGGTTTTAATCCTGCCGGAGCCGTTAACTTTTAGTAAGATTTTCATTTATAATGAAATAACTCGTGATAGACCCCCAGGTAAAATTGGGCTTTAACTTTGGTGACGGAGCTTTCAGGCCTCCTTTAGGCCCCATGAGTGCCCTAGAACCTAACATTTATGGCAAGCCTTGAGATGTTGATGGGAAATACCAGCTGATTGGTCGCACCGCACGTAAACATTTCCCTTATCAGGCAATAACTGGGTACAGTCGGCGTCAAACGTAAGTGCTCTAGGATGCCAAATTAAAACAATAAACAGATTATTTAATTTTATGCTACATTTGACATCTGTGGCGCAGTGGGTGAAAGCCCGCCTGAGACGCAGAGGTTGCGAGTTCGATCCCCGCTGCGGGACAAATGTTTTCTATGTATAAGTAATACGTATGATATGTATTTACAAATAAAAAATCAATCTATGTAGTAGGTATATTATCAGTCATCTGGTTACCATCATAACACAAGAAAGAAAGCCTGTGCACAATACCACTCGGTCAACACTGCCCTTTAGTGTAGGTATATACATACATAATACTTAAAATAGAAAAACACCCAGAACAAATATCTGCAGAAAATTTCGAACCCGCAATCTGCTGCATCACAGGCGGGCTTTCACTGCGCCGCAGGTAATCGCGAAGCTGATTGTACCTCAGTACAATCGCTATCACCCACTATCTGTGTAATTGTTGACTAATTGCCGTGGAATGTCGCGATCGAGAGATAAAGACCGCGTCATCACCAATACTATAGCAGTATTATACTTTAACGTGTTGCATTTAAGTATTTTTGTTGCTTGATACAAACTGAAGAAATTTTTACTTTGGTACCGCGATTTACCGCGATGTTACCCGTGGTAAAAATTTATATGCGCTTTATCACGAGCTCTGAACGCTGAAGGAAAAACCTCGTGTGGAAACCAGTTACCTTTCTAGTTTTAGATCTTTAGTAATTTTTAGATCTTTTGATGTCAAAGGGGTTAGTCAGAGGAATATCCAAATATGTTTGGTACATGTCCACATTTTGCAAAAGTTAATTTAAATATAATAAGTTGTTTTGTATTATTCTGTGGTACTGATAACATTGGAATGTTGAGGTGAGGCCTCACTGTTTGATTAGGGTATGCATATAATTTTTTACACCAATTTCATTATTTTCTTTGTTCTTAGTAATAAATAGAAAAAAAGTATTATAACGAGGCATGGTTGACATTCTCAGATATTTAAGAGCCTATAGACACCATGGTTTTTGAACAAGCAGTCACTCAGAATGACTCTATTTTTATTTCGGTAGGATCTTAAGGGTCATGTCCAACTGTCTTAAATGCTAGGTGATTCTATTGCCTGTTCCAACGTGACTCCAATACACCAGAAAAAGAATGTAGCATGTCTCCTGTTAGTTCACAATACATTTTACAAACGCAAGGATAGTGTGTGTGGTTACAGCCGGACTGTGTGTTTGATAAACATAGTGTAGCTATTAGGCATTTATTTTCTTTGATCTTTTAAGATCTCTAGCGACTGACTACTTACTTTACTGGTTGAAAGCAAATACAACTTACTATTCTACTGCCAAAGTGTTCAATTGCAGGTTTCAATAAGACAGTAACATTGAACTTGCTCATAAAGTGCCTCCATAAGGGACACCAAGTCCCTACTGAGATCAGAGAAATATTGTAAGTCTAGCAAAGCATGTCTTTGAGATGAAAATGTGATATTGAAAAGAGTTTGACCAGCATAGAAATAGGTAACTATCGAAACAATGGATGGTTTTGCAGTGCATTGAGAAACTTATCTATCTAATCAGCATAGGTACATCCACCAACTGCTGAGTAAATACGCTAATTTTCACGCAACTTTCTCGGTCCTGTGACAGTCAAATGTACCTAATGCTTTCCCGCCACTACATCAATATGAATAGACCATTTTGCTAGTGTAGACACTCGAGTAGCCACGAAAAAAAAATTGTAAATAAAAAGTATGCAATGCAAAGAGGTTTGTACCTCAGCGTCTCCGGCCTCCGCGTCCTGCAGTCGCGAGATCCTACGCTTCGGAATCACGAGGAAGTGCACCGGCGCCTGCGGAGACACGTCGTTGAACGCCATACACAGCTCATCCTCATAGATTATATCTGCCTTGATCTCCTTCGAAATGATCTTGTCGAATATAGTCGGGCCCGGTGCGGCGATGGTCTGAGATTGAGCGCGCCTCACCTCGTCGGAATACGGCCGGCGTATCGCGATCGCCGACCCACGGGATAAATCATAGATATTCGTAGGATAATTCTTCTTTAAGCGGAACTTGAGGGCGCGTTGGATCACTTTGTTAAACATTTTTCTAGGCGTAAATATTGCTCATTTTTACTTTCGCGAACTGCACTTACTTTGATTGACGTTTGAGTCAGAGCGCTTGACGTGTGTGACGTTTTGGTTTGACAGGTGAATGTCAGAAATAATGTTGCCACAATGATCATGAGAAATATGCCACAGCTTTACGTTTAGCTTCCGATAACTACACCTACCTAAGTAAAAAAAAATTAAACACTATATACTAACAATAATATGGGTAGGTACCTAGTTAATCAGTCGCGAAAGCTAAACTGAGCTAACTAAAATTGTTGCCGTCCCTTTCATAGCGATGGGAATAAAAAGGACGGCAACAATTTTAGTTAGCTTAGTTTAGCTTAAGTGACACTCAGAATTGCCACTAGTATTAGGTAATTTTACTCTTTGATTAGGTGTATCAGAAACTTTAGCTAGAACTAATACCTACGGGATTTTTAAACAAGCGAAGGTTACAGTCAAAAATGTAAGTGTAAACATATTTAGGTAGGTATAGGGAACTAGAAAAAACAATAAAATGCTGCTGTTTTAATTTTAAGTTTTTAATTTAATTTTATCACAACTTTACTTAATAAATAAATTATAATAATGAATAAGTATACCTACCTACACATCAAATAGAAAGTAAGTAGGTAGGTAGGTACTACTAGTTAAAAAAAAAAGATTTTACCTAATTGTGGAATGTCCGTAAAGCTCATATTTCTAAAATACCTAACAAAACGTACCTATAAATTACATAAACACTTAATTAAATAATTAACTCCTTTATAAACGTTGTAAAAAAATATATTATTAAATAAATTTATTGCAACAAAATAGTTCATAATTATTATTAATATAGGTACCTACCATAGTATGTACCATCTACCATGGAAACGTTAGTTAGGTATTTGTACTTTAATAAAAATACATACAACATCATAAAAATGTGTTTTCTAAACTTTTTTTTAGAATAATACCTAAGTATGATTTTAGGTTGGTTATTCATTCATTCATTTTACAGTTTGTATTAAAGCTTAGCTTAATTGAGCAAAAACATTGATAGGTAGGTACTTATTCTAATTTCAAGTCTGTGTCACTTTCATCATTGAACGTTTTCAACAATGATGTTTGGAAAAAAACTTGATAATGTTTCTTTTAAATGTTTAAAATTGTAATTAATTACACTGACAAATAAATTACTGTGATGTAAATTTATATTTATTATCAAAAGATACTTTAAGAGTTACCTTTCTAAATTTAGCCTTACAACAATTGAATTGACGTCCTTACATATTTAATCAGTAAGAAATATCACTAAGCTTTATGTAGCAACAAATATTTACAATCGCATTAGAACTTTAAACACATTGTAATATTTTTTTTTCAATCGTCAAATAACTCTAATGTGAACAAACGACGACTTGCTTGACTTTCAGCCAGGTGTGTTTACTGTCGGTTTATATTTGACATTATTTTGTGTAGAAGTAATATCAAACATCTAAGCAAACCCAATGATAGGTAGGTTATTGAGACTGGCCGTTAGTAAAAGTTATCTAACGATCGAGAATTTCCCTAACCTAATGCTATGAAGAAGTGATCCCAGATGTTAAAGAAGATACGAAGCAGTAACCCATTCCTGACCTTATTTTTATTCATTATCTTATTCTTATTTACAAGGTTTTAATAAATTTTTAAGCAATTTGTGTTACTTAAACTGCTAATATGTATAGTAACTTGTTAACTCTAATTTCTAGAAATGTATAGCTTAAACCATCTAAAATGCCCCTGAAAACCAGAGCAGCAATCAAGTACCTAGGTAGGTACTGCTGTAGCAAATGCTGAGAAACCTTTTTTCTGTCACAATTTTAACAAAAAAAGTCTTTTACTTATATGTATTTGGGTGTAAATAAATATTTTATAATAGGTAACTATTAGAAATACTAAAACATAACCTAAACAACTAAATTAACAAGGAACTCTGTTTTCTATCTAAAATATTGTCCTATGATAGAAGGCAGAGTTCAGATTAAAAACTAATACTATGAAGACGTAATCCTAGATGTGAGAGAAGACACAGCAGTGAAGATACCGAGCAGCAACCGAAGCACGCCGTGCACGATGCTTCGCACGAGCGGGTTGTGGAGCGCGACGCGACAGAGAAGCACGAGCACGAAGAATAGCACGGTGTTGTGCACGAACTTCATTCTGGAGTATAGAAAAATAACATTACATTTCACACTTGTTTTAAAATCTTCAAAGTCTAATTATAGGACGATAGATAGTTTTTTTTTATTGTGTTAAACCACACTTAGGTATTATTTCAGTAACGATACTTTCAAATTTTAACGCGAACAATACTTATTGTCATATATAGGTATACGTCTCGGTTTGCGCCGCTTATATTAGGTACCTGTGTCATACATAGCATAGCTATGGCTATGTCACTTACTTGCGTAGATGTCGTTTTGCCTTGTCAATGTCTTGGTCCTTTTCTTTCAGTAGATACTTTCTGGTGCCTTTTACGAAGTTGACGTAATGTTCATCCCAACTGAAAACAAAAAGTCAAACTTTAACTCAATTTTTTTTTCTATATCGTCAAATCCTGTTCCAAACGCGACGCACCACCCAAAGCGTAAACGTTGCTATGTTTTCTTTTGTAAGTATCTAGAAAGTTCAGGAAATCGTTGTTTTATTTTGAAGGAAACCCAAAAGGAACACTTTTTTTTCCCAAAGTAACTTATAAAATCAAATCGTAAGTTTTTGCATTATTTGAAAAAAAACATTAGTACCTACCTATCATTCTACTGAAATACGAGTAGGTATGGTGCAAAATACGGTGTCACATTATGGATGGTTCTTAGATTCAATTAGTGGCAAGTAAATGATGATGAGGATTGTAACGTACTTGATGGTATGTGGATCCAAGTTGTACACAGCTCTGTCTTGCGGCGTGAGCCTGGCATGAAGTTTCTGTACGTTGTCCGTCTGGAAGCGCCACTCGCGAAGCGAGAAGAAACGAAGCACCTCGTTCATCGCAACTAATCGTTGACTTACTTTTATTAAGCTTAACCTGGAAAACCATAAAAAAACAAGTCAAAATTATGTTTCAAGTTCATTTAATTTTGTTCTCACCCCTATTCTTTTGCCATTAAATCGAAAGTTTTATTGAAGCTGGTATCCCTATTTGTCCGTTTCGTTCTACGCAGATATAATTTTTAGTTTGAATACAAGGAAGAAGTATCTCTCTCCATGCTTCGATCAAATGATCGAAGTCTCCATGGTTAAAAATTAAATTAATTGAATCTTCTATTATTGTAGGTAGGTAGGTACCTACCTAGTTATAATAAAGATTATGTTTGTACTTTTTTTTCTAATTGTTTACGAAATGATTATTAAAGTGTTAATTACATACACAGTAGAAAAGTAGGTGGGTACTTAACAATACAATAAAACTCACTTAGTTTTGATGCCGAAGAGTCGTGTAGCGTACTCAGCCAGATGCAGGGGAAGCGTTTGAACCAGGAACTCCAATGATTTCTGCGTGAACCTGGAATACATTCAGTGAACAAAGTGTCAAGACGTGTTCTCTACACTCGAGCCCCAAGGATACCAATATTAACCCCCTGATTGTGTACCTACACTTGTCTCGGACTGTATCCAAGTTGTATCAATTAAAGCAAAAATCATAGTAGGTGAATAAATCACTGACGCCACGTGGTCGGATTCAAACCTTTACTACTTATTTATGCAGGTATACCTTCCTACCTACCTAATGTAGGTAAGTATAGGTACCTAGCCTAGGTACTAGCCTACCTAGCTAAAGGTGTCACGATTTCAATGCAGCGAATCAGCCAGATTTTTCCCACTCCTGGGTACCTACTTATAAGCATTTATTTGATCGTCTGTCGGCCAAAGACGCTGATGATATCGTCTAACCTAGCTGTTACCTCCAACGTTTATTTTACTAGTCCTCAGTTAGATAGGTACCTACCTACTATTCTGTTTCAAAACCACCTGTCAGAATAAGCTTTTATTAAAGTACCTACCTAGGTATACCTACTCAGTGTTCTCTAACACAGTGAGTAACAAGTTGGCATGGTATGGCCATGTTATGAGAAGAGAAGAATGGCATGTAAATAGAAGAGTGCTTGATATGCATGTGGATGGATATATGGGTAGAGGTAGACCAAGGAAAAGATGGATGGACTGTGTGAAAGTTGACATGAGTAAGAAAGGGGTGAATGTTGAGATGGCGGTTGATAGAGGGAAATGGAAGAAGAATACATGTTTTGCCGACCCCACGTAAGGTGGGATAAGGGCAGGAAGAAGAAGAAGACTCACGTGTTCTCTACACTCGAGCCCCACGGATACCAGAATGTGTCATCCATGGGATGCTCGCGCACGGAGTCCTTCACGGAGCGCTCGAACTGACGCCACGTGGTCGGGTTCTCGACAGTACTGCAGTTGTAGACGCGGACGTCGGGCGAACTGTTAACAAGACAAGGCAATCAGCAATTTCAATTTTCACTTCCGACGGGATTCGAACCAGGGTTAGTGGGAATTTTATGCCGG
Source organism: Xanthorhoe designata (assembly GCA_963582015.1). Taxonomy (NCBI): domain Eukaryota; kingdom Metazoa; phylum Arthropoda; class Insecta; order Lepidoptera; family Geometridae; genus Xanthorhoe; species Xanthorhoe designata. Next base: position 43,344 of record OY757059.1, read on the forward strand.
CGCCCCACATGGGCTTCAACTTGGGGCCAACATAAAAATGACCAACGCAATGCTCCGTTTACGGTTTAGACACAAACGGCGCATTGCCATTGGCCATTTTAATGTTGGCCCCAAGTTGAAGCCCATGTGGGGCGTCGGCATTTGTATCATAATCCCCTTTAGAGCTGAAAGTTGAAATCAAGGGGATTTTGACAATAAAATTCCCAAAATACACTTTGAAGGAAAAAACATTATTGAGAGAAATTAATAATTTAGGTACCTAGGTAAGTAGGTAATATTCTGTGTAGTAAGTTCGTGTGAGCAAGTGTCCAACTCTGGTGACGGAGGTTTTAGGCCGCCTCCTAAAAAGCCGGGACCGACAATTTAACGTGCCCTCCGAACGGAAGCACTCGTTGGATTTAGGAACCAGGGTTTATACAACTTACGATGGTTTTAAAAGTCAATAACACTTACTTGTCTATAGCTGTCTCCCAGGCAACAGCGATCAATGTATCGATAGCCAGGTCTACCGGCAGCAGGTCTGCCCTTGCGGCTTCCCGACAGCAGAAGACATGCAGCAGCCCCTTGCCAGCCGCTACCACCACGCCGCTCGGACCGTTGAGGTTCTCGATCCAGCCCGGGTATGGATGACGGAGCGCTGATACCACTGTAGGGAAGGTTTTTTGCTATATTTTTACGTTATATTTCGAAGTGTAAACTTATTTATGGCCGTTGGGCATTTTTGACATGGGAATAAACTTTGTTAAAAAAAACTCGCGACACTGTTACCGTAACCGCCACCTCTGTAGGTACCTACCTATATAATGATTAAAAAAATACACACGTAGGTAGGTACCTCCAAGTTCAAGTTTTCACATATGCCAGTCGATAGAGCGTGGAATTTTAGATCGAACTGCATATTTATCTCATTTTCGACAAAATGTCCCTTACGTTAAGTGATACTTCCGGTGACGTTATGTCACATCCTACATTAGGTATAACTAGAAAAATACCCAGACCTGGATCAAATATCTGCAGGACAGGATATATTTACAAATATTTGCCCTGCAGCTGGGATCGATCTCTTGCGTCTCACCAATTAGTAGGCCTGAAGATAACTGGGTAGGGGCTGAGGATGCACACTTCTAAAAGTCCTGCCGAGTAAATGCCTGAGATTTGTCTAAAAGTCCTAAGGACCATGATAATAGTGATTCTGGATGTCGCCAAAACTAAACTACACTAATTTGATAGCACTAATTGATGCTATCCTTTTTATTTCGATCGTTATGAAAGGGACGGCAACATTTTTAGAGTTGTCAAATTAGTTTAGTTGTTTTGGCGTCATCCTGAATAGCCACCAATAATTATAAGTGTTGTATTTTTGTCTTACCAATAGTAGGCCTGAAGATAGCGACCGGATAGTTCCTTGGCGAGTGCTGCTGCACCGCGTTCTCGGCCAACGCTTTCGTGAATGTGTATGTGTTGGGCTTCGGGGATATGTATCTGTGGAGAAAACGGCCTAGTTGCAAAATCCCCTAGGGGATTTAGGAATTTTAGTGTCAAAATCCCCTTAGGAGCTGAAATTTCAGATCAAGGGGATTTAGACACTTAATTACCAAAATCCCCTTTGATGTTATATTTATAATACTTAATACTTAAGTAGGTATACCTACCTATTTAATATTTTAAACAAGTTTAGTGATCAAATATTTTCTGGATGGGACATTAAAGATGCTTACTCAGGTGTGAGCGAGGCCAGCATATCTCTCGGTGCCGCTTCCGCCAGCGCCAGCGCGCGCTCCAGCGGCGCATGCGCAGGCGCCGGGTACACTCGCTCCTCCACTAGGGACAGCTCTGCATTGCAGTAGCCTGTTGATACGTGGACGAACGCCTGCAACAAGAGATTAATTCAATAATTAAAATACTATAATGTAGGTAGGTACTTACACTTACAAATAATAAAGAAAATCTAATCTAATTTAACTTAAAAGTTTTATTTGACACTTTGAAACATAGGTCTATGTTTCAAGAGTAAAATCAATATCTAACTCTTCTGATACAAATAGCCAACTCTCCAGTTTAAAGTACCTACCTAGGTAGGTAGGTACTTAGTAAATGTCAAAAATTTGACATTTACCTACTAAATACAATTACATTTGACAACCATTACCGGCGTAATAAGGTGCCTTTACCATAATTTTAGTAGGTACTTAGGTACCTAAGTTACTAAAATTATTGATTAGGTAGTTAAATGCGAGCTTAGTAGGTACTTTTTTGCAATGTCTAGGTCACGCTAGGCGATGGTCGTTGTCACAGTCACGTGTTTGTCACGGCTTCTTTGATAACAAATATTGACACAACATTAGCATGGACAAACGTGATCAAGAAAATGGCAAGTTGATTTAGGTAAGTATGTAATTAAATAGGTATTTTGAGTCAGTGACCGGGCTTTGATTCTTCAACTAAGTATCGAATAAGCTTGTTTATTTTGCTAACTAAAAACTCAGGCCTTTACATCTTTACTAGATGATTTATAACGTCTGGAGGCAAAACTCTGAACTCTGAACGAAAGTCGAGAAAATCGGCCAACACGACTCAAAACTTAATACGATTTAATGGTTAATTTCTATTTTTTATCTGTGGTTATCGTTTGACAATAGTTTTTTACAACGTCAAATATAAGCAGGCGGAGCCGGGCGCTTTCACTAGCGGTAATAACCTAAGAACTAACAAGGTGAATGATACATGAATGACGTCGGTAGGTTAGGTAGCCTTACCTAACAGCGGAGTGCTAACAGGCTGATAATAATGGAGAATTAGTTTAAATTGTGTTTATTGATATGCCCTTAGCATGTTTTAGCTATGTTGAGTTATGTTGGGCACTATAAAAATAAATATCCTCGGACTTTTCACAAAGCATCATCTAGTCCCAAGATAAGAAAATTAATTAATCGTCGTCAAAACAATAGTAAGAGATAGGTAGGTACTCACAGAAGAAAGAAAAATCATTTATTCGGGTAGGACTTCAAGGATCACTTCAGTTTCGTCTTACAGACTAATGCCGGCACCACACATGGGCTTCAACTTGGGGCCAACATTAAAATGGCCAATGGCAATGCTCCGTTTACGGTTATTAGCCACAAACGGAGCATTGCCATTGACCATTTTAATGTTGGCCCCAAGTTGAAGCCATGTGTGGTGCCGGCATTACATGCTAGGTGGTTCTAATGCCTGTTCCAACGCGACTCCCTACACTCACAACAACTAGTAGGTATTATAGAAGTAGCGGGGGTATGTTTGCGCCTGTGTTCACTCGCTGACAAACCAAAATCACTCGCTAAATCAATGGTATGAAGTGCGCCGCAACACCTCTCCACCAATCATCGAGCACTGAGTTTGACAGCCAGCGCTCTTCCTACGTGGCGCGACCTTTATGAGATACTCACAGCGATATGAGGTAGTTGGTCGCAGATGTGCATCAGCCTCATCACGGAGCGTACGTTCTGGTCCACCGCCACGTCCAGCGCTTCGTCAAACTTGAGGGTCGCTGCCGAGTGGAACACCAATGATACCTGATACAATACATAATGAATGAATAAATATCCTTGGACATTTTTACACAGAATCATCTAGTCCCAAGCCATGCTTGTGTAAAGGACAAGATAACCAAGGGCTATTATCTTGCCACGAAACGATATTCATCACCATCACCAAAAAATTAGGCTTAGTTTATTTATTTATTTATTTATTTATACTTTATTGCACAAAATAAACATTTATAAGAGCTTAAAACTAGACAGGTAATGGCAAAGGCGAGCTTAACCCTAAAAAGAGTTCTCTTCCAGCAAACCCCAATAGGGAGAGAGAGACGCAGTTTAAAGTGTGGGTGTGCGTGCATAAATAGGAAAAATAATAATAATAAAAATATAAAAATATTCCTAATCCTGCAAAACAAATAAACTACCACATAAACTAGGTACTTACTATAATACAAATACAAAGTAATACATATCAAACCAAAATACTAAATGCCTACAGTAAAATATACTACATAAATACATACATAAACTAAATACTAACAGTATAATTATAAAGTAAGGTAATGCTCTTTGACTTTACGCTTAAAAATGAAGATGGAGGGGCTAGCACGAATATCATGAGGGAGAGAATTCCATAAAGTAACTGAAGCAACAGTAAAAGAACCACCATAGCGGCTGGATGAATGAACAGGACATTTAAGAAGAAGGGACACTGACGTTCTACATGGATCGTCACTAGAGTAAAGAAATTCAAAACGTTCACGGAGGTAAGAGGGAGAGAGAGGATTGTTTAAAATGTTATAAAGAAGAGAGAGAACGTGCATATCACGCCGGCGACGGATAGGAAGCCATTTTAATTGAGCTCTGAACGTTGAAACGTGATCGAATTTACGCAAACCGAAAATGAACCGGATGCATAAATTTTGAAGACGTTCAAGTTTGTTAAAAATTTCCTCCGTGGCGTCAAGAAAACAAGAGTCCGCATAATCAAGTAAGGGAAGAAGGAGAGATTGAGCAAGAGTGATTTTAGTATGAAAAGGCAAAAAATTTTGTAAACGCTTGAGAGAATGAAAGGAAAAGTGAACTCGCTGACTGATTGCATTAACGTGCCTTTGCCACGAAAGCGTAGGCTCAAAGAAAACACCTAGATTCTTGGCAAAAGCAGAGTAGACAATAGCAGAATCATTATAGAAGAGAGGGGGTATAGGTGATTGCCGAACTTTACTTAGCATATACGGGCTGCCGCAGATTAACGCCTGAGACTTAGAAGGATTGACCAACAGACCAAAAGCCTTCGCCCATGCATGAATATTATTGAGATCAGAGTTAATTTGATTAACTCCCATGGCTAAGTCATTAGTCTTAATGTGACAGTAAATTTGCAGATCATCTGCATACAGATGATACTTAGAGGAAATGACAGAGGAGATAGCGTTAATGAAGATGGAGAAAAGGAGAGGAGAAAGAATACCTCCCTGCGGTACGCCCGCAGTTATATCACACCAATTTGAGTAAGAATCATCAAAGCGAACACACTGTGACCGGCCCGAGAGATATGAATTAAACCAAACTTAGTGTCAAAATCCCCTTTAGAGATTCCCTTTAAAAGGGATTTTGGGAATTTAGTGTCAAAATCCCCTTTAAAGCAGAAATTTCAGATCAAGGGGATTTTGACACTGAAATTATTACAGTAAATCGCGAAAACAACTGTCAGATTTGAGAGTAAAACCGCGACGCGACCGCGACCGTGAAGCCCTGCAGCTGCAGATCAGATGACTGATTAAATACTTAAATTATAAAATACATAGGTACCTACCTACATATTTAAACATATAAAACACCCACCACGTACCCACCCCACTACGTACCTACGCCACGAGCGCTTTAATTAAGTAGGTAACATTGAGCATGGATGAAACCTAGGATCAATAATATAGGATGAAACAATTGAATGTTTTTTGCGACGAGACTCTACGAGTCTATTTTCAAGCTTCATAAAATTCATATTTTGTACTTAGTTAAGTGTTAAGTAAGTAAGTATTTATTTCAAAATCCTAGATCCTAACATTACTGAAAAATATTTGCCTAACACTCAACGCATCGTTAGTTTTAAGTCAAGGTTTAAATTGAAGTTCGTAGTAAGTACCTAAAGCTTGCACAAGACTCTTGATAGATCGTTCAAGTTTAGCGACGTTACAAACTAAACAGTCTGAATGACTACAAAGAGGCATTAACCTACCTAGGTAAGTACATAGAACAATATCTCATCTTTGCTAGGTAGGTATAAGCACACAACGTTTTTGGACGACAATCACTGCGCGTTACCAGTTAATTCGCAGCGCATTTTACAAACGCGAGGATGATGCATGGTCACATCTTGTTGACTGCATTTTGTTCGTATGAAATATAAATAAGTAGGTACAATACATTTCAAACATGAGAGTGTGTAGGTATATTTTGCATAATATCTCGCTATAAAAAGGCTCATTAGTTCCGTGGACGCTCACTTCAGCTATCAGCGCCACCATGGCGATATTCAAATGGTTTCATACAAACATCGGTCGTAGCCAGTCCAGCGTACCTACTTGTATTAATAGAGGTCAGCGAAAACCTTTATGCGGCCTAGTATAGTATTATTTTATCTGTAATGCGGCTTAAAAACTCCGTCACCAGCCCCCCTGATTGTGTAACTTGTTTCGATTGTATCAAAGCAAAAATGACAGTAAATTGAGACAAGTTACGCAATCAGGGGGCAGAGTAAGCAATCGTATAAGGTCAACACTCATTACTGAAACTTCCAGATGCTTCCGTGAATGTAAAAGTAAATAATTAAAATTCATCTTTAGCATCGGCATTTGATCTGGCCTTCATCTCGACCTTTGAAAGTTGAAGACCAGTTGCAAAACTGCAACTACCAATATAAATTTGCATTTACCTAAATGTTACCGAATTTCTGCAATCTGCGAGATTAGAACGTGCACCTTCATAAACCGACTTCAATAAAGGAGGAGGTTCTATGTTCCCCTGTAGGTAGGTACCTACCTTTTTTATTTTATTTTATGTACCTACCTAAGTAAAGTACCAATGTTTACCGATTATTCCGTCAATGGTGGAACGATTCGAAAATTCTTTTTAAGGTGGTTGCATGCATCAAACTAGCGCCGCCGCCGCCTATTTTATTTGATTAAGTAGGTATAACGCTGAACAAAAAAACTGAATGTTCCGTTTGTGAAACCTATCATAAGCTTTTTTTAATACCTCTGTTATAGTTTTATTTTGTATAGTTTAAGAAGAGTAGCGAAAACAGAGTTTGGTGGCCACCAAGTGCAACTTCGCTACTCTTCCGACGAATTGTTCTTATGATGATGATAAACTCACCTCTTGAAGCAGCTCAATAGAACGCGCATCCATGCCGAGGTTCGGCTGCGAGGTGTCTCCGGCCACTATCTGCAGCTTCTCCAGCTGGCGCGGACAGTGGGATCTGATCACATCGAACACCTGGACAACACAGACCTGTTAAGCCACCTTAAAAAACTATAAAAACCACTAGTGATTAATAAATAAAATAAAAGAGTAAATATAGTTTAAGTTTAAGTCACGATGAATCGTCTTATGAGTCAAATTGTTAAAAATTAAAATATTAAACATTAAATAATAATAATCACGACTATTAGTCGTAGAAATAGTAATCGTAGTACTTAATACATATAGGAAACGAAAAAATCAATTGATGCACGGCTGGATTCGAACCCACGACCTTCGGATTGAAAGTCAAGGCACTAACCCATTTGGCCAATTCGAGCCAAAACGGCTATTAAATTGTTAAGAAAATTTTATTCTCAAAACTCTTGCACTTACCTGTGACTCTTTCAACTTCGCTAATCTCTTTTCCGGAGGAACATTTTTCTTCTCTCTCATCAGCAGAAACAAGCGGCCGATGTCTGGGCACGTCCACAAAAGCCGCTCGATCAACACCTGTAATGTTAGTCCTTGAGTACCTACATGGTCTTGACGAAAGCTTTGGACAGCGTGCGCCATAAAATGTATGCAGATAACGAGGTTGCCTCAGGGATCAGCACTGGGTACTGGGTTGTTGAATACAGGGTGTTTACTGAATGTCTTGCAATAATAATAAAACAAAGGGAACAAACAAAAAATACCTACACTTCTTAACCTAAACAACAAAATAAATAAAAAGGAGCTCTGTTTTCTATCTAAAATATTGACTAAAGAAGCTCCTTAGACATTTTTCATGGCTAGAAACTTTAACTAAATAACTTTTCGATTTAAATAGCGAGGACGAACGATTTAACGTGCCCTCCGAAGCACGAAAGCTGTTAATACAACTAGCGTTGCTTAATCTCATCCTATGCTCCAACATTGGCTACGAATAGAATGACTAATAGCAATGCTCCAAGATCGATCCTCACATTGGAGTGTTGGAACTAACACGTTCTACTTAACCCTCCAATGTGAGGTGCCCGCATTGGATAGATATGGCACGAACGCTTCAATAAGAAATAGTGGGTGACCTTGCCCATGAAGCCAGTGGCGCCGGTGATAAAGCAGCTTCTCCCCGCGTAGAACTGAGGAATGAGGGGAGCGTCGGGCGACGGACACGGCCGCGGGACCATCTGTGGATCATTTCATTTCATTTATTCACAAACATTTTCACAATCGTATTTGTTATCTTTATACTAAGGGCAGAATAAAAAAAAACCGTCTTAATTTTTTGCAGTTACTTCTAACACAAGCATACAAATTGCTTCTTGGGATACCTTCAAGAAAGAAAGAAAGAAAAATCATTTATTCTTGTAGGAGCTCAAGGATCACTTAAGTATCGTTTTACATGCTTGGTGATTCTAATGCCTGTTCCAACGCGACTCCCTACACCAGGGAAAGAATCAAGCAAGAACCTGGTGGTGTAGGCCTAGCTTTTTTTTAAAAACCTTGTTATTTTATAATCCTAAGTTAAAGAAATAAACATTTTTAATTTTTATTTTTGTAAGAGAGTTTCTGCTCTCTCGAGGTGTATTTCTGTTCATTCCGAAGATCTTCGTCAGATCCTTAAAATTTATTTGTGTACTATTCCTCGAACAAAAAAATCATTTTCAAAATCGGCCCAGACGGAATAATCAGTAAAATACCTGAATTAAAAACCTACCTACAGTAGATGGAAGACAGAACCTCGCGGGGCGACTTAAGGGAAGGTTCATATTTGACGGAACATGCGTCGTGCGTGTATTATGCGCCAGAACAGACAAATGTATAGAAAAACACTTGACCGTTCACACTCAACCGATGATACGTTAGTAGTACGCTAGATGATACGCTCGGCGCATTTTACATCAGATTCCCTAAATAATACATTTTCTCCGGCTATAATTTATTTTTCAAACAACAGATTTTTGGTTAGATGGCTTTTGGGGTGCTGTATGTGCCCCCCGTTTCGTTTTCGGTAGTCGTCTTTTTACACCCTGTATAAGTTGGTACTGGTGTCAATTCAGACGTCGCAAAAACTAAAAGACTAATTTGACAGCACTAAAATTGATGGATAGATAGATAGATAAACATTTATTCAGCACACACATTTTTTTTTTAACCTACATTGTCCCACTGCTGGGCAAAGGTCTCCCCCAATTCTCTCCAACCATCTCTGTCCTTTGAGACCTCACACCAATCTCTCTCAAAAGCGTTGCGATCGTCTCTCCAGCGCTTCCTTGGCCAACCGCGACCACGCATTCCTTCAGGCTGCCAGGTGGTAACGGCATTCGCCCAGTTATCTGAATGCATCCGCCCAGTCCCATTTGGATTTGACACACACACACATACAATAGAAAAAACAATAACAGAGAAGGACACAAGACAGGTATTAAAGGTAAAAAGGATGGCATCCTTTTTATTTCGATCGTTGTGAAAGGGACGGCAACATTTTTAGTGTTTATGACACATTACATATCTCGTCCTTGCCTCAACCTACCTAACTAAAAACCACAGTGCACTTTTTTCTAAGTCGTTAAATATAGGTAATAATAGAAGTAATCGATAGCTAACAGTCGGGCATCGCCAGCAAACATTGGCGCAGGACAAACATTGACTCGTATAAGTGCTACGTCGCGTTAGTTTTTACAATTTCTCACCAACACGTGAATAAGTCTTCCGCACGTGATCCTACGATCCAGCTTAGATGTGTTGCTGTTTTGTCATGAGCATACCTACTTATATAATATATATATATATAACAGGACATGTTTCTAGATACCCAAACCAAAGATGGACCTTACTAACAACCATCTGGAAAGGACCAATGGGCAAGCGAAGAGTGGGCAAACCCAGGAAAAGATGGAAAGATGACATTGTCGAAGCAGTGGGGGATGATTGGATGGTGGCTGCCAGAGACAGGGAAGAATGGAAGCTAAAGGAGGAGGCCTATACCCAAAAGGGATTCAGTGCTTAAACCAAAACTTAAATAAATTATTATGACAAAACTATGTAAAATGTAAAAAGTACTGGAATAAATGGGCTTTATTATTATTATTATTATATATGGCAGGGTCCGGACCTTAGCATTCGAGGAAAAAAAATGGTTCCAATCCGAATGCGGGCCGTAAACTGTGGCTTCTTCCTTCTTTATATTAGTCCTTTCCAAATTTCATCCAAATCTGTGCAGCAATTTTCATATACCTAACCAGCTTATTTTTAAACGTTTCAGTTTGTTGAACTTGTCAACAAAATAAACAATTTGGTTTGTTAAAAAATCAGTTCATATTTTTTTTGCAATGCAATTTTTTTTTAAACTTAGGTACTTACGGTAAGTACTTACTCTAGTTTTGAAATTGCTAATTTTAGTTTAGTCTTTCGTAGAAACGTGATATTTAGTCAGACTTGTGCGAATTTATTATGTCAACAACACACAACGGTACACTGTGTCCGGTTTGATACAAAACGGATTCAATATAAAATTAGATTCACGCTAATTTGTATTTCAATATTTTTATACTTAAGAAGCTGAGCGCTTCTTTGCTTCCGGCTTCCAGCTTATAAATTTCAAGGTGTAAAATCTCCTTTAAAGGTAGGTAGGTACCTTATTGTAAGTTAGTATTACTAGTATTATTTTATCTGTGGTATAAGGTAGTTACTTTAAAGGTGAAAGTTTGTGTGAATGTTTGTCACTCCTCTCTCAAACGGCTGGACGGATTTTAATGAAATTTGGTACCAGGATAGCTAATACACTGAATTAACACATAGGTTACTTTTATCCCAGTATTCCCACGGGAACGGGAACTATTAACCGCGGGCAATACCGCGGGCGCAGCTAGTTGTCAATAAATATATTTGAATGATGGAGAATGAAGCGCTCGTGGCGAAGCTTGCTAAGACGTTCTTGATAGATCGTCGAAGTTAAGCAACGTTCTGAGAGGTCACAACTTGGATGGGTGACCGCAAGTGGCATTTATATCTGAGCACTTAATGATGAATACTTGGATAACTTGTGCGTGTGATGTCATGCACAGGAAAATCACTCAGTTACTTATTGTTAAGAGGTAATTCGTCATTGTTGAAGCAAGTTATGTTGACAATACTAACACTTAACTTAAGTATAGTTAAATACAGTCTTGCAGTGAGACAACAGGTGCTTATTTAAAGTTACATTAGCAATAACATCAGTACAAATTAAATATTTAATAAAAATAAATATTACGGCATGATCTTTACAACAAATAAGTAGTTTATTATTTATTTACTTAATTAAAAAAGTTTGTAACTTAACAGTTACCTACTTAACATAATAACAACTTAACTTAACTTAGGTACTTACCTACATCAAAATCTTGAAGAAGAAGAAGGCCTTTACATCTTTACTAGATCATTTATACAGAGTCAGGAGGCAAGCTTTAGTGCCTGGGACATGGTTGAGATGGAATAGGCTTGTAGCACCTAAACTATCCTCTCAGCTGTCTCAGCTTAGGCGGCCATATCCACAGGAAAGACCATGGTCAATACGGGCTGACTAACCGCGGGTTTCCTCACGATGTTTTCCTTCACCGATTAAAGATCGTGATTTTTCGACACGAAAAGTCCATTAGTGCACGGCCGGATTCGAACTCACGACCTTCGGATCGAAAGTCGAAGTACTTATCCACTTGGCCAACACGGCACTAGAATAGATAAAGGTTAGGATAAAGTTACCTACAGCTTATGTGGTTGTCAAATTAATACCTAACAATAAGTAAATAATGCTGAGTGGATAAACAAGCGAACGTGATTCTCGGCTATATATTTCACGGTCAGCTCTTATGTAATACATTACTAATGTAATCTGTGATAATGCATTACAAAGAATGATGTTTAATAGCAACAAACCTTTTTTAAAAATTAACAAACTTTACATCTTTAGGTACTAGAAGATTTCAGAGTCAGAGGTCTGGAGGCAAGCTTTGCCTACACCACAGATAAAATACGGGACACACACAAGTGCCTGGGACATTGTTATGATGGAATAGGCTTGCCCAGCACTTAAACCATCCTCTCAGCTTGGGTGGGACTATCCCTAGTTGTTATTGTGGGTAGGTAGGTACCTATACCTATATTAAAAAATGAGTGATATGCATAACATAAAATTTAAATGGGTAAATTTAGAAAAGGATTGAAACGCTAGTAAGTAAGTACCTACCTACCTACTTACCTTGTTTGATTTTATCTGAACAACCAATTGATCACGTGGTTACGCATTAAATTGCTTAGCTTGGGCTAGTGTATTATATAATCTGTGGCTTGGGATAAAATGACGCTGTGTGAAATGTCCAAGATTAATTGTTTTTTTATTTCACAAAATTCACATAGTACCTATTACCTAACCTACCTATTTATCTATTTATTATTTAATTGGCAACTGCCAAGTCGTGAATCGAATTAGTCAGACTAAGTTAGATTAGTTTCTATAAATCAATGTCCGTGACATATTTGGTCAGGTCTCCAGGTCAATAGGGTCCTCTTAAGGCCAACAATGCAGAGGCTGATCGCTCATAACGACTGTTTGAGCAGTCAATAGTCAATATTGTCGCCTGTAATGTGCTTGTGGGTTCAGGGTCGTGCAAGCTTGTCTGTCTGTTAGTTTGTAACAATATTCAACTATAAAACAATCAAAATACAGGCAATAGAATCATAATAACATATAGCATAGCATTAAGATGTTTAAAGAGTGTGCCCTAGGGCCTAGGGCACACTCTTTAAACTCAACTCAATTGCCTAGGCTAGGCAATTGAGTCAATTTACCAGTTTGAAATCCTTTTACCTCAAAATGTGTGAAAGCTACGACCGGGAAATGATAGGTACTTCTAACTTTTATCTTGGGTTATTATCGAAGCGCTCGTGGCGAAGCTTGCTAAGACATTCTTGATAGATCGTCGAAGTTAAGCAACGTTCTGAGCGGTCACTACTTGGATGGGTGACCGCAAGTGGCATTTTCATCTGAGCGCTTCCGTGCTTCGGAGGGCACGTTAAATTGTCGGTCCCGGCTTTAAAAGTCGTTAAGCCATGACGGAGGCCTATAGGCGGCCTAAAAACTCCGTCACCAGAGTTGGCCACTTGCTCATACGAACGAACGAACTTGGGTTATTTGCGAAGTTGCACTTGGTGGCTTGGCTACTAAACTCCGTTTTCGCTACTCTTCCTAAGCTCTACAAAATATAACTATTACAGAGGTACCTATTAAAAAATAGCTAATGATAGGTTAAACTGTAGGTACTATTTTATATTGTCCATTATCCATCCGTAGGTTGTCTGGTAGAGATCGCTTTTTAGCGATAAGACCGCCGATTGTATATCATAGGAAAGTTTTTATTTTGTTGTTTTTATGTATTTGATGTATTTGTAAATTATGGTGTGCAATAAAGTATTTTCTATCTATCTATCTATCTACATTCAGTTTTTTAAAATTCTTTTGTTCAACCGTTCAACGTATTAATAAGATAAAATAGACGGTGCATGGCGCTAGTTTCACGCATACAACCACCTTAAATGTGATCCTTGACATCATACTGAAATAAATATTTTTTACTTTCACTTTTAAACTATCGTGAGTTGTATGTAGGTGCTAGCTAGACATTACATTAATACCAAGGGAAATATTTGAAAGAAAGAAAGAAAGAAAAATCATTTATTCTTGTAGGACCTCAAGGATCACTTAAGTTTCGTTTTACATGCTAGGTGATTCTGATGCCTTCTAATGCATTTAGGTACTCACGTAAAAATACCGTCGATTGAGATTCTCCGGAAGAACCGAAACATTGTCGGTAGGTAGGTACCTACCTAGCTAGGTAAACTACGAGTACTTGAGCTAATCTTATCTATCATTGAGAGCTGATGCGTTGTCTCGTCCACCTACGTGTCGCGAATATTTACCTTGCTATGTATTACATTATGTAAAGTATGGATAAATCAACAGATTTGTATCAAACTGGGGAAATACAATTATAATCAACTAGCTGCACCCCGCGCAGAATACCGCTGGGAATACCGGGAACAAAAGGAGCCTATTTTTTAATCCATATAAGCAATCCTGGCACCAAATTTCATTCAAACCGCGTCCAGAGGTACCAAATATTTGGACATACCTCTGACTACCCTCTTAGACATCTTCAAAAGGATCTAAAAATTTCGTAAAGATCTGAAAGAAATGTCTACCGCCACAGATTATATAATGTCTACCGCTCCCTGGGATACAGTCGTGATCATAATTTTTTGAGACGAAAAGCACGCTTTATGTTTTTTTTATGTCGATGTGATGAAAAATGATTTATTTGTTTTGAATGAATCTGAGTCTAGAATGACTCCCAAGGTGGTCTCATAAAAAATATAAGGCGAGTATCTTCGGAGATACAAACAGAAATACTTACTAAATAAATAAATATCCTTGGACATTCCACACGGCGTCATCTAGTCATCTAAGCAACTTAATGCTTGTGTTATGGTAACCAGATGACTAATATAATACTTTAGATACATTTTTTGTAAATACAACATTATACATAGAAAAACATCCAGACCCGGAACAAATATCTGCAGAACTTGCAAACATTTATCCCGCGGCGGGGATCGAACCCGCAACCTCCGCGTCTCAGGCCTATGCACATCGAGTGCAGAAAATTGCTCTCCTTACAAAACTGAAGTCTGTTTATAAAAAATTCTCTGTCACATCTTTCGACTCAAAATCAGTGTAAAGATAAACAAAAAATGTAACCCTGACTTTTGTGTCTCCTTTTGAAGAGAATATATCGCAATGCTTTCCTTGAGATCACTTTTACGGAGAGGTCGTTCTGACATATTCCGTAGCAAAGGTCATATCGCAAGGTCGCGGGTTCGAATCCCCCACAATTATAGTCATCAAGAAAGTTAAAACGGTGCTTCCTTATTTTTGTTTATGTAGGTAGGTACCTACTTAACTACAACTTTTCTTTGACAACTTTATAGTGTAATAAACTTTTAAGCGCGTTTCACACAGTTGATGCGCAACTAAAGAAAGAAAAATCATTTATTCTGGTAGGAGCTCAAGGATCACTTCAGTTTCGTCTTACATGCTAGGTGATTCTAATGCCTGTTAGAATCTTTTTGGCGCCACTGAAAACCAGCGCTCCAACAGTGATGATGCTGCTTGGAGCAAATACTGAGGGGTAGCCTTATTTTCTTGTCACTCGATTGTCAATATTTCTCATTTCTGTTTCCCATGTTTATGTTGATGGAAAATAAAAAAAAATATTCTATTCTATAAAACTATGATTAGGTACCTATATTATAATGTCATAATTATTATTACTTATGATGATACCTACTGAAAAACTAAAATAACATCTTATAATGTACCGTGAAACATGCCAACTTTGCCACCAAGGGTATCTTTGCCCGAAAATCAATTTTTAAGCAAATCTTTAAATTCCAAAAGTATCGGAATACTATAGTAACATTTATTGACTTAGATAGAAAGTAGGTTATGTGTCTAGTAACACAGTCTATCAGGTTTGTCGCTAACTTCACTCAGTCACTTTTTAGAACTTGTAGAATGTGGTGCGTATTTTCGCGGGCAAATTTTAGTACAAGTTCTAAAGTTAATTGTGCGTGATGGCGAAAACACAGGTTAGTTTAATTTATATTAAGTTATGCAAAAACACTTTAAGAGTATTATTATTTTATTATCATTGCTGAAGGTCTTTTAAAACTAAAGTTATAATGGTGGGTAAAGTTACCCAGTGATGTTGCGATCTACTACTGACAACATTACCCGCCATCAAAATAAGCTTAGGGTTGGCACTTACGAAACTTATTATTTTTATTATTCTATAGTACCTATTATAGTATTACCAGTGATCGGAATAGGTAGATTATATTGGCCTAAACTTCAAGGAAGTAGGTAAAATGTGAATTCCTGCCTAAAATTTAAAGCGAATTACAATACTTTGCAGAAAAAGAAGAAAAATACGTTAAGATCAGTTTACTGAGATGTGCCAACCCTAGTACTTTTAAAAAGCGAAATGCGGTTTGTATGAAAAAGAGGAAAAAAGTTAGGGTAACTTTGCCCAGCCACTTTGGTAGGAAACCTTTCATGGTATCGTTTTCATTTATAAAGTAAACGCCATTTTTGACAAAATTCTTGTATTGGACTTTGTGCCATCTGTATAGAGGCCTTAGTTGCGTCAAAAATCAATGTGGGTAATGTTGGCAAAAAGTCCAGATAACTTTGCCCGCCATCAAAATAAATAAAATACTTAATTAAATATTGATGAATAATAAAATCTGATAAAATAATACATGCTCATTATCTTTTAATTGCAGATGCTAAAAGAAAATACTAACGTTCCCATAGAAAAATTATCCAAAAATTGAAATTATTCGAAAAATGTTGGCAAAGTTGGCATGTTTCACGGTACAAATGTAATGTACAATGTAGGTATATTGTGTTTACAAATTATTAATTTTTAAAAACAGCCCATAAAATAATAACGACATAGGTACCTACTTACTTACTTACACCCTCAAAAAAATTATAAATTTAAATTAGTAAGAAAGATGATGCCAAAAAAATTATAAAAACTTTAACTCACCTTAGCAATAAATAAATAATATTCTCCGAAAAAACAACACAGATACAATAAATAACGCTAGTCACGTCACGTGCGCAAGAGTTGGCACACCGCGGCACACTGACTGTTGCCTTCGTTCGCTAAATATTAAACAATTATCTTAAATTACGCATTATACCTACTTGGTTATTTTAACCGACTTACAGAAAGGTGGTATACTTAATTAAAGAAATCTAGAATAAAAAAAAATTGTTACTACACGAACAGAACCGGGGCGTTAGAATCACCTAGCATGTAATGCGGGCTCACATTGGCTTCAACTTGGTTCCAACATTGGCTGCGAATAGACAGGCCAATGGCCATGGCAATGCTCCGTTTGTGTCCAATAACCGTCCAAGATCGAATCGATCCCCTTGGAAATTGGAGTGTTTGAAATGTTGAAACCAACGTTCCAACACTCCAATGTGTGGTGCCCGCATAAGACTAATATGAAACTGAAGTGATCCTTGAGGTCCTACCAAAATAAACTATCTGTCTTTCTTTTCTTCTTTCCAGGACCTCTGGGTTTCCGTAGTTAGAAGTCTTTAAAACAAGTTGACTCTACTTACTCCTGTTATCAAGAAATATTATATCGTGGAGGACCTGCAACAAATTAGATTTGTAAAAATACTTATACTTACTTAATTCAAATATAGGGTAAGGTACCTGTATATGTACCTAATACCAAAGACGAATTAATATCTAGGTAATACCCAATTTATACAAGTTTATAAAAAAAAAATTATTAACCCCCGACACATTCATCCCCCTTTCAGTTCTTTCATTCTAAGTACCTACACGCCATTTACTTTAATTGTTAACAAACTTGCGAATAATTTCCCCTCTAAAGGGGATTTTGGGTATTTTTGTGTCAAAATCCCCTTTAAAGCTATGATGACCTCTGTGGCGCAGTGGGCGAAAGCCCGCCTGAGGTTGCGGGTTCGATCCCCGCTACGAGACAAATGTTTGCATGATCTGCAAATATTTGTTTCGTGTCTGGGTGTCTTCTATGTATAATATGTATGTATTTACAAAAAAATAAAAATGTATCTATGTAGTAGGTATATCAATTCAGTCATCTGGTTACCATAACACAAGCATTAAGTTGCTTAGCTTGGGACTAGATGACGCCGTGTGAAATGTCCAAGGATATTTATTTATTTAAAGCTCAAGATCAAGTGTACCTGGTCTACTGTTGGGAGTTACTAATTTTAGAAACATAAAGGTATATTTTTTTTCTGTGAAAAATATAAAAATAATATCGTCACTGGAAAGGAAAAACTGCTAAAGCGCCAAAGTGCTATTTGTGGGAAATCGAGTTTAAAGTTTTTTTTTTTAGAAAAAAATTCATAACTCTTTTATTTTTTATTATATTTTGTTTATTAAAATGCAATAAATAATTTTGAAATAGTATCTATTTTAATAAAACATTTCTAGTTCTAAAGCTCTTCTAGTTCATGAAATCACTGTCGCTTAAGCAAAAGTGTGCTAAAAGTTTGTCAGGAAAAAGTTGCTTATCTACCGAAAATTGAAGAATATCAGTAATGTAAAAATGCTAAGTTACTTTACATTATTAAAGTTGTGTAAAGGAAAATTGCTAACATATGCTTAATGAGCTGACATGCAGTGAAGAATAAAAGCTAAGGACCATTTATCCAAATCATTTTCATATAAAAAGTATATAAAAATTTGCTAATATCCACATTATTATAAAATAAATGTAAATAAAAGTAACTTATGGCATTGGTTTATTACTATCAGCATATTTTTTTCGGTCTTACTACAATTATTTAATACGAACGGGTTATTGGCATGACAAAAAAACAGGACAATGTAGTGTCTGGGACATCAATTTGTTGAGTACTTCATCTTTTAACTTAGGCTAACATCTAAACCATCCTCTCTATGGCAGGCTTGCATGGGAAAGACGTGAGCAATACGTGTAAAGGTGTATCGAATATGTAGAAATACGAATATGAAGTCGGCTGTCAACTTGTACCCTTTTCTATGAAATTTTACATGAAGCGACGACACGTCGTCTGCTGCTGCAGCGTGTCGTCCGCAGCCAACTCATACCTTTGGGCCGTTTGTCCACCGCCGCCGTCACCGGGACGTCAACGAGAACGAGATTATTTCGGGTCGAGTTTAAGATGACGTGACGGCCTCGCGGTGGACACGCGGCTATAGTAAGTCTATGTATCAGTACTTCGGCGCCGTCATCTCTTTCTCGTTGACTTCCCAGTGACGGCGGCGGTGAACAAACGGCCTTAGGCTAACTAAGCCGTGGGTTTCTTCACGATGTTTTCCTTCACTGTTTAGAGCTTGTGTTAATGCGCTTATACATTTTTCACCGAAACTAAAAAAACTTTTGATGCATGGCTGGGGTTCGTCAGTTACTAGTTTTCCTGTTCAGTAATGTTTTTTTTTAAAGTACGATCCTTCTTTAACTTTATTGATTCTTCTCTTCTTTTTTATAATTAAGGTAGGTGGGACGATATAGGTTGACGAAAAAAAAAGGTAGGTATTTTTTTTTTAAACATTTTCTGTAATGAACAGGGTCTTCGGTATCTAAACATTTCTGGCTTATGGTATTCTTCGGCATCTAAACATTTGTGTTTTGAGTAGTCGATTTATTTATTTTTACTTTTTATTTTTACTACTACTTTTTTATGGCGGCTTGATACATTTTACCCTTGATATTGCTACTTATCGATGTTTCTATACCAGACTTTTCATTACTACTTTCAGTATTCTCAAAAGAACTTCCATGTACCTCTTTACTGTAACTTGTGCAGCATTTTAAACTTCTCGGAATGCATTCAATTTGATTTTTCTATGGAAAGTTGGCTTTTTTTAGAATATAAATCTTCGAATCTATTTTGAGAATTTTGAATTAGGTACCTCATAGGTTATACTCATAGATTATTTGTCGACTATTATTATCAAAGTCCATGTAATCTTAATTATCAGATGGTTTAACTGTTTTTACTTTATTTTCATTTTGTTATTAACAATACAATACATCATTAGATTAGATTAGCTGTTAGCAAATTTCAATAAACCCTTTCTCGAGAAAAATCAAAGTAATATAGTAGCAAACGTCAAACAAAAATTGGTTAAGTGCCTTTTATATTCATACCATAAGCTAATTTTCATGCTTATGTGACAAACAGTTTTGAACGACAGTTTAGAATATTTTCTTACTAAACAAAGTACAATAAAATAGAATACATTCAAATTGCTAACGTGGCAATGTAACCCAAAGTACAAAAAAGGAAATATGCTTATGTCCACAAAAATTTTAAAACGTCAGAAGGCAAAAGTTCTTATGTGTTAAATACCAAAATATTTCAATGCTTATGCGACCACTGTGTCAAAAACATCGATTTTTAGTCGCTTAAGAAATGGAAAACCATGGTTCACTTGCATTTTTCTAAATGCTAAAGCGCCAAAAAAGTTGTCCGATTGCTTTGAAACCTGCACTAATCGACGCAGAAAAAAAAATCCAATCCAATGATATACCTATATAACTCATTTTGGCCAAATTGGCGCTTTAGCATTTTTTCCTTTCCACTGACGATATGTGTGGTGAGTTGTGACGTTGCGTTATTAATTAGCTGTAATGTAATCTAATCTATGACAGGACTCTACAAGGTGTTATTTTGTAATAATTCTGTCTGAAGTGTTTAGAAGGAAAACTACTTTGTCATCAGGTTCTAGTTAAAAACTATTACATCGTTTTAATAATGTTTAGGTATTTTAAAAACTGGTTGTAGTTGGTAAGTAGGATTTATTTTTATTTTTTAAATACTTACTTAAAAACTTAAAATAAAAATTTAACTGTTTTTTATTAATAAGAACACGATCTGTACCTACTTAATTTAAGCTTTACCTTTTTAGGTATTTGTTTAAAATTCGAATTCGTTGTACCGAATAATAAAAATAAAAAATCCCCTTCATAGGGGATTATCGCGCGGCATTTCTAGACGAAACCATTACCTATAAATCTTAATAAAAAAACTAATTAGCACCCTCTGGAAGGGCCTAGGCAACTAATCACGAATGCAAACAGCACGTTAGGACGCGTCCTTGACCTAGGTATTGCGTTGTGTTAGGATACCTCAGTAATGCCTAACTATTTAATTGGTAGTTAGTGAACATAGGAAGACGTGACACCAACAAGGTGCCCTAGAATAACTCATTCGTTTCGAAAGAAATTCTGTTTTTTACCAACTTAAAAAAGGACGAGGTTATGTTCAACTGCATGCATATTTTTATGTTTGATTTCTCCGTCAAGGGTGAAAATATTTTTTGTTTAAAAAACACAGAAAAACTCAATACACAGAACATCTTCATTTTTTGAAGTTGGTTATAATACATCGTCATGATACCTACAACGTGAGGAAACCCGCGGCTAGTCAGCCCCACACGTATTGACATTGTCTCTCCTGTGGATATGTCCGACAGCCGACAGCTGAGAGGATGGTTTAGGTGCTACAAGCCTCCATCTCAACAATGTCCCAGGCACTAGTGTCCACAAGTGTAGGCAAAGCCTCCTGACTCTGTATAAATCATCTACCTAGTAAAGATGTAAAGGCCTTAATTCTTTTTTCGTCCTTTTTTTTCCTTCACCGTCGGCGTCACATAATGCACCATATTTTCTTGAAACAAAATCACTAACATTGATGCCATTTAACATTTTATTTCGATCGTTATGAAAAGGGAAGGCAACGTTTTTAGTGCTGTCAAATTACTTATAAGTAGTTTAGTTTCGTTTCGGCCACTTTCGGCGACATCCCGATTAGCCACCATATCTCCCTCGGATTATCTAAATAGGTACCTAGGTACCTAAGTATGTTTTTTAAAAGTCAGTCCTCGTTTCTCTTGTCATTTCTTGATCCGCGTTCAATAACCCGCTAAACCGCAAGACTGCAATCTGTGCATAAGTGAATAGCGTGATATATCTCAACAAGGACTGCATACAGAGCACGGGGTATTCCAGACATCCGTGATCTGATTTACCTACTTTAGAGTCTGTAGAGAAAGTAAGAAATAGAGCGCTGTATATTCCTTTCTCAGTCAAACAAAAACAAAGAATCTTATACAACATTCTTGTGAGTAAAAGAGACAAAGCAAATCTTTTGTCCCTCATCGCGTGTCGTTTTTTTGTATGGCCGGAAATTTGAATTTGATAATGTTGTCCTATATTTCTTCTTTGTATTTGTGTGTCTGAGAAAGGTTTTTTGTCAAATATCCTACTGATAAGTAAGTAGGTACCTACCTACTTACCTTAGTATTTTACCTATCAATAAGCAAGGTTATTAAAACTGACCAACCTCCTTCAAGATTTCTTCGAAATTAACATCATTCGGTTCATCATTTGGTTTTACCGTTGTGTTAACGCTGCAAACCTCAATGTCAACATCGACAGTATTTCCACTAAAAACCTAACAAAGAAATTAGTGGCAATTCGGAGTATCGCAAAAGCTAACCAAATATGTTGCCGTCCCTTTCATAGCGATGGGATTAAAAAGGATGGCATTAATTTTAGTTAGTTTAGTTTAGCTTTTGCGACACTCCGAATTGCCACTAATAATAACTTCCAAACACACTAACGAAATATGAGATTACCTAAGTAGGTAGGTAGGTACCTTACACTCTTCGTATAATAGAAACCTAGATTAACAAGCTGCGTTTTTTAGCTGACTTTTAAAATGGAAGAGGTTCTATGTTCCACTATAGTTAATGCCGGCGCCCCACATCGGGGCCAACATTAAAATGGCCAATAGCAAAGCTCCGTTTGTGTCCAATAACCGGCCAAGATCTATCCCCACATTGGTGTGTTGGAACCAACACGTTCTATCCAACACTCCAATGTGTGGTGCCCGCACCGCGGGTTTGATCCCCGCTGCGGGACAAATGTTTGTTTGCACAATTTAAACTTTCGCCATCTTTAGACATAATTTATACTTCATGAATAAATTAAATATCGGGTCTTTATCGGGTCCCGTTTATTAGTTTAAAAAATGTTTGTATGTTCTGCAGATATTTGTACCGGGTTTGGGTATTTTTCTATTTATAATAATAGGTATGTACCTACTTACCTATGTATTTACAAAAGAATAACTATAACACAAGCATTAAGTTGCTTTGCTTGGGTGACACTGTGTAAATGTCCAAGGGTATGTATTATAGAGGTTCTACTTACTAAGTAGGTAAATGTTAAATAGCGAATTTTTTACTATAATAATAGCAGTAGGTAGGTACTTACCTATAATGCCCGCGGCTTCCCTCACGTGGTACTTACCCGGATAAAAAGAAGCCAATGTGATATTCCAGGTCATTAACTATGCATATTCCAAGTTTCAGCCAAATCCGTTGAGTCCTTTATGCGTGAAAGAGTGACAAACATACATCCATACAAACTTTGTAGTTTTTAATAGGTATTTAGTAGGATAACATAGATAAATAAAACAATAATGCTGAAACTACACTATAAAATAAGTTTCAAGGTAATTTAGTAATTCATTGCAAAAGTGAAATTCTAATTTCACAACACATGTAGGTACCTAACTAGTTTTAAAGTGCAAAACCAGCTTAATACTTTATTAAATACATTTAGAATTTATTTGTTAAAAACATTTAAATACACAGTAAACTGACATTTGTTACAATATTTATTTATTATCATTAAACATTTACCTTACAAAATATTAAATTAAAATGATTAAGAATTACCTAATGTATGTAAGTAAAGTATACCTACAGAGATGACATGATTTATTATTTATTAATTAACTGCTAATACATATATGTATAAGTATTATTGTAGATAATATAAGTATCATGTTAGAGGTAGTTTTTGACAATCAAATCCTAAAATTTCTTATTAAAATAATAAGGGCGCTTTCACCTACTTAGGTAAGTAGGTATATAACTAACAGTTATGAAAGGTACCTACAGTTAGCGTCTGAAGTATATATAGGTAGGTAGCTGCTGTTTACCTACCTACCTATATTATATTTTACACAAATTGTCATGTACCTATGCCAAATACATATTAGTCGGGAATTTATCGCGCAATTTACCCTTTTCTAAACTTTTGATATAAAACAGCCGGGTTTGCGGAAAGACAATAAGGCGATAAATTCACGTGTTTTTTTATGTAGGTACCTACCTATTTAATTCACATGCTTGGTCAAATATTGCTTGTATTTTTATATTTCTTTACCGTATGAAGTTTATACCTAACATTGTAGGTACAGTATTATAACATTGTATAGCTACCCCATTTTGAGACACAATCACGTAGGTAAGCTACCTAGTCTGTTTCACGAAATAAGTTTCTTTGTTGCGTTGCGGCGCTAGTATTTACCTACGTATGAAGATATTAGTGGCAATTCGGACTTCGGAGTAAGTATCGCAAAAACCAAACTTAACTAACTATAAATGTGGCCGTCCCTTTCATAGCGATGGGAATAAAAAGGATGGCATTAATTTTAGTTAGTTTAGTTTAGCTTTTGCGACACTCTGAATTGCCACTATTATTGCCATAACATTTTCTTTAGTTTCGTAAAATTCTGCGAGAGTTTTTTTTTGTTAAAAAAGCACATATTTTATTATTATTATAGTGAATTTCAGTGTCACTCGAATTCACTACTTTTTACGTGCTTTGTACGTTAAAATAAACTTATGTGATAAAATAATACCTACTAAAGACTGCAGCTCGATACGGTCTTTTTTAGTCACTCAAAAGACTAATTTGTCTCCTTTTTCACAAGATTCTTGTAAAAAGGAGACAAAGCGAATATTGTAAATGGCAATGGTGTCTGCTATTTAAGGTGGCTTAGGTAAGCCTAATGTAATTTTCGGGGCACAAGATGTTTTAGAATTTAGATCATTGCTAGTAGGGCTTGCTATCCGGATATCCGGATATCCGAATTATCCGGATATCCGCCGATTTTTTAAATCCGGATATTGACTAATACATTATCCGGATAATTCGGATAATTCGGATAGTAGGTAAATTAGTCAAAAATTACCATAAATACATAAAACTAGGTTTATTTTGTACCTACTTGCTTCGACTTCTTACCATTTACGTCACTGTTGAGTTGACTAATTGATTGTTTACAAAATCTGGCTGCTAGATCTCTACGATCATCGAGTCTTTATTCAGAGTCCAATTTTCTAATCTCATTGTTCAAATTAAAAATACCAGTGGTCTTATATTGATAAGCAATTATGAAAAAATAATTATAATTATTTCATAAAACATAGATTCTGATTACAAACTCGATAAATTTAGAGTCGGAGCTGAGGCTATAAACCTATTTTTATGGTATATTACTGATGTTTGTTGACACAAGTAGAGTAAAATCTCTTTTTCATCAAGGATTCGTTAAATTCGTCGAGAAGAGTCAAGAGTTGGTTGGAAACACTGACAAAATAATAGATTTTACATTTATCGATGTATTTTTAAAACTTTCCATCTTAGAATAAAAAGTAGGTAATATCATTTTGGAATGTACAAACAGAACCTTTTCTTATGACTTCTTCTGGCTCGGTACTCTCTTGGCAGAGTGGTCGTGGTCATCAGTGTAGTTCTCCCTTTGACAGCGCGCTTCCACTCCTCCCTGACAGCTGCTCTTCTTGCACACTAATGTAAGGGACCATCCATAGCTGCCTTTATCTGATCTATCCACCTCATGGGCGATCTGCCTCGCGCTCGGGTACCTTCAACTCTTCCCTGCACCACCAGACGCTCCATTGATACACCTCCACGCCGAGAAACATGCCCGAAGAAGGTGAGAATGCGAGCTTGGACGATGGAGAATAAACGCTGCTTGATGCCGAGTTCTCGGAGTACGGAAACATTTGTGCGGTGTTCGGTCCACGATATCCCGAGCATTTCGCTCTAACGAGTCGGATTTTCGTCGCTTTTGTGATGTTACGGTTCCGCCGTATCGCAGCCCATCCATTTTCGCAGCCCATCCATAGCGCTTCTAGTGATCGCCATACGTCGTTTAATCTCGTCTACGCATCCTCCGTTGTTAGAGATTAGGGCTCCTAGGTAAACATAATTGATTGATTGATGTTGTATCACAATTCGCTATATTATGTGTGACTTCAATAGAATTGTTGTTAGCACGGTCGACAATCATCATCTTGGTCTTACTGTGATTAATCTTTAGACCAAAGTTGAGGCTTACACTCTCCATCCTGCGCAGTAGATCCTCCATATTATGACAAACACTAGTCGCAAATAAGGTAGTATCATCCGCGTAACGAAGGTTTGATATCTTTGGGCCACCGATTGCAACTCCGTCTGTCCAATCTTCTAGGGCAATTTTCATGATGAGCTCAGTGTAGATATTAAACAGGAGTGGAGATATGATACACCCCTGCCTTACACCGGCACTAGGGTGAAAATGACTCGACAGGACACCCCACACAAAGTATTTGCATAACTTTTTTTTTCATCTTGGGAATGTGAGTGAACCCTATAATTATCATTACAAGCCCTTGACCGATCAAGCTCATTTTTTAGTTAGCCGGAAATACAACCTATAATAATACCTACTAAGTTTCATGCAGATTGGATTAAAGGTTTGACAGTTGTGTCGGGACATACAAACTTACAAACATACAACGAAAAATCTCCCAAGTTGCTACTAATATCTTAGTTCGCTTCGCTCACTCGATCGATAAATGAGTAGGTAGTGCAGAAAGCGCATCATTAACATTAAAATCAGTCAGCCTAGGTGAACACACTGAGCCGTACGTACCGTAACGCAGTGTGTAAGTGTGTTTTTTTGTTAAATACGAATGTTTACGACTTAATAGATAATTTTGAGACAGTTATTTGTGATTTTATAAACGTAAACTTCAATAAAAAGTACTTTTATATCATTTTTTCCTTTTTTTTAGTTTATATCAATAACTATCCGAATTATCCGGATATCCGGATAGTAGACTTCACTATTATCCGTATTATCCGAATACCAAAATGTGGCGGATATTGCAAGCCCTAATTGCTAGACAAGACAATAATGTCAGATAAAAATATAAATAGATTATTCAAAAATTATCTAGGTCCACGTTTAAATATCTATTACTAATTAAATCTAAGCTCTTAAACTAGTTTTTGGTGTTCTGTTTTCATTATGACTAACTAAATTAATATAGGTATTTATTTATTACTATTAATACACATTACACAAAAACAAGTCTTCTACAGTAAAATTGATATAATACAATTAGATATTAATTATCGTCGATATTAATTTTGTTATTGACTAAACACATTTAAATGCTACGAATAAAAAGCATCTACCTACCACTTAACACACAAAATATCTAAATGTCAATAAGAGACACAAAAAAACTATTAGAATTAGATTGAGATCTAAAATCAGGTAAAAAACTAATAAATTAATTATATTTGCTTGTAGACGTATTGATTTTTTTTATGTAGATAATAGTGGCAATTGCGATACTCCTCGTTCGTTGCCACTATTAGTGGCAATTCGGAGTATCGCAAAAGCTAAACTTAACTAACTAAAAATGTTGCCGTCCCTTTCATAGCGATGGGAATAAAAAGGATGGCATTAATTTTAGTTAGTTTAGTTTAGCTTTTGCGACACTCCGAATTGCCACTAATATTTCTAGCTTTGCACGACCGCACGGAAATCTCATTGTGGAAGAGTGAACTCACTCAATGTTGAAGAGTAAGTAATAACGTAAATTATGAGGGGAAAAAAGAGCTCGACCTTATTAAGAAATTGACAGATTTGAGAAGACATAATACCTATAATTTCAATGGACTTTTTAGAACACCACATTTGTAACTTTTTAGCTGTAAGTAGGTACGTATATTGACAGGAATTTCTCGCATAATTATTTTATTAGGTAGTAGGTAGGTACCTATTTTAGGTGTTTTGAATGGGCAACGTTTCTATAGGATTTTGTAGATCTTGAGGTAATTTACGCGATAAAGTCCCGTAAATTCGTTTGAATTATACATGGTAAGTATGGGTAACTTATTAATTTTCTCGTGTCTTCCGAAAAACAATATTTTTAACCGAACTCCATAATTTTGACAGTAATAATCTATGTATTGTGTTCTAATATTTTAACATGATCAATTTTTGTTTTCGAGTAGGTATCTAGGTAGATACCTACCTACTTCTAGTTTCAAGGTTTTAAGACTTTCAAGGATCATTTTTGAAACTAATATTTGGCTAATCTGCAGATTACCTACTGTATTAACTACTGATCCAAGTAGGTAAGTACCTATCAGTTTTTTTAAGAGCAGTTCAGAACTATTAAAAGTCTAAAATAGATTTAAGTTGAAACGCAACAATTATTTCAAGAATCCATTTACGACAAAAATATTTATTTTAAACATGATGAGTAATCTCTAACAATATTATTAAATACAGTAGGTAGGTACAACCATAAAACATAACCTCGTTGATAATAAAAAAACTGGTAAAGTTAGAGTCCGTCACTCGCGCACCGTATGTTCTCGTTTCAGTTGACATAATAATAAATCAAATGAAATATTTACTTATTTAAATAAGATCAAGTCACGAGCGGAGCGGTAGGTATTAAGAGGGCGCCATATGCAAATTAGTCGTCGAAATCCTTATTTATCTCAGTATATGTGAAAGCTACGTCCTTCATATTTAGGGAAATGATACTTTGAACTTTTATCTTTTATCTTGGTTTTTTAGAAACACGATTGGTAAAAGTTTTCTCGATCATATATTTTTTTGAAAAATACATGTTTTTCACACAGTTTGCTATTTATCTCAGGAACAGAACGCTATTTTTGTTGGTTTTATGTTTTGACAAATAGCCTAGAAGTATTTATTTAGTTCTGGTTTTTTAATTTTTCGATTGCTTGTTTAATTAACTTGTAATTAAATAAAAACTTAAGTGACACACTTAAGTGTGTGCCATAACGCCGAGGAATGAGCGGGAGAGCGAATAATGTTTTTACTCGTGAGTGAGAAGCGCAGAACGATAGACACGCAACATAATTTATAGCGAAAAAACAGTTTTTATTTAATTACAAGTTAATTAAACAAGTAATCGAAAAATTAAAAAACCAGAACTAAATGAATACTTCTAGGCTATTTGTCAAAACATAAAACCAACAAAAATAGCGTTCTGTTCCTGAGATAAATAGCAAACTGTGTGAAAAACATGTATTTTTCAAAAAAATATATGATCGAGAAAACTTTTACCAATCGTGTTTCTAAAAAACCACAACGCAAGATAAAAGTTCAAAGTTTAATTTCTCCAAACATTATAAGGTGGTATCTTTCACGGATTTTGAGATCTAATACGATTCAAACCACATATTTGCTACCTACGGCCTCTTAAGTAGCACAGTTAAAAGGTAATAGACATATTCTTTTCAGATCTCGTTTGTTCGTTCGTATGGGCGAGTGGCCAACTCTGGTGACGGAGTTTTTAGATCATAAAGGTAATTTAGTTTTTAGATCCTATGAACATGTGGGGGTAGTCAGATGTACCTACCTATGTCCAAATATCTACCTACATTTTTTCACGGTGTGACAAAATGTACTTAGATATTAAGTAGTAGTAATGTAATTAAGTAGGTATGGTACATTGTCGTACAATGAACCAGGTAAAGTTTGGAAGCCTTTAGCTTCGAGTTTCTTGGGTTTTTGTGTTCGGTTTTTTCACTGTTCGTTAGTGAATTTATCTGTCTTTCAATTTGCATTTAAATTTCTTTACAAATTTTATTAGTTTAGAAGATACATGGTTTTTAAAAAAAAATGAGATTTGGTCCAATGTGTACTCTTAGGTGTACACAGTGAACCGGGGTATTTTCCACAATGAACCACCTTATTTTTGGTAGCGTAATTATATTATAAAACATTAATAAAGGGCAATATATGAAAATACATAGTACTTTTATGCTTTTCATTGCGATATTTATGGTTTGGTAGCATAAAACACTTTTCTCTATTTTTTTATCATTTTCCTACATTTAATCGGTCAAAAATTTACATTTAACCTATACAACATTTGAATAACTAATGGAAAAACACTCAAATCACGATAAAGAGATCAAAATTATTATTTATTATTAACCTTAATCAAAATCAGCAAGTTTCCAATTTTTTTTAGAAAATTACACTTAGCAAGTAGCATAAAAACCAGGTTCATTGTGAACTACCTCGATGTGGTTCTATGAGAGACACAGCACATACTTTGAACTAATCTGAAAATTTCAACGGTTTAGTCTTATTATTTTAAGCTTATGTGCGGTACATGAGAAAGCTAACTAAATGTTTATTTAATATTTGTAATAAAAAAAGTGATATCTTTTATACAATTCACACAAAAAATCAAAGATGCCAGCAGAAAAAACTTACTTTTTGGTTCAATTTTCAAACAAACGCTTCTCACACAGCCGTTATTAGTGGGCGACTTGCACAAACAGGTGTGCGGAGGGGGGACACATGTGCCTATCATTTACAGGTAGAAGCACAAATGGGCAACGTCAGATTTCTGAGAAATAACGATGGTTAATTGTGGCTGCCTGGTTCACTGTTGAACTACCTACCCTACTTAAGTAGTAGTAATGAATTATAACTTTTACAAAGTGTGGGCATGACATGCCCACACTTTGTAAAAGTTATAATTCCATTCGTGACAGATTGCAAGCCCATTTACTAGAAATATAAAAGCTCAAGCTTATTGATAAACGTTTGAGTAGGCAGGTAGGTTACATTCCTTTCAACTGCAAAATGCAGTTTTGCAATAGTATTTTCGTGAAATTACTTAATGACTTTCTGATTATTTCTTGTATTTGCGCTGACCTTGCTTCTGTAGGTCAACTAGGGTTTGCACTATTCGTTAATTTTTACTATTCGAATAAATGAATACTTTTAGAGCGAAATATTCGAATAATTCGAATATTCGAATATTTTTTAATATTTCTTGAAAAAACTACAATATCATATTTTTTTTGAGAAAAAACAAGTTTTTTTATTAGTTTTATTGATAATTTAAAAAACTCGTCATGTTAAATCATAAGTTTACAAATTAAACTCAGGTTTAGTCAATCCTTAACTTCAGCACTTTCCAATTAAATTCACCAAATAGTATGTAGTTCTCATAAAGTACAATTTTATTAGTGTATTTAAAGGTGTATTAAATTTCAGACCTACGTGGTAAACGCTGCCGCTGTGGGAAGCGGTAAATTAAATACCGCGTGGATTTCCGCTCTAGAGGAAATCAGCGCGAAAAAATTGTTTAGTATAGTAATCAGGCTGTCTTTTAATCTCTCTGTCGATGTAACATAGATAAACGTTATGAAGCCACCACCTTGCAAGTGCGTATGCACACCTTGACTGATTTTGTACCCAAAACGGGGTGTACGTCAAGGTGATACTCTCTCCTAAACTGTTCACAACTTTACTTGAAGATCTTATGAAAGTATTGGATTGGAACGAGAAAGTTATCAATATCAATATAATAAAGTTGCTCAGAGAGCAATAGAGCGCGCCATGTTAGGTATCTCGCTGCTGGATCAAGTACCCAACGTTGAAATACGTAGACGCAAAACCAAAGTCGTAGACGTGGGTTAACAGATCAATTAGCTTAAGTGGAGATGGGCAGAGCATTTGGCTCAGCGGAACGACTGAAGATGGACAAAGGCAGCAACTGAGTGGTGGCCCCGTGAGGGTCTCAGATCAGTTGGCAGACCATCAGCCAGATGGTCTGATGACCTTACACGAATGTGTACCGGAGAGAGAGGCGAGATAACGAGGAGGCCTATACCCAGCTGTGGGTGGATGTGGGCTGATATGGATGGATGGATGGAGTAATTTATCAAGTATTCTTAATGTATGGAATTTTTAATTCATGCAAGTTACCAAAGGAGGCGCTGCACTGGATTTGCATACATTTGTGATCTTGACTCGGTATCGAGGACTGTATCCAATACTACGGTAAACTGGCGTTAACCCCCCTGAGCAGAATCCGCGCGGTATTTACCGCTTCCCACTTCCCACAGTGGCAGCGTTTACCGAGTAGGTCTGCTGAATAGACCTTAAATCGAGACTTAGAGGGTAAAAATGTTAGTATTCCTAGTAATAACTTCATTCTAGGTAAATGTCCTTCATCTTAGATCCCACTGTTGCTTAACATCAAGCAGAGTGAGGCGCAAATGCGTTAAATGTTAGCCTATTTAATGAAAAAAAAACTGTTCGAATATTCGGATAATTGAAATGAATTATTCGAATTTGAAAATGGAGCGAATATTCGAATAAAATGAATATTCGAATATTCGAATTGCAAACCCTAAGGTCAACGAGAATTCTACATTTTTGATTAACCTACTGAGATCTCACTCAAGTAAATATCAAAACTGACCATCGTGTTGTTGCCTGATTATTTGGGTGGTGTGTTTGCGTTTGAAACAGGCAGTAGAATCCCCTAGTTTTGAGGACGTGACGTTTCTCTTCCTCTTCTTTTCTTTGTTTAGGCTTTGCACGGCTTGTGCCACGCATTTAGCCACTACCTACTTACCATGTCATTATTAATTTGATTAGGTACTAATATTAAGTGAAGCATCACAAAAGTGGTACTTATAATGATCTTTTAGAATACTTAAATACCTACATTTTGAGTTTGACAAATTTAGACGTCTGGTAGGTAATCATTTTAAATTGATACCATCTCCACCAGTCCCCGAGGAAGAGTTATGACAGATGGACAGGACAAGCAACCAATAAGGTAATAAGTACACATTTTTTATTTTCAAAACAGAACCCTAATTTTACTAGATAATTATAGGATAATATAGACCTACATAATTATTGTAGAATTGTTATTTTAAGTAAGTAAGTAATTATTAATATAAATATATTTTTATAAAAACGTATTATTGAAGCCAACAGAGCAGAAATCTGCTTTAATGAAGATCGGCTTCAATTTAAGTTTTTAAAAAAATATTTGTATTAACAATTAGCATTTTGTGTTACAACGTAATGAATTATTGAAGGTCACAATGATCAAGATTAGTCAACAAAATGTCGAGTTTCTGTGAATCAGTTTGACCTTATTTTAATTATTCATTCCTTCGTTTGAAGCAAAGACGCTTAATATCTAGTAATCGTCTTTGGTTTGAAGGATTTTGTTGCGGTTTCTATGTTATTAAACCTTTTCGTTAACTAATAAGTACTTAGGTATATTGTATTAACGCCACACCCAAACTAATTAGTTTAAAAAATGTTTTTTTACGACATTCATTGTTTAAATTCAAATTAATTTATTTTATTTGAACATGGTTATTAGATTGGTTAGTTTAGGAGTCACCTGCACTAAGATGTAAACATCTAAATGCTCCAAAATTATGTAGTAGGTAGGTACTTACCTAACCATCAACTTGTGAAATTATCATCTATGTTCAATCTACTTAATAGGTAAATTATTTTATTGAAAATGTAAAAAACGGGTATTTATCGCGTCATTTACTTTTATTATTTCATAGTGCATTTTTAACCCTCCAAGGATTACATGAGATGTCCAGCAATAGGTATTTATTTAAATAAGTTACGATAATAATAGAATCGCGCTCACTTATTCGCAGTTAGTACATTCATCGAATGAATTCTATAACGTTTGTTTTACGAGCACCTTGATAGTAATGTATTCCACGCATGCGCAGCTAATTGCGCGCTGTCCTGCATCACATTAGTTCTGTTTAGGGCATGGGAAGGTCCAGCCAGTGGGGAAATGTATCCTAATATTAAGTAAGTTCGTAGCAAGTCGGTTACTCGTTGACGGATTTTTTAGCGAAGGGGATTTCTGGACAAAAAATCCAGAAATCCCCTTGTCCATTTATAGAAGGTAAGTAGTTAGGGTATTAGGTAGGTAATAGTGGCAATTCTGGATGTCGCCAAAACTTAACTAAAGAAATTTGACAGCACTAAAAATGTTGCCGTCCCTTTTATAACGATCGAAATAACAAGGATGGCACCAATTTCAGTTTAGGTACCTACCTACTTAGTTAAGTTTTGGCGACATCCAAAATTGCCACTAATTAGGTACCTAAAAAACAATCGTACTACAAAAACAAAAAATAGTCTAGTATAAACTAGTATAATAAGGTCACTCAGTTCTGGAAATATCTAAGACATTATTTTAATTTCTGTAGATTCAATATGTACCTACTAGGGCATGTAAACCGATTAATCGATTAACCGAAAAACCGATTAACCGACTGAATTTACGTCGGTTTTTCACCGGTTTTTTTATGGCAAAATAACCGGGTTTTCGATTTTTTTATGAGTATTAATAAATGTCAAAGCTAGCTCTTGACGGCGACGGAGTTTGATCTGAAATAATCAGCATCATACTTAAATAAAAAACTGTTACTGTACCTACTGTTTTCAACCTTATTTGAGTAAAAGAGAGTCGAATACTACTTTACTTAAGTAAGAAAAAGAGAGAGTTTTAATACTATAACAAATAAAAGTGAATAAAAACTTAGGCCTTTACATCTTTACTAGATTATAATAATAATAATAACTTAGGCCTTTTACATCTTTACTAGATGATTTATACAGAGTCAGGCGGCAATCTTTCAAATTCAAATTCAACATAGAATTTACATAGAATAGGCTTGCCCAGCACCTAATCCATCCTCTCAGCTGTCGGCCATATCCACAGGAAAGACAATGGTCAATACGTGTGGGGCTGACTAGCCGCGGGTTTCCTCACGATGTTTTTCCTTCACCGTTTAAAGCTCGTGTTAAAGTGCATATACATTTTTCGACACGAAAAGTCCATTGATGTACGGCCGGATTCGAACCCACGACCTTCGGATCGAAAGTCGAAGTACTTATCCACTTGGCCAACACGGTTTCTGATTTCACACGGTTTGAGATTATAATAAATAATAATAAATATCCTTGGATGGAAATTCCACACAGCGTCATCTAGTCCCAAGCTAAGCAATTTAGATGACTGATAATTATACAACTTCGATACATTTTTTTGTAAATAGGTAATATCAATAAATAGGTAGATATAAGGTTCATATAAATCACCCAGACTGGAGACAAATATTTGCAGATCATACAAACATTTGTCCCGTAGCGGGATCAAGCCCGCAACTTCCGCGTCTCAGACGGGCTTTCACCGACTGCGCCACAAAGGTCGTCTGATGATTTATACAGAGCCTGACTCTCTCGTTAAGTGTAGGCAAGCTTTGCCTACACTTAACGAAATACTTTAGTGCCTGGGACATTGTTGAGATGAAATAGGCTTGCCCAGCACCTAAACCATCCTCTCAGCTTAGCCATATCCACAGGCATGACAATGGTGTAGGGCTGACTAGCCGCGGGTTTCGTCACGATGTTTTTCTTCACCATTTAAAGCTTGAAGTGCATAATAATATTTTCGACATGAAAAGTCCATTGATGCCGGATTCGAACTCACGACCTTCGGATCAAAAGTCGAAGTATTTATCCACTTGGGCAACACGGCTTTTTTAATAAAAACTAGTAATGGAATGAATCTTGGTAACTATTAGAACTCATCATGTTGTATTTTATTACTTTATTCGAGTCAAAGTGAGTCATTAAAATATTTAAACTTCAATAATTTAATTTAAGCGGTGCTTCCTAATTAAAATATTAAGTTATTTTTATTAAAATGTATGGTTTTATTTTGTTCTAAGCCACCCATTTAAAAAAATCAAAATAACCGAAAAACCGGTTTTTAGCCGGTTATTAAAAAATAAAAATCGAAAACCGGTTTTTATAAACAACCCGGTTTTTACACGCCCTAGTACCTACCTACCTACCTACCTAATGTTTGTTATGCAATGTTTCTTGTAGGTACCTACCTAGTTTCATTCATTTATCGTGCCAATGAGCTCTTGAATTAATTTATTTTCACTTCAATATGAAGCGATTTTTATGGCTATATCTGAGGCCGATACAAGATCTTTATATTATCTTATATTATATTATATTATCTGGTTGTTTTCTATGTATAATATGTATGTATTTACAAAAAAAAATGTATATAAGTAGTAGGTATATCAGTCATCTGGTTACCATAACACAAGCATTAAATTGCTTAGCTTGGGACTAGATGACGCTGTGTGGAATGTCCAAGGATATTTATATTTTTATTATTAATGATTATTAAATAGTGCTGTGCATGCCTGTAATGGGTACCGTGAAACATGCCAACTTTGCCAACATTTTTCGAATAATTTCAATTTTTGGATAATTTTTCTATGGGAACGTAAGTATTTTCTTTTAGAATCTGCAATTAAAAGATAATGAGCATGTATTATTTTATCAGATTTTATTATTCATCAATATTTAATTAAGTATTTTATTCATTTTGATGGCGGGCAAAGTTATCTGGACTTTTTGCCAACATTACCCACATTGATTTTTGACGCAACTAAGGCCTCTATACAGATGGCACAAAGTCCAATACAAGAATTTTGGTAAAAATGGCGTTTACTTTATAAATGAAAACGATACCATGAAAGGTTTCCTACCAAAGTGGCTGGGCAAAGTTACCCTAACTTTTTTCCTCTTTTTCATACAAACCGCATTTCGCTTTTTAAAAGTACTAGGGTTGGCACATCTCAGTAAACTGATCTTAACGTATTTTTCTTCTTTTTCTGCAAAGTATTGTAATTCGCTTTAAATTTTAGGCAGGAATTCACATTTTACCTACTTCCTTGAAGTTTAGGCCAATATAATCTACCTATTCCGATCACTGGTAATACTATAATAGGTACTATAGAATAATAAAAATAATAAGTTTCGTAAGTGCCAACCCTAAGCTTATTTTGATGGCGGGTAATGTTGTCAGTAGTAGATCGCAACATCACTGGGTAACTTTACCCACCATTATAACTTTAGTTTTAAAAGACCTTCAGCAATGATAATAAAATATAATACTCTTAAAGTGTTTTTGCATAACTTAATATAAATTAAACTAACCTGTGTTTTCGCCATCACGCACAATTAACTTTAGAACTTGTACTAAAATTTGCCCGCGAAAATACGCACCACATTCTACAAGTTCTAAAAAGTGACTGAGTGAAGTTAGCGACAAACCTGATAGACTGTGTTACTAGACACATAACCTACTTTCTATCTAAGTCAATAAATGTTACTATAGTATTCCGATACTTTTGGAATTTAAAGATTTGCTTAAAAATTGATTTTCGGGCAAAGATACCCTTGGTGGCAAAGTTGGCATGTTTCACGGTACACATATCATAGTATTTTTATATGAATGTTTTTTACAATGTGTAATTATGTGTACTGTTGGCGTTGCCTTAATAAATAAATAAATAAGATCTTCATTGGTACAGTTGTTTGGACACAGAGGACAGGACAGGACAGGACAAGCAGTAATGTTCTGTGTTGGGGCTCCGCACTTACACTATACGGATCTCATAGGCCCCATTTGGCTAAATTGCTTCTGCTAAGTTGTGTAGTAGGTTAGGTAGGTATTGCTACGAAAAATGAATCAGGCGAGGCGACCTTTAGAGAAGACATGGGTTAGTGTCAAATTTTACGGGGATTTTTTTTTAGTTTCAAAATTACATTTAGAGCTAAAAATTTAGATCAATGGGATTTTGCTGATATTCGTTTACAATATTACCTATTTATGTAGTCATTATAATAGCACACGGGAAATTACTCACGTAAAATTATCGTCGTATTTATGTAGTATTTATGAAGACATGGTCGTTCCCACCGTTATACGATATCCAAGGTAGGCATAGGTAGGTACCCGACCTTGGTAGGTATCAAAAGTTCCGCATAAGTTAATAGGCATGTCAATATTTGTGAAAACACTATAACACCCATAAAAACTACACAAACCACTAATTTGTTAAACAATGTTTCGCAAGCAGGCAGAGGTAGCTAATCATTTGAATTAACGAAAACAAGTACCTACCTACCTACCTACCTCTCTCTACCTCCATAGACATAAAATATAAATAATATATAAATAAATATAAATATCCTTAGACATTCGACACAGCGTCATCTAATCCCAAGCTAAGTATGGTAACCAGATGACTGACATAGGTACTACATAAATACCTACATTGAACACATGAATGCAAGCAAGGCTGCTATTTACAAAAAAGGGATTCTGGGACTAAAATTTCCCTTTCACAGGGGATTTTGACAATAACCCGATAAAAGCAGCTTTAAGTTAAATTCTACTAACGCTCAAATATATAGTGATCCAAGTTATTGTATGGGAAAAACGCAAGAAAAAACGCAAAGATGCCTGAAGATTCGAAAATAATGTCTACTGCACCTTGGGTAGGTAGGTATACAGTCGAGATCGTGAATTTACTTCTGTGTGCATAATCTCATTATCATCAGTGGATATTAAGTACCTACAACAAGAGCAAAGCCGCGGGTTGAAAGTTGTATTAAGCAGTGAAGTAAATAATAAATTATACATGCAGAACTCACCAAAACTCCGTAGAAAATCAGATGTAGGTAAACACTTTTTTCACTCCTAGACTTAGTAGGTATAAACCAGAACACGCGTCTAAATAAATATCATGCACGAGATAATTCACGGTTTAGGATTGTAGGTATACCTACCTAATCGCATAACAGTAGGGTTACCGGCGGTTTTTGTGTAGTATAGTAATCTATCCTCGCTCACGTGTCAAGTATTCTAAGGAATTTTTAGTTCATGCAAGTTAGGGGGGGAGGCGCTGCTCTGAATTTGAATTTTTAGTTCACGCAAGTTACCGGGGGAGGCGCTGGATTTTCATGCATTTGTGATACTTGACTCGGTATCGAGGACAGTATCCAATACTACGGTAAACTGCCGTTTACATCCAGGAAAGGCGCGCGTTGAAGTTTTTTGTTTGCTACGCAAGCACCGTAGCACCCTCTACGCAAGGTCTACGGAAAATGTTACATCGATTTTGAAAAGGATGGCGATGGGGTAGTGTAGGTAGTGTAACGTGTACTTATGCTGGTAATATGAAACAGACAATTACATACCTACACGATGCTGAAAGCAGCAAGTTACTATTGAAAATCTTTCGATCAAATGTCGATCTCGTGACGCTGTATAAACCATCTAGTAAAGATGTAAAGGTCTAAGTTTATCTATAACCAGTAATTTATTTATAGAATAGTCTACAGTAAAAATGTATTATTGGTTGATGATTGATAGCTAATATATTCAACCTTCAAATAAACTAACACAGCAGTTGACCTCAAGTTTCTTAAACCATAAATTTTACCTAAAAATATTCCACTAAGTAATTAGCGCAAATGGTGTAAACACTAAAGCCGTTTCCCGTTCTATTACCCACTAATTATTTACATACATACATAAAATTACACCTCTCTCCCATGAGGGTAGGCAGAGACCACGGATCTCTACTTGCTACGATCTCGACTAAAAACTCCGTCACTTACGTCACGGTAACTTGCATGAACTAAAAATTCCATACATTTAGAATACTTGACACGTGAGCGAGAATAGTTAACTATACCAGTCGAAAACTGATGATAGGCCCCCAGAGTTGGCCACTTGCTCATACGAACGAACGAACGATCTCTACTCCTCATTCACTCTCATGACTATAGTACCTACTACACTATGTAGTAATTTAATGCTTTGAATTGAATTGTAGATGGCGTGGAAGAACCAGACGTTAAGTTGAACGGTCTGAGATTCTGAACTGCTCATTATCAATAGGCAAATTTTACGAGTAGATGCTTATTAAAATTCGACGTCAAATGACTTTAAACTTCAACTCGTAGAGGGTAGAAAAAAGGTACCCAACGAGTCCTCATTTTTTTCCAGATCCTGTCACTGTGTGACTCGTTGGGATTTGTTTTCCCATCAAGTCACACTGTTACTCGATTAAACTTTTTTGTGACTCGTTGGGAAAAAAATCTCAACCTAGATGGCGTATCGCCATTAGCAGATTCTATGTTAAGAGTAAAACAGATGGCTAAAACGCCATCAGCGGAGTCATGAGTATTATTAATCATGAAAGGTAATTAAAATAACACAGAAACAAGAAACATTACGTCAAAGAATAGGTTAGTTTTTCATCTTTAAAAATAGACAATGAAACAACATTTTTTTAAGCGTTCAATCACCGAGATAGCTATTTTGAGATATTGACTTACTAATTAATCAGTAGGTTCGAAATTCCGCGACCTATCTTAACATGTTACAACAAATATTGAACTTAAAATTGAAAAACACTACCAAATAAGGAAAAAAACATCACTAAAAACGAAAAAAAAACAAAAATAAAATGTTGTACATACTATAATTTATACTTTCACATCATAAAATATATTAAAAACGTCGTTTACACGCATTGATATTATGTACAAATTCATTTAAATGCTTGACTATGATTTATCTATCTTCACAACAGAAATAAATTAATATATTTCCTTTATCTAATACACACAATAATTTACTTATTTATTATCCTATATACACTTAGGGTCATCTTAAAACTAATTAAAACAATAAAAGAAAATTGTGCGACATTTAAAAGGCAAAACGGTCATATAATAAAAAATATATAGGTAATCTTAAAATTATGTAGACTTATTGCGCATAAAAATGTAAGTATAAAAAGTTTCAGTAATATTTTACCAGCCAAAATATTTAATTAACTAGACACGCAAGTTATATAAGTTGTTACTTGGGTGATTATAATCTTACATTTCTAATTGAAAAATGAATGTAAGAAAATTTCAAAAGGTGTGTCCAAAGACTTAAAATGACATGAAATTATCTTTTATCTCGCAGAGGGTAGTTAAGCGGCGCGCTAGATGACGCATAACATAAGCCAATTCTACGAGAGAGAAAAACAAGTTTAAAAAATATTCAGTTAGTGAATGACCAAGAATTTTGAAAATGTATGTTTAAAATTAAAATGTCCGTTTCACACAATACAAGCTAATAAAAATATATACATTTGTACCGCAATAAGTGAGAAGTGTGTATCACTCATTAAAACTATTATCTGACTATGGTGCATCGGACCATGTACACCATGTAAACTATACATTTGGTTTGTGTAATATTCTAGCTCTTCCTGACTTTGCTTGAATTAAAATTAAGTAAAAAGAGGCAAAATTACAACGTATCACTTGTAAAACATCAACGTAACTAACACCTTAGCAGGAAAGCGATTTATAATGCTTTTTTCAATTGAGATACTCTATTTTTAATTTTTTACCCACGACGGAATGGAGACGTATGCGTTTGGGTTGAGAGGATGTTTGCTTGTTTGTGCCAATCCATTTTGCCATTTTCTCCAAAACTACTAGTCCGATTATGATTCAGATTTAAGTTATGGGTTTGGATTTGATTGGTTTGGTTGCATGTTCTTAGACAGGTGTTACGTGACAACTCACCAGGGGGCGCTGCAAATTCCAACACTGCATTTTCTCAAAACGCGTTTTTTCAACATACAGTGTTTTGGCTTTACACGGTAGCTAGGGTTTGCAATTCGAATATTCGAATATTCATTTTATTCGAATATTCGCTCCATTTTCAAATTCGAATAATTCATTTCAATTATCCGAATATTCGAACAGTTTTTTTTTCATTAAATAGGCTAAAATTTAACGCATTTGAGCCTCACTCTGCTTGATGTTAAGCAACAGTGGGATCTAAGATGAAGGAAGATTACCTAGAATGAAGTTATTACTAGGAATACTAACATTTTTACCCTCGAAGTCTCGATTTAAGGTCTATTCAGCAGACCTACTCGGTAAACGCTGCCACTGTGGGAAGTGGGAAACGGTAAATACCGCGCGGATTCTGCTCAGGGGGGTTAACGCCAGTTTACCGTAGTAATTGGATACTGTCCTTGATACCGAGTCAAGATCACAAATGTATGCAAATCCAGTGCAGCGCCTCCCTTGGTAACTTGCATGAACTAAAAATTCCATACATTAAGAATACTTGACACGTGAGCGAGGATAAATTACTCCATCCATCCATCCATATCAGCCCACATCCACCCACAGCTGGATATTAGGCCTCCTCGTTATCTCGCCACTCTCTCCGGTCTCGCGCCAGTCTCATCCACTGCTTGCTTGCTACACATTCGTGTAAGGTCATCAGACCATCTGGCTGATGGTCTGCCAACTGATCTGAGACCCTCACGGGGCCACCACTCGGCATGCTGCCTTTGTCCATCTGCAGTCGTCCCGCTGAGCCAAAGGCTCCACCCATCTCCACTTAAGCTAATTGATCTGTTAAACCCACGTCTACGACTTTGGTTTTGCGTCTACGTATTTCAACGTTGGGTACGTGATCCAGCAGCGAGATACATGGCGCGCTCTATTGCTCTTTGAGCAACTTTATTATTTTGATATTGATAACTTTCTCGTTCCAATCCAATACTTTCATAAGATCTTCAAGTAAAGTTGTGAACAGTTTAGGAGAGAGAGTATAACCTTGACGTACATACACCCCGTTTTGGGTACAAAATCAGTCAAGGTGTGCATACGCACTTGCAAGGTGGTGGCTTCATAACGTTTATCTATGTTACATCGACAGAGAGATTAAAAGACAGCCTGATTACTATTACTATACCATACAATTTTTTCGCGCTGATTTCCGCTAGAGCGGAAATCCACGCGGTATTTACCGCTTCCCACAGTGGCAGCGTTTACCACGTAGGTCTGAAATTTAATAGACCTTTAAAGACCCCTATAAAATTGTACTTTATGAGAACTACTCACTATTTGGTGAATTTAATTGGAAAGTGCTGAAGTTAAGGATTGATTACACCTGAGTTTAATCTGTAAACTTATAATTTTACATGTCTTTTTTAAATAATCAATTAAACTAATAAAAAAACTTGTTTTTTCCCAAAAAAAAATATGATATTGTAGTTTTTTCAAGAAATATTAAAAAATATTCGAATATTCGAATTATTCGAATATTTCGCTCTAAAAGTATTCATTTATTCGAATAGTAAAAATTAACGAATAGTGCAAACCCTAACGGTAGCGCATCGGTAAACTTGTTTGTGCAAAACCAAAACTACCAACTATTTCCTTCCTA
Organism: Xanthorhoe designata; assembly: GCA_963582015.1. Taxonomy (NCBI): domain Eukaryota; kingdom Metazoa; phylum Arthropoda; class Insecta; order Lepidoptera; family Geometridae; genus Xanthorhoe; species Xanthorhoe designata. The sequence continues at coordinate 86,110 of OY757059.1, forward strand.
GTTTTTATTGAATAAATGCTTATTGGCATTTTAACACATCAAGGTAACGTGCAAAACTGTCTAATTGCTGTTACATCCTATTTACGCAAATCGTCATTGCCTATATTTATCGCTAATTTACCTAATCACTTAGCACTTTGTTGGAGGAAAACGTTACAATAACATGCGTACTTGTCGTAAACAATGCTTAGATACTGTAGCGTACGACTATAGCGATGGTTTAAAAGTACAGCCCTACTATACAACGTGATTCATAGTTGGTATGTTATCCCGGAAGGGGGATTTTGTGACCAGGAAAATGAACAGTTGTGTAGGTGCAAATCTTGTGAATTCTAATTTATAGTTTTTTGTCAAACTTTTTTGTTAAATCTTTTGGTTAAATCTTTTGGTTAAGGTCACCGGCAAAGTTCAGGGATCAGCTGATTATTATAGGGTTGCTCTGTGTTTATTTCTGAAGGAAACTTTGCTAGTCATTTCTTCAATTAAAAACATCGAAATTCAAAAAGTCGTAGAACATGTTGTTCACACAATGATGAGGTGAATGACCTCTTTTCGGGATAACATACCAATTATGAATCACGTTGTATAATACCCGAGACAAAAGAGGGGTATTATAAGTTTGACCGTTGTGTCTGTGGCACCGTAGCTAACACTCGTTTTAGCCGATTTGAATACATTTTTGTAATTCAAAGCTGGTTTTCTAGCAGTGGTTAATACGTTTACAAGATATAGGGGGTGAACGTGGGGATGAAAATTTTAATGTTGTGTCCAAATATGTATACCTACCCAATTTTAATAACAATAAATGTGGGTACCTATAATGCAAAACTGGAAGTGAATGATCAAATGTGTAGGTACTATTATTAATTAATTAGCTTGGGACTAGATGACGCTGTGTGGAATGTCCAGGGATATTTATTTATTATGTCGTAGTTTACTTAAATACAAACTTGTAACTCAACAAAATTCAAACGTTTCTCACTCATTTGAAATATTGTTGTATGATTATTTGCTCTTAATTTTGGGGTACCTACGTAAGTGACAAAAATTACTGGTTTGACGTCTAGAATGTATATCTTTGTAACGGATAAATCTTATTTGCTATTAAAGCTTAACGCCTGGCGTTTTGATGCAATGAGACATTGCTATTGATGTTTTGTCAGGAGCTTCAACAATTTAAAGTTTATTCATTTTAACTTCTACCGCCACGATATCGTGCACCCAAAATTATAAATTACCTATAATACAAAATTCAAGAAGTTCTGTATTTCTGGGTCCATTGTGACAAGATACAAGTTGAATCCTCGCTTATCGAATACTATCCAAGCAAAGTCAGGAAAAATTGCTAGTATTGTCTAAGAGTTATTATTACCAACTCATGTAACTGAGGCTAACTTTGAACATTGCTTTAGGATAATAACTTAATAACGTAATGCCAACACGCTTGGAAAATACGAATACTTCCCTAATAAAACGGGTTAGTGTAAAAATCCCCTAAATGGGATTTTGGGAATTTTAGTCTCATAATCCCCTTTAGAGCAGAAAGTTCAGGCAGAAATTCCCAAAATCCCCTTTGAAGGGAAAATCATTGCTCAAAAGGTAGAAAAAGCGCTAGATCATGTATTTGCTATTACATTCTACGGTTTGCGTAAAAGAGATAGCAAGTACGTTATTATCCGAGTTTTGCGTTATAACCTTTCCTCACTCGCCCACGTATCGCGCGCAAAGCTGTGAACAACTCTCGATACAGGAGTGTGGATTGCATTCGCATATTCTTCACGGTTTCGCGCGCGAACCTCGCCGTTTGTTTTTGATGGTATTTTGTGTGAACACGAACAGTATTGTCAAATCTCTGTGAGCGTGGATTACTGACAGCTTCACGTCGTGTGTATAGGCTATTTAACATTCACCAGAGTAACAACCACCTAGCTATAACTCTGGTAGACACGCCTGTTCATACAAACACAGCACTTTATGAATAAGTTCATACTGCTCCGAATTCTGCACCATACCACCTCGATTCAACCTCATATTACATACTATACCCAAAACATCAACTTTACTCTCAATCGCCAATTGTTTTATACCATTTAGTATTGCGATTAGACAACCGGTACGACCGATGCCAGCAGAGCAATGGATTATGGTCGGCGGCGAGAAAGTATCCACGGTTAAATCTAAAGGAGTTGACACACTTACTTTAACTTCGCACGGTACTGGAGTTTCTAATGGGGGAAATAGGAATTTCGATTCCGGCTTAGGACTATCACACTTAAAACACTCTTCATCAGCCTCCGCGGTACTGCTGAAGTGACAATCGGTGTTTTTCAACACATCTAAACTAAGATTCAAGAGTGCGTTCACATCTTTCGGACACTTGTGATCTGCCCAGTTATGGAACAAATAATGGTACACGATAACACTGCTTTCACTTGCGTCTGATTCACTTTTGCCAGAATCCGATTCACTTTTGCCAGATCCCGATTCACTTTTGCCACGGTCCGATTCACTTTTCCCAGAATCCGATTCACATTTGCCAGAATCCGGTTCACTTTTGTCCACAATCACATCACGTCTCTCCTCACTATATCTGACATCTAGCTTCCTAATAGTGTATCCCGCCTTTTTAATGAGACCAAGATTCTTAATAATGAAAGAATCTTTGTCATTTTCGTTGGAGATGATAACTTCTTCGTCCATATCAAGTGGGAAGTATTTCTCGCATTTTTGTCTGTTGTTTTCGATAAAGTTGGTAAGCATAACGACTTTTTGGACACCGATAGGGCCGGTATAATCTGGTGGGCGGTGTCTATGGTCTAAGCTGTTTTGGTAGACCATCAACCAGAAATCGTACATTGTGTTATGAAGGGGCCCTTGTGTTGCTATGTAGCTGTTTTTAGTGTATTCATGGCCCTGGAAGAAAATAATAAGTTAATAAATATCCTTGAACATTCACACATCGACATCTAGTCCTAAGCTAAGCAACTTAATGCTTGTGTTATGGTAACCAGATGTGTATACATTCTTTTTGTAAATACAAAATTATAGAAAGAAAAACAGAACAAATATCTGCGGAACATACAAGCATTTGTCCCGCGGCGAGGATCGAACCCGCAACCTTCTGCGTCTTAGGCGGGCCTTCACCCACTGCAACACAGAGGTCGTCAATAATGTTTAGTAAATTTGGCAGATGACCCAAGCTATTAAAATATCTTAAAATATTAGTTACTTACCTTAATAAAATTGGCGTTGATATATCCCTCAGTAGTCCCAATATCAGCCCTCAAAATGAATCTAGAATGTTCGTTGGGAAGGATAGTCTTGTATCGATTCTTCGTATGCGACCCCGAAACTATCGGTTTCTCTTGAAAATTCGTCGGCATATCCCAAAAGTCCTGGTGCAGATTCCTCAACAACATCTTCTGGTATTCCGAGCAAGGTTGGTTGATCTCCGGTATCAGCATTTGCGGATTTTCGGTGTTTTCCTCCACCGTTCCAGTGCAGCAATGCTGGCCTTCTGTGCTGCTATGGCACTTTACTTTGGAGTATCCGTTTTGGAAGACGTTGTTCAAATCTTTCAACTGTTGTCTAGTAAGAACACTTGATGCGTTTTGTAAATGTTGCATATTAGCTAAGTACAATCGGAAGTCCTCTGATGTAGACTGTGGACTGAGCGGCTTGGTTGTAATATTTCTGGTAAACCCAGGTTGAAAATTCTCTTCCTGCCTCCCAAACGCATATATAATCTCATTTTCCTGATCTCCGCCAACGTAGGTCAAGTTTTGGGGATACTCAGGCTCAGTGTAAGAATCTGACCAAAGATTGTCATGAGATCCGAAAGCGCCACGTTTTTCCGCGGACCGAAGTCTCGGGCGAGTTTTGTAAGACTTCGGTAGAAGATTTTCAGTGCTTAAAGACTTTCTAGGTGTGATCGGTAGATCTTTCAAAGTCTCGTCCAACATAGTCTCATCTATTTCCACCTCTCTTGGTTCTTGAGGTATATTAAGAGTCAAAGATGTATTTGAACTCCTACGTTCAAGAATGCCTTTCTTTTGTTCTGTGTGTGGGTTATCAATGCTATGATTACTGTTGTACCTACTCAAGTTACAGGACGACCCGTTTAAGTTGTAATTTGACACGCTAAGCCCTAAATTCCCTGATAGTTGTGGGTTAGAGTTGTTTATGTTAAGAGTTAAAGAGGTATTAGAACTCCTTCGTTCTAGCAAACCCTTTTTCGGCACCTTAACCTCTTTGTTAAGCGAACTGTTGCTGCAGCTACTATGTCTACTCAAATTGGACGAGCAGATATTCAATGTTAAGCTGTTATTTGAACCGCGACGTTGTAAAAGACAGTTTTTGCCTTCAGTCAAACTTGTGTTGGAACATGTGATTCTGGTTTTTGGTGTCAAATGTTCCCCCATAAGGGAAGTTGAATCTCTGTGATCTAAAGATAGTTTCTTCCGATCGTTGAGACTGAAGTTCGATATGCTTGTCCGTACTGTCGCTATGTTATGACAAGAGGCTCCGCTGCTGTTTAGAGAACAATTCGAACTTTGCAGACTATGCGTGCTTAGCATTAAACTTTGATTCGAATTTCGTCTGTGCAACTTTTTAACCACTTTCTCATCTTCAGCTGAAGGTTCAAAATCGTCTGAAGGCACCCCTTCAGGCAAAGTCTTCAAATTCGTACTGGACACACTTAGGTTTTGTTTGTAATTCAGCAAATTAGAGCCTAAAGATTGTCCTGATTCGTAGGTGCTTCTATTATCAGCACCGCATATATTAATTTCTGGGGGACTATCGTAATCTGTTGTGTTCTCATCGAAAGACCCCATAGTTCTGGACCCCATTCGAGAGGTCCCAGGCTGGTATAACATTAGATTAGCGTGGTGTTCTCTTAAATATATACCACTATCTTGACCCTTCATGAAGAGGCGACGTTGTTCCGCGTTTTGGATTAACCCAAACTTCCCTCCACAGAAATCGTGTTTAACATTCTTCTGCGCCAAAATTCTCTTCAACTGTCTTTTAGGAGTGTTCGGTACTGATACAGAGTTTTGCGGTACATCTAACGCTTTTTTCTGAGGTAGAGAAAGATTGACCGTTTCTGACGAATCAAGAGACGTAGCTTTCACTTTCAAAGTCGGCGTTTTGACTTTCCTTTCTTCAGCGTTCGTGTATAGCTTCTCAAATTCTAGTAGCTCCTTTTCCAAATCGCTATCTCGTTTGGTTAGATCTATTGTGAGATTTCGTAAATTTTTCGTTTTCGGTTTCTGTGTTTCGATCGGTAGTGTTGCGCCTTCGTCTGTTGTTATCGTTATTTCAAATTCTTTGGGCGAGAATCGGGGCATATCGATAAATGCTTGTGTATCCGAGCTTTGTCTAAGACATTTCCTCTGAATCCCCGGTGATTCAGGCTCGTCAGTATCTTCTATAGGTTTTGTATCTTCAAATTTGAAGCACGGTCGTTCGTTTGTGGGAGTTTTTTGATGTCTTTCTATACTCTCGCAGGACGCGCTTTCATTTTTATACGCTTCATTCATTTGATCCTTCATCTGTTTCGCGATAGGTAATCCTAGATTTTGTTCGATAATCTTCGCGTTGTCTGAATCTAGCGATATCGACTTGAGCCTTTGTCGTCTAGCTTGTGCTGAATGTGGATTTAACTCGTTAAGTTTTTCGTCATTGTTTTCTATCTCTATAGATTCTATTTTAGCGCAGCAGTCAACGACATCATTATCCTTATCCTCTGCAGTTTTATTGTCGACAGTTGTAATATTTAGTTCTATTGTTTTGTATGTATCGCAGCTATTGTGTCTTTTATACTTTCTTACATCTTTATCGCCTGGAGGCGTGAATCGTTCTCGTTCAATAGAATTCCTTCCGCCATACTTTCTAGGTCTAGGAGAAGCCCTAGGACTCTCTTCTGGGCACTGATCAAACGTGAAATAGTTTTCTTTGTTGTAGCTCAAGATTTTCGGACTAGGTCGCGCGCTTAGAATCCTAGGCGAACTCGGTTTGTCGATACCATTTCTATTTACATTATCTCCTAGAGTCCTTGGACTTTGCGGCACTTCGGTGTCTCTGGGAGTTTCCGCGAAGAATTTCGGAGATCTAACAGTGTCGTAGTAAACTGAGCGAGGAGATGGCTCGTTGAAGAACATAGGAGAGACTGTTTCCGGGGGCGTAAAGAACCTAGGCGATGCTAGAGTGTCTAAGAATTTTGGTGAGAAGTCGAATTTCGGTGCTGTAGACTTCTCCTTAGCCGAGCTACATTCTAAAATCCTCGGTGACGTCTGCATTTCAAGTCTCTCTGTCTGGTTATCGACACACATGTGTAGTTTCGTACTGACCGATCGGAACCGCCTGAGGTTTCCCGGCGAGTCCTGATCAGCTGATTCCTTAGGAGTCATCATGGTTTCTTCCTCGCTCAATCGTCTCACCGCCTCGCTATCAAAACCGAAAACCTCACGCTCTTTCTCAGACTTCGCGCTGAGAAAGGGAGATTTGTCGTTCTCGAGGCTGGGAGACCTTGTGGCTGTGCACTTTTTGATCCTATCATTCAAATCAGCGCCTAAATCTGTTTTAATTTGCGCTAACGGTCGCGGAATAGTGTATTTGTAATCGCGTTTGTGAATCCACTGCTCGGGTAGAGGTAGTTTTGGTATCTGGCTCGTGCCTGGGTCGGGTTTGTTGCGGACGATGACGATTTGAGGGGGAGGGTCGTCTGCGGGGGCGCGGGTTAGGGCGGCTAGCACGCGACGGGGAGTGAGGAAGGTGCGAGAGAGAAGGCTGCGGGGGGGGCGGGGGCAGCGCGCGGTGCGGAGGGGGCGGGGAGGACGCCCGGCACACTCGCGGACTATGTGCACCTGGAAAGAGAAGATTTGGTTATAGGAACAGCTTTTAAAAATATTGTAGTAATAAACGCGAATAACTTATTTCCAGAGTTTAATTTTAAATGTAAACCGAACCCAGTTTTGGATATTAGGTAAGATAGACATTTACTCCCACCACTGGGCGTAAGCCTCCTTACCTAAAAGCAAAACAGTTCTATTCTGGGCCTTTTGCATACAGATTACACCCTGTACGGGAACTATAGAAGAGTTAACATGAGAAATTTATTCTGGCGCAGCCGGCGGGATATATGATTCTGGCGAAGCCTTTCACCTTCGACTGTAAAAGTAACATAAATACATAATACTAACGTTAGTGTGCACATGCTTGCGTGCTCTGGCGCGGGCGCGCGCGCCGAGCGCCAGCAGCAGCGCCGCCGCGGCCAGCGCGCCGCACCACCACCCCGCACCGCCCCACATGCCACACGCCTCACATCTGGAACACAACACAACGATGGTTGGTTTCTAAAATATACTTAGCATAAGCACTAAGTAATTGATAAAATATTTCACCATTTGAAAGGTGCATTATTTCTGTACGCTATACATTAAGTAACCTAGATGAAGTAAGTAATTATAAGTTGTGGTTACTACTGGTATTCCCCGAGAATGTTTTTTAACTAGAACCACAAGTGTACCTGACCTCACACAATGTCAATAATAAACGACCAAGCGTGAGTCGAGTCGAGCACATAGGGTTACGAATAAAACAATATCTTGTGACACATAATTGGTCCAACATAATCATCAATAACTTTTGTTACATGCAAACTTTGGCATGGATGGGACCAGCACAGGGCTGATTAAAGTGGCGTTTGAGGGGGAAGGCTTATAATTATAAGCCTTCGACCTCCAAACGCCTGGCAGCCTTGGCCTGGGTATACCCAGCAGTGGGCTGTCATTTGAGCTGCCAGCCAATGATGAGCTTCTGCCCGCGGCTTCGTTCGCATGGTACAAAAAGTGGTCTATGTGTTAACCATGCATATTCCAAGATTCAGCCAAATCCAATCATCAAATTTATGAATGAAAGAGTAACAAACATCCTTCCATCCAGACATCCATACAAACTTTAACCTTTATAATATTAGTAGGATTAGTGGCAACTAAAGGTTCATTACAGACGAGCGGTTTTCATTATTTCTTTATAGTACGGAACTTTAAAATGACACAACAAAGATGACTATACAGAACCTGACTCAGCATTACTCGAAGAAATTCAAAGTACCTTGATGACGTAGACAATTTAAACTTCATGATGAAATAGATCAGTGAGTAATAAGCGGGGCTAAAAAGGCCGTTTACAGCAATTCTGCTAAAAAGAATTCATTTCATGAATTCCGAGCAATAATTTAGCAATATCTCTAAAATGTGGTAAAATGGCACAGATTTAGCAATATTGTAAGCAAAGCAATTCCATTCACCAGCAGATTCATATATAAACGTTACATTGCCATATGAAAAAATTAAACACCGCAAACTTCCAAAAGGTTTTATTTCAATAAACTTGTATAAAATTTTAAAGATATTCTGCAAATAATTTGTTTTTGTATCATAGAATGTTTTAATATCAATATTAAACATAAAAACGATGGCATTTTTGAATAAACTGTTTAAAATTTACAGTTGTAGGTGCAATAAAATATTTTTCTTTGATTGATACTGACAGTTACATAAGTTTATCGCTGTCAATGTCAAAGTATGGATGGATCGTAACGTAGGTAAACAAAACAATAATGGAAATTTTAGAATTTTGCTAGTATTATTTAAAGTTGTTTGTTTAGTGATTTAAACTGAGAAAAAGTATATTTTTAGGGAGTATTTGAACAAAGTTTTCAACCAAAGAGTAGAATAACTATACCAATGTCCAGCTTTGTTGATGCTATATTATCTCGTGTTTATCTACGAGTTGGATCTTTCTATTTCAAAGTAAGTGCTTACATAGATGCTTTTTCGGTAAATACATTCGTTATTTGATTACCATTGCATTGTTCTGAAAAACCTACAAACCTACAAAATTTAATTTTGAGGCTATGAAAATGCGTGCAACGAAAGTGCCTGAACAATTTTAAAATTTCTTAGTACCTATCGTACCTATGTAGTTTACAATGAAAAAAATTGTTATATAAATAGGATTTTATTGTAAATACAAGAACTTTTACAAATTATAGTTGTGCTCTAAATATGACTTGCTGACCAAAGTCTCTGATTAAGCGTCCCACATCTTGACCTGCAGCTAAATGGTCATTCCCTGTACTTGAAAATACCTGTAACAATAAAGTATTAAGATAAACATTGTTTTAAATAAGTACCTACCTAAAAACCACACTTTCATTTTCAGCCTCTTGATGAGATGGAAGTTGCTCAAGATGAGATTAAAGTGCATGGTGGATCCACACAAGGGAGTCATGAGTTGCCCCACTATGCGCTACAGCTAGATATATACCTACATACTCAAGAATTGAAGTCTAAATTGCAATTATAAAACAATATTTCATTAGTATTTTCATTTGTATGTTACCCATGTTTATGTTGATGGAAAATAAAAACTTTTTCTATTCTATTCTATTCTAATAACTATCTAGATTATCTAGCATATCAATAAAAGTTAGATGTTTTTATAATGTAGGTACCTAAGTATAATATTAATAAGATTATGAGTGATGATTAATAATTTGATGTAAATAAATTAATTTAGCGATGAGCATTGTTTTATTTCCACTTATTGGACTGTATATCTGAAACAACTCAATTTTTCTCAAATTATAAGTGTTAATGTTTGCATGGATGTGTTTATGGATGTTTATTACTTTGTCATGCTAAAATTACTCTATGGATTTGCTTGAACTTTGGAATACTTATACATAGATTATGACCTAGAATAACACAGTACTTTTTATCAGAGTAAGTACTTAGCATGTGAGCAAAGCTGTGGGCTTAAACTAGTTATAATAACAATCCTACACTTACCATGAGTATTGAGCTTATTTCATCTTGACTGCACAGGCAGCCGGCCTAGTAGCCCAAGCCCTTGCCCATAATGATAGCCCTCTACTTCGGAGACAGCCATGGTAGCTGGACCGGAACGGGTTTATTAAACAAGCTCTCTTCATATTCTGCAGGCTTCTCAATAGGAATGTGGGTAGTAGGTATTGATGTATTCCAAAACAGACATGCCAACCTTCCTGTAAAACCTGAAAATAAGAAAGTGGTTAGTATTTGAGTTACATGGGTATGTTATTAGGTGTGTATGATAATAATAATAATAATATACCTAGGTACCTACTTAACTAAGAAATTAATAGTGGTATTTCATTATTTTTTTTTGCAAATAAATGTAGGGCTCTTGCAAATAGTTGGTGCATCTTGTGGTACTTAAGTAGGTTAGGTAGGTACCATTGTAGGTAAGTACCTAGATGCACCAACTTGATGGTAAGTAAATATCCTCTCTACTGCATCTATTGATAATATACCTAGGTAAATAATCTAAACACTAACCATGGATGGATATTGTCCTTAGTCCGCCTCGGCGGTGCCGGCGCAGCGCCAACGGCGAGGGTAGATAATTAAGGCTCCAACTCGGTATCACTGCTCACACTTTTACTACCTAACACAAACTCCAGATCGGCATTTCAAATGCTCATCCTTTCTCTATGTGCTACATAGACTTTGCCGACGATATAAATGCTGTCCGTAACATGGGCGTGCTCCAAAAGTTAAAAATAATAAAGGCCTAAATGAGCAATTATTATTATTTTCTTCAATTCACTTTACGAAATGAATTGAAAAAAGTTACTCCCAGAGTAACTTTTTATGAATCTGCTATTTGACAGAAAGTTACTGAGTCATTTCACGATTTTCCTGTCAAAACTGTCAAATAGGTGAATTGAGCATTTCATCTGCTTGATAAGAATTGCAATAAGGGGCCATTTTACGATTTTTCTTCTAGTGAATTGAAAACAATATTGCTAAAACGACCTTTTTACCGCCCCGGTGAATTGAGCATTTCATTTGCTTGTTATGAATTGAAAACAATATTGCTAAAACGGCCTTTTTAGCCCCGAAGGTCATAGTACGGTCATAGTAGAAGGGGGTGATCCATTGATGTAGGAGAAAACGACAGCTAATAAAAGCTGTCATGTCACTGTCATGTCACTGTCACATACTAAAAAAGAGGCTATTCACACCTCGTTTTTCGAACGCGCAGTCAGGGCGCGTTTCTGCGCAATTTTCTTATTTTTTTAATGCAAGAACATTCTACAAAATATAACAAAACATTTTTAAAAAGTATGTATGAAATCGGTAAAGCCGTTCTCAAGTTAAAGCGTGACCAGATGAAATATTGTGTAATAATAAAACAAGTTTAGCGGGAAGTTAAATGTAAGTAAATATATATTTAATTTTACCTCGTGTTATAATATTACAAATAAGACGTACCTATTTATTTTATGGAATTTATAAAATATAAAATTTATAAAATAGTACGTTTTTCTAACTAACCAGGATATTGACTTAAAAATTTCAAGATCATTTGACAATTTCAGCGGAGTGGTAAAAATGCTCTAGTCCCGCTATGCACGATTCGAGAAATACCTAGCAAATAGTTTCGCTATGCACGGAATCACGTTCGCGGGCATCTAACTTTTTACCTAGTCAGGGACACGTCAAACTTATGTTTAACTTTTGACAAACGTAATTTTTTGGGCTGACTGTACTTACTTTTTGAAAAAATCAACATTATATATTTTTTTCAAAATTAACTACAAAAGAAAAGGTTTTGCGCCACCCTGTATAGAAACTAAATAACTTATGAAGATACTAGCTGCTGTACGCGGCTTTTCACGCGTAGTTCCCGAACAAAATGTAGCCTATGTCCTTTCCAAGGTCCATAATCTGTACCAAATTTCATGAAAATTGATTCAATGGTTGAGGCGTGAAAGCGTAAGAGACAGAGTTACTTTCGCATATTTATAATACTAGTAGTCAAGAAAGTCCATCTATCTATCTATCTATCTAGTAGGGAAGTAGGGATGAAGCGCTCGTGGCGAGGCTTGCTAAGACGTTCTTGATAGATGAAGTTAAGCAACGTTCTGAGCGGTCACTACTTGGATGGGTGACCGCAAGTGGCGTTTTCATTTGAGCGCTTCCGTGCTTCGGAGGGCACGTTAAATTCTCGGTCCCGGCTTTTAAAGTCGTTAAGCCATGACGGAGGCCTTAAGGCGGCCTAAAAACTCCCTCACCAGAGTTGGCCACTTGCTCATACGAACGAACGAACGAACGATCACAATGGTCTGAAACTATGTAGGTACATAATGTACAGTGCCGGTTTGAAAATGTTCGTCGGTTTTCAACTTGATTCGTTTAACGAGTACGAGCACATAATCCCTTTTGAAACTTGAAAAAGGAACGTCACTGGTACAATAAAAATTGATTCTTGCAATCTGGTGCAAGCGAAAACCGACTCTAAGGTGACGAACATTTTCAAACCATCAGTGTACATGTACCTAGCAAATAGTTAAAGTTGCAAAACACAACAGCTCTCCAATTAGTACAGCTCTGACATCACCCACAGATAGCACAGTACAACCTAACAACATAAACCGATAGATAACTTTAATGATATCATAAGATAAGAATCATAAACAATGACAACTTGCTCGTCATTACAACATTTTGCCATTACATGTTAAGTGGTAAATAATAAATCGTATTGGTTATTTCACCATCTATGAGCAAGGCCATGATGGCCGAGTGGCGCCCCCTAGCGATTTTCGATTCGATCTGAAGATTGTGGTTTCGAATCCCGACTGTGCCAGCCAACAATGGATGGACACGCTTTTATTATTTTTTTATTAGGAATTTTCCAAATTGGTTTCAATATGGTTTACTTTTTTACAAAACCATACTGAGGCCAATTTGGACATGGCATACAGCTGTATTTATTTATTTATTTATTTATTTATTTATTTATTTATTTATTTATTTATTCAAAAGTTTGTAACTTTACAGGTACTTGGGTCTGCTGGCTCAAACAACACTACAAAGGGTACAGAATTATATTTTGAAACAAATAGCAAACACCCCATGGTTCATCAGAACAACAGAGGTCCATGAATTCCTTGAAATGCCCATGGTAAAAGAGGAAATAGGTATACATGGACACAATGTACAGAAATTATAATAAGGACCCCTATTAATATAATTTCCATAGTCAAAATATGAAATCAACTCTATCTACAGAGTAGAAGTGCACAGCATAGGAAAAGACTTTGACAACTGTCAGATTGACACTTACTGTCAGATGCCACAGAAACTATCACAAACCCAAAAAGCCGGCGAAGCCAAAATAAAGAAGAAGAAGAAGAAAGAATAGAAAACAGTTTATTGACGTGACAACACACACAAATAGATAGGGAACATAGAACCTCGTCTTTTTTTGATGTTGGTTAATAAATAACTGCCTCTATGTTGATGTATAGAAATATTTCTCTATTATTGTGGATTTGAGAGCTCTCCCTTCAATAAACTTAATTACTTGGTCAAAAGCCCAACCCATAAAAAGCAATTCAATTTTATAAGTGAGAGTTTGTTAGAAAAAATATGATAAAAGAAAGAAAGAAAGAAAATTTATCATATTCTGTTAGAAATATAAAATGTAACTCAAAATGCATATTGATAGATGGCAGCACTGAGCCATCAATTTATTGTAACTGAGTGTTCTTGCAAATGGCGTTTATTACGATGTAGAATAAATAAGTTTTGTACTGTTTCATCAAGCTGTTTTCAATCAGAAACCCATAATCTAATAGGTTTTGGGCCCAGGAAACTCTGAACGTAGAAATACAGAAGAAATCTGCAAAGAAAAAGTTACAATCGTGTCTGAGAAATCATTGCCAAAATAACCCCAAAATGGATTCCATGCGGGCAATGAATCTAGAAAAATTTGATGGAAACAATTTTCGTCAGTGGAAATTCCAGATAAAATGTGCTCTAAAAGCTAAAGGAATAGATATTTCGAAACCGAAACCACAAGGAGACTGTGCAGATTGGTTAAAAAGTGACGGCATGGCAATGTTCATAATAACTTCTTCAATGGACTTCAAACAAATTACACTAATAGAAAATTGCGAAACTGCCTCAGAGATTATGTCAAAATTAGAATCAATATATGAACAAAAGAGTGAACTATGCAAAATGTTGATCCATGAAAAGTTTTATCAGTACAAGATGTCGCCGGCTGACAGTGTAGCTCAACACATTTCAAAAGTGGAAACCTTAGCTAAACAGCTGAAAGAAAGTGGTGAAGCTATCAGTGACATGGCAATTATAACAAAAATATTGGGAACTTTGCCTTCCAAGTACAGATCACTGCGACAAGCATGGATGTCATTGGACTCAAAACAACAAACGATTGTTAATCTAACTGCACGTTTATTGGATGAAGAGGCGAGCTTAGCAGGTGAAGAGGAACAGGAGACAGCTCTCCTTGTTGCCAATAAAGGGTGGAAAACAAAGCCTAAACAAAATGAAGTAGCGAGTGAGAGCAATACAAATCAGAACAATAGAGCAAATAAACATCGGTTCGAATGCTATAATTGTGGCAAGCGGGGGCATTTCGCCAGAGAATGTCGTGCTCCTAAACAATCCAAGACTAGAAAACCTCGGCAAGAAGGTGCAGATATGTTAGCATTTTATGTGGAAAATTATTCATGTAATGCTGAAGAGAATGCTTGGATTCTAGATAGTGGTGCCTCTGCTCACATGACATTTAGAAAGGATTTCTTTGTGGAACTATCTGAATGTAACCAGAAATCATTGACATTGGGAAATAAACAATCTGTGGAAGTATCTGGCATTGGAAAAGTGATGATACAGAGATATGTCAATGAACAGTGGGAGACCAGTGAACTGAATGATGTATTGTATGTTCCAAGTTTAAGAAGAAACTTATTCTCTGAAGGGGTGATTGTACGAAAATTATATTCTATTGTAAAGAAAGACAAGAGTGCCCTGATTTATAAAAACAATAAAGTTGTGATGACTGCAAATATTAGAGAAAACAATTTATATGAGTTGAACATAAAAACAGTGGTTCCAGATACATGTAACTTGGTTCAAAATAGCCAAAGTGATATGAAAATGTGGCATGAAAGGTTAGGACATATTAATGTAAAACAAATTAAAAACATGAGTGCAAATAGTGTTGTGAATGGACTGAAAATGATTGACAATGGACAAAACAATTTTGTATGTGAAGCATGTGCATATGGGAAGCAGTGCAAGTTTCCATTTCACAAATCTGAGCGAGGAGAACTACAGCCAGGTGACCTAGTTTACAGCGATGTTTGTGGACCGATGAGTATCTCATCTATTCAAGGTATGAGATATTTCTTACTATTCAAAGATGCTGCAACAAGTTACAGGCATGTATATTTTATGAAACATAAAAGTGATGTCATGGAAGCCTTCAAAAGGTACAATGCTATGATTAAGAATAAATTCATGCACAATGTCAGAATATTGCATACCGACAATGGAACTGAGTATGTAAATAAAAATTTTAAAGAGTATTTGGAGAATGAGGGGATAGCTCATGAGCGTACTGCACCATATACTCCACAACAAAATGGTCGAGCAGAAAGGGAAAATCGTACCATAGTGGAAAGTGCACGTTCAATGTTGTATGCGCGAGATGTCTCATTGGAGCTGTGGGCAGAAGCTGTACAATGTGCTACATACATATTGAATAGAACTTCCTCCAGCCAGACCCCAAATACAACAGCTTTTGAATTATGGAACGGCATCAAGCCTCAATTAGGACATGTGAAGGTGTTTGGTAGTATAGGCTATGTTCATGTTCCAGATCAATTGAGAACAAAGTTGGAGAAGAAAAGCAAGAAAATGATACTAGTTGGCTATGACAACATCAACTACAGAATGTATGATATGGATACAAAGAAAATAACCATCTCAAGAAATGTAATGTTTGATGAACATCATGTTCCAAGCACAAGGAAAAATATTGCACAGATAAGTATTGTTGATGATGAAGTTACAGATACAAATGAGAGTGAAGGACAAGAATCCAATGTGGATATCACTCTGGTTGACAGTCCACCATCAGAGGGTGAAAATAGCATGCTGAGTTGTACCAGTGATGATCCAGACTATGAACCATCTCTTGAATTGGAAGATTCAACAATACACACAATAAATTTGAGACCACGCATAAATAGAAATTGTGAAGCAAATCTTGTAGAGCTGTCACTGCCTCGAACATATGCAGAGGCACTGAATAGTCCACAAAAAGCTGAATGGTCAAAAGCTATTAAAGAAGAATTGTCAGCACATAAAGAAAACAATACCTGGACTGCGGTTGAAAGGTCTGGTCAACGAACCCTTACTACGAAGTGGGTTTTTACCATAAAGAAGAATGAGAATAATCAAATTGAACGCTATAAGGCTCGTTTATGTGCACGAGGGTTTAATCAGATTAAGGATATTGATTATCAGGAAATATTTTCTCCAACGACCCGTTATGATTCTATAAGAATTGTACTTTCTATTGCTGCAAAGTATAACTTAGAAATTCAACAGTTTGATGTAAAGACTGCTTTTTTAAATGGGTATCTTGAAGAGGATATTTTTATAGATATACCTGAGGGTTTGTCAATTGTAGGTGATTTTGTGTTAAAATTAAATAAATCACTGTATGGTTTAAAACAGGCATCTAGATGCTGGAACAAAACATTTACAGAGTTTTTGCTTAAATATGGTTTTGTTCAATCACAGGCTGATAATTGTATTTATATAGGATATTTTGATGGATCTAAAGTATTCTTAATAATTTATGTCGATGATGCTCTTGTAATATCTTCAAATAAACAACTTATAAAAGAGATAATAGAATATTTAAAACAAGCTTTTAAAATCAAAGAATTAAAGTTAAAGTATTTTGTGGGTATGCAAATAGAGCGTATGAATAACAGTATACACATTCATCAGGAAAATTATATAAGTCAGATTATTGAAAAGTTTTGTATGAGTGATGCAAATCCTGCCAACACTCCGGCAGATGTTAATGTTATTATTTCAAAGAATGTTGATGAAATTGTGGTTGATTTTCCTTACAGAGAAGCTATAGGTTGCTTACTGTTCTTGAGTTCTGTCTCAAGGCCAGACATTTCATTTGCTGTAAATGTATTAAGCAGATATGTAAACAATCCAAGTCCACAACATGTAAATTCTGTTAAACGTGTAATTAGATATTTAATAAAAAGTAAAAATTTGTGTATAAAGTTTAATGGAGAAAGTAATGATCTTGTTGGATATTCGGATTCAGATTTTGCAAGTGATATTGATACACGTAAATCCACAACAGGATATTTGTTTATGATGAATGGAGGACCAATCACGTGGTCTAGTCAGAAACAGAAGACCATTGCTCTCTCCACCACAGAGGCTGAATTTGTAGCTGCTAGTGAATGTGCTAAGGAGATATTGTGGTTGCAGCAGCTATTGTCTGATTTAGGTGAAAGTTATGATTGTATCCCATTAAATGTAGATAATCAGAGTGCAATTAGATTAATTAACAATCCTGTTTATCACAAGCGAACAAAACACATAGATGTGAAATATAACTTCATAAGGGAAAAGGTTGAATTGGGTTTAGTTAAAATTAATTATGTTCCAAGCAATTGTCAATTAGCAGATATTTTAACTAAAGCATTACCCACTCAAACCTATGCATATCTGAGAGATCAGATTTTATGTGATGTTGATTAATTAGTTTTGTTTGATTGTTTATAGGTAGAGTTAAATTTTAGTGGGAGTGTTAGAAATATAAAATGTAACTCAAAATGCATATTGATAGATGGCAGCACTGAGCCATCAATTTATTGTAACTGAGTGTTCTTGCAAATGGCGTTTATTACGATGTAGAATAAATAAGTTTTGTACTGTTTCATCAAGCTGTTTTCAATCAGAAACCCATAATCTAATATATTCTATGATCTATTATGATTCAGCTAAAACAGCCTTTTAAACAGCCTGAATGCTTTATGAGATTGACTTGAGCTATCTTTGTGTATAAGAGTTTAAGTGGTGTGATATTTGTAGAGAATAAAATCTTAAAGTACCTAGTGTTTTTTTATGTACACAACAATGACAAGCTGTTCCCTGCAACGATTCATTTGACCGATAAATGAGCAATCTCGAATATACAGAGATAACATAGGTAGCTAAAGATAATAATATAGAAAACATGGTTCTATTTTAGGGACTGACACACACCGTCTGACGAGTAACCAGCACACACGACTTGACGCAAAATTATAATAATATCGCGCACATTTTGATGTCAAAAGCTAATATTAACACGTTTATTTTACTATCGACCTTAACAAAGGCTTCAGCAAGGTCGAAAGATGATCACTGGCAAGGATTTTTAGCGATTATTGAGTTTACCTTCAAAATACGAGATAAAATTATTGCAACTACAAAAGCTCGTACATATTTTACGACTCGAATATGCACTTTCTTGCTTCACCAATGAAGGAGGAAGCATGAGTAAGGTCTATTTTAGGTCTAGAGGTGCTGATAAAGCATAAAATATAAGCCCTAAAAACGTACCTTTCATTTATTTGGCTGAGTCAAATTCAATCCGATTTTAGAGTCTTGCATGTATTTCTTTCCCCAAAGGATCACTACTAACTAATTTAGAGCACAGTAACACGTCACAAGCACACTTAATATCACTGTATTCGTCAATTTCCTCGAATTATTACACGTTTTCAGCGTATTTGCTTGCCCTACGAGTTTTGACATTACATGCCTCCGCCATTTTTATTTCTGGGACAACAAAAGCAGGGAGTATTGCCACCTCAGATAATAAGTCTCCCCAAAAGGTACATCTAGGTATACTGAAATATTTAAATTATTATAATTAATTACCTACCTTATAATCACTAATACATCCTTATGCACTGCCATTATATAAACTAAATTATGAGAACTATCAGATCTATGAATTAAATTCATTGCTAATTTTGTACCTACTACTTTTATGTGTTCATGAAAAGGAATCATTGTTTCGAATGCAGAGCACAGCGTAAAGTTGTTTACTTTATTCTACCAATAAACTCAAGCACTGTACGAAATGATTCACGATCAATTATTGATCATGCATGCATGACGTCTGCGAGCTGACTGACGTAGGCTACAATTTCATAACTTTTAAAACAGTTATGTAGACCAACTTACCTGTTTTAGAAGTGTATCAAATAAATAGGTAGGTAGGTACTTAGGTGTTTATCAAAGTAGATAGGCATTTAGTAACAATGCATTAAATTCAACTTTTTGTTCAACCTAGAGAATAATTTACATTGCAAGATAATTCTGCAGCTATTGCGATTTAACATAAATTTGCTATAATTTTGCAAAATCAAAATAACTCAATCTATGTAACGTACTTAGGTACCTAGTTACAATAAAATAAATGAAAAAATTAAATTTGATCGATCACGATTCACGACTGTACCTACTCCCAAGGTGCGGTAGGTAGACATAATAATTATTCTTTCCGATCCTAATGCATGTTACTTAGGTACTTGTTTTTAATAAAGGTTTTTAAATTGAAACGTAAGAAAGTAATCTAGGCTTTTTTTTTCCCCAACAAAGAGATACAAAAGTCTGTCTGGATTAGCCCATTAATTATTAAAATCAGTAAGGAACATAGGTGCCTGCCTACGCCTGTAGTTTAATCATTTTAATAATAATAATAAACTCTTTAAATCAGACAACATTGGCCCAAAAAATAAAAAAACACAATACATTAAACACAGAACACATTAATTATACACATGACCCATGTGTATAAGAGTAATGTATTGTGTTCCTAATGATTTAGGTAACCCATGTGACATGGGTTACCTAAATCAAATAAAATTAACAAAGAATATTAAAAAAAATTAACACAAAATAAGACGGAATGACGTTCAGAAGGTCTTCTGTTGTGACTAATGTTTTAAAAGTTTGTCTATCTTTGTTTGAGGTAATCTCCGAAACGGCTCAACCGATTTCGATGGGAGTTTCACTTTAGCTAATGTTATAGGGGGTACCTAACATTTATTTTAATTTATTCTTGAGATGAAATTTGTCCTTTTTCCCGAAAAATCGGCATCACTCGCAACGCAACCCGCCCTTATTAACGTAAAACTACCCTCGGTCACGACACATGCGCGCCCTAGCTCATAGAAGCGGTCGTATTTAGGGCACTAGGGCATCGACCAAAGAGTATTATTATAATACTACGGAAAGCATCGACTGAGCTACGCCTAGGTCACACTACTAGGTCGAATACACCACCCTTAGTTACATGAATGACTATTTGGATTAATGAAGTTATTCATTGTAAAAACTATCTTGGTTATTCATTATAATTATAAGTAAATGAATAGAATACCTACTAGTTTGATTTTGCTGTATTTTCGCTTTTCGGTTCATGTACCTACCTAGGTAAGCTGGTTTGAAAGATAAAACTACCTATAGCTACTGATTGATTAAGTACAAAGTATGGCTGCAATAATTATTTTCAACGTAGATCTACCTACTTATTTATAATGTGCCTAAATATCACAGTACCTAGGTATCTACCTACCTACCTTCTTATTTACATATTCAAATTATAAATAAGAAGGTAGGTTTAGTCCGCCAATCTAAACCAATTAAGTTTCCTCAAGATGTTCGGATCACCCAACTACTCCACGGCCATGCCCAACTATGCCAGGCTAGGCAGGGCAAATCCGGGAGCAGTACTAGTGCAAACTCATTTTAACTTAAAAGTGGTCTTCGACAGACCTCTATAGTAGGGGAGCCCACGATGCTAAATGGGGATTTACTCGAGCGTCATAGAGACCTATTAGGTTGCAAAGCTTAGATTTATCCTTTATCCTTCACGGGCGGCCTTATATATGGGGCTCATATTTGGTGGAGGTACTTAACCGGATACAAGGTATCGCCCTGTATATTAATCTGCCGCGCTTTAGTAAATCCCGAAATCCCCGCTTGGGCTCCCCTACTACTAAAAAACTTATTTTTTGTAATGATATTGTATCTGTCATGCCATGCAAAAATGTCACTTGCCTTGCCGCTTGCCGACATCATCCCCCTGATTGTGTAACTTGTTTCACATTGTATTCAAGTTGTATCAAAGCAAAAATCACAGTAAATCGCAAAAACAACTGTCAAATATGACAGTAATTAAGTAAGTTACTTACAAATTTACAAATTTAATCAGCGTTAAATCTGACAGTTATTTTCGCGATTTACTGTGATTTTTGCTTTGATACAACTTGGATACAATGTGAAACAAGTTACACAATCAGAGGGGTGATTGGCGAACTTATGGAGACAAAGTTAGTCAGCGCTTTCCATCAAATATGACAGTAAATCACGATAAATCTGACAGATTTGACAGTCCAGCGATCAACGAACGCCTTGAGAAAGCATTGATGACATTCAGCAAATTCTTTGCAAGAATGATGTAACGGCCAATAGAAAGGCCATGTAAACGTGATTGTGGAGCACATTCGCCATGATTTTTTACGCTGATATTGGCTGTCAAATGGAAACACCTCGAAGGCTGTCTGCAAGCGCGTCTTGCCAGCTAAAAACTTATGTTTTAGAGCAAAATTGGCAAATTATTGTAAAAAAAGTGTTTGAAGAAGTGCGAATTCGAATTTTAAAATGGAAACACCTCGAACGCTACATAAAGAACAAGATCAAGATTGTTTTCCTGCGTCTTGCCCAAACTTATAAAAACAAAATTTGCAAATTATTGTACAAAGAAAGTGTTAGAAGATTTCACGGCAAGATACCTATCGGCTCAACAAAGAAGCGTTCGCGGGATGTAATACCTTTGCTTTCCGAACGTGTCCGGCCGACAGTGATTAGGAGTGATAACAAGGTAAGTTCTTTGTCCAAAGTTCTCTAGCTCATCAAAGACTACTTGTAGGTTAGGTATGATTTTGTAGAATAGGAGTTTTAGATCAAATGAACCTACTGACTCTGTATTTAATAGTTAGGTTAGTATATTTTCGGCTTTGCTCATACCAACATGGCATGGCCTGAGATGTGGTCAACCATGCTCTCAATTCCGCAGAAGTATTGAGGAAGTACATAAACTTCCCTACCCGGTACCCCCTTCTTTATAATATTAGTGTGATTACATTGAGTAAAACTATGATAAATAAGAAGTGCACTATTATTTCATAATAATTATTTATTCACATTGCTTATTACTTGTTACAGGAGATTCTGACTATGCACTGAAGCCGTTTATGATGAGGCCTATTTTAAGAACTGCTGAAGAGTCACCTGAGGAGTTCTACACCTAGCCTGGCATAGTAAGGCTTAGCTATGGACAGTGGTTTTTGTGTGAACATCCTGCGGAAACTTATTTGATATAGGTACCTATACATTGGCGGAGAAGTACTAGATATTGTAACTTTTTTAAAGTACTTAATACAATATCTATGCTTCCTGAAAGTGTGTTTAGCAGTGAATGTGTTTGTCCCTGTGCATGTTAATTATATTTAATGAGAAATTTTAATTGTGTAGCTCTAACTTCCATCATAAATTTGCTTTGGACTTATTTACTGCTCCACCTCATAATGTATCTAATAATAAAATGATAAAGGTATTTTGCATTTAATTGTAATATAAATAGGTATATACCTTGTTAATGTTATTTAAATAATAAGACTTACAATAAAATTACATATATTCAGTGGAATCCATTCAATTGTTTTATTCATGACCTAGAATACCCTATTGGTGAATTAGGATGCATTTGAAATATAGAGAACAAAAATAGATGTAGGTAAATAATAATATTTTGTATATAAAATCCAGAGATCAATTCTTTTACAAAATATAAATGTTTGACAGAAAAAACTTCTATGTTATTTTAGCTCATGCAAATATATAACTCCTGCAATGCTTCGTGCCTTAGGGTTGATATCGGTTACATCATTCACCATCTGCTCTTCTATTTCTATTCGCCTCCAAATTCCTGGCCCAGCAAGGTGCATCATTATGATCTATAAAAAAACAAGAAAATTGAAAATAATAATACCTAAACTGTGAAATCTTTAGTTCATTTATTTATATTATTTATTTGAGACTTTTTAATTAAATAAAATCTACTTGCTCAGACTCCCACCAGTATCGACAACTTATCTACCACTGGTTTAGCTTACTGTGGTTTGATATTTGTCAATATTTCTATCATAGAAATGCTAATAGCTTACCACGGCAAGCCAAATGGTCATTGAGAATGGCCATTAGTAATACTAAGGAGTATACCTACTTTATTGATAGTCAAAATATTTCTATGTACCTACTTTTATTAATGTTCATTCTTACCATGTGACGAGACCATTTCAATGATTGTGACTGGTAGGTAGGCATAAGGGTCATCCGCCTTCCTTTTGTACAATAATTATGGATTTCTGAAAATTTACGTAGGTATACTTTAATAAAAGGGTTAAAATTAAAAACACTAGGCACTTCTTCATATTTAGTATAATTTGTAACCACCCGATTAATTATGTTATATTATTAGGTTTGTTTTTTTAAATTTTTCAAAACAAACAGTAGGTAGTGTAGTGTAGAACATTATCAACCAAGTTTTATCCCAATTATTTGTTGGTAACAAAGCAATTGAGTTATTATAACAAAAAGGAGCCTTGCAAAGTTTGTTATTTTAATGATAATTTAGGTATTAGGATGAGTGAATTTGTAAATATAATAGAAATTAAAAAAACATGCAAACCATTCGATCCAGCCTCCACCGTCACGACGACCACTGACCGCCAGTTTTTAGGAGGCCCGAGGCCGTCACCCACGCCTTCGAGCTTGCGGGCACAATCTTCCCATGCCTTGACAGCCCTTTGTTGCACGAAGGGCCGCCCGCCCGCCCCACTATTGAAGTTGATAGTTCGATTGCCTTCAACAAACTCAATGAGTAGTCGATTCCCAAAGTCAGGTGGAACACTGGCACCAAGCTTTGAAAAAAATCGTTTGTAGATGGATGAACTTGAGAGAGTTAAGATAAAGGATGATCATGAAGGAACAAGAACTTGGAATTGCGAAAATTACACAGTTGAAAAACGCCGGCAAACAAAAATATTAACACCAACCACTACGCCGGCCAGCAAACTTTTTTATCAGTCAGTCATGCATCATGCATGTGTCAGTGTCATTGTCATGTCAGTCATTTACACAGCACAGACCACAGAGCAAACAAGATTTTTGAGATAATGCTGTTGATTTAAGTTGGTTAGACATTTCGTACCCGGTCCTTGCTACAATAGTACTTCGGAAATAAGTCGGGTTAGGATGATTTGCAAACAACTTCACGTTGTAAAATTCCGTAATGACAACTTGATGACAATTGATGACAAGACAATAGAATGATCAAACGAACTGCATGATCCCTCTCCAAAAAATCTCCAAAAAATTGTTTCATGTTGTCATGATCTCGATGATAAAATAGGCAATCACCCCTCAGGGGGCAGCTCTTTCATTCTGACAGTGACATTTAATGCAACTGCTAATGCCAAATTAATTCTTCGTTTTGTCTGTCAGTGTCAGGCAGGATTTGATTTGTCTTAGCGTCGTCGGCTCGGCTAATCAAAATCGGCTTGGTTTTTTGGTGCTCCTGCTAAACGTACTGGTTCTATTTAATTCTCTCTTTTTGCTTCTGTTTTCGTTTCGTTTTACTGAAATGATAGTTTGATGTAAAGTGGTATTTAGTTCTTTTCCAGATAAAAACCTAACAACTTCATTCTAACCTATTCTCAAAAACTAGCGAATAATTTTACATGACGATGGAAGTTATCGAAGAAAACGTTGATATTGTGAGTATTTACTATATCCTATAGCATCAGTAAGAACGCTTTAAAAAGAGAAAAAAAAAAACAAAATCACACTAATATTATAAAGGCGAAAGTTTGTGTATGTGTAAGTGTGTTTATTACTCTTTCACGCTCAAACGGCTGGACGGATTTGAATGAAATTTGGTACCAGAATTACTTATACCCTGGATTAAAGAAAAGGCTACTTTTGATACCGGTATTCCCACAGGAACGAGAACTATTCACTGCGGGGCGCAGCGCAGTTCTCTATGTATCTTTGTTATACAGGATTGGGGGAATGAAAGGCTGATGCGTGCTCAGCGAGCGGTGGAAGCCAACCTCTATGATGTGGACTCCTGGTCACTGCTCATCCGCGAGGCCCAGACTCGGCCAATCAATGACGTCCGCACGATGTATGAGAAGCTGATCACAGCCTTCCCTACGACTGGGCGGTACTGGAAGATATATATTGAGCAGGAGGTATTGTATTTTAACATTTGAACTACTAATGTTGCACCTACACTAATGCAGCTATAAATTATAATAAAATTCACATTCAAATTCAGATGAATGAATGATTGAATTTTGTTATGTATTTGACAGCTGATTAATATTATATATTTGCTTTTGTAACTTGTGGGTACTTGAATAAAGATTAGTTTTGTTATGAACTCGAAATGGCGTGTATCTTTTAGTGGCGACTGCGGTAATTAATTGCAATTGAACGAAAATGGCATTCAATTTGACAAATCTGGTGTTACCTGGACCGTTTAATGCTAAAAGTGATGTGTGGTGTGACTATAAGGACCAATTGATTTGTGCCCTCGACACGGCGGGTCTTGTACGCGGCGAGACAAAAGACGATGATAAATCGCGCTCATTGTTTTTGTCGCAATGTGGAAAGGACACTTACGCTTTAATTGCATCCTTACTAGTACCGTTACGCCCGACACAAGTGAAATTCAATGACATTTTGACGGTCTTGGACAAGTTCTATGAACCAGAGGTGAATGAAATTTTGCAAGCAGGCAAATTTCATAAACGCGTTCAGTTGCAGAAAGAAAGCGTGCAAGAATTTACGGCCGCAATAAGTGCTTTGAGTGCTAAATGCAAGTTCACGGACATAAAACGCCAATTACGTGATAGACTCGTATTAGGGGTGCGAGATGAACGTTTGCGCCGGGAGTTGTTGAAAACCAAAGGACTGTCATATGAGACAGCCGTGCAGATGTGCCTCAATCACCAGGCGACGTTTGAAGACATGTACCCCGGGCGCAGCCAAGCCGCATCGCAGCCTTCATCCAGCGCCTCGGCCTCGCAAGCCGAGCCAGCCGAACGAGCCGAGCCAATGGATATTGGTAGAATTAAATCCAATGACTGCAAGCATTGTACGCGGATACACAAGGCGGGCGAGCGATGTACTTTTTGGAAGGCGAAGTGCTATAAATGTCAGAAATACGGCCATATTGCAAGAGCCTGTGACAAGAAAACTAAAGTACACCAGGTGATAGATGATGAGGAACCCTCCTCAAGTGAAGATATGATGGGAGTCTACATGTGTTCGGATAGTTATAGACCTCCGATTACGGCGAATGTACGCATAGATAATGCAAGTTTGATGATGGAAGTAGACTCGGGAGCTTCTCGTAGTATCATATCGGAGAAGACGTTCAACAAGTTGTGGTCGACACCTCCTTCACTTCAAAAGACTACATTGAAGCTTGTCACATGGACGCGAGACTCTCTTAAAGTACTGGGAGTAGCAAATGTACATGTAACCTTGGGTGAAAAAAGAAGCTCACTGTGAATTAGTGGTTGTATCTGGCGAGGGACCTAGCCTATTAGGTCGTAACTGGTTTGAACTACTAGATTTAAAAGTAACTGGTTTATATTGGACGAAGGATGATCTGGTGCCATTCATGAATGAGTTTCCTGATTTGTTCAGAGAAGAACTAGGTTCATACAAAGGGCCTGAAGTTTCACTTCATTTAAGGAATGACGCAAGACCACGTTTTCTGAAGGCCCGCACAGTGCCTTTTCCAATGAAAGGACCAGTAGAAACAGAACTCAACAGATTGGTAGACATCGGCGTGCTGACTCCAGTTAGACACTCAGAGTGGGCTACTCCATTGAGAATAGTGAAGAAGGATGATGGATCTTTGCGGATTTGCGGAGATTATCGGTCTACAGTCAACGCGTCTATACAAGTGGATAGGTATCCACTCCCAACATCAATTGAAGCTTTTGTAAAGTTAAGTGGAGGTCAAATTTTCAGCAAACTTGACCTGAAGCAAGCGTACACCCAGCTGAAGGTTGATGAGGAGTCAGCCAAGTTGTTGACACTGAACACACCAATCGGCCTTATGAAAATGAATCGCCTTGCATTTGGTGTAAATGCAGCCCCATGTATTTTCCAAAGAGTAATGTCATCCGCGCTTGCCGGCATGGAGGGCGTGGCATGTCTACTAGATGACATAGCGGTGACTGGTGTGACGTTAGAACAACACAATCAGAGGCTCCGTCTGGTAATGGAGAAACTAAATGAGATGGGTTTCCGTTTAAATAGTAAGAAATGTATATTTGCTGCCAAGAGTATCTCGTTTCTGGGACACATGATTGACGGCGAAGGACTTCATCCGGCACCTGCAAAAGTCAAGGAGATCCAGGAAAAACCAGCTCCGACGGATAAGGAAACCTTGAGAGCTTTCCTTGGATTATATAATTTCTATCAAAAGTTTCTACCCGATAGAGCAACTTTACTGGAGCCGCTGTATAGGTTGCTAGAGTCGAAGACGCCATGGAAGTGGACAGAACGCGAACAAATGGCATTTGAAAAGGCAAAGCTTCTACTATCATCGGATCTCACGCTGGTGGGATATGACGTGAACAGAGAGTTACTGCTCATTTGTGACTCATCAGAATACGGCGTGGGTGCTATCATAGTACATGTCATGGACGACGGGTCTGAAAGACCAATCATGATGGCGTCGCGTACTCTACAAACGCATGAAAGGCGATATGGGCAGATTGATAAGGAAGCACTGGCAATCATGTTTAGATTGTTAAAATTCCACGACTTTTTGTTGGGACGCAAGTTTTGTATAATAACAGATCATAAGCCATTGGTGGGCTTATTTAATCCAACAAAACAGATACCTGACCAGATCTCACCAAGAATGTTGCGTTGGTCGTTGAAGCTATCTTGTTATGAGTACACAATAAAGCATAGGTCAGGAAAATCTATTGGAAATGCAGATGCATTAAGTAGATGGACTGCACCATCTACAGGGACATTAGACGAAGAAGGTTTGAAAGAAGTTTTGTTGTTAGAAGAACAACCTAGTGGATGGAATCTAAGTGTGGAAACGATAGCTACTGAAACAAGAAGAGATCCTGTTTTGCAGAAAGTTTCTTTCCATGTTCTACATGGTTGGCCAAATAAAAATACAGACCCAGCCTTACAGCCGTTTTGGACGAGAAGAGAGGCTCTTTCACATAGTAAAGACTGTTTACTGTGGAGCAACAGAGTCATAATGCCTGCGAAGCTACAAGAACAGGTATTGAAAATTTTACATGCCCCTCATGCGGGTATAGTCCAAACTAAGGCATATGCAAGAGGTTATGTGTGGTGGGTTCAGATGGATAATCAAATCGAACAGATGGTGGCCAGCTGTGAACAGTGTCAGTTAGTGAGAAACAGCCCTCCGAGAGATCCACAAAGTTGGATAATGTCTGAAAAACCCTGGCAACGGGTACATATTGATTTTGCTGGACCGTTTCATGGAAAAACATTTTTTGTGTTGATTGATAGCCACAGCAAATGGATGGAAGTAGAAATTGTTAACTCGATGAGTAGCGGAGCTGTAATAACTGTGATGAGAAGAATTTTTGCTTCACAAGGTTTACCAGAAGTGGTAGTATCAGACAATGGCAGAGCGTTTACTTCGGATGAATTTAATAATTTTTTAAAGAAAAATGGCATAAGGCATCTACTTTCCCCTCCATACCACCCTGCGACTAACGGGCAGATAGAGAGAGCTATACAGACTTTTAAAAATAAAATTAAGAAATTAGAAAACCGAAATTTACCCTGGAGCGAAATGTTGAGCAAGGCACTTTATTACATGCGTACAGTGCCGAATAGCGTAACAAACAAAACTCCGGCTGAGATGCTCAACGGCCGTAAATATAGGACGGCGATGTCTTCTCTTCACCCAGACAGCGCGGCCAGCCACGGCGAGCAGCAGCTGGCGGCGGCGGCGCAGCGAGCCCCCGCGCGCTCCTTCACGGTCGACCAACCCGTACTCATACATATGTACGGGCCCGGAGAGAAGTGGCAGAAGGCCACGGTCGAAATGGTCGAAGGACCGAGCTCCTATAGAGTGAGGACGGAAGATGGTGAGCTCCATCGTAGACATGCAGATCAAATGCTGGCGAGAACTGTACAGGCCGAGACACGATTAACTCAGAGCAGAGCTAGGGCAGATTCCCAAGATGGGCATAGTCCTGATGAGTTGCCTATAGATATACCACCACCAGAGTTGTGGCCAGACATAATAGGCATACCAAATAGCTCTTAGTGATTACAACAGATTCTATGTTTTGCATAATAGTTATTTTTGATTTAAATATGGTTTAGTTATACCTTTGTTGGGGATTATAATTTGTGTATTATTAAGTGTAAGGGTCTTGATTATAAAGGGGAGATATGTTATGTATTTGACAGCTGATTAATATTATATATTTGCTTTTGTAACTTGTGGGTACTTGAATAAAGATTAGTTTTGTTATGAACTCGAAATGGCGTGTATCTTTTAAATTTGATTTAATAATAAATATCCTTGGACATTTTACACGGCGTCATCTAGTCCCAAGATAAGCAATTCAATGCTTGTGTTATGGTAACCAGATGACTGATATACTACTTATATACATTTTTTTGTAAATACATACATATTATACATAGAAAACACCCAGACTTGAGACAAATATTTGCTGATCATACAAACATTTGTCATGCAGTGGGGATCGAACCCGCAACCTCTGCGTCTCAGGCGGGCTTTCGCCCACTGCGCCATTTGCAGATCATACAAACATTTGTCATGCAGTAGGGATCGAACCCGCAACCTCTGCGTCTCAGGCGGGCTTTCGCCCACTGCGCCACACAGGAGGATAATATGATTTGGTACCCTTGTTAAGTGTAACATTATTGTTATTTTGTTTACAGATGAAAGCGAGAAACTTTGAGAAAGTTGAAAAGGTATGTTATTAGCAAATAAGTTAGATTTACTGTGAGACAACTTAAGACTGAGAAAATTTAAATAGTTTTTTAGTAATAAGAAATAAAGATGAAATCTTTTAAATACATCTTTTCTTTATGATAGGGCTGCTGTGTTCAGACATGTTGGAGGTGATTTTCTATATCTTTTTCGTTTTCGCGATTTACTGTCATTTGTCACTTGTCATTTTAGTAACCGTGATTCTAATATTGTTATAATCACGCTCTATTTTAAGCGTGTTATAAAGTTTATTATAATTTTTGATTTGTTCCGCTGGTTTTCCAGTATAATAAGTGATATTTAAATCTTTAAGATTATTACCTATTATCAAGAATTACTAAAAAAAAATATATAAGTATCTAAATAATTTAGTATTGAAAACATTTTGCAAATTGAATAAATAAAATTAAGATTTAGATTAGAAGATCACTTCCGAAATGTATTTTTCCCTTTTAGAAAGTAATTATTAAGTGAAAATACCTTAATTAATTCAATTAACTTAATCAGGTTTTGCTACAATCACTTAGATGATGTTTACTTGTGCTAGATATCAATTTAATATTTTTATAGTAGGTAAATTAGTAAATGCACGTATTACATAATTGGTTTGAGTTAAGTAAATACGAAACATAGAAGCTGATTTGACAAAATGGTAAGTTACATACATTTTAAATTGATAACATTTACGCAGGCAGGTTTTTATACTTAACTTTTAAAAGAGTCGTTTTCTGTTGCACTTAATGTTAATCTTACTAAGGCTCAACTCACACCAAAAGAGCGTCGAAGAGCAGCGAAGCGAAGCACAGTTTCAGTGTCATACGAATTTCAACTTTATTTTCATTATTATAATACTTATTATCGCAGAGAAGGCGCGCGTATTGGAATTCGCCGGAATTCCCGCCGCGGGCATCCTCGCGACTCGTTCGAGTTTCTCATGCGATAATAAGTATTATAGAAATAAAAATAAAGTTTAAATTCGTATGACACTGAAACTGCGCTCCGTTTCGCTGCTCTTCGATGCTCTTTTGGTGTGAGTTGAGCCTAAGAGTTAACATTTCCGGCAGGATTCTAACCTGCGTAAGATGCAAGCGATCGCTTTTATGTTTTTCTAATTTTATTTTTTTTATTGACGGAGATGGCGGGACAAACTTGACAAATATACAGCCGAATGGAAGATCCTGACACAAGATCGTCACGTCTGGAATGGGGGGAGGCCTTTGCCCAGCAGTGGGACACAAACGGCTGAAAATAATAAAATAATAATAATAATACATATTCGAATATCTTTTTCTATAAATGAAAAATGTTACTAAAAGTTAACAGGTCCGGCAGGATTCGAATCCGCGTAGATACAAGCGATCGCTCTTATATTTTTCTAATTGTATTGTTTTATATAGCTTTTTCAACGGTGTCTAATGAAGATTCTCAACATAGAGCTATGGCGTTTGTATCTCAACTACGTGAAGGAGACGAAGTGCATGCTTCCTACTTACAAGTACGTATTTTAGACATTTAAATAAATCATTTATTGCTATAAAGAATAACTTAATTAAGTATATTTGTATTTATAAGAGCCAATACAATATACATCAATGTCTTATTAAAATTTGCGACAAAGACCTTTTATGTTATAAATTTAAAAAAAAAGTTTAGTTTGTTTAGTTTTAGTTTTGACTGAATATATAAAAAAAGTACATACAGTGGAACATAGAACCTTTTTTGAGGTAAAAAGTATATTCTTACCGCAGAGAAAAAATGGCGCAGGCGTACGACTTTGCCCTGGATAAGATAGGGCTCGACATCCACGCGTACCCGATATGGAACGATTACGTCACTTTCCTCAAAGGTGTCGACGCGGTGGGCTCGTACGCGGAGAACCAGAAGATATCCGCTGTTAGGAAGGTGAGATACGAGTATTATATTATTATGTACAGACATCGACGTGTTACAGTTTTATTATATGTAGAGATTTTATAATATCTATTTTATAATTTGTTTTAGGTTTATCAGCGAGCAGTTATAACACCTATTATCGGTATTGAGACACTTTGGAAAGACTACATCGCGTTTGAACAAGGAATCAACACGATTATCGGTAAATTTAGGCAAATTACTATAAATTCGTTATTAAGATCGTAGTGAAGTAGGGAGGCGTTTGCCCAGCAGTGGGACAATACAGGCTCGTAACAAAATATATTTATTAAATCCAAAACTATTGGTCTGTCCACATTATTATGTAATAATAATAATAAATTAAAAATCTTACTAAAAGTTTATGACTTCGACGGGATTCGAATCCGCGTGATACAAGCGATCACCCTTTAGCCGGGTTGCCATTGACCAGTCGGCCACGAAGCCTGTGACGCCGAAGACTACTATCAGTAAGATGATAATATATTATCTCTGTTAAAGCACCTATTATTTCATAATAATTGTCATTGCAAGTGACTTACTCTGGTGACGAAGTTTTTAGGCCGCCCGAAGGCCTCCGTTGTAGCCTACTTACTACCTTATAACCATTGAGATGTATTATAGAGCCAAAATCAGACAAAATGTAAACGCCAAAACTCGGCGTTTTTCTTTTTTGCGTACAAGCGACATTGAGCATTAAAACAAACGACATAACGTCTACATTCAAATGTCAAATGTCATTTTAGAACAATGAATTTGCACGCACATTTTTTGAGTGTTGTCAGCTATTAGATTGTGACTCTTTAATACATCTCAATGCTTATAACCTTGAAAACTTGAACTAAACTATCTTTCCAGCTGAACGAATGGCAATGGAACGCTCCCGCGAGTATATGAACGCTCGTCGCGTCGCCAAGGAGTTGGAGACGGTAACGCGAGGACTCAATAGAAACATGCCCGCCACCCCGCCCACCGTGGATAGGGAGGAGATGAAACAGGTAACGTTATGTCACTGTCAAACTGACAGGTGTCATAATCTACTGACAGAACCCTTTGGCGGGAATTTGAAGGTGTCATGTCAGTAATTTTATTCTTTTGATTTATTTGTCAAAACCTGTTTCACATCAAATCACGCCTTTTTCCGGTGGGTGGATCTTCAAGTTCCTTTTAGGGTACTTTTGATGCGACATTCCCTCAAAATTTCACCAACTTGGTCCAAGTATGTTCGGATTATAGGGAAAATATTTTTTAATCCAGGGTATAAGCAACACTAGTACCAAATTTCATTTAAATCCGTCTAGCTGTTTGAGCGTGAATGAGTTACAAACACACTTGCATACTTACACACTTCACACACACTTAGGTCTTTACATCTTTACTAGATGATTTATACAGAGTCAGGAGGCAAGCTTTGCCTACACTTAACGGGACACTGTAGTGCCTGGGACATTGTTGAGATGGAGGCTTGTAGCACCTAAACCTCTCAGCTGTCGGACATATCCACAGGAGAGACAATGGTCAATACAATGTGGGTCTGACTAGCCGCGGGTTTCCTCACGATGTTTTCCTTCACCCTAGCTCGTGTTAAAGTGCATATAAATTATTCGACGCGAAAAGGCCATTGACACACACTTACACACACACAAATCACCTTTAGAATCACCTAGCATGTAAAACGATACTTAAGTGATCCTTGAGGTCCTACAAGAATAAATGATTTTTCTTTCTTTCTTTCTTTATAATATTAGTGTGATGACAGGTGGAGCTATGGAAGAAGTACATATCCTGGGAGAGATCGAATCCCCTCCGCTCCGAGGACACGGCGCTGGTCGCGCGCCGCGTCATGTTCGCCATAGAACAGTGTCTGCTGTGTCTCGCCCACCATCCCGACGTGTGGCATCAGGCTGCACAGTTCCTGGATCACTCTGCTAAGTTGCTGCAGGAGAAAGGGGTAAGGAGTCATTTAGGCTTAAGACCTCTGGGATCACATTGAACCGTTTTAAAAGCTAGGTGGCTCTCCAAAAACAACTGTATAGGACAGTAATTAAGTAAGTTACTAATTTACCTATTCAGCGTTAAATCTGACAGTTGTTTTCGCGATTTACTGTGATTTTTGCGACAAACATGAAGAGTTAAGTAGATACACACCATTTACAAAGTAAAACACTCATGAAAACAATTTACATTTACAATAAAACAAAAATTCGCCTCATGGTGGGATTGAACTCTCAACCCATTCATCACCAGCGGGCCTTCGCCCACTGTGCCACAGAGCTCGTCGTTCAATTGTCTGAAATAGTCGTATAGTATAGTGCCATAGAGCAGTGTTTGCTGTGTCTCGCCCACCATCCCGACGTGTGGCATCAGGCTGCACAGTTCCTGGATCACTCTGCTAAGTTGCTGCAAGAGAAAGGGGTAAGGAATCATTTAGGACCCCTGGGATCACATTGAACCGTTTTAAAAGCTAGGTGATTCTCCAGCCCCCTGATTGTGTACACTTGTCTCGGATTGTATCAAAGCAAAATCATAGTAAACCTAAGAAATTTACAGGCAGTGTGACGTGTAAAGGTGTTTACCAAATAAATGACTATTATTGACTATTATTATTGGCAGTGCACTAACATCGAGCGCAAACACCGGTATTGGGTTTAAGTTAGCCTGTAGCAATGAACGAATTAGCGCTAATTCGTTCATACCTGTCGCTTAACGTGTAGGTATAGGTCGCGCCACGTAAAAAGAGCGTGGTCGGACAAGTAGCGGGGGTATGTTCGCGCCTGTGTTCACTCGCTGACGAACCAATAGCACTCGCTAAATCAATGGTATGAAGTGCGCCGCAACACCTCTCCACCAATCATCGACCACGGAGCAGTTTGACAGCCAGCGCTCTTTCTACGTGGCGCGACCTAAACACGCAAGCGAAGCCACGCGGGTCTACTAGTTCTTATATAAAATGGGTTGTAATTGGGTGTCAAAGTTTTTATGAAAAGTAGCGTGTACAACACGCAAGCGAAGCCACACGCGTCTGCTAGTTCTTTGATAAAATGGTTAATCTATATACAATCTAAGTATACAGGGATACAGTCGTGATCATATTTATTAATTTTTTTCGTATTATGCGAACGGCACAGGGCCGATTGGAGTGGCGTTTGAGGGAGGAGGCTTATACCCAGCTATGGGCTATAATTTGAGCTGCCAATGATGATGATGATGTATATATTGCAGGATTCGAACGCAGCCCGCTTGTTCTCAGACGAGGCGGCGGCGGTGTACGAGCGCGCGACCAGCGGCCCGCTGAAGCGCTCCACGTTGCTACACTTCGCACACGCGGACTATGAGGAGAGTCGGCTGCATTATAATAAGGTAGGGTCTCATTCTATCAACACACGGCATCGAGTTACTATACTGAAGAGTCACAATCTTCTTCTTCTTCTTTATTTTGGCTTCGCCGGCTTTCGCCACGCATTTAGCCACTACCATGTCATTATAATTCAAGTTAGTCAAGTCAAAGTCAGAGCCAGGGTCAGTAAAGATGTGGGTCTTTACTGAAGCATTACATGGACTTTTTGTGAGAACTCGAAATGCAATGATATCCAGTTTTGTTTCATTTGCCTACACTTATGTACGTTCACAAACACTAAACTTTTTTTTAGTTTACATTAAGTTTTTTTTTTATTTTCTCTGTATTGTTCCACATAAAGGTTTCATTCATTCATACAGCTGCCTCTGACTACCCCCTTATTTTCAGGTGAATCAAGTATACACAAGATACCTAGACATGTCTGACTCGGACCCCACACTAGCTTATGTACAGTACATGAAGTTCGCGCGAAGAGCTGAGGGAATCAAATCAGCTAGAACCGTGTTTAAACGGGCGAGAGAAGACCCTAGGTAAGATAATGTTATTCATTACAGCTTACTCGCCCGCGGCTTCGCTCGCGTGGTACCTTGATAAAATATGGCCTATGTTCATTCGGAAAGTCCATGCTACACATCGGTGAAAGAATTTTTGAAATCGGATGAGTAGTTTTAAAGATTACCCCAAACATACATACAAACAAACAAACAAACCAACCAACATTACCTCTTTATAATATTAGTATAGATAGATAAAGATGTCTAACATTGACAATTAATAAGTTTTTATTTTTGATTACTACGTAGGTTCATATTATTAATGATAATTATTAAATAGTGCTGTGCATGCCTGTAATGGGTAGGTACACATATCATAGTATTTTTATATGAATGTGTTTTACAATGTGTAATTATGTGTACTGTTGGCGTTGCCCTAATAAATAAATAAACATTAAGATAAATAAATAAATATCCTTCGACATTCCACACAGCGTCATCTAGTCCCAAGCTAAGCAATTTAAATCTTGTGTTATGGTGGTTATGGTAACCAGATGACTCATATACTACATAATAACATTTTTTTTTGTAAATACATACATATTATAGAAAACACACAGACTCGAGACAAATATTTGCAGATCATGCAAACATTTGTCCCGCAGCGGGGATCGAACCCGCAACCTCTGAAAGAAATACATACATTATTATACATTATACATATTATACATAGAAAATACCTAGACTCGAGACAAATATTTGCAGATAATGCAAACATTTGTCCCGCGGCGAGAATTGAACCCGCAACCTCTGCGTCTCAAGCGGGCCTTCGCCCACTGCGCCACAGAGGTCGTCAAATTAAATTTATTTAAATTTATGTATTGTTTGTGAGAGAAAATAAATAAATGATTGATTAAATTTTTTTTTTTTTTTTTTTTTTTTCCAAGTTTCATCTGCGATCAGTTCCATAACTATGAGCAGATTGTTTGTCGTTGCCGTGTCGGGTAGAGCTCACCCCTGGTTTTTCTCACCAGTAGCACTCTTCATTTTTTAGTCACAACCATCTAATGTCAGGACATCTTTTCTTTTTAGCCGTCTCCTGTAGGAGGGTTTTGTAAGTTGCCTTGCAAGTTGATTTGGATGGAATTTTAGTTTTTCCTGATATGTTTGAGCAGAGGTTTTGATCTCTTCAGCAATTGTGTTTACTTTCAGGATGTCATGAAGTTCCGTAATTCTTATGAACCACGGTGCACTGGAGATGTTTTTCAGCAAGCCATTTTGAAAGCGTTGTATGATGTTTATATTAGAGGCGCAAGTTGATCCCCACAGTTGGATGCCATAAGTCCATATTGGCTTCAGTACAGTTTTGTAGATGAGTAGCTTATTATCTACTGACAGTTTTGAGTTCCTCCCAAGTAGCCAGTAGAGTCCTCTGTATTTTAGACTGAGCTGGTCCCTTTTGGTTTGAAGGTGTTTCTTCCACGTTAGGCGGCGATCTAGGTGAATGCCCAGGTATTTGACAGAGTCACTGTGTGGGAGAGGGTTATTTCCCAGATTAACAGGTGGACAGTCGCCTCTTTTTAGTGTAAAAGTGACATGGACTGACTTTGTGGCACTAGCTTTAATTCTCCATGTTTTCAACCAGTCATCCACTTTATTAAGGCTCTTCTGGAGTAGATCAGATGCCTCAGTAGCACTATTGCTGTTTGCAAGGATTGCCGTGTCGTCCGCATAGGTGGCTATGGTAACATTCTGTGTTTTAGGGAGATCGGCTGTAAAAATGGTGTAGAGTACAGGTCCCAGGACTGAGCCTTGTGGAACGCCTGCAGTTATATGGTAGAAAGCAGATGTTTCCTCGCCTTCTTTGACTTGGAATATACGCTCGTGAAGGTAGGAGTTCAAAAGTGTGTAAAAGGTGTGCGGCAGATATGTTTTTATTTTGTACAGCAGGCCTTCGAGCCAGACTTTGTCAAATGCTTGCTGGATATCAAGGAAGGCAGAGGAGCAGTATTCCTTGTTCTCCAGAGCACTTCGAATAGTGTCGTAGACTCTATGGACCTGTTCTGTTGTTCCATGTCTTTGACGAAAACCGAATTGGTGTTCTGGGACGACCTTTCCGTCTGTCAGGGCTGGAGACAGTCTTTTTAATAATATTCTTTCAAATAGTTTAGATAAGATTGGAAGGAGGCTTATAGGTCGGTATGAGCTAGCTTCATTTGCTGGTTTACCCTCTTTGTATACCATAATTATCTGAGAAACTTTCCACAGTGATGGGAAGTGTTGCACACGAAGTATTCCATTGAAAAGTGTAGTCAGGTATACAATGCCTTTTTGTGGAAGTTGCTGTAGAACTTCCTTTGTGATCAGGTCAAAACCTGGTGCCTTTTTATTTTTCAGGCTCTTTATCTCGAGGGCAATTTCCTTCGGTGTTACTGGCTTGATTGGTAAGTCTAGCTGCAAATCTTGGTTTAGTGTACCCTTTATGTCTATTGGCGGAATATTGGGATCAGCTTCATTTGGCGTAAAGACTTTCTTTAAGTGGTCTGCAAATGCTTCAGCTCTTTCTTTGTTTGATCTAGCCCACTTGTCATTTGGGAGTTTTATAGGTGGATTTACTTTCTGCGGTTTATTAACATTATTTTTCATTGCCTTCCATAGAGAGTAGTTAGTCGCCTTAGTAGCAGTTAGTGTTTCTAGGATATTCTGCGTGTTTTCCTCCTCTGCGTTACTTATCAGTGTTTTTAGTTCCACTACAGCTTTATTTAAAGCTGTTTTGTCTGTGTGACACCTGCTGGTGTGCCATACCCGACGAAGTCTTCTTTTTTCTTGTATTTTTTTTCGTATTTCCCAAGGCACACTTTTGTGTCTTGTTTCATGCTCATTTTTCTGTGGAGTACATTTCCAGCAGGCTGACTGTATAGTATTTGTGAACTGCATAGTTGCATTATCAACATCTTCAGGATTTTTAAGGGCTATTTTCAGTTTCAGCTCTTCTTCTATTAATTCACGGAATGAGTCCCAGTCAGTATGCCTATTGTAAAGGGGTAATCTTTTTTCATTTAGTAGGACCTTGGTACTCATTTCAAGTATTACAGGTACATGGTTGGACGAACCAAACAAGCTGGTTTCTGTGTTGAATGAGTATTTTGCCAGTCCTTTGCTTATAAAGAAGTCTATGACGTCTGGTAGTTTGTATGACTCTGTCGGCCAGTGTGTGGGTTCAGTTGGGGAGAGGTGGGTAAGGTTGTTGTCATCCATGTTACATTTTAGTACTCTTCCTCTAGTTGTAATGAGCCTGGAGCCCCAGTGTGTGTGTTTGGCGTTCCAGTCACCACCAGATATGAAACGTTTCTCCAGTGTTGAAAAGTAAGCATCCAAAAGTTCTTGAGAGAATTTGTGTTTAGGAGGGCAGTATATTGCAGAGATGTTGAAGCTGCCGTTTTTGTCTTCTACTGTTACTGTAGCTGCTTGAATTTCGTCTGTTTGAAATTTGCAGAGATAGTAGTGCTTGATTGAAGATTTAATTATTACTGCCGCACCTCCATGACCTGTGCCATCCGGATGGTTAGTGTTGTAGATATTAAAGTTGCGTATTTTTATTGAGTGTTTGTCAGTAAGATGGGTTTCTGATATTAGTAAGATATCCAACTCGTGCAAATTTATCAGCGTTTCCACCTCTTGTTTGTTGGGAGCTAGGCCATTGATGTTCCAGGTTGCTAGCTTAAGGGTTCTTACTTGAGGGACTTTTCTACTAGAGCGACTATAAGACTCATTAGAGAGCTTATTTGCTGAAGCAGAAAATCAATTTTTTCTGATTGTTTTATGAGTAGGTCTTGTAGGACCTGAGTTGGCTCCACCTCTCTAGGAGGTAGTGAATGTGATATGTTTTTCGTTTGTTTGGCTGCTTCGGCGTAGGAAGTTTTGGTGTTGGTACCTTCGGTGTTTCCCATTGAAGGAGCTTTTGGGTCTGGGGTTTGCTCGGATGAAGATTGTTGTTGCTGAATCATTGTACCTCTGTTATGTTTTACTGGCTGCCGTTCAGTGGCCGGTGCCGTTAGTTTTGATTGTTGTTGCTGTTGCTTCTTTAGTTGTTGCTGTTGCTGTAGGTTTTGTGGTGGCTCCATGTAAGGCTGTTTACCTACTTGGTCTTTTTTTGGAACATCATTTGATGTACCGGCTTGGTCCAAAATCATGCTTCGCTTTGGTTTTTTTCTGTTAAGGATTTCCTTGTAAACCTCGCATCCTTTATAGTTGGCTGGGTGGCTACCCGAGCAGAGCGCGCATGTTGCTGGGGTGTTCCGGTCCGTTTTTGGGCACTCGGAGGTTTTATGTGAGTCTGCACACTTTACACAGCGGTAGGGCCGCAAGCAGTTGTTTTTAGTATGCCCATATTGTTGGCATCTAATGCATTGTACAATATTGGTGCGCTTTTTAGGATCTTCGATGGTGATGGCTGTATTGTAGATTATTTGTAGGTCTTTTGCCTTTTTATTGTTGGGGCCAGGTTCTAGATTTACAAAAAATGTAGATGAGGGTCTTTTTTCAGGACCTATCTTGGCGTTGATTATTTCACCCCTAACCTTATTGCCAGTTTTTTCAATATCTTGCACTATTTCATTGTGCGGAGTTGAGTGGTGCAGGTTTTTTATGACTATTCGCACACATTTGTCTTCTTTTAGTGTAAATGTGTGACCAATAATCTGCTTTTCCCTGACTAGAGACATGAGTTTTTTGTAGATTTCCGCTGATTTACAGCAAACTCTCAGTTGATCTTTCGACATAATTTTGATGGTGTAGTCGTTTTTGTTCAGTGTGGTTTCTATTGCCTGTTGCAATTTGCTAATATCTTGTATCCCATACAGGATTAGTGGCGGGGGCTTGCTCGATTTTTTGGGATTAACATCTTCCCCAGCATCGTCCATCGGCAGCTGAGAGAAGCTGTTGTTGGTCACAGTGGGCGGAGGCGATTCTGGGTTGCGTTTGCGTTTCTTGTTCCCCATGGCTGGCGCCGTTTGCCATTCCGGTTGTTGAGGGGTAGGAGTTGTTATTTCAGAGTTGGCAGTTGAGGGTCCAACTGAATTGCTCCTAGTTAATAGGGCTGGGTGAAAAACTTGCTGCATTAGTTTTTTTTGAACTCCCTTGGAGTTGGGAGTGGTTTGGCTAACGGAAGCATGAACGGTGGCTTGGGAGGACTCCCCCGACATTTTCCCGACATTAGTGGAAATTTTTTTCGCACTGGTATTAATTCGTTTTGGTAGAAAATATTTTCTAGCACTGGTAACACTATTGTCACGTCACTTCACTTGTCAAAGTCGAAAGCGAAATGTCATTTGATTTTGATTGGGAAAAAATGTATAGTTTGTGGGTGGATTTTAAAAAAGTTAGCCTAGTATGAGTTTTGTCGAGTTTGGATTTCACGTAAATCGGAAACTCTGCGTGAAGATAACGTTTACACAGACTCACTACACACTAAACTACACTTTTACTAAGTTTCTTGCACTAAAACACGGGTTTTGCACAATTTTACGAGTTTTCTTCAAGAGCGCGAAACGGTTCTCTTGACAGCGCGCGGGTAAAAAAAAAATGATTGATTAAATGATTGAAATTAAATGTGTGAAATGTCCAAGTATATTTATTTATTGATTGTATTGTGTAGATCCCGCTACCACGTGTTCGTTGCGGCCGCGCTGATGGAGTACTACTGCTCCAAGGACAAGAACATCGCCTTCCGCATCTTCGAGCTCGGCCTCAAGAACTTCTCCCACATCCCGGAGTACGTGCTCTGCTATATCGACTATCTGTCGCATCTCAACGGTGAGAATTTTACTCAATTTACTTTTGTAAATATTTAATTTCTTTATTTATATTAACGGTGAAGGAAAACATCGTGAGGAAGCCCGCGGCTAGTCAGCCCCACACGATGATCATTGTCTCTCCTGTGGATATGTCCGACAGCTGAGAGGATGGTTTAGGTGCTACAAGCCTCCATCTCAACAATGTCCCAGGCACTACAGTGTCCCGTTAAGTGTAGGCAAAGTATAGATAATCTAGTAAAGATGTAAAAGCCTGAGTTTTTTTATACATATTTGAAATGGAGTGTCCACAGTTTGCTAGTTTGCTCACTTTACGCAGTTTGCAGCGTTACGCGCGCCGACTGTCTCAGTTAGCGGCCGACTCACATCAAAACCGGTTCCAGTCGGCGGCGGCGATATGGTTGATGGCGAAAATTGATCTGAGTTTGCAGCTAAAGCCCGTCACACACGTAGCTATAATATATAGTACTACAAATTATAGCAAGGCATATCCCGCTGCGGGACAAATGTTTGCATGATCTGCAAATATTTGTTTCGTGTCTGGGTGTTTTCTATGTATAATATGTATGTATTTACAAAAAAAAAATGTATCTATGTAGTTTATCAGTCATCTGGTTACCATAACACAAGCATTAAATTGCTTAGCTTGGGACTAGATGACGCCGTGTGGAATGTCCAAGGATATTTATTTATTTTATTGATTTAATATATACTATAGCTAGGTGTGTGACGGGCTTAACTCAAATTTCAATTCGCCATTTTGCGGCTCACTCAGTCGGCCACTAACAGCGGACAGCCTAAATAACACACTGGCTTCCCACTGAAGCTGACTATTTAGATTGTTAAGGGATAGCTTCGGGAAAGCGGGAGGGGCTTAGCTTAGCTCGTGTAGATGCGCATCGGTATACACAACTAACTTAGCTTCGCATATTTTAGTTAGCTCACATAGCTTAGTTCGCATAGTTTGCGATCTGCACACAAGTATGCGAGCTAAGCTAAACTAACTTAGCTTAGCTCTTGGTCTGCAACCCGTATTAAAGGGCTGGAGTGTAAGGCTGGAGTGAGCGATTGACTGGTTTATTATCCGAAACGTAAATCTACCCACAACCATACAATTGACGACCTCTGTGGCGCAGTGGGCGAAAGCCCGCCTGAGACGCAGAGGTTGCGGGTTCGATCCCCGCTGCGGGACAAATGTTTGCATGATCTGCAAATATTTGTTTCGTGTCTGGGTGTTTTCTATGTATAATATGTATGTATTTACAAAAAAAAATGTATCTATGTAGTATATCAGTCATCTGGTTACCATAACACAAGCATTAAATTGCTTAGCTTGGGACTAGATGACGCCGTGTGGAATGTCCAAGGTTATTTATTTATTTATTTATTTACAATAATAGTAACAACATCGTTACTTCATATTCGTTCGCAATAAATAATACTTTGAGTTTGATTATTGTATGTATGAATGTTTTCAGAGGACAACAACACCCGCGTACTATTCGAGCGGGTCCTCTCGTCAGGGTCTCTGTCTCCCGAGTCCTCCGTGGACATCTGGAACAGGTTCCTGGAGTTCGAGTCCAACATCGGGGACCTGGTCTCTATCGTCAAAGTAGAGAAGCGGAGGCAGGCGCAGCTCGAGAAGGTGAGAGGAGTGTTACTAGTTACTAGCCATGATGAAAAGTAGCATGTAAGAAAGAAAGAAAAGGTTTATTGACAACACGCAGTCATTTTAGGGTTAAGCTCGCCTTTATACATGTCCTTTCTGTGTGTATCTTTATAAATTGTTTGTTTTTGTGTAAAAAAAATGGTACAAATCGAAATCTTATAGGGCAACGAATATAAAAAGTAAACGTGACTAAATAACTAACGTCATTTTGTACCTAATACATACATACAAACATAAAATCACGCCTCTTTCCCATGAGGGTAGGCAGAGACCATGGATCTCCGCTTGCTGCAAACCTGACATCTAGTAACAATTATTAATTTGTGTTTTTAAATGAAAAATCTTACTAAAAGTTTTACGGCTTCGACGGGATTCGAACCCGCGAGATACAAGCGATCACCTTTAAGCCGGGCTGCCTTACCACTCGGCCACGAAGCCCTTGACGCCGAAGACGAAACTATCAGTAAGATGATAATATTTCGGTTAAAGCACCGATGAGCGCCATCTACAGGTATTCTAGAGGAATCATCATATTAATTTGTTTACATAGTAACAATTATTTTTTCTTGTTTACCCGTCGATTTCGTAATATCCTGTATTTGATAATGATAAGTAATGTATTCCTCTGTCCAGATAAAAGAGTTTGAAGGCAAGGAGACGGCCCAACTTGTGGACAGATACAAGTTCCTGGATCTCTACCCGTGCAGCATAGCCGAGCTCAAGTCCATCGGATACACAGAGGTAGAATACAATAGAATATATTATATTATTATAAAGATCAGCATTGCCATCCAGC
Source organism: Xanthorhoe designata (assembly GCA_963582015.1). Taxonomy (NCBI): domain Eukaryota; kingdom Metazoa; phylum Arthropoda; class Insecta; order Lepidoptera; family Geometridae; genus Xanthorhoe; species Xanthorhoe designata. The sequence goes on from OY757059.1 coordinate 130,238, forward strand.
GCGGCAATGCTGCCAGTGTCTTGGGCACGCTTCCGTCTGGCAGTGGTTTGGATCAGTTGAGCTACCTATAGATCGTTTGTAACGATCCTTAGGTGGCTCAACTGGTTCTAATTGTATTTTGTACAGGTAAATATGTAGTACTTTAGTTTCTGTAAATAAATTATACATACTTATAGAATAGAAAAACATTATATTATTTGTTACTAATAAGTATTTAAGTTGAAGTATTAATCCACTTGACCAACACGGCTTTATTTATTTAATTTCATAGATGTTCAAGCATCAAGTCCAACCAAGCCTTATGCTTTCATAATAGCAATAGCACACCTTTACAATTTGATATATTTATTTGATCAGGCGTTTGCCATCCATTTTATTGATTAGTTGTCAAATCTCTCTCTCGTTGTTCCCTCTGTATTGTATGGACGTGTCATACACACAAATATTAAATTAAAAGGAAATATCTAACGTTGGAGTTTAATTTGTCTAAAGAATTAGGCTCCCTTATGGAGGCCATACACGCTAGGTTTTGCATGATGGTTTTAGCCGTGCATGCAAAACCGACAAGCATAACCGAGTTTCATACTACACATACACGTTAGGTTTTGCATGCACCGTCTTGACATGAACTCTGAGTTGAGCTACGTAGTACGTGATGGTGTGTAGGACGCAATGGATGAATAATTCAAAGTACCACAGTGTTGGTTTATAAATGTCATCAGATGATACTCCAGACTTCACAGATTCATCGTATTTTTTTTTCTCTCGTCTAACGTTACTGCGTAACGTATTAATTTTTTTAATCACATCATCTTTTGTAGCAGTTGGCTCCAATTCCTTGAGCTTAGTTATCAATTTATCGTATGCTGTCGATCGTTTGTCTCTGTCGTGATATTCTTTGCACTTTACGCGCCAAAGACAAGGTTCCGACTTATAAATTTCAATGAATTCTTCTAATGTGGCATTGCGCTTGCGGCTCGCCATTTTCGCGAGGATGAGCGCGCGCGACCTTCCGCCGTCACAAACAATTAAAAACTGAGAACTGTGGCAGGCAAGCTCGCCGGACGCCACACACGCTCGGTTATGCTCGCGCGCAAACATAACCGAGCGGCATAAAATATCAATTTTGATATTTGCTCGGTTGCATGTACATGCACCGATAACTGTACAGTTTAATCACATACACGCTAGGGCTTGCCTGTCGGTTATGCATGCACGGCTAAAACCATCATGCAAAACCTAGCGTGTATGGCCTCCATTATGTTCTAAACCTGAACAATAGAACCTATTAAATATTTGTATTTTTTTCAGGTGGCATCCATTTCTAATAAGTCTTGGGCATTGGGAGGTCCTCTGGCCGGCGTCTCGCCTGAACTAGCGGCCTATATATTAGGACACAAGTATGATATCGTTTTTAGAGTTCCGTACCCAAAGGGTAAAAACGGGACCCTATTACTTAAGACTGTCTGTCACCGGCTGTATCTATTTTTAACGGTCGGTTTCAATATTAAACTTACGAATGATCGTAGATTGATCGCCATAGCAACTTTGTTTAGACAACATAGATAGTTTAGATAACAATATTACTATGGCGACAGATCCACGGTTATTAATAAGTTGAATATTGCAACCCGGCACTAGTAGACTATTTTTTAATCGAGGATATAAGCAATCCTGGTACCTACCAAATTTCATTCAAATCCGTCCAGCTGTTTGAGCGTGAAAGAGTGCTCTTTTGGTGTGAGTTGAGCCTAACAAACACAAATAAACTTTCATTTTTTAACATTAGTATGATCAAATTGAACGCTAATTAAATAACTCAATCAATCAATCAATCATTTATTTATTTTCTCTCACAAATAAATGATTGATTGATTGATTGAGTTATTTAAGTACTATTTATTGAATGTGGAATTAATTATGAAACAAATTTCCAGAGATAACGATCCGACTAAGGACATAGCTCGCCCCGACACGAACCAAATGATCCCCTACAAGCCGAAGTCGAACCCGCTACCCGGGGAACATCCCATCCCAGGTGAGACACTCACGCCTTTATATTATAAATAAATAAATAAATATCCCTGGACATTCCACACAGCGTCATCTAGTCCCAAGCTAAGCAACTTAATGCTTGTGTTATGGTAACCAGATGACTGATATACTACATAGATACAATTATTATTTTTTTGTAAATACATACATACTATAGATAGAAAAACATCCAGACCCGGAACAAATATCTGTAGAAGATACAAACATTTGTCCCGTGGCGGGAATTGAACCCGCAACTTCTGCGTCTCAGGCGGGCCTTCGCCCACTGCGCCACAGAAGTCATCAGATTAAAGGGGTAAACCTGCGGTAAGATAGCGCCAATTTTTTTAATTTAGACCTCCGGTGAAAACTGCATTCAATTCCATTCAGTAGTTTTAGCGTGATGCGGGACAAACATACATACAGACAGACAGACAAAAATCTTAAAAACCATTTTCTTGGCTTCTGTTGTTAAATAAAGACCCCCATATTAGTTTTTCATTAATTCATCATCATCATCATCATTTCAGCCCTTTTTCCACCCACTGCTGAGTATAGGCCTCCTCTTTATCACGCCACTCTCTCCGATCCCTCGCGAGTCTCATCCACTGATTCCCGACCACGTTGACAATTAATTACAAATGAAAAATCTTATTAAAAGTTTTACGGCTTCGACGGGATACGAACCCGCGAGATACGAGCGATCACCCTTAAGCCGGGCTCTTACCGCTCAGCCACGAAGCCCTCGTAGCCGAAGACGAAACTATCAGGATGATATTTCGGTTAAAGCACCGATGTTTTTCATTAATATCTCAAATGTACAGACATCGACGTGTTACAGTTTTATTATATATAGATATTATGATCCAGGCGGTACATTCCCGATGCCGGGCGCGGCGGCGCACCTCTGCACGCTGATGCCGCCGCCCAGCAGCTGGAGGGGACCCTTCGTGCACCTCGACATGATGACGGATCTCTTCAACAGGATCTCCTTGCCCGACAAACGTGAGTCATCATTCTCCTGCCCTCACTCGTACGAGCAAGTGGCCGACCCTGGCGACGGAGGCGTTTATGACCCGGGAATTACACATAGGCTACTTTTGATCCCGGTATTCCCACGGGAACTACGAATGGAGGGATTTGTTGTTAACCGAGGGGCGCAGCTAGTAATATTATTATAATTATATGATAAGGGCAGGAGAGTGGCAAGGAGCATTAGTAATTGAGCGCTTCCGTACTTCGGAGGGCACGTTAAATTGTCCTCCGTCATGGCTTAAACTCGTTAAGCCATGACGGCGGCCTTAAGGCGGCCTAAAAACTACGACAACAGAGTAGGCCATTTGCTCTGACGAACTTACTTCTAATCTAATCAGCCCATAGGATCCCACTGCTGGGCAAAGGCCTCCCCGCCCTTTTTCCATTTGCCTCGGTGTAGGGCTTCTGTCCGCCAACTATTTTCAATTCAATGGTTATTTAGGTACACTATTATGTAAAGATTATATTCTTTTTCCAGCTCCAGCCCCAACTCAAGAGAACGGTTGCGACACGAAGCTGTTTGACCTGGCGCGCTCCGTGCATTGGATCGTCGACGATGAGGGCATTACCACTGTGGCTAGCAAGGTATACTACACTATGTACCCGCGGTGAATAGTTCCCGTTCCTGTGGGAATACCGGGATCAAAAGTAGACTATTCTTTAATCCAGGGTGTAAGCAATTCTGGTACCAAATTTCGTTCAAATCCGTCCAGCCGTTTGAGTGTGAAGGAGTAACAAAGATTCACACTTACATACTTACACACAAACAAACTTTCATCTTTATATTTTAGCGTAAAAAGCACTCACCTCATCTGCTTATAGTCAACATAACTGATCGCAAGATAAAATAAAAAAAAAATTTTTGGCGTGATAAGTCAGGACCATTGTCTGTGGTGGACCATTTTTGGCGTGATAAGGTTTACTTAATTCATTATAAAATATGTGAATGGGTATTTATCACGAATTTTACTTTATACTGTGTTCTGATTGCGAAAGTTTGAAAAGACAAAGGTTTAATTCTTTATTCATTGCAAAGTAGCAAGTGGAGTGTTGTCTCTACCTAAGGCCAAAGGAAAGGCGTGATTGTATGTGTTGTTAATTTCCAGGGCCGCAGAAGGAAAGCGGGTGATGATTCGGATGATGATGATTTAGGAATAGCGCCGCCCGTCAACGACATCTACAGAGCTCGACAACAAAAACGTGTCAAATAAACATGCCCACGCTTAGCCCACTGCTGGGAACAACACAGCAGCTAAGCTTGCAACCCGTCATAGAATTAAAATTGGCCTTTGGATACACAATATGGATCAATCTTTGATATTATGTATGTCCAATTTGCACATCCATTTTTAAGCAGCATGAAAGTATAATATTGTAAATCTTAAGAAAATGTGATTGATTTTTATGGATTAAATGAATTTTTATTCAAACTTTGTTTTATTTAAAACTGCTTATGTACGCAGGGTTGCTCGATGTATAGATATTATATTTGAAGTCCTTTGCATAAGCTCGGAAGCAATCGGTCTCGTCGGAGATGTGGTACGGGTCACTATAGTGTCTATTGTGTTCACGTCAGATTTTGGAAGCGAGTACCGTCAGATGACAACTAGCGCAAAGTAGGGGGTTAAAAGGTTTTTTTTTATATAGAACAACTATAACATTGTAAAGGTTTAATTAGGGTTTTGAGCAACCACTTGTTTATGACATGTCAATCACTGCACTCATAGTACATTAATCTGAATGACAGCATACTTAGACCACTGAAGTGTTTCCCTCGGAAGGCCTATTCCAGGAAAGAAAACATACAAATTATTGAACAGAAAAGAAAAAAAAATGAAAATGTAAATTTGTGTAGAAAATAAGTACAGAATTATCACAAACACATTTATTGTGAACTTTGCTTAAAATTAGTATTTACACACACTTCACAGTCCAAATTACTCGAGAATTTAGATATTTACTTTCTAAAATGAGGTTATGTTTATCTTGTCGAAACGGTCGCTTCTTTTCTTGCCGCATCTTGGAGAAGTTGTGTGTCCACCTCATCTGCTGGTAACTGCACGTAGCGGACAACAGAACCTCGAATAAAACAGTTCTTCACAGATAACATGTGAGGATATTTCTCAGGATCTATGACGCTGATGTCGGACAACTTGATATTCAGGTATTGATCGACGGAATGCAACGTCCCGCATATGCTGAGGTCATTTTTGAGCTCCACCACCACATCTTTACCAACTAAAGATTTGAAGAAGGAGTAAAATAACATTTCTTGCTTGTTTTCGCGAAAGAAACGTAAACGAAGCCGCTTTGCCGCTTGCTTTTCAACTGTCAGTCACGTCACGTCAGTCAGTCAGACAGATAAAACTTTGACTTGACTGACAGATTGATTGAAATGAAGTTAGCAGCGAAAGGGAAGACCATAACTTTTTTCGGATATTTATCGGTTTTTCAGTTTTACTAGCGACATCTAGTGCCGAGTAGACTTAACTTTAATTTGGTCTAACGCAGCGCCATCTATTGTGAATAAATAACGTCATTTTCGTTCAGTTCAAACAGTTTAGATGGCGTTGTTAACTTTGGCAACAAAGCAAGGAAAGGAGCAGAGCAGTGCTATGCTAAAGCCAACTTCATTCATAATTTTTTTATCAAGCAATCCGCTTTTCTTCATTTGATAGCTGCTGATACTAATCATCTCTGTGTTTAGATGTTTTATCTATTAAACTTGTCTATTATATTTTATCTTGTCATCAATTTGAAGAAGAAACTGTTTTCGTTCTTCGCTAAGAACGATTCTCGCGATGTAAAGTATTCTCTTATTTAGTTCTTGGTTAGTTCTGCGATTATTTTGTGCCCCAAGCGTAGTGTGTAGTGAGTGCGTCGGACTCCAGTGTCTTCTAGCATGCGATTACAAATGGAAATAATTAAAGTTATCCCACAAAATGGACGGGAAAGTTATTGATTGTGCTATGTGTAATTTAGTTTCGTTAACTGATTATTACTGTGCCCAAGTTTATTGTTTGTGACTGGTCGGTGCGAGCTCCCATTGCCTACCACTTCGCGAAAAAAAAAGTAAGTTGATTCTGTTGAATTTTTCTTTTATTTTTGTCTCTAACTCATAAATAAAGTAAACCTCATCCCACACATCTGTCCACAATATGGTCACAGAAAGGCCCAATACATACATGAAGTGAGTCATTCAAAGCTAAAACATGGTTTTGTTTTATCACATTACACTTTTTGTTTATGTTTTACGAAACGGTAATCGCCCGCTCCTTTCGCCGCTTTCAATTAGCGTCAATTAGCAATTGTATTCAGTTGATATGTCTAATCTAGAGCTTTTTTTAAACACCCTCTGAATGGGTCTTTATCTTAGGTTCTTACTTACATAAGGCAGGACTTAGGTAAGTAAATAATCTTTCCAAAGCATGTTTTTTCTTATAAAGTCTATCATGCACACCTGTGTTTGATAAAAACACAGGTGTTAACTTTAGGCTTTCTAATTCTACTCATGATTCAGACTACAGACTACTGTTATTTAAAATAATAGTAAGTAGTAAGATTCATGAGTTGTAGTATAATAGTAAGATTCATGAGTTGTATAGATTACCACAAAATAAATAAAAATAATAGAATAAGTGTCTACATTTCCATACTTACCTAAGTAGGTACCTGGTTGTTGTCAATTTAATACTTTTGCCAAATGTGTAAGTATATATGATGTTACATACTCATTAGTGTCAATTCAGATGTCACTAAAACTAAACTAATTTGATAGCACTAAAATTGATGCTATCCTTTTTATTTTGATCGATAAGGAAAGGCAACTTTTTAGTGCTGTCAAATTAGTTCAATTTTGGCAACATTTGAATTGACATCATTACATAAGTACCATCTTTGAAGGATCAGTGTGAGTGGATTGGAGAGATTTGTTTATTTTACTCAATTTCAACAAAGGAACAACTAGCAAATTTATATGACCAATAAAAGTCTGTACCTACTTATCCAAGTACCTACCTAGTTAAAAAAAAAAGTATAATAATTAAGCTATCAATACTTTTTCCAGTGAAAAACTGCAATTATTCCATAGTTACTTAATCACAATTATTAGTATTACAATTAAAAACAAACACATTAGCACAGTGTGAACCGAGTGAAAGTAAATATTTCCTTGAAAGATAAACATAATCAGTTCTTTGTTTTATAACTGTGTTGTCATTACTTAGTTCTCATTAGCGTGTAATTGTCATTTTCACATCATTATATGCAATTATTTCATTAGATATACTTTGAGTGTCTTTCCAAAAGTTAACCAACTCCCAAAAAAAATCTTTTAGCCAATAAATATTTGTAGATGTAGGCTATATACAGGGTGTAAAAAGACTACTACCGAAAACTTTAGGGGGTGAAAGTACCCATCAATATGAACAACTTTTTCTAAGAAACCAACACTGTGAACGCGAAAAAAAAAACAGCTGTTTCATACACTTTAGCCAAGTAGGTATTGAACTTATGTATGGAACAGCTGTTTTTTTTTTCGCGTTCACAGTGTTGGTTTCTTAGAAAAAGTTGTTCATATTGATGGGTACTTTCACCCCCTAAAGTTTTCGGTAGTAGTCTTTTTACACCCTGTATATATTCACTTAATAGTGGCAATTCGGAGTATCGCAAAAGCTAAACTTAACTATCTAAAAATGTTGCCGTCCCTTTCATAGCCATGGGAATAAATTAATTAGCATTAATTTTAGTTAGTTTAGTTTAGCTTTTGCGACACTCCGAATTTCCACTAAAGTTAGGCTCATAATGATGTATATCCACAATTGAAATTTTAAAGTAAGGCTGCTTAAATAACACGATAACAGGCAGGACAAGCTTTTATTACATTTAAACTGTAACTTGTTTACTGCTTTGTGTCTGTGATGCCTCCTACACTAATATAAATGTGTGTTAGTGCAACTCAACATTTATGTGTAAATGTACATAAGTATATTATTTATAAAAAAAAGTATGTAAGTACTATTTACATTACAGGATGTGGTTCCCATAACACAAGCCTGTACAGAACAATTTATTTAATATTAACTTGGCATTTTATATATTTTAGTAAATGTGTGTACATACACAATCTTACATCTTTCCTATGGGGGTAGGCAGAGACTATGGACCTCCACTTGCTACAATCTTGACACACCTCTTTTGCTTCATTCATTCTCATTACGTTTTTCGTACACTTACTACTGGTTTAGTAAATGTCCAACAATAAGGTTAGTTTGATGCAAATAACATTTCAGCAGTGTGGGCAGCATAGCCTATAATTTGACCTTAGTAAGGAACAATGATATTTAATAACAACAAAAAATTATTTTAGAATACAAAACTAATTTGACAGCGGTGGGATTCGAACCCACGCCCTTTCGGACTGGTGCCTAAAACCAGCGCCTTAGACCGCTCGGCCACGCTGCCGTCTGTCTCCGTGTTGAAATTACGGAATTGTCGAATTTTGCTACGAAGATATTAATTCATTCATTTTCATCAACATTGATAAACATACATGACAATGTTAGTTTAAATGCGTATGTCTCATGATTACATTGGATATGACCTACATAATTGAATTTCTGTGCAATTATATTATAGTAGGTATGTATTCGCAATCGTAAACCATTTTCAGTTGTTATTGTAAATTCAATAAAAATCATAATCGAATGACAAATGATTCGAATTTCAAAATGTCATTAAAATAATTCGCGATGACGTCATCAGTTGCGAGCGTTCGAAATTTTAAAAGGGTGTGTCGTAGACCGAAATTTTCTAGATACGACAATTACTAGTTAGAATATATGTAGTAAGTCTATTTTTTTAGCTCAGAATACAGAACTATTCTGATTTTTTTTGTATTCTTGTGTGTCCAACTACTGGACATAGGCCTCCCCTAAAATTGTCCTCTGACCCCTGTTTTTGACGATCTCCCACCACTCCTCAAATCAGTCAAGAACGTCCCGCCAACGCCCTCTCGACCGGTCTCGTGGGCGGTAGGTCGACGAGCCTGCGACCGATTTCTAGTTTATAAAGGAAATATAATAAATAAAAATGTTGATACTTAATTATAAAAAATAATAAATTAAAATCTATTCACAGGAGTTCAAAACTTGCTCTACGAATTTACTCACCTACTTATTTAAAGAAATACGGCTACCAATATCCAAGAAAGGCAGACCTAAAATGTCCCAAGAAATATTTTTTGTTGTTTGAATTGTTATAATTTTACGTGAGTAATTTCTTTTTTATGTTAGGTATGTTGTTAATTCTGTCGTATCCAGCATCTCTACACTCTAGCTAGTGCGATGTACAAGGGTGAACAGTCATGCTTTATTAGGGTTTCAATTTGGAGGGTCGTATCGTATCGACCGCCATTTCGTCTGGCTCGCGATTTGATGGCTAGACCACTCATATTTAATGCCTAGGCCTTCTGTAAATGCGCTTATAATTTTTATGGGATTTGCTTACCGACCTTGCTATAAAACGTGTCAGACAAATTAGGCCGTGCATGAAAATCAAGTTTGAGAATTATTTTATGTTTCAAGCATTTTGTTTGAAATAATTATTTAACCCACACGTCACTCTTCCTGTATTAGTTAGACCTAGCGCCATATTAGTAACTTCCTATTCGACTATAGTAAATGCAAATTAGTTAGTCATCAGTGCATTTAGTGACAATCTACACTAATATTACAAAGATGAAGTACGTTTGTATTCGTAGAAGGTCTGTTTGTATGTATTAACTACTGACACCAATAGCAAAAATGAAAATACTTAAGTATAAAAAATAGCATTGTTTTCGATGACCCATCTTGAATTGAATGATTCAAGATGGGTCATCGAAAACAATGCAATTCAAGTTGAATCTAAATTCTAAATAGTCGCGAGCTTCCAATGGGAAGCCAAGAAATAAATAGGTAGCATAAAAAAAAAAAAATCTTCAAAATTCGAACAAAGAGAACATCCCGCCATTTGAAGAGTGCCAGTATTCTTTTTTCGAAGAGTATCGCAAAGACAGCTCCATTTACAAATATAGGTACAACAGTTTCTCAGAGACAGTTTCAAACTCTCAATACATCGCTGCCGGAAATGATGCATTGTGCACCTTATCTGTATTGATATAGAGTTGCTCTGAACGTTCTATTTCTCTTCGTGGAATCGATTCCGAAGTAGGTCGTTATTTAGAGCTTGGATATCGATGCATGTTTACGCCTACGGTTTTGATCTAAAGGCTTACGACTGACTTAATAATATCGATGTTTAGGAATTATAGTTGTTAACTTTTTTTCCCCTTGCAAAAATTCCCAGAAAATAACCTTACCTGCAAGGGGTTCTAGAACAAATAAATAAATCTTTATCTTTATCTCTAAATAGATAAGTTATGAATAAGTTAAATTTTAAGTTTCAAACTGAAGAGAAGTAGAAGGCTTTTTTTTTATTTATTACTAGCTGTGTTACCCGCGGTAGTTAAAAATAGCCTTATTATACATATTTTAAACCTTCCTCTTCAATCACTCCATCTATTAAAAAAACCGCATCAAAATCCGTTGCGTAGTTTTAAAGATTTAAGCATACATAGGGATATAGGGACAGAGAAAGCGACTTTGTTTTACTATGTAGTGATAGTGATTATTCGTTTAAAACGATGACCTAGAACAAAGATAGAACAATCCCTTCGTAAAGTTGCCTAATTCTCATCCCGACATTTCGCTAGATTTGTCGGGAACGCGAGGCACGAGGCACGTAGGAGACGTGACTTGGGTTTCATTCTGGGGGTTAAGTACTTCCTAATGCGGGTGCCACACTGGCAATTTTTTTTATTTATTTCACTTATTCTAATAAAATCTATAACGGGACTCACTATTCCCTCTGCCCTGAGACAAGCCCAGGATAGAGCAATGTGGAAGAAGCTCCTTTCTTGAGCGAAGCTTCCTGAAACGCCTTCAGCAATGAAGATTACGACTAAGAAGAAACATATTACAGTTAGGAAAACACTGCAAATATTTGCAGAACATAGACATTCCGCAGCGGGGATCAAACCCCCAACCTCCTGTGTCTCCGGCCTACCCGCTGCGCCACAGGGTCATCATAGAGTCCTCGTTGCGTTGAACTGGGACAAATTGCCCCTCTGACCTTTATCTTAGTTAAAAGATCTGGGAGTGACATTTGATAGTAAATTGCTATTCGATGATCATATTAACAACATCGTCAAAAAGGCATCTCGAGCTTTAGGCTTTGTTCTAAGAATGTCATCTGAATTTTCATGTATGAAAACTTTCAAAATTTTGTATTGTGCCTATGTGCGGAGCCATTTGGAATACGCTTCGCAAGTATGGAACCCCTGCTACGATATCTACTCTACTAGGCTTGAACGTATTCAGAAAAGGTTTCTCAATTATATTCAGTTTCGAGCGAAGATATTTTTGCCAGACTATTTTGCGAGGTGTCGCAAATTTCATTTTTTACCGCTATTTGAAAGAAGAGCAATGGCCGATTTAGTGTATCTTCTGAGAATAGCGAATGGCACGGTGGACTGTCCGGAACTGTTAGCTTTGATAGGATTACGCTGTAATACAGCCTCCCTTAGAAAGCCAAACACACTTCACATTCCTACAGTGCGGACAAATTACAGGCAAAACGCATTTGTTATAAGGTCAAGTAGCTCTCTCAATGCTTTGGTGAAGTCAGGTGTGGACATAGATATATTTAATACTTCTATACATACGCTCAAGCGATTATTAAGTGATCGTTTCTTTGATAATGATTAGTATACTTACGTTTTGTGATTGGTGTAAGTCAATTTTTTACCATTATTTTTATGTACCTACTGCGTTTAATTGTTTGGTTTGGTTTTTTATTTTTTATGTATTATGTCGTCTACCAACTTTTTTTTTTTGTATCTATTTTCTGCTTAGAGCATAGTTAAGTGCTCTAAGCTGTCTACAAGTGGAAACTTTTAATTGGCCTTCAGCAAACCTGTACCTACAAAATAGGTGCATGTTAAGTTATTTCTTTTTCCTATTTTCTTTGTCTAGCTGTAAGTTTTCCTAATAATTTAAAAATAAAATAAAAAATAAAATAAACTAATATTTGAACTCACAACCTTGTCTGCACTCCAACTCAGACGTTCAGTCAACTTATCTTAAATGTTATTTTTGCAGAGCAAGAACCTTCGGCTGAATAGAAATACATTACTATTATTTGAATAAAACCTTACTTTTGTTAGATTATACCTACAATCTTGCATAAATGGAGTTTTTGTTCAATGTTTAAAAATACTAAACTTATTGTACCTACATGATTCAAATATCGTGAAGAAAGTTGAAACATAGGAACTCTTTTTTTCAAAAGTTGCTCGTTCCAAGTGAATTCAAAAATAGAACGAAACAAACTAGTCTTTGATCAATTTGACTTTTTATAAACATACTCAGTTACTCCATGTCACTTCTATCCATAGACAAATCTAGAACGTAGTGTTTTTATTCTCGGTCGTGAGGTTCATTACATAAATTATTTGTTGATTCTTATAACAAATTTGTTGATTCTTTTATCAAATAAAGAATAGGTACAAGCAAAGATTATTTAGGTACCTATAAAGAAATATCTCAACGTCCTCCTGATGACTGTCCTTCTGATATTATGAGTGTAAGTATACGAGTAATCGAGTACCTATCTATACCTCCTAAGCAGGAATAACGAAAACAGAGTTTGGTGGCCACCAAGTGCAACTTCGCTATTTCTCCTTAACTATACAAAATGAAACTACCTATTACAGAGGTATTAAAAAAAAGAATATTATAGATTTCACAAACTGTACATTCAGTTTTTTAAAATTCCTTTGTTTAACGTATAATAAAATAAAAAATAGGCGGTGGCGCTATTACCATACAGGCATCCTAAGTGTGTAGGTATCTCAAGTAAACGGTCGCGGTCCTCCTGTCTCGGTCGGTATCCAGTCGCGGTCGCGGCGCAAACCGCTAGCAAAAGGTACTTAGGTACTTAAGATTTAATTCTACATTAATTACATTTAAGTAGGGCTTTTTTTATGTTATAAGAACATTGCTTAACTTCAATGATCTTTCAAGAACGTCTCAAGCTTCGCCACGAGCAAGAGCAACTAAATAAAACCATTACACAATATACCAAGCATTTACACACGCTATCGCGCTTAGCTTCATGAATAACACGTGCGCTTCACCGGGTTAAAGTTTCATGCGCATCATCTGTCTGCATTAAAAAGAAAAAAGCGCGGGAAATGAGCGCCTCGCGCAATAATGGACGCTTTCATTTCGAATTTCGAAATTCGCTGTTGAGTTTCGTTCTATTGTTTTCTTGTTCGCTACGCTGAACTGAAAATAAAGTATTTTTATAGCTTATTTTTAACGCCTGATGAAATAGGGTTGCTTATAAGTTTGAAGTGTGTATAATCTGTGTCTGTTAAGGCGTTGTATGTAGCATAGCTGTGTTGGCCAAATGTGTTAGTTCCGGTCGTGAGTTCAAATCCGGCCTTGCATCAATGGATTTTTGTTCCGAATAATTTATACCTACCTAATTACTTACGCATTGAACGGTGAAGGAAAACATCGTGAGGAAATCAGTTAGCTATTTAATAGCGTCGATGGGCTTGCAACCTATAGAATGTTTTTACTTAGACGTGACGTCATGCGCTCTGGTTAACATAACATGGCGGAATGCTGTGATTTCAAATTCAATTCCTTACATTTAGAATACACTAGAATACACACTTGACACGTGAGCGAGGATAGATTACTTTACTACACAAAAACCGCCGGTAACCCTACTGGCGACTCGCTACACAAAAACGTGCAGTGACTGCTCGTTCGTAAAACGTAGTGTGCATAGGCCCTATATCGTAGATGCAAACAATGAGTCATATATACACATGTTTATCTAATTAAATCACAATCTTGAATTACTTAGTCATCTCACGCTGCTTCAATTAGTGACATCAACATCAAGGACGTCAATGGCATGGCTATTTAATTACCATAAAAATCTGGTAATTACCTACTTTTAGAAATGGTCGACCGAATGCGCGAAGATCGACGACATCAAACAAGTGGCAAAATAAAAAAAAAATTAAGTATTTTTTGTTTTTAAAAGCATGCTCTCTATTTGGTAAAAATAGGATCTGATGAGGATCTTCTGAGTTATGGATAAACGTAGTACCTCGAGAGTCGGAAATTGCTATTCTTACGAAATAGTCGGTTTAAAAAAACTATTTTCTCTAACATGCACTTTAGCATTTAACGGTGAAGGAAACATCGTGAGGAAACCCGCGGCTAGTCAGCCCCACACGTATTGACCATTGTCTCTCCTGTGGATATGTCCGGCAGCTGAGAGGATGGTTTAGGACCTAAACCATTCTCTCAGCTAAGTCGGCCATATCCACACACCTATTCCATATCAACAATGTCCCAGGCACCACAGCGTCCCGTTAGGTGTAGGCAAAGCTTGCCTCCTGACTCTATAAATCGTCGAGTAAAAGATGTAAAGGCCTGAGTTCTTAGAATTACGCTACTCACTCTTGCCTATTATTTAATAAGGTTATCTACACCTACTATAATAACATTGCATGCTCAATCTAAAGCCGACTCTGTCCCTATGGAATACAATTTACATCGGATTGCATTATTTTAATCGTCATTTGACTTCCTGCTCATAATAAGGAAATCCACTTGGCCTTTTTATAAAATAATCACGATTTTGAACTCTAATGCAAAGATATAGACATTATAGTTTTTAATAAAATGATATGCGATTATGCACCTTATCACAATTTAATAAGGCACTGGTTTACGAATTGTTAAGTTCTTACGTGCACTGAATTTAAATAACTACGAAATTATTACTTTTATTCGAATAGTAAACAAGAGTAAAGTCTCGTTGTAAACTTAAATCTAATATATAATAGAAATAAACCTACGTTTTATATTTTAAGAAACAAAAATAAAACAAAGCTAAAAAACAAAAAACGCATCAGAATCGGTTTATCCATTTTGAAGCTATGATGGCACAGACAGACACGCAGATACACACAAAATTATACTCTTTTTCGTCGGGGGTTCAACAACAAAAAATATGACAGGTTTCCTCACGACGTTTTTCTTCGCCAAGAGACGAAAAATCCACTGATGCATGCCGAGATTCGAATCAACGACTATCAGACCAATAGTTCAGGCTATTGTATGTTTTAGTTTTACCAAACTTCGTTAAATTATCATAATTCATAATTCATTTATTTGCTTCAATGTGGTAGTATGTACAGAGATCTTATAATAATTAATTAGTGACACACATTCCCCATAACATCTGGGATGCAAACTTAAAATAATTGAGTCTATAAGTATTTAATACTTATAGACTCAATTATTTTAAGTTTGTTAGTTGTTTGTTAAGTTTGTCAAAAATAGGTAATGTCAAGATAACATAATAATGTAAGTCCCAATAATGCACATGAATAAGCATATATCGGTCCCGGCTTTCAAAGTCGTTAAGCCATGATGGATGCCTTTAGGCGGCCTAAAAACTCCGTCGTCGTCGTCGATAATATAATACTACTCATACGAACGAACCAAACTTCAGTGTTTCGAGTGGTAACATGCGATTCTAGACCTTACCACGAAGGAACAAAGGTTGTGGTTTTGGTTATGCGGGCGATTGATTCAGAACAATGCGATGTAACAATACCTACTTGATACGCATTCTGCGGGTATTATCAATTACTTTGTTTTGGACATTAATTGTACAAAACGTAAAAAATATACTATCGAGAAAACTTTTACCAATCGTGTTTTTAAAACACATAACCCAAGATAAAACTTGAAGTAACATTTCTCCAAATATGAATGAAGGTGTAATGGGTTTTTCCAATTCTTTTACACATTTTGACATAAATAAGGATTTAGAACTGGTAAATTGACTAAATTGCATATGGCCCACTCTTAAAACATTCTCGATAGAAATAAATCGTAAAGTTAGGTCCAAAATTACTTTGAAAACTATAGCATTAAAAAATACTTTAAATTAGATCATGAAACTTTGTCTAATAACGTAACTAACTAAGAAGCAGATTCTCTAAATTTTAGTTTAGTAAAAAAAACAATATTTTCGCTGTAATGACTACGTATAAAATCCAGCGTAAAATATAGCGCGCGAGCAGGACAGACATACGGGCCAATGCGTGGAGCGACAAAGACAAAATTCTGAGGTAGTATCGGCTCTTAAGTAATTTCCCGCGTAAACCGCGCAGCAGGCTACCAGGTCGCACTTTGATTAAAATCTGAAAGGAGGTAAGGTGTACCTTTCAAAGGCTTTGATAGTCAAAGTGAAAGTAATACTTACTGGCTTTCAAGGAGTTCATACTAGGGCTGCTATTAGGAATAGAACTGGAGTTAATGGTCGGGATTTTTTTTTTTTTTTTTTTTTTTATCTAACCTATCATGTCCCACTGCTGGGCAAAGGTCTCCCCCTTCAACTTCCACTCTTTGCGCTCCAAGGCAACAGTTTGCCAGTTTGATTCGAATGCATCCAGGTCGTCTCGCCATCTTTTCCTAGGTCTGCCGCGTCGTCTCCGACTGTCTTCGGGCACCCACTGAGTGACGAGTCTCGCCCAACGTTCTGGATGCATTCGAGCCACATGACCTGCCCAATCCCATTTCAAGCGCGCAGTCCTCGTACCTACATCCGCTATGCCCGTTTTCGATCGGATTTCAGTATTTCGGACCCTGTCTGTCCGTTTGATCCCAAGAACACTCCGCTCCATAGCTCTTTGGCAAATCTTGAGGTCTGATTTTTGTGATTCGGTCAAAGACCATGTCTGAGCACCGTAGGTCAGTATGGGCAGGATACAAATGTCGATAAGTTTGCGCTTAAGTGATATCGGAAGGATGCCCTTCATATGCTGCTTCATGGTCCAGTAGCTCCTCCATGCGCTCTCAATGCGGCGACTTATTTCTCTGTCTTGCCTGCATTTGAAGGAGACTACTTGGCCTAAGTAGATATATTCATCGACATATTGTATTACCTGCCCATCGACGGTGACGCTACGTTTCGTGCTATTTGACATGACTTGAGTCTTTGACCGATTCATGACCAGACCTACTTCAAGACTTGCTGTGCTGAGGTCTTGTAGCATCGATTGCAGTTCTTGAGCTGATGATGCGAAAAGCACAATATCATCAGCGAAGCGTAAGTTCGTAAGATTCTTACCTCCAACTTTGATTCCGTATGTTATCCAGGATGCCGCTAGCTTTTTAAATATGGTCGGGATTTACGATAGAAAAATTAAAAAATTCATAATCATCGGTTCAAAGAAAACATCGCAAGAAAACAAGTTAGTTTTCTAATAGATTTTCAACTTTTCTTTGTGATGACTGTAATCAAGGATTACTAAAAAAATATATTTATTTAAGTAATTAAATATGATTCATGGATCCAAAAAAGTATTTATTTTTAAAATAAGATCATGATTAAGTTATATTTATTTTGATAAAATAGTATTAGAAATTACAGCATTCCGCCATTTATGTTAAACAGCACTGACACACATACACACCCCCACACACACACACAAACTTTAACCTTTATAATATTAGTGTGATAATACGCAAATTCATAATACCTAATAATGTGTAAAACTTATTCTACAATTTATTTTTATTGTTTCAGCTAACTTCTCCAAGATGGCGCTGTCATCTAAAGAAATACAACACAGCAATGAGCCGACAAACTTGTGATATACATACATAGGCCTATTAGATCGTCGATAAGTACACTGTTCCTTTAGCATAGAGTCAATTAGCCAAAGTGATAGGTAAAATACCTCTAAATCCCTTTAAAATATATTTTTCTGAACCAAAGCTAGTATAATGTCGAATCAGATGCCAATTTACAGCCAAGTTGTGCCTAAATCGCAATACCGTTCAAAAGGCACGAAAAATAGAACGCGCGCGGAATTCGATCCGCTAAATTTCAATAATGGCGGGAATTTTTCAACGACCATAGACAATGAAGGAAAAGAGCGCGAAAAAGAGAAGAAAGAACGGAGGAAAGATGAAACTAGTCGTTCTAGAAGGAATCAGAGTAAGAATGAGGCGAGTGAGGGGAAGGTTGAGGCTTATTTGAAGCAATATCAAGTTAATATGAGGCAGCAACAGAACCAGCATCGTCACTCGGCTGTGAGGCAAGCTGAGCATCGAGTTAACTTGAGGTAAGAATTGAAAATAGCGCCATCTGCTTTCTTATGTTTGGTAACTTTTTGAGAAAACTAATAAAAGTAAGCTATTTTGTTGTTATTCAGGAGGTAACGTCCAGTTCTCAAAATTATTTGATTAAATGATTTGAAAATGTTCTATAGAGCTTGAGATAGCAGAGCAGTCTTGCAACAATTATGTTTATTTTGGCTACAAAACATTTTCAACCTACATGCATTAAGATTTGAGCGCCTTTAAATTAATATTAGCAGAATAAAAAAATCAAAATAACCTTGATTTGCAGATCCCTTCCTCTCAACGATGCGACGTCTGCCCGCGGTCACGATCGGACGCCGACTGAGCGGCATCGCGGCTTTCCCGAGCGAGAGCGAGAAAGCACGCGGGAACATCGGCGCGAGAGAGAGCGGGATAGAGATAGAGACAGAGATTTGGATTTTGATGGCAAGTTTTGATCTGATGAAATAATAATGTGTAACAGTGAAAAATCAGTCTTACAAAGACTCATATTAAATTGAATATTGTTTGTATCAACAGGAACACCACTCAGCCCTATAGCCGCCAGAGTCGACCGTCCCGTTCGCAAGTCGTCATCTTCCCAACGAGTGACAGAGACGACTATATCGACGGACAAGCGTCGCTTCTTCTGCAGGGAATGGGCGTTTCAGAAGATTGCGCATTGCTTGGAACAGAGGCCGGTTAGCAAGACTTGTGGCGCTCTTATACTTGGTGAGTTTTAACCCTTTACTGTTATTTAACCCCTGACGGGTAATATTTAACCCCTGACGAAAAAGAGGGGTGTTTTTTAACTCCTGAACCTCTTCCGTTTAGTCCCTAACGAAAAAGACGGGTGAACTCTTGACTAATAAGATGAGTGTTATTGAACCTGACTGTAATTAAACCCCTGACGAAATTGGGGTGTTATTTAACGCCCGACGAAATGGAGGGTGTTATTTACCCATCAACGCATCGTAATCGATTTCGCGATTTACTGTGATTTTTGCATTGATACAACTTGGATACAATCCGAGACAAGTATAATAATATAATTATAATAAAAAAATAATAATCATCCTAGCCGGTTTCGGCTACGGCGACCTCATTTCTGCTATGTTATATGAGGATGGACTCTGAGCTGAGATGACTTATATAGCCAATTTTGACTTTGAATGTACGTGCGCAATGAGCGCAAGTCAGAGTTCCGTTCACATAGTTGTATTGAACGTTCGCAGGCTAATAATAATAATATAATCTTTATTTCAGGCAACTAAAGATAAGTAACAAGATGTTAAATACTTAATCTAAGGCCCATATTATAAATACCTTACAGACTAACATACATATCATATTTTATTAACTAAGCACACGTTTGTCCGGCGACGTGAGCCAGTCAGGGGGCCGATCCACTTTCTCATACGAGCTTCCGACTTGTCAGGTGACGCCGGCAGCGGTAAGACCGCGCTGTGCCAGGAGCTCAGCGACCCCGGACAAGGTCCCCAGGCGCGGCAGCAGCGGGCACTGAACAGACGACTGCTGGCTCGGCATTTCCTACAGGTAACTACTATCTTGGATTTTTTTAACTAGAGCCCGGATACCTCAACTGGATATCTCGAGCGGAGACCGACACAGGAGATCAAGACCGGATACCGAGACCGGATACCTCAACCGGAGACCGACACAGGAGATCGAGACCGGAGACCGACACAGGAGATCGAGACCGGATACCTCGACCGGAGACCGACACAGGAGACCGAGACCGGATACCTCGACCGGAGACCGACACAGGAGATCGAGACCGGATACCGAGACCGGATACCTCAACCGGAGACCGACACAGGAGATCGAGACCGGATACCTCGAGCGGAGACCGACACAGGATATCAAGACCGGATACCGAGACGGGATACCTCGACCGGAGACTGAGACCGAATACCGCGACCGGAGACAAAACAAGGGGGCAGCAACCGTCTGCCTAAAAAAAAACTCCGTCACCAGAGTTGGCCACTTGCTCATAGAACGAACAAACAAACGAACCGTCGCGTAGTCTCCGGTCTCGGTCTCATAGCGTTACATACAGCTCCGTGACCACAATTACGGTATTGGGGGCAATTCGGAGTGTCGCAAAAGCTAAACTAACCTAACTAAAACTATTGCCATCCTTTTTATTCCCATCGCTATGAAAGGGACGGCAACAATTTTAGTTAGCTTAGTTTAGCTTTTGCGACACTCAGAATTGCCACCATTAAGTCCGGTGAATTCGGTTTAATTAAGATGTAGGCTCGTATTCAGAGACCAGCTTAAGAGTGAATCCTGTCTCAAGCACTTTCATCATCACTCAGTTTCCATAGAGAACTGACAAATATCGATACTTGAGCTTAGACTCAAGTCTGATTGAAGTCTCTGAATTGCCTTAAAGTCCTCAGTCTTATGCATGTATTTAAATTATTAAATTAATGTTGTGAACAGAACAGCTGTTCGTCCAGCCTCCGCGGCGGCGAGTTCGTGCGCTCCCTCGCCATGCAGATCCTCAGCCACTCCTCGCGGCACACCAGGGACAGGGAGACCAGGGAGAACAGGTAACATTATATTTGAACAGAGAACAGGTGACATTATATTTGAACAGAGAACAGGTGACATTATACTTGAACAGAGAACAGGTAACATATTTGAACAGAGAACAGGTGATATTATGTTTGAACAGAGAACAGGTAACATTATATTTGAACAGAGAACAGGTGACATTATATTTGAACAGAGAACAGGTAATATATTTGAATATAGAACAGGTGACATTATATTTGAACAGAGAACAGGTGATATTATATTTGAACAGAGAACAGGTGACATTATATTTGAACAGAGAACAGGTGACATTATACGAAACAAATTCTTACTTATATTATATATTTTATACTGAGTTGTGTACACTTTTTCTATTTTCAGACGTGACTCCGAGGAAGAGAGGTTCATACACCGTTTCCACGGATTGGCAGAAGAGGGAGAGGAGAGCTCCAAGCCATTACTCGCTGACACTGAAGGTAGATTTTAAAAATGAAAAATCTTACTAAAAGTTTTACGGCTTCGACGGGATTCGAACCCGCGAGATACAAGCGATCACCCTTAAGCCGGGCTGCCTTACCACTCGGCCACGAAGCCCTTGACGCCGAAGACGAAACTATCAGTAAGGTGATAATATTTTGGTTAAAGGACCGTTGAATGAAGGTAGATTTGTTCCTTACTTGCTGAGCCCAAGTTACCCGCGGTGAATAGTTCCCGTGCCCGGGGGAATACCGGGATCAGAAGTAGACTATTATTTAATCCAGGGTATAAGCAATTCTGGTACCAAATTTCATTCAAATCCGTCCAGCCGTTTGAGCGTGAAAGAGTAACAAACACACTTACAAACTTTCACCTTTATAATATTAAAGAAAGAAAGAAAGAAAAATCATTTATTCTTGTAGGACCTCAAGGATCACTTAAGTATCGTTTTACATGCTAGGTGATTCTAATGCCTGTTCCAACGCGACTCCCTACTACTAATATTAGGATAATTAGGGAGAGTAGCGAAAACAGAGTTTGGTGGCCACCAAGTGCAACTTCTCTACTCCTAAAATAAACAAAATAAAACTTATACAGAGGTATTAAAAAAAGCTTATGATAGTTTTCACAAACTGTTCAATACATTTTTTTTTTTTTTTTTTTTTTTTTTTTCATTTTTCATTTATTCATTTATTAATTGTTTCAAGTTGGTACATAAGGTCTTGAAAATGAGGTTTGGCCGCAACAAGAGCCCCGTTGGGACACCACAATGTTTGAGGAAATAGTAGTACCTACGTAGTACCTAGATACTATTATTTACGTGTGGAATGTCCAAGGATATTTATTTATTATTTATTTAAATTCCTTTGTTCAACGTAATAATAAAATAGGCGGCGGCGCTAGTTTCACGCACACCGGCACCTTAAGATGACCTCATTGCGATAGTTATGAGTATTTCCTATTGATATAAGATGGCAACCTGCCAAGTAACATGGAATGTATCGATAGGTTTGGACTTACCAATACAGAAGATGAAATAAACACGCCTGTTGTCTGTGAACGAACGACTGAAGTTTTATTCAAACACCGCGGCTTCGCGGTGGTACCTACCTTGATAAAATATAGCCTATGTTCACTCGGAAAGTCCATGCTACACATCGGTGAAAGAATTTTTGAAATTGGATGAGTAGTTTCGGAGATTACCCCAAACATAAAAACAAACAACAAACAAACAAACCAACGTTACCTCTATATGTAAGCTAGCTGTGTAACTCGGTTTCATTCGTATTCTACAATTACTTTTAATTTTTTTCTCACTTTGTAGCCCTACTTTGTTTGACTGGCTTGATTTGAATGAAATTTGGTACCAGAATTTCTTTTACCCTGGATTAAAAATAGGCTACGTTTGATCCCGGTATTCCCACGGGAACAGGGGGCCTATCATCAGTTTTCGACTGGTATAGTTAACTATTCTCGCTCACGTGTCAAGTATTCTAAATGTATGGAATGTTTAGTTCATGCAAGTTACCGGGGGAGGCGCTGCACTGGATTTTCATACATTTGTGATACTTGACTCGGTATCGAGGACAGTATCCAATACTATGGTTAACTCGTGATAGACCCCCTGGGTCGTGGGTCGCAGTTTCTACATAAATAGATAGAAAACACCCAGACCCGGATCAAATATCAGAACATACGATTTGTCCCGTGGCAAGGTTCGAACCCGCAACCAGCGTCTCAGGCGAGCCTTAACCCACTATGTAGTCGTCATATCGAGTGTTTTTGATTAAATATTGTATGTTTTTGTTATTATTATGATTTATTAAATGTTGTGTTTATTATATTAATACTTTATTATTTAAACTATAAATTATTTATTTGTTTCTTTGTTCTAACTTGTATATTTGTCCGCAGAGCGCACCGACGAGGAGGACGCGTGTCCCGGTGTGCGCACGCGCACCATAGACCGGATCCACGAGCGCGAGGCGTATCTAGACTCTATGATAGACACGGCCGCGCGACCCACAGACGATGTATGATATCTATTTATTTCAATCAACCAATCAAACATTTATTTATTTCTATTTTTGTATTCTATTGTATTTATTTCTCTCACGAACAATACATACAGTTAAATAAATGTAAATACAGGAAAATAAAATGAATTAAAAATAAAATGCAGTTAAAAACAATGTGTCGGTTCTAACTTATTACAAAGAAATGTTGTGAGAGACTGCTGCCTGAAATAGGTATAGAAAATTATTTACTAGCTTACTCGCCCGTGGCTTCGCTGACCTTCATAAAATATAGCCTATGTTCATTGTAATGAACATAGGCTCAAATGTAAATAATAAAATCAAATGTATTTATTCAGTACGATCGTTTATAGACCACTCCATGTCAGGCCAACACGGCTTTTCCCTTATCACAATGTTATTCAACCTTTTATTCAACAGCTGCCAGAGATTCTGCCCCGTTCGTCCGTAGCCGCCACCAACCCATTCTCAGAAGACAAGGATGACCTCCGTCTCTATGAGAACCACGAAAACCTCTTCCTCCGCAACATTTCACAGCGACAGTCAAAAGAATCTCGCAACTCACGACTCACAAGACAAAGTTCTGAGCCAAACTCGGAAAAAAAAGTCAATGTGCTTCAGAAAAGCTTGTCTACAGAACATGACGGTCCGAAAACCGACAGCCCGCCGAAATCGAGAATCCCCGTCGCTAACTTTCGATACCCTAATAAAAGCGAGTTGAAGTCTGCTGAGAATTCGCCGAAGAAGTCTCCGAAAGAGGAGGTGGAGTATCAGAATGTGTGTGAGGATGCGGGGGGAGAGGGAGTGGGGAGAGAGGGGGAGGTGGGGCACAGTGAGGACGTGCCCCCGCCTATCCCCAGTCTCCCCGTGAGTCCGAGGACGTTGATAGCCAATGCTTATTATGATAAGCTTTTGGCTGAACCGGAGATACAGCAGGTAAATAATAAATAAATAAATCAAATCAAATCTAGGCAAATTGTTGCCGTTTCAGCTGATATTTTTTTTAGTTTAATCAAAGACGATTAATATCTAGAAGACAGACAAAGGCCATACACAAAATCGTAACCCTGATCCCCAGTACCAGATAGCCTGGAAACTTTAAAACATCAATTTTATCCAAGAAATTTCAATTACTTTCTGGTTAATTTTTTTTTTATATTGAATATTGTTGCTACGTATGGCCTTTGTCTGTCTTCTAGATATTAATCGTCTTTGCTACTACTAAGTATTAAAATTTCTTGGATAAAATTGATGTTTTAAGTTTCCAGGCTATCTGGTACTGCGGGATAGGGTTACGATTTTGTGTATGGCCTTTGTCTGTCTTCTAGATATTAATCGTCTTTGGTTTAATTTTTTATTTTTTTATTTTTGTCAGATATAAAATTAAGTTTCTTAGCTTGGGACTAGATGACGCCGTGTAAAAATGTCCTAGGATATTTATTTATTTTACAAAATTTTGTTTTTTTTAAGTAACATGTGTACTTGTTTATCCAGGCCCTGCTCCCTCAAAACCTGGAGAAGAACCCTGACGAGTGCTTCAAGAAGGCCATCCTCTTCCCTCTTCTGGAGGTCGACCCTCCCAAGAACTGCCTCTTCCTGCTTGTCGATGGTATTGACGAGGGAACTTACAACGGTCAGTTGTTTAACCCGCTTTATTAGCTTAGCTTTTATCCACATTTTGTCTGGTAGAGATGGTTATTATCAGTAGTGGCAATTCGGAGTATCGCAAAAGCTAAACTTAACTAACTAAAAATGTTGCCGTCCCTTTCATAGCGATGGGAATAAAAAGGATGGCATTAATTTTAGTTAGTTTAGTTTAGCTTTTGAGACACTCCGAATTGCCACTAATGAGTTACTATACTAAAGAGTCACAATTTAATAGCTGACAACACTCAAAAAATGTCCGAGCAAATTCAATGTTCTACAATGCCATTTGAATGTAGACGTTATGTCGGTTGTTTTAATGTCCAATGTCGCTTGTATGCAAAAACTAAAACTCGGCGCACTACGTAGCGTGCGCCGAGTTTTGGCGCGGACATTTTATTTGTCTGATTGTGGCTCTATAGATTGTACCTCAATGGCTGTTAACTACAAAGTGAATTTGATTTTAATAATATTATTGAACTCTTATGATTATTTTTTGTTAATTAGTGTTTATTATTATTCTTCCTTTCCGTGCATCAATGAATTTTTCGCATCGAAAAAATTATATGCGCTTTAACACGAGCTTATAACGGTGAAGGAAAACATCGTGAGGAAACCAGTTAGCTCTCTAATAGCGTCGATGGGCTTGCAACCTGTCACGTATGGAAAGTTAACTTCTGCAAAAAGTGGGCATGTACCAAATATGTATGTATTTGGACATACCTCTGATACCCCCTTAGACATCTTCGAAAGATCTAAAAATTGTCTAATGATCTGAAAGAAATGTCTACCGCTCCCGGGATACAGTCGTGATCATATTTCATTTTTTATTATTATTTTTTAATCAATATATTATATAAAACAATAAGCATTTTTCTGGAATCAACGCACAGACCAAACCGCTGAAGCTATGAAGCTGAAATTTGGAAGGTAGCTTCCTTTAAAAACAAAACTGCGCACTAAGAAGGGATTTTTCGAAATTTCACCCCTAAAGGGTTTAAAAGGGGTGAAAACCGTTGTATGCAACTTTTTAATGCGTGAAGCGATTTTCTTCAAACTCAGTATAAATATTGTAAATGATAAATACATTTACATGTTATTCAGGAATTTAAAAAAAAACGCCTGAAAAGAGGTAAAATGTGGTGTCAAAGTTTGTATGGGAACTTTTTAATGGGTAGTTCGATTTGCTTGAAACTCGGTTACAACACTAACAATGCAAAATAAATATATACGTGTTTTAGGGTTTTTCGAAAAAAACTCTTTCAAAGGGTGAAATGTAGTGTCAAAGTTTGTAGTGAAACGTATTGAAGGGAGGCGCGATTGGCTTGAAACTCGGTTTGGATACTATAAATACAAAATGGTTGGACACGTGTTTCAGGAATTTACAATTTTTTTAGCATTTTTTAGGTTACGAAGAAATTCACGCGAACGAAGTCGCGGGCGTCTGCTAGTATAATATAAGCACCTTTGTTGTAGACCTGTAAACTGATATTACCAATATATTGTTTATTCTGTGTTATGTTGTTAGGTGAAGAGTCAGAGGGCGTAAGTTCGTCCACCCCCGGCGCCCTGCTGTCCCGTCACCAGCACCTGCTGCCGCAGTGGTTGCTGCTGGTCTGCACGGCGCGCGCGAGGCCTAAGCGGACGTGCCTGACTAACCTCTTCACTGGTAAGTTGAAACGCTCGGGACCAGCTGCCCCAGCCATGTTACATTTCGACAATCGCTTTCGATTAGAAACTAAAAAAAATGTATAGGAATTGACATTCGATGACGAAAACTCGAGCGATCACAAATGTCAAATCAAAGGTGTAGCGATGATAGAAATCGAATCGCTTCATAGCGAATGCCGGTTGGCTAGGCCCTCAGGGGGGTTAGCGCCAGTTATAGTATTGGATACTGTCCTCGATACCGAGTCAAGTATCACAGATGTATGAAGATCCAGTGCAGCGCCTCCCCCGGTATCTTGCGTGAACTAAACATTCCATACATTGAATACTTGACACGTGAGCGAGGATAGATTACTATACTACACAAAAAGTCAATAGGGGTCAGCCTGAAACAAACGCTCATCGGTGCTTTAACCGATAAAATCATCTTACTAATAGTTTCAGGCCTCGACTTACAGGGTCCGTAGCCTAGTGGTCAGGCAGCTCGGCTTGAGAGCGATCGCTTGTATCAAAGACGATTAATATCTAGAAGACAGACAAAGGCCATACACAAAATCGTAACCCTGTCCCGCAGTACCAGATAGCCTGGAAACTTTAAAACATCAATTTTATCCAAGAAATTTCAATACTTAGTAGTAGGTAGCAACAATATTCAAATATAAAAATAATTTTAGGTAATTTTAACTAGAAAGTAATTGAAATGAAAACCAGCGCTCCAACAGTCATGATGCTGCTTGGAGCAAATGCTGAGGGGTAGCCTTATTTTCTTGTCACTCGATTGTCAATAAGTATTTTCATTTGTATGTTACCCATGTTTATGTTGATGGAAAATAAAAACTTTTTCTATTCAATAGAAAAAGTTAATTTTGAATAGAATACTATTCAAAATTTCTTGGATAAAATTGATGTTTTAAAGCTTCCATCTGGCTATCTGGTACGGGTTACGATTTTGTGTATGGTCTTTGTCTGTCTTCTAGATATTAATCGTCTTTTGTGTGGTTTAAAACTGTAAAATAATAAATAAACAATAGAATTTCTAGTAGGTTGTTCGCTCACTCGATCTAATATTGTGTTGCAGGCTTCAGGAAGATCACGCTGGACGAGCTCCAGCGCGCGCACGTCTCAGCAGACGTGCAGAGATACGTGCTGGCCAGGCTCGACACCGAGCCCAAGCTGAGGTCTATATTACTATCTATCACACTTATTCTGAGGGGCTAAAATGGCCGTTTTAAGCAATGGAGAAGTTTCCCTTTTTTTTTTTTTTTATGTGAATAAATAGTCAAGATGGTGAAAGAATTTTTGGAATATCTTGAAAAATGACGACAAAGTTATTCAACTTTTACGGCGGCCTAAAAATAATAGAATCAAAAGGCTGAGATTTCCGCGTGTGACGTCACTCTACTCGAGACACAGATTAGTTTCAATTTAGTATGAAAAAATTTCATACGATTCGCGCTTTTCTTCGCCGCGCCGAACTAAAAACATTATTCAAGCTTAGAAGTTTGTTTTTAATATTTTATTTTTGGACATTATGAAAGCAGGGTATATGCTTGTTTAATATTGTACATAAAAGGCCTTATACTAACAAAAACATGATCTTTTGACGATTTAGTTTAAAATAATTTTAAACTATCGAATAATCGAATCAAATTTCGATTAATTAATAAAAAAATTTTTTTTTTTTTTGTCAGATTTTCATGTTTAACTATTTGTATTGTCATCGATCATTAATAAGTGTGCAGTTTGCAAAGTTTTAATTTAATCCGGAACTTTCGAGGCATCA
Organism: Xanthorhoe designata; assembly: GCA_963582015.1. Taxonomy (NCBI): domain Eukaryota; kingdom Metazoa; phylum Arthropoda; class Insecta; order Lepidoptera; family Geometridae; genus Xanthorhoe; species Xanthorhoe designata. Next base: position 158,749 of record OY757059.1, read on the forward strand.
TTCACATATGCGTCATGGGCACTGAACGCGTTAAATCAATTTTTCTTGTTAAACTATTTGTATTTTCGTCGATCCTTGATAGGTGTGCAAAGTTTTAATGTGATCTGGCACTTCTAAGCAACATGCATATGTGCTTCATGGGCACTGAACGTGTCAAGTTTAGCTTTTGCTATACTCCGAATTGGCACTAATAGTGTTGTAACCTCAGGGCGCGGGTGTCGAGCGACTCGACGGTAGCCGCGGCGGCGGCGGCCGCGCTCGATCATCTCAGGATCAAAAGCGATGGGTGCCTGCTGTATCTGGAGAAGGTAAGTGCCTGTGCTCATCTCATTTTACATTGTGAATGAAATATAGATGATATTAATTCAAATCACTTTAAGCGAAAACACACCAAAGTGTGAGGAAAAAAAGTGAGGAAACCAGTTAGCTCTCTAATAGCGTCGATGGGCTTGCAACCTGTCACGTATGGAAAGTTAACTTCTGCCAGTTGTGGGCATGTACCAAATATGTATTTGGACATACCTCTGACTACCCCCTTAGACATCTTCGAAAAGATCTAAAAATTGCCTAATGATCTGAAAGAAATGTCTACCGCTCCCGGGATACAGTCGTGATCATATTTCATTATACATAGAAAAACATCCAGACCCTGAACAGATATCTGTAGAACATGCAAACATTTATACCGCGGCGGGAATCGAACCCGCAATCTTCGCGAGGCGATGCTTCGCCCACTGCGCCACAGACGTCGTCAAAATATAAAGTAATGTAATTATTTAAATTAAATACGTTTCTCAGGTGCTAGACGGAGTGGCGGACGGGTTTATAGCCCTCCGAGAGATCAAGGAGATCCCGGGCACTCTCAACGGCCTTTATCTGTGGCTGGCGCAGCGCTTGTTCCACGGACGCAGGTTCTCTAAGGTATGACGCGTTCAGTGCCCACGACACACGGGAGCGATAGCGTGTCATACAGTTGATACGCAACTCCTTTAGGCCACCGAAAACCAGCGCTCAGTAATGCTGGAGCAAATGCGGGTAGCCTTATTTTTTTGTCACTCAATCACACTAACATTATTAATGATTAAACGAACTTACCGTAGGTACGTGAAGTTCTATCATAATTATATGAAGTGCTTTGTTTGAAAATATTAGCACTAAAATTGTGTTCAATAATATTCTAGTATGCTAATCTTGAAGACTAAGCGCGAATATAATAAAGGTGACAGTTTGTGTGTATGTAAGTGTGTTTGTTACTCTTCCACGCTCAAACGGCTGGACGGATTTCAATGTAATTTGGTACCAGAATTCCCACGGGTATATTTACTGATACCCGTTTGTATCTCCGAAACTACTCATCCGATTTCAAAAATTTTTTCACCGATGTGTAGCATGGACTTTCCGAATGAACATAGGCTGTATTTTATCAAGGTTTATTCAAGCTAGTAAATAAATATGAAACGTTTCAGGTGCGTCTCTTACTGGATGTGCTCCTAGCAGCTCGATGCGGCGTCTCGGAGGAACTCTTGTACCGGTGTCTCCTCACCAGCGAGTACAGCCTCACCAGAGACGACTTCAACAGAAGAATGCATTTGTTGAGGAGGTACCTACATCATCGCTTTAAACAAAGCTAGGCCCACACCACCAGGTTCTTGCCTCTTTGGTGTAGGGAGTCGCGTTGGAACAGGCATTAGAATCACCTAGCATGTAAGACGAAACTTAAGTGATCCTTGAGGTCCTACAAGAATAAACGATTTTTCATTCTTTCATCACTAACCGGGAGGAGCAGGGTTATCGCCTAAATCGGAATTTATCGCCATCACGACTAAAGTCTGAAAAACTGTCTGATTTGGCTTGGATAGGCAATCCCAAGTGCTGTGTCCCTCACATCCGAAATCTATGGTCTTATGTCTAAAGCTTATATTCCTGTGGATTTAGTATACAGGGTGTTATATAAAGCGCTGTATGTACCTTTTTCAGTCACATAAAATAAAGAAGAATATATACAACAGTTTTGTGAGCTCACTACAGCGTTTCTTCCTAAACTTGCTATAACAGTCATTGCGCGATTCGTTTGTGTCTGTATCTATACAAACACGATTAGTTTGTGTCTGTATATATACAAACACGATTGGTTTGTGTCTGTATATATACAAACACGATTGGTTTGTGTCTGTATCTATACAAACACGATTGGTTTGTGTCTGTATATATACAAACACGATTGGTTTGTGTCTGTATATATACAAACACGATTGGTTTGTGTCTGTATCTATACAAACACGATTGGTTTGTGTCTGTATCTATACAAACACGATTGGTTTGTGTCTGTATATATACAAACACGATTGGTTTGTGTCTGTATATATACAAACACGATTGGTTTGTGTCTGTATATATACAAACACGATTGGTTTGTGTCTGTATATATACAAACACGATTGGTTTGTGTCTGTATCTATACAAACACGATTGGTTTGTGTCTGTATCTATACAAACACGATTGGTTTGTGTCTGTATCTATACAAACACGATTAGTTTGTGTCTGTATATATACAAACACGATTGGTTTGTGTCTGTATATATACAAACACGATTGGTTTGTGTCTGTATCTATACAAACACGATTGGTTTGTGTCTGTATATATACAAACACGATTGGTTTGTGTCTGTATATATACAAACACGATTGGTTTGTGTCTGTATATATACAAACACGATTGGTTTGTGTCTGTATCTATACAAACACGATTGGTTTGTGTCTGTATATATACAAACACGATTGGTTTGTGTCTGTATCTATACAAACACGATTGGTTTGTGTCTGTATCTATACAAACGCGCATTAACTGCGCGCTAGGAAAACGTGATGTACATAGGCTCATAGATTTTTTAAGAGTTTTTTTAAGAGTGAAGAGATTGGAATGTGTTACCCTCCACTTACAATACGTTCTCGTACCCCCAGGATCCTAGTGATGGAGTCGGACACCGGCCACGTCCGCCTGTTCCACCACTCCTTCGCGCGCTGGCTGCGGGACGTGAAGCACTGCACGCGGAGATACCTCGCCGCACCGTCGGACGGACATGCGGCGCTAGCCATGTACTACACGCTCACTGCGACAAGGTAACACCGCACTGTCGTACGACAAGGCTGCGGGACGTGAAGCACTGCACGCGGAGATACCTCGCCGCACCGTCGGACGGACATGCGGCGCTAGCCATGTACTACACGCTCACTGCGACAAGGTAACACCGCACTGTCGTACGACAAGGCTGCGGGACGTGAAGCACTGCACGCGGAGATACCTCGCCGCACCGTCGGACGGACATGCGGCGCTAGCCATGTACTACACGCTCACTGCGACAAGGTAACACCGCACTGTCGTACGACAAGGCTGCGGGACGTGAAGCACTGCACGCGGAGATACCTCGCCGCACCGTCGGACGGACATGCGGCGCTAGCCATGTACTACACGCTCACTGCGACAAGGTAACACCGCACTGTCGTACGACAAGGCTGCGGGACGTGAAGCACTGCACGCGGAGATACCTCGCCGCACCGTCGGACGGACATGCGGCGCTAGCCATGTACTACACGCTCACTGCGACAAGGTAACACCGCACTGTCGTACGACAAGGCTGCGGGACGTGAAGCACTGCACGCGGAGATACCTCGCCGCACCGTCGGACGGACATGCGGCGCTAGCCATGTACTACACGCTCACTGCGACAAGGTAACACCGCACTGTCGTACGACAAGGCTGCGGGACGTGAAGCACTGCACGCGGAGATACCTCGCCGCACCGTCGGACGGACATGCGGCGCTAGCCATGTACTACACGCTCACTGCGACAAGGTAACACCGCACTGTCGTACGACAAGGCTGCGGGACGTGAAGCACTGCACGCGGAGATACCTCGCCGCACCGTCGGACGGACATGCGGCGCTAGCCATGTACTACACGCTCACTGCGACAAGGTAACACCGCACTGTCGTACGACAAGGCTGCGGGACGTGAAGCACTGCACGCGGAGATACCTCGCCGCACCGTCGGACGGACATGCGGCGCTAGCCATGTACTACACGCTCACTGCGACAAGGTAACACCGCACTGTCGTACGACAAGGCTGCGGGACGTGAAGCACTGCACGCGGAGATACCTCGCCGCACCGTCGGACGGACATGCGGCGCTAGCCATGTACTACACGCTCACTGCGACAAGGTAACACCGCACTGTCGTACGACAAGGCTGCGGGACGTGAAGCACTGCACGCGGAGATACCTCGCCGCACCGTCGGACGGACATGCGGCGCTAGCCATGTACTACACGCTCACTGCGACAAGGTAACACCGCACTGTCGTACGACAAGGCTGCGGGACGTGAAGCACTGCACGCGGAGATACCTCGCCGCACCGTCGGACGGACATGCGGCGCTAGCCATGTACTACACGCTCACTGCGACAAGGTAACACCGCACTGTCGTACGACAAGGCTGCGGGACGTGAAGCACTGCACGCGGAGATACCTCGCCGCACCGTCGGACGGACATGCGGCGCTAGCCATGTACTACACGCTCACTGCGACAAGGTAACACCGCACTGTCGTACGACAAGGCTGCGGGACGTGAAGCACTGCACGCGGAGATACCTCGCCGCACCGTCGGACGGACATGCGGCGCTAGCCATGTACTACACGCTCACTGCGACAAGGTAACACCGCACTGTCGTACGACAAGGCTGCGGGACGTGAAGCACTGCACGCGGAGATACCTCGCCGCACCGTCGGACGGACATGCGGCGCTAGCCATGTACTACACGCTCACTGCGACAAGGTAACACCGCACTGTCGTACGACAAGGCTGCGGGACGTGAAGCACTGCACGCGGAGATACCTCGCCGCACCGTCGGACGGACATGCGGCGCTAGCCATGTACTACACGCTCACTGCGACAAGGTAACACCGCACTGTCGTACGACAAGGCTGCGGGACGTGAAGCACTGCACGCGGAGATACCTCGCCGCACCGTCGGACGGACATGCGGCGCTAGCCATGTACTACACGCTCACTGCGACAAGGTAACACCGCACTGTCGTACGACAAGGCTGCGGGACGTGAAGCACTGCACGCGGAGATACCTCGCCGCACCGTCGGACGGACATGCGGCGCTAGCCATGTACTACACGCTCACTGCGACAAGGTAACACCGCACTGTCGTACGACAAGGCTGCGGGACGTGAAGCACTGCACGCGGAGATACCTCGCCGCACCGTCGGACGGACATGCGGCGCTAGCCATGTACTACACGCTCACTGCGACAAGGTAACACCGCACTGTCGTACGACAAGGCTGCGGGACGTGAAGCACTGCACGCGGAGATACCTCGCCGCACCGTCGGACGGACATGCGGCGCTAGCCATGTACTACACGCTCACTGCGACAAGGTAACACCGCACTGTCGTACGACAAGGCTGCGGGACGTGAAGCACTGCACGCGGAGATACCTCGCCGCACCGTCGGACGGACATGCGGCGCTAGCCATGTACTACACGCTCACTGCGACAAGGTAACACCGCACTGTCGTACGACAAGGCTGCGGGACGTGAAGCACTGCACGCGGAGATACCTCGCCGCACCGTCGGACGGACATGCGGCGCTAGCCATGTACTACACGCTCACTGCGACAAGGTAACACCGCACTGTCGTACGACAAGGCTGCGGGACGTGAAGCACTGCACGCGGAGATACCTCGCCGCACCGTCGGACGGACATGCGGCGCTAGCCATGTACTACACGCTCACTGCGACAAGGTAACACCGCACTGTCGTACGACAAGGCTGCGGGACGTGAAGCACTGCACGCGGAGATACCTCGCCGCACCGTCGGACGGACATGCGGCGCTAGCCATGTACTACACGCTCACTGCGACAAGGTAACACCGCACTGTCGTACGACAAGGCTGCGGGACGTGAAGCACTGCACGCGGAGATACCTCGCCGCACCGTCGGACGGACATGCGGCGCTAGCCATGTACTACACGCTCACTGCGACAAGGTAACACCGCACTGTCGTACGACAAGGCTGCGGGACGTGAAGCACTGCACGCGGAGATACCTCGCCGCACCGTCGGACGGACATGCGGCGCTAGCCATGTACTACACGCTCACTGCGACAAGGTAACACCGCACTGTCGTACGACAAGGCTGCGGGACGTGAAGCACTGCACGCGGAGATACCTCGCCGCACCGTCGGACGGACATGCGGCGCTAGCCATGTACTACACGCTCACTGCGACAAGGTAACACCGCACTGTCGTACGACAAGGCTGCGGGACGTGAAGCACTGCACGCGGAGATACCTCGCCGCACCGTCGGACGGACATGCGGCGCTAGCCATGTACTACACGCTCACTGCGACAAGGTAACACCGCACTGTCGTACGACAAGGCTGCGGGACGTGAAGCACTGCACGCGGAGATACCTCGCCGCACCGTCGGACGGACATGCGGCGCTAGCCATGTACTACACGCTCACTGCGACAAGGTAACACCGCACTGTCGTACGACAAGGCTGCGGGACGTGAAGCACTGCACGCGGAGATACCTCGCCGCACCGTCGGACGGACATGCGGCGCTAGCCATGTACTACACGCTCACTGCGACAAGGTAACACCGCACTGTCGTACGACAAGGCTGCGGGACGTGAAGCACTGCACGCGGAGATACCTCGCCGCACCGTCGGACGGACATGCGGCGCTAGCCATGTACTACACGCTCACTGCGACAAGGTAACACCGCACTGTCGTACGACAAGGCTGCGGGACGTGAAGCACTGCACGCGGAGATACCTCGCCGCACCGTCGGACGGACATGCGGCGCTAGCCATGTACTACACGCTCACTGCGACAAGGTAACACCGCACTGTCGTACGACAAGGCTGCGGGACGTGAAGCACTGCACGCGGAGATACCTCGCCGCACCGTCGGACGGACATGCGGCGCTAGCCATGTACTACACGCTCACTGCGACAAGGTAACACCGCACTGTCGTACGACAAGGCTGCGGGACGTGAAGCACTGCACGCGGAGATACCTCGCCGCACCGTCGGACGGACATGCGGCGCTAGCCATGTACTACACGCTCACTGCGACAAGGTAACACCGCACTGTCGTACGACAAGGCTGCGGGACGTGAAGCACTGCACGCGGAGATACCTCGCCGCACCGTCGGACGGACATGCGGCGCTAGCCATGTACTACACGCTCACTGCGACAAGGTAACACCGCACTGTCGTACGACAAGGCTGCGGGACGTGAAGCACTGCACGCGGAGATACCTCGCCGCACCGTCGGACGGACATGCGGCGCTAGCCATGTACTACACGCTCACTGCGACAAGGTAACACCGCACTGTCGTACGACAAGGCTGCGGGACGTGAAGCACTGCACGCGGAGATACCTCGCCGCACCGTCGGACGGACATGCGGCGCTAGCCATGTACTACACGCTCACTGCGACAAGGTAACACCGCACTGTCGTACGACAAGGCTGCGGGACGTGAAGCACTGCACGCGGAGATACCTCGCCGCACCGTCGGACGGACATGCGGCGCTAGCCATGTACTACACGCTCACTGCGACAAGGTAACACCGCACTGTCGTACGACAAGGCTGCGGGACGTGAAGCACTGCACGCGGAGATACCTCGCCGCACCGTCGGACGGACATGCGGCGCTAGCCATGTACTACACGCTCACTGCGACAAGGTAACACCGCACTGTCGTACGACAAGGCTGCGGGACGTGAAGCACTGCACGCGGAGATACCTCGCCGCACCGTCGGACGGACATGCGGCGCTAGCCATGTACTACACGCTCACTGCGACAAGGTAACACCGCACTGTCGTACGACAAGGCTGCGGGACGTGAAGCACTGCACGCGGAGATACCTCGCCGCACCGTCGGACGGACATGCGGCGCTAGCCATGTACTACACGCTCACTGCGACAAGGTAACACCGCACTGTCGTACGACAAGGCTGCGGGACGTGAAGCACTGCACGCGGAGATACCTCGCCGCACCGTCGGACGGACATGCGGCGCTAGCCATGTACTACACGCTCACTGCGACAAGGTAACACCGCACTGTCGTACGACAAGGCTGCGGGACGTGAAGCACTGCACGCGGAGATACCTCGCCGCACCGTCGGACGGACATGCGGCGCTAGCCATGTACTACACGCTCACTGCGACAAGGTAACACCGCACTGTCGTACGACAAGGCTGCGGGACGTGAAGCACTGCACGCGGAGATACCTCGCCGCACCGTCGGACGGACATGCGGCGCTAGCCATGTACTACACGCTCACTGCGACAAGGTAACACCGCACTGTCGTACGACAAGGCTGCGGGACGTGAAGCACTGCACGCGGAGATACCTCGCCGCACCGTCGGACGGACATGCGGCGCTAGCCATGTACTACACGCTCACTGCGACAAGGTAACACCGCACTGTCGTACGACAAGGCTGCGGGACGTGAAGCACTGCACGCGGAGATACCTCGCCGCACCGTCGGACGGACATGCGGCGCTAGCCATGTACTACACGCTCACTGCGACAAGGTAACACCGCACTGTCGTACGACAAGGCTGCGGGACGTGAAGCACTGCACGCGGAGATACCTCGCCGCACCGTCGGACGGACATGCGGCGCTAGCCATGTACTACACGCTCACTGCGACAAGGTAACACCGCACTGTCGTACGACAAGGCTGCGGGACGTGAAGCACTGCACGCGGAGATACCTCGCCGCACCGTCGGACGGACATGCGGCGCTAGCCATGTACTACACGCTCACTGCGACAAGGTAACACCGCACTGTCGTACGACAAGGCTGCGGGACGTGAAGCACTGCACGCGGAGATACCTCGCCGCACCGTCGGACGGACATGCGGCGCTAGCCATGTACTACACGCTCACTGCGACAAGGTAACACCGCACTGTCGTACGACAAGGCTGCGGGACGTGAAGCACTGCACGCGGAGATACCTCGCCGCACCGTCGGACGGACATGCGGCGCTAGCCATGTACTACACGCTCACTGCGACAAGGTAACACCGCACTGTCGTACGACAAGGCTGCGGGACGTGAAGCACTGCACGCGGAGATACCTCGCCGCACCGTCGGACGGACATGCGGCGCTAGCCATGTACTACACGCTCACTGCGACAAGGTAACACCGCACTGTCGTACGACAATGCGTCTTGTTCACAGCTCGTCGACTGCATTTAGTTCGCAGTGACTGCGCGTTCGAAAAACGTGGTGTGCATAGTACGCTCTGATTAATAAATAAATAAATAAATATCCTTGGACATTCCACACAGCGCTATCTAGTCCCAAGCTAAGCAATTTAATGCTTGTGTTATGGTAACCAGATGACTGATATACTACATAGATACTTTTTTTTTGTAAATACACACATATTATAGATAGAAAAACACCCAGACCCGGAACAAATATATGCAGACCATGCAAACATTTGTCCCGCGGCGGGATCGAACCCGCAACCTCCGCGTCTCAGGCGGGCCTTCGCCCACTGCGCCACGGAGGTCGTCGTCAATGATTATTGTTGCTTGGTTTTAGATTGAGCGCTTTGGAAATCCACAACTACGTATACCACATGACGCAGTTAGAAAAACATTTGGCATCGCAGAAGAAAAACAAGAATATGTGAGTATAACCTGACTTCCAAATTAATAAATAAATATCCTTGGACATTCCACACAGCGCCATCTAGTCCCAAGCTAAGCAACTGGCTGATATATTATAATACTTAGAAATATATATTTTTTGTAAATACCGACCGCGCCGGGGATCGAACCCGCAACCTCCGCGTCTCAAGCGGGCTTTTACCCACTGCGCCACAGAAGTCATCAATTAAATATTAAGGTGGCCCTTCCCGGTGCGTCTATCATCGACGCGGGCATAGCTGAAAAGCTTGTTGTTTCATCCAGCGCAATGCTAGAAAAAGAAGCAAAGCGAAAAAAGAGAGATAGCGCCTCAGCGCTCAGCATTCAGTAGGTACTTTCGCCGCTCACTCGCTCACTCGAAAAATAGTGTGCGGAAATTTCATAAAAAGTGTTCCAGGAAATACGTTTTTTTCAGGAAGCCTTACAAGTTTGTAAAATAAATATTAGTCATTTAGAATCTCCATAAGATTTGCAAGGTTTCTATGACAATATTTTCTTTACGTTTACAATTTATGAGTACATTATGAACGGCCAAAGTTCAGGTAAAATTTATGCTAAAAGCAGGTTTTTGGAAGCTTATACTGAATTTGTTTCTCAAAATTTTGATTTTATGTTTCGATAGAAACCTAGATATAGTGCACAAGATACCTATTAGTCCAAAAGTTTAAAAGAAAGATCTGTTACAACGGCATAATCACGTACGAGCGTTTGTATGAAAAGTGAGCCGGGTTGACCGCTCTTAAGAGCAAAACGTACATTTGGGTAGCCTTATTTTCTTGTCACTCGATTGTCAATATTTCTCATTTCTGTTACCCATGTTGTATGTAAATGGAAAATAAAAATAAATTATATTCTATATAATTTGGTCCTCAGTGACCCTGACAATGGTCTGGACCTCCACACTCTAACCTTGCTCTGGATCCTCGACTCCGGGTGTGATGTGGACACTGCTCTGCGTCGGGACCCCGATATACTGCCACAGGTAATAATACAGTCAAATTTTTCAACGGTCTCCATCTTTCATTTTTTACCAACCGACCCACGCTGCCTCACCTACAAGACCTTAGAGAAAGATAAGATAAGATACGTTTATTTGCTTTTATTTGAAAGTAAGAAATAGCGCTGTATATTTCTCTCTCAGTCACACAAAAACAAAGAAGAATATATACAACATTCTTGTGAGTAAAAGAGACAAAGCATTATATCTTTTGTCCCTCATCGCGTGCCGCTTTTTTGTATGGCCGGAAGCCTATGTGTTAATCTTAATTTTATTGAAATCTGTCCAGCCGTTTGAGCTAAGTCAATTTATGTGAAGTAAATTTTTTTTTTTTATTATTCTAAATTTTTACGTTTTAGAACATTACCTTACACCGTTGTACAATTGAATTGTTTTTAAATATTCATTATTTTTCAGATTGAACCAAAAAGCGAAGAAAAAGATGTCGATCCTGAATCTGAAGGGAAAGAGTCATCTTCTGGTGAGTTTTATTATCTTATATACACTAGCTTACTCGGCCGCGGCCTCGCGTGGTACCTACCTTGATAAAATACAGCCTATGTTCATTCGGAAAGTCCATGCTACACATCGGTGAAAAAATCTTTGAAATCGGATGAGTAGTTTCGGAGATTACCGCAAACATACAAACAAAACAACTTTACCTCTTTATAATATTAGTAGATAAAGTAGAAATACATGTCGCTAGTATAAATAAAATAAATGCTATTTGTACATTGAACTTTAATTAAATAATGTTTTTCCTTAGTAAAGTACGTTGTTATATTTTCCTACATTGCTTTGTTTATTCGGAATTTCCGGCCAACGGTTGTTAGAATTCATTGATAAAAATTAAATCATCAATGAAATGAAATATGATCACAATTGTATCCCGGTAACATTGCCCCGCAGCGGGGATCGAACCCGCTACCTCTGCGTCTCAAACGGGCTTCCCACTGCGCCAAAGAGTCAGCAGTCAACAGGATGCGTTATATCACCTTATCACTTCTCGTAATTCGTTGCAATAAATTATTACTCTGTGGCGCAGTGGGCGAAGGCTTGCTTGAGACGCGGAGGTTGCGGGTTCGATTCCCGCCACGGGACAATTGTTTGCATGTTCTGCAGATATTTGTTCCGGGTCTGGAGGTTTTCTATGTATAATATGTATGTATGGATATACAAAAAAAATGATCTAAGTAGTATATCAGAAACTTCTTCCTGTTTTTAAAACTGATCAAACAAGGTTTCGTAGCTTCATACAATATTCAACTTTGCGTGTTATTTTATTTCCATGGGTTTAATTGTTAACCTCCGATGTAGAAAAGGTGTGTTATAAGTTTGTAGTGTATTTGTTGTCTGAACCGATTTTGAAATGCTTCACAGATACGCACTAAACTTATATAACCACCCTTTTTTAACAGTGTTTAAAAACAAAGTATATCATTTTCGGTTTTATCATAGCATGCAACGTTCGTCACTTGTTGGGTGACTGCTGCGTATTACAGACGAAATAACTGTCATTTTACTTTCTAAATTATTTGGAATAATGATTCACAGTTTCTACAAACAAAGATAACAAAATGAGCCTTATCTTGTGCTAACACGGTTGAGAATAGCTTGCGTTTTGTGTTTTGTGTATTGATGACTAAATTCAACTCAGAACAAAGTTAGATATCGTTGAGTAATGACATATTTTGCGGAAATAAAATATAAGGAAAATAATAGAAACAGTGATTTTAATATACAACCAATTTGAAAGTTATAGCGATAAAACAGTGTTATAAAAATTAAAATAATAAAAACAGTGATATGAATATATACAAACATACAACTAGTGCGGGGTTGTAAATTGTTTTGCCCTTAATTTTAATTACATGTCTTTTGAATTTTTGTATCATAATGTTTATTGAATAAATTATTATTCTTAAAGTTATAGTGATAAAACAGTGTTATAAAGAATTGACAAAGTTAAGAAAAATACAGAATCGACATCAATTTCGTAAGAAGAGATAAATTTCATTCGAAGTTCTAGAACTGATGACGAAGTTCGTCATCAGGTCCTCAATTTTTTTTTATTTGAACCTCAAGAGTATATACTTTCAAACAATAAAACGCTCGTGGCGAAGCTTGCTAAGTTCTTGATAGATCGTCGAAGTTAACGGTTCTGAGCGGTCACTACTTGAATGGGTGACCGCAAGTGGTATTATCAGGTAAGCGCTTCCGTGCTTCGGAGGCCACGTAAATTGGTCGGTCCCGGCTTAGTCGTTAAGCCATGACGGAGGCCTTTAGGCGGCCTCAAAACTCCGTCATCAGAGTTGGCCACTTGCTCATACTTACTTTTTAAGCTATTGCATAGCTTCTATCGCGGGCCTTGAGCGTGGAGACCGAATCCAGAAATTCCGTAACGAAAATAACCTAACGCCCCCCATGCAATAGCTTTACCGCGGCAGTCTCCGAGTGCCACAAGTCTTTTTTTTAATACTTTTTAGATAGTAAAGTAGCATAAGTTACCCTTTTAACACCAGTGAACTACCCTCAAAACCGGTCCAAATTCAAGATTTCTGTACACACTGTAACATTTGTTATTGCATTTCAGGTCTTCAGCCGTCGTCATTAGAGTCTATAATGCCGACGCTAGTGTCCGCGTGGCCGCGCGACCGGCGAGTACTGAAGACGTTGCTTGAGTTGAGTCGAACGCCGACTCATGTGACTCATGACAACGATATACAGGCTTTAGTGAGTATACAGTAGTACCGACAGCTTTTGTGTAGTATTAAAGCCGTGTTGGCCAAGTGGATAAGTACTTCGACTTTCGATCCGAAGGTCGTGGGCTCGAATCCGGCCGTGCATCAATAAATAAATATCCTTGGACATTCCACACGGCGTCATCTAGTCCCAAGCTAAGCAACTTAATGCTTGTGTTATGGTAACCAGATGACTGATATACAACATACAATTTTTTTTTGTAAATACATACTTATTAATAGAAAACACCCAGACTCCAGACAAATATTTGCAAAACATACAAAAATATGTCCCGCAGCGGGGATCGAACCCGCAACCTCCGCGTCACAGCTATCACCCACTGCGCCACAGAGGTCGTCAATTAATGAATACTCTTGTCACAGTTGACTACAGATGAGCAGATAGAGGTAGAAGTGGCGGTGCCTGACGAGATAGATGAGGGTATGGTGTGTGACCCCAATATGGTACACGAGCTCACCTCCAAGGGAGATGAAGAGGCTTTGGCTGCTTTTTTGAAGGTTAGTCACACATACACACACACCCTCACACATAAACAAATGCATTCAGATCATATGCAACAAGAAACGATTTTTATTTTCATTTATTACTATTCCCGCGGTGAATAGTTCCCGTTTATGTAGGAATAACGTAATTAAAAGTAGCCTATGTGTTAATCCAAGATATAAGCCATCCTGGTACCAAGTTTCGTTCAAATCCGTCCAGCCGTTTGAGCGTGAAGGAGTAACAAACATTCGCACTTACACACACACAAACTTTCACCATTGTAATATTATTGTGATTACAATTTTAAATATGTCCCACGTCATGAAAGACAAGACAAGAAGGAAACAGGGATTCCTTTGCCCAGCAGTGGGAAAACATAGTTTATTATTTTTTAATCCTCACTTCTTAAATCTATTTAATTATTTCGTCTTATTTTTGGATTATTTTTAACTGCATTTATTTATTTTATTTTCCTGTATTTATATTTATTTAACTGTATGTATTGTTTGTGAGAGAAATAAACAAATAACAAACATACACATTTATACATTTGAAACAGCTGTGGGAGACCTTTGCCCAGCAGTGGGAACACATAAATCACCTAGCATGTAAAACGAAACTTAAGTGATCCTTGAGGTCCTACAAGAATAAATGACTTTTCTTTCTTTCTTTCATAGATTTTTTTTGGTAATCCTCACTAAATTTGTTGATTGTAATGTTGGTACCCACTCAAATTACCCTAGTCTAAGACCTGTTTGTTAAACATAATATGTTTTTGCAAATAAAATTATCTTTATCTTTATCTTGTATGTATGTATGTATGTATGTATGTATGGGGACTCCCTTTTCCACATTTAGACTCAAAGGCGGACCTTTATGCGTGGGGATGACCTGGCTCACTAGTAGTGAAGCCAGCCTAGCTCCTCCCAGAAGCACAGAAGTTTATCTTAATCTTTAAATCTATTTAATTATTTCGCGTAATCCTTCCAGCGCTACCCTCACCTGGTAGACGCGCTTGACGCGTCCGGTGCCACGGCCCTGCACTTGTGCGCGCGCGGCGGGCGCGGCGCGTGCGCACGCGTGCTGTTAGCCGCCGGGGCGCAGCCCGACAGGGCGGACGGGGAGGGGTGGAGTGCCTTGAGGGCGGCCGCCTGGGCGGGACACACGGAGGTATGTCTTAAGCCCGTCACACACGTAGCTATAATATATAGTAATATAAATTATAGCAAGGTATATTACTCCGACTCCTAGATCCGAAGGTCGTGGGTTCGAATCCGGCCGTGCATCAATGAACTTTTCGCATCGAAAAATTTATATGCGCTTTAACACGAACTTTTAACGGTGAAGGAAAACATCTTGAGGAAACCAGTTAGCTCTCTAATAGCGTCGATGGGCTTGCAACCTGTCACGTATGGAAAGTGAACTTCTGCAAGATGTGGGCATGTACCAAATATGTATTTGGACATACCTCTTATTTTTAGATTCTTTTGGAGATGTCTATGGGGTTCATAGACATCTTCAAAAAGATCTGAAAGAAATGTCTACCGCTCCCTGGAATACAGTCGTGATCATATTTCATTTTTTTTCACAATCATTTTTTTTAATTCCTTTTTTTCAACGTATTAATAAAACAAAATGTGCGGCGTTAGTTTCACGCACACGGGCACCTTAAATAAATGGTTTTATTCCAGGTATTGGACGCACTGCTGGAGTATGGTTGTGATGTGGATTGCGTCGACTCTGACAATAGAACTGCTTTACGGTAAGAATTGTATCAAAACGGACTTAGCATTTTCTTATTAACATTTTAAAAATATTATGTCATGTACTTAGGTACCTACCTATAAAAATTCAAAAAGGCTATTTTAACCCCTGACACAAAAAGAGGGGTGTCATAAGTTAGACCGCTATGTGTAGGTATGTCTGTGCCGTAACTCTTAAACGAGGAGACCAATCAGTTCATTAAAAGCAGTTTTTCTAACAGAAATCTCTCCGTAAACAAACTATTTATTAATTTTTATTTATTTATTTATTGTTTGAATTTATCATTATTTTTAACTGTATTTATTTTATTTTTAAAATTATTAAGTATATATTTTTATTTATGTTTGTGAGAGAAACAATTTGATTTGATTTATTAAGTCGCGTAAGAAATACATAAGTACCTACATATAAAAAATTAAAAATTAATATTATTCATACAAACATTCTGCAGCGGGTATCGAACCCGCAACCTGTGCACCCACTGCGCCACGGAGGTAATAACTAATTATTTAATGTCCAGTGCGGCGGCGTGGTCCGGGCACGAGGCCGTGGTGTCCCGGCTGCTGTGCGCAGGCGCAGCGCCGGAGAAGGGGGACGCGGAGGGCCGCACGCCGCTGTTGGCCGCGGCCTACATGGGGCACCGGGGCATCGTGCGGGCCTTGCTGGCCGCCGGGGCTGCTGTGGACAAGGCTGATCATGATGGTACGTTTTTGTGGTAATTGTTTTTAGGTTGTGCTTCAACTCAGTTTATGTGCTCCAACTTAGTTTACGTGATCCAACTCAGTTTATGTGCTCCAACTCAGTTTATGTGCTCCAACTTAATTGATGTGCTTCAACTCAGTTTATTTGTTCCAACTTAGTTTACGTGCTCAAACTTAGTTAACGTGCTCAAAATTTGTCATCATGCTTATTGTATTATTTCTAACGCTCGTTTTTTATAACTTATAGCGTGTCCCACTGCTGGGCAAAGGTAGTTTACTTACTAATGATATATTCCAGGTCGCACCGCCTTGTCGGTCGCGTCCCTGTGTGGCATGGGCGCGGAGTGCACCGCGCTGCTCATAGAGAAGGGGGCTGACGTCAATAAGGCCGACAGGGACAAGGCCACTCCGCTACTGGTGGCCGCTTTTGAAGGACATACGTGAGTATTTCATTATTAAATAACAAACATTTAATAATGAAATAGACCTAAATATATAATGAGAGAGAATGAGGCGAAAGAAGTGTGTCAGGATCGTAGCAAGTGCAGATCCGTGCTTTCTGCCTACCCCCATGGGAAAAATCCCACGGGAACGGGAATTATTGGATAGACATAAAACTGTCAGTGTCACTGTCAACGTCACTCAACGCGGCTCATTACGCGTCGTGCTTTTTCCCGCCTTTCTGATAAAACCGTTGCCTCGAATACACATAGGTTTAACTAATTACTGCTTTTATTACTTCACTACATTGAGATGTATTAAAGTGTCACAATCTAATAGCTGACAACACTAAAAAAATGTGCAAATTCAATGTTCTACAATGACATTTGAATGTAGACGTTATGTCATTTGATTTAATGTTCAATGTCGCTTGTACGCAAAAAAGAAAAACAGTTTTGGCGTTTACATTTTATTTGTCTGATTGTGGCTCTATAATAAATAAATAATAAATAAATAAATATCCTTGGACATTTCACACGGCGTCATCTAGTCCCAAGCTAAGCAATTTAATGCTTGTGTTATGGTAACCAGATGACTGATAAACTACATAGATACATTTTTTTTTTGTAAATACATACATATTATACATAGAAAACACCCAGACACGAAACAAATATTTGCAGATCATGCAAACATTTGTTCCGCAGCGGCGATCGAACCCGCAACCTCTGCGTCTCAGGCGGGCTTTCGCCCACTGCGCCACAGAGGTCGTCAAATAATACATCTCAATGCTTCACTCCTACAGTCCTATTTGTAATGATCCACAATGAATACGTTCTCAGCGACATCTGCGAGCTTCTCCTCGAAGCAGAAGCGGACATAGAGGCAGCGGACGCGGTCGGGCGCACCGCGCTCTGGGCCGCCGCCGCCGCCGGCCACGCGCGCACCGTCAGGCTGCTGCTCTTCTGGGGCGCCTGCGTCGACAACATGGACGCCGAGGGACGCACGGTGCTCAGCACCGCCGCGGCACAAGGTGCGTTAAGAAGAGGATGAAATTACGCAGTTATTAGTCCAAGAATGAAATTAATAGAGCTAGTTTTGTAGGAGTTAGGAAGGGTCAAAGATGGAGTAAGATTGTTGCTCTTCTGGAGCGAGTGTGTTGATAACATGGACGCGGAGGGACGCACGGTGCTGAGCACCGCGGCGGCACAAGGTGAGTTAAGTAGAGGATGAAATTACGCAGTTATTAGTCCAAGAATGAAATAAATAGAGCTAGTTTTGTAGGAGATAAGAAGGGTCAAAGAATGGAGTAAGATTGTTGTTTTTCTGGAGCGCGTGTGTTGGTAATATGGACGCCATGGGAAGAAATGTGCTGAGCACCGCCGCGGCACAAGGTGCGTTAAACTGAGGGTGAAATTCTGCTTCTTTTGGTGTAAAAATGGTTACGATTAATTGAGATTTAAAGGAGATAGGAAGGGTCAAAGATGGAGTCAGATTGCTGCTCTTCTGAGGCGCGTGTGTTGATAATATGGACGCGGAGGGACGCACGGTGCTGAGCACCGCGGCGGCACAAGGTGCGTTAAACTGAGGGTGAAATTATGTAGATATGAGTCCAAGAATGAAATAAATAGAGCTAGTTTTGTAGGAGATAGGAAGGATCAAAGATGGAGTGAGATTGCTGCTTTTCTGGGGCGCCTGTGTTGGTAATATTCGACGCATAGGGACGCAAGGACGGACGGATACTACGGCGACACTCGTTGGGTTAAATAGATTGTTCGTTCGTTCGTTCGTTTGTATGAGCAAATAGCCAACTCTTAAATAGATGATGAATTTCTGCATCTGTTGGTGTAAAAATGAATTCAATAGACCAATATTTGGAAGAGATTTGAAGGTTCTTAGCTATGTTTCGAGAAAATCTGCTCAGCCGTCTGAAAATAATCCTGTTTTGGGAGATAAATACTTTTTATACAACGTGATTCATAATTGGTATGTTATCCCGGAAGGGGGATTGTGTGACCATGAAAATGAACAGTTGTGCAAATCTTGTGAGTTCTCATTTTCAGTTTTTCATACAAAAACTTTTTTGGTAAATCTATCATCTATCATCTATCAATATTTTCATCGCCCGCCCCCCTCGTACGTCACACGGGCCACTGGCCAGTGGTCAGGGTCACCGGCAAAGTTCAGGGATCAGCTGATTATTATAGGTTTATTTCTGAAGGAAACTTTGCTAGTCATTTCTTCAATGAAAAACATCGAAATTCAAAAAGTCGTAGAACATATTATTCACACTGATGAGGTGAATGACCCCGTTTCGGGATAACATACCAATTATGAATCACGTTGTTTATCTAATGAAATGTATTTGCAGGCAACGTGGCGGTCGTGCGTCAGCTACTGGACCGGGGACTGGACGAGCATCACAGAGACAACTCGGGGTGGACCCCGCTACACTACGCTGCTTTTGAAGGTTACATCTATTTATATTATATATAGACCTCTGTGGCGCGGTGGGCGAAGGCTCGCCTGAGACGCGGAGGTTGCGGGTTCGATTCCCGCCACGGGACAAATGTTTGTATGTTCTACAGATATTTGTTCCGGGTCTGGATGTTTTTCTATGTATAATATGTATGTATTTACAAAAAAAAATATCTAAGTAGTATATCAGTCATCTGGTTACCATAACACAAGCATTTAGTTGCTTAGCTTGGGACTAGATGAGGCCGTGTAAAATGTCCAAGGATATTTATTTTATTTTTTATTTATTTAATAGCAATTACCCGTGGTGAATAAATAGTTCCTGTTGGGAACACCGGGATCAAAATTTTACCTATTCTTTAATCCTGGGTATGATTAATTTTGATCGTTCGTTCGTTCGTTCGTATAAGCTTGATATTAATCGTCTTTGGTATGAGCAAGTGGCCAACTCTGGTGATGGAGTTTTTTAGGCCGCCTAAAGGCCTCCGTCATGGCTTAACGACTTTAAAAGCCGGGACCGACAATTTAACGTGCCCTCCGAAGCACGGAAGCGCTCAGCTGATAATGCCACTTGCGGTCACCCATCCAAGTAGTGACCGCTCAGAACGTTGCTTAACTTCGACGATCTATCAAGAACGTCTTAGCGAGCTTCGCCACGAGCGCTTCTGTAGTAAGGATTCAGTATTCATATTTCATTTAATTTAATGTAATGTAAAAAACCATTTTATATTCCCCCAGGTCATATAGAAGTTTGCGAAGCGCTTCTAGAAGCGGGCGCGAAAGTGGACGAAGCAGACAACGATGGTAAGGGCGCGTTGCTGCTCGCAGCGCAGGAGGGTCACACCACACTTGTGGAGAAGTTGGTGGACGTGTGGCACGCGCCAGCAGACCAACACGCGCACGACGGGAAGACGGCGCTGAGGTGAGCTGTTATGTAGAGTGTAGCGATACCAAAAACAATGGCAATGTTCAAAACACCTTCGTTCGTTCGTATGAGCAAGTGGCCAACTCTGGTGACGGAGTTTTCAGGCCGCCTAAAGGCCTCCGTCATGGCTTAACGACTTTAAAAGCCGGGACCGACAATTCAACTTACCCTCCGAAGCACGGAAGCGCTCCGCTGATAATGCCACTTGCGTTCACCCATCCAAGTAGTGACCGCTCAGAACGTTGCTTGACTATAAGACGTTTTTTTGAATAAACAAACATTATTACTTCAGGCCAGTCCAAGGCCAGAAACAGAGGAATGTGGAAGGAAACGGGGGAGGCCTACGCCAAAGAGGCGACTACTACTGGCATATAGATTTAGTAACATTAGTAAGTAAGTAAGTTCGTATGAGCAAGTGGCCAACTCTGTTGACGGAGTTTTTAGGCCGCCTAAAGGCCTCCGTCATGGCTTAACGACTTTAAAAGCCGGGACCGACAATTTAACGTGACAAAGTAACATTAGTAAAACATAGGTATTAAATGTATTTCATATTAAGATTACGTTAGTATTTAGTTAAGTTTTATATTTATTTATTTATATACAGGGTGTTACCAGACCACTACCGAAAACTTTAGGGGGTGAAAGTACCCATCAATATGAACAACTTTTTCTAAGAAACCAACACTGTGAACGCGAAAAAAAAAACAGCTGTTCCATACATAAGTTCAATACCTACTTGGCTAAAGTGTATGAAAAAGCTGTTTTTTTTTCGCGTTCACAGTGTTGGTTTCTTAGAAAAAGTTGTTCATATTGATGGGTACTTTCACTCCCTTAAGTTTTCGGTAGTGGTCTGGTAACACCCTGTATTATATATCTACTTACATATACCATTTGCCTTAGGGTTAAAAAAAAACCTGTTATGATGTTATATTGTCTTCTATATAAATAAATAAATTTCATATAGTGTTTAGTTAAGTTTTATATATTTTGTTAAGGTACTAGAAATAAAAGCTTATTTTATTGATTGATTTATTGTATGATAACTTCAGACTAGCAGCATTAGAAGGTCACTTCGACACGGTGTCCGCTCTGCACTCCCGCGGCGCCGACCCCGACTCCCTGGACGCGGACCGGCGCAGCACGCTGTACGTGCTCGCGCTGGACAGCCGACTGGCCATGGCCAGGTACCTGCTCGCGCAGTGCGGGGCCAGCGTCGATACCACGGACAACGAGGTTGGTATACATAGGTTCAGGAGCCGACATTGTTTTTTTTTAAGAAAAATATCAAAATCACAACCTAATCACTTTATTATTTTTAATTAATTCACATTTATTACAACAGATAACTGAATCTATAACTTTTATAATAAACACGGCCGTTGGTACAACGTGTGCACCGGGCGATGGTCGACTGGCAAATGAGCTCTCCACTGGCGAGCGCCGCCTTTTATACTGTTGAGTAGTGGGGTGAGTGTTGACGTCACGCCCGTTGCACACGCTGTTTATAAACATTGACGGTGGCGCCGTCATATACATAGCTCGCTAATCCGGCTCGAAGGACCATTTTGAGGTGCCTCAATTTGTTTGACTGGTTTCCTACTAAAGTTTAACTATTTGAATTTGTTGAATGTAATCCTAAACATAGGTCGCTGGTTCAAATCCGACTCGAAGGACCATTTTGACGTGCCAAAATTTTTTTTTTACTGGTTCCCCACTGGAGCTTATATATCTAGATTGCTAAGGGATCGCTAAAAAAATGCTAGGTCCTTGTGTTCTTGGAACAGGTAATATAATCACCTAGCATTGCAGACGATTCGCAAAAAAACAATTTTGATAATTTATAATTCTTATTTGTCTATAGGGTCGGACACCGTTACACGTATCTGCGTGGCAAGGTCACACTGACATGGTCAACTTGCTGGTCAAAGTTGGTAAGTTTTCTTATATGTAAAGCAGCTCGTAATATTTTATTTGTGCAATGAAGAATAAATATCTCCTCACTCCCTACCCCATACAAGATCTAACGGCCTCACTCCCTACCCCATACAAGATCTAACGACCTCACTCCCTACCCCATACAAGATCTAACGGCCTCACTTCCTATCCCATACAAGATCTAACGGCCTCACTGCCTACCCCATACAAGATCTAACGGCCTCACTTCCTACCCCATACAAGATCTAACGACCTCACTCCCTACACGTTACAAGTTGTAACGGCCTCACTTACTACACGTTACAAGTTTAGTATTAACGGTGTCACTTCCTCCAGGAGGTGCGGAGGTGGACGCGCGCGACCGCTGCCAGCGCACCGCCCTGCACGCGGCCGCCTGGAGGGGCCGGGCCCCCGCCCTCAGGGCCCTGCTGGCCCTCGGGGCCCAGCCCGCCGCGCTGTGCACGCAGGGCGCCACGCCGCTAGGTAACCATCTCCACTACATCCTAGGGCCCTGCGAGCCCTGGGCCCCTAAATAATAAAAAAAATTCGAAACAACGAACGATTTTTGGATAAACAATCGATGTTAGGTTAGGTTTCCGCTCCCTCTCGGCCAACACGGCTTTATAGGAAAAGTCCATAGATAATCTACAAAGAACAACTATACATCAGAATTGATATTGTAAATACTAAAAACGGGATAATTGCCATGATTCCTGTTTCTAAATCAAAATCATGGTATATACCCCGATTTTAGTGTTCAACGTTCATTACTGTAACACTTTCAAAAATTTAATCAGAGTAATATAAGAATATTTATTTCATTAACTATTAACGAATAAATAAATAAGTGCTACTTGTTGCAATACTTTAAATATGTTAGAGAAATGGAACGCAACCATTTTTAGTTCCCTTATTAGGCGCGTGTGGCGCCATGGTCTTTGTCACTTCCGTTGCCTACCATTTTGTAGCCGTTGCAATTTAACATGTAAATCTAATTTCATCCAGTATTTCATTTACCACAACCACGAAACTTACTTTCCTTTAAAATAATATTAAAGATTTATACTATAATACTTATTATTATTATACTTATTCATAGGTCAAGGTCTAAAAAATGCCTAACTACTGCTACTACTACTACTACTTCTACTATTACTACTACTACTAATATTACTTTTGTTTGTTAGGCATCGCAGCACAGGAGGGTCACGAGGAATGCGTGATGTGGCTGCTACAACACGGCGCCGATCCTAACCAAGCTGACCATTGTGGTACGTTACATAACTTATCCCTAAGTACAGCTGTAGTACTACATTTATAAGTTGCGCAGATGTCTTAATTGTGATAGGCGCGAAATCATCATCATTCTCCTGCCCTTATCCCACGCTAAGTGGGATTGTCACATGTTCTTCTCTTCCACTCTCCTCTTTCACACAATCTATCCACTTCTTCTTCGGCCTTACTCTGCTTGTATACCCATCCACATTCATACTCATAACTCTTTTGGTAATATGTCTTTCATCCCTCATTACATGACCATACCATGCTAATCTGGCACTCCTCACCTTTTGATAGGCGCGAAATCCTAGCCAATCACAACGCTCTGCCTATGCGCGTAAACGTGCTTGTTTGCTATTGGCTGATGCCTACGCGCCGTTCCTCTGTGACATAGCATATAAAGTGAGATAGCATGAGTCTCTAACTAAATACATACATAATACATAGAAAACACCCAGGCTGGAGACATTTTGCAGATCATGCAAACATTTGTTCCACGGCGGGGATCGAACCCGCAACCTCTACGTCTCAAGCGGGTTTTCACCCACTGCGCCACTGAGGTCGATAAATAATGATACCCTCCTCAGGTCGAACCCCCGCGAAGGTGGCCTGGCGAGCTGGGCACGCCAACATCTGTCGTCTGCTGGAGCGGTGGGCGGCCCCCTCCGCCCCCGCCAGGGACCCCCCCGGCCCCCCGAGACCCCCCAGCGCAGGTAACACTACACTAATATAATTATGTCAGTGTTCGTTCGTCCGAGTTGGATTTCTATACACAAGTGTTACCTAGACCAAAGACGATTAATATCTAGAAGACAGTCAAAGGCCATACACAAAATCGTAACCCTAAAAAATAGCCTGAAAACTCTAAAACATCAATTTTATCCAAGAAATTTCAATTACTTTCTAGTTAAAAATGTTTAAATATTGAATATTGTTGCTACTTACTACTAAGTATTGAAATTTCTTGGATAAAATTGATGTTTTAGAGTTTTCAGGCTATCTGGTACTGCGGGATCGGGTTACGATTTTGTGTATGGCCTTTGTCTGTCTTCTAGATATTAATCGTCTTTGCCTAGACTAACACTTGTGTCTAGAAATTGTCACTGATGATGTATTTCTGTCACTGCTATAACAAATACTAACTAAAAAAGCATCCGTCTGGCAGTAGTTTGGATCAGTTAAGCTACCTATAGATCGTTTGTAACGATCCTTGGGCTCAACTGGTTCTAATTGTATTTTGTAAAGTTATGTAAATACAAATACAAATACAAATTGTTTAATTAATTCTCTCACAACACATAAATATAAAAATATAAAGCAATAAATTTTTAAAATAAATACAGTTAAAAATAATAATAAAAGTTAGAGGTAAGCCTGTTTTGTGAGAGACTGGTGCCTGAAATAGGTATAAATATGTAGTTGTTTAGTTTCTGTAAGTAAATAAACGTGTTTACTAAAAAAATAGAATTTTTTGTTACTAATAACGACAACAGGTCGTGACGCTTGAATTATTCACAAAGCGGTGCCGAACCCTTCGTTCGTCCGACTCGCACTTGCCTCATTTTTTATAATAAGTAACTGATGCATCATCATCATTCTCCTGCCCTTATCCCACGCTAAGTGGGGTCGGCACAACATGTTTTCCTCTTCCACTCTCCTCTGTCGCTCGTCAACTCTGAACTCACTCCTCTTACATTCATATCATCTTTCACACAATCTATCCACTTCTTCTTCGGCCTTCCTCTACTTGTATACCCATCCACATTCATACTCATAACTCTTTTGTAAGTAACTGATGCATTTCCTAATATTAAATGTAATTTATCCAGGATCACCCGAGTACAAGCGTCGAAGCGTCCACAGCTCCAACTCCACGAAATCCTCATCCAACCTCACGGGCGGGTCGGGGCGCTCTCACGAACACACGGACACCGACCTCACCAACACTCACGAGAAGGTAACCTCACCAACACACGAGAAGGTAACCTCACCAACACACGAGAAGGTAACCTCACCAACACTCTCGAGAAGGTAACCTCACCAACACTCTCGAGAAGGTAACCTCACCAACACTCTCGAGAAGGTAACCTCACCAACACTCACGAGAAGGTAACCTCACCAACACTCAAGAGAAGGTAACCTCACCAACACTCTCGAGAAGGTAACCTCACCAACACACGAGAAGGTAATCTCACCAACACACGAGAAGGTAACCTCACCAACACACGAGAAGGTAACCTCACCAACACTCTCGAGAAGGTAACCTCACCAACACTCTCGAGAAGGTAACCTCACCAACACTCTCGAGAAGGTAACCTCACCAACACTCACGAGAAGGTAACCTCACCAACACTCAAGAGAAGGTAACCTCACCAACACACGAGAAGGTAACCTCACCAACACTCGAGAAGGTAACCGCACCAACACTCACTAGAAAGTAACCTCAACATCACTCACGAGAAGGTTACCTCACCAACACACGAGAAGGTAACCTCACCAACACTCACGAGAAGGTAACCTCACCAACACACGAGAAGGTAACCTCACCAACACACGAAAAGGTAACCTCACCAACACTCACGAGAAGGTAACCTCACCAACACTCACGAGAAGGTAACCTCACCAACACTCACGAGAAGGTAACCTCACCAACACACGAGAAGGTAACCTCACCAACACTCACGAGAAGGTAACCTCACCAACACACGAGAAGGTAACCTCACCAACACTCACGAGAAGGTAACCTCACCAACACTCACGAGAAGGTAACCTCACCAACACACGAGAAGGTAACCTCACCAACACTCACGAGAAGGTAACCTCACCAACACTCACGAGAAGGTAACCTCACCAACACATATTTAATAATAATAATAATAATAATAATAATAATGTTTATTTCATTATCTTAATCTAAAGATTTACATTTCGTGGGTTTGAGATGCCCTTTTAAGTATAAAAATACCTGTGTTAGGGTATCTCGCTCTTCCGTTATACAGATACATCTAGATTAAGTTCAGAAATTTTAGAAAGTAACATCTCGCTACAAAGCAAAAGCAAAAAACAAATAAACATAAATAAAAACAGGCATGAATAGCAGATATATAGATAGAACAACAGATTGAGTTGTTAACATTTAGTAAATTAATGTATGTGTGCATGCGTGTGTTGAGTGTTCGTGTATGTGTTCGTGTATGTGGGTGTGTGAGGGTGTGTGTGTGTGTGTGAGGGTGGGTGTGTGTGTTTGTGGGTGTGTGTTAGTGTGTGTGTGTTTCTGTGTATGTGTGTGTACGTGCGTGAATGTGATTTAAGAAACAATCTCAAGAAGTTTCTCAACTTCCTCGTAGCCTAAGGTCAGTAGCCATTTATTTAATATTTTTTTACAAGTATAACTGTTCAAAGGGTAGATATCCAAGGTTTTATTAATACTGTTATAGAGATGGGTTGCTTGTGTGGAGTACTGTCGAGATGCAAATTGAGATCGTGCGGTAGTTTTGGTTGTTACTTTGTATTTTCTTCTACTTTTTTGACTTGCAGGATTGTATGTAAGAGTTTTGTGTAGTTTCAAAACAGTGTTTAAAATGTAAAGTTTTCTAACAGTCAGTATTTCTGAGTCACGGTAGAGATTGTCTGTAGGGTATCGGTAAGGTTTAAAATACATGACTTTTAACAAAGACCTTTGAGCTCGTTCAAGTTCAATAAACTTCGTTTTAGTAGCTCCACCCCAAACTGGAATACAGTAATTTAAAATTGACTGCGCTAAAGATACATATATTTGTTTTACATATATTTTTGATGATTTATTCTGTATTTATAATTTATTTTACTGTACCTATGTTTGTGTGTGAAAAATAAACAAGTGTTAATTTCATTAGACAATACTCCTATCATATTGTTGATTTGCAGGCGAACCGCGCGAATCTATCTCTCTCTTTCGCACAACAAGTGGCTCGCTGCGGCCGCGGCCGGAGGGAGAAGGACAGAGAGGTTCCCATACCAGAACATCCTGTGGAGAAAGATTCTAAACTAAGGTAATCATAATTGTAGTACAGTTTTGTATGAATTGCAGTTTAGTTTTTGTAGCTAAATTACCCAAATGTCCTATACTAATATAACTACTACTATCAATCAATCAATCAATCAATCATTTTATTTATTTTCTCTCACAAACAATACATACAGTTAAATAAATATAAATAAGTACAGGAAAATAAAATAAATTTAAAAATAAATAAATGCAGTTAAAATAAAAATAATCCAAAATTGAATGTCGGTTCTAACTTATTACAAAGAAATGTTGTGAGAGACTGGTATATACGTGGTACCTGGATAAATAGTAGCCTATGTGTTATTCCAGGTCATGAACTATGTATATTCCAAGTTTCAGCCAAATCTGTTTTGTAGTTTACTCGTGAAAAAGTAACAAACATACTCACAAACTTTCGTATTTATTTATACTTCTATACTAATATTATAGAGAGGTAATGTTGGTTTGTTTGTTTGTGGTAATCTCCGAAACTACTCATCCGATTTCAAAAAATCTTTCACCGATGTGTAGCATGGACTTTCCGAATGAACATAGGCTATATTTTATCAAGGTACCACGCGAGCGAAGCCGCGGGCAAGTAAGAATAGATTAGAATAACGTTTATTTGGTAACAAATAGTAAGCTAGTAATATCATACGAGTATAGTAGAAAGAAAGTAGACATAGAATTAGGATAAGTTAATACTTGTTAATCACTGAGACGTATTATAGAGCCACAATCAGACAAATAAAATGTAAACGCCAAAACTCGGCGCACGCTACGTAGTGCGCAGAGTTTTTCTTTTTTGCGTACAAGCGACATTGAACATTAAAACAAACGACATAACGTCTACATTCAAATGTCAAATGTCATTGTAGAACATTGAATTTGCACGCACATTTTTTGAGTGTTGTCAGCTATTAGATTGTGACTCTTTAATACATCTCTGTGTTGTTAATGAATAAACTATCGCTAATAATAAAGTATATCCTCAGCGCGTCAAACCGCAGCTACACAGCGAACGAGCGAGACAAGGACCTGCGCGTGTCGTGCGAGCGAGACAGACGCAGGGACGAGCGGCACGGCGTGTACGAGCGAGACAACGCTAGTCCGCTGTATGCGTCCCCGCCGAGGAGTCCAGTCAGCGATATATGCAGTCCGACACAACCGTTCGGTAAGATATCATTCACTGTTAGGCTCAACTCACACCAAAAGAGCATCGAAGAGCAGCGAAGCGGAGCGCAGTTTCAGTGTCATATGAATTTCAACTTTATTTTCATTACAATAATACTTATTATCGCATGAGAAACTCGAACGAGTCGCGAGGATGCCCGCGGCTTCGCGGGAATTCCGGCGAATTCCAATACGCGCGCCTTCTCTGCGATAATAAGTATTATAGTAATGAAAATAAAGTTGAAATTCATATGACACTGAAACTGCGCTCCGCTTCGCTGCTCTTCGATGCTCTTTTGGTGTGAGTTGAGCCTTATATTTCAAAGGAAAACAATATGCACGATGCCTGGAAGAGATCGCTTCTTAGCGATAAGGCCGCCCATTGTACATTGTTAGGTACTTGGTTTTTTCATAAGTTGTTAAATCAGTTATCACTCCAAAATTGAGTTTTTAAAAACGCATTTTGTGTTTGACGCCAAAACGCTCGCAAACGCTCGCAAGTTTCACTAAGGCGTGACGTCACGCCGAGGAAGTTCGAAGTCAAACGAAACTAAATGACAAGAAAGTAATTTTACTTAGGCGTGACGTCATGCGCTCTGATATACAAAACATGGCGGAAAGCTGTAATTTAAAATTAATTTTGTTTCTCTTATTATTAAAATAATTTTTCATCCATGAATCGTATTTATTTAGATTAATAATAAATAAATAAATAATAAATAAATATCCTTGGACATTCCACACGTCATCTAGTCCCAAGCTAAGCAACTTAATGCTTGTGTTATGGTAACCAGATGACTGATATACTACATAGATACAATTTTTTTTTGTAAATTCATACATACTATAAATAGAAAACACCCAGACACGAAACAAATATTTGCAGATCATGCAAACATTTGTCCCGCGGGAATCGAACCCGCAACCTTCTCGTCTCAGGCGGGCTTTTGCCCACTGCGCCACAGAGGTCGTCAATATATTTGAGTAATTCTTGATTACTGCCATGCCTATTTAATTGTAATATAACAGGTTCCCAGCCCGCCAGCCTCTCAGCGCCGCTGCAGGCTGACACTCACTTCAACCGCGACACCCACATGCGTATCATACTCGGCCGGGACAAACACACGGAGAGGACGGACAGGTAACACGCGCCCTTGACGCGTTCACTGCCCGACACATCATGACAACCTGTAGGCCTAACTTGTGCAACGCGTCGAGACGAAAGAAAGAAAAAATCATTTATTCTTGTAGATAAAGATAAAAGATAAAGGTAGGACCTCAAGGATCACTTAAGTTTCGTTTTACATGCTAGGTGATTCTAACGACGAATGAGATATCTCGATAATGTCGAACTGCTTTAACGCAGGGACTGAAACCGGTATTTTATATACAGGTATTTTTAAGGTACCACCGTTTTTAGAAATACCGGTAACCTGTTAAGATTACCCAAAAACATAAAAAAAAAGAAAAAATTGATACAGGTTGTAAAATACCGGTAACCAATAAACATTACAACATTTCTTTGTATTATGTTACAACCGACACTTATTTTTGGATTATTTTTATTTTAACTACATTTATTTTTAAATTTATTTTATTTTCCTGTATTTATATTTATTTAACTGTATGTATTGTATGTGAGAGAAAACAAATAAATGATTGATTGATTGATTACTTAAATTACACGTGCCGCGGAACGGCAACGTAGCATTGTGATGCCTCGCTTTCACTTTCTACTCTAGCATCTTTTATCTCTCTCTGTCAAGGACAACCGTAATGGTTACACTTATAAAAAGGTAATACATTTAGCGGTAACATATTCTCACTGAAAAAGTTATCTCAGTAAAGGTTATGTAAAACGTAGAGGTAACCGGAATTCAACCGAACCGGTACCGAAAATCAGAAAGGGTTTCAGTCCCTGCTTTAACGTACTGTGCTAGAGCAGGACAGAGGATTTTGTCGACGACGAGAAGGTTTGTCGTGTTGCACATGTTAGGCCTAAGGGACGGATTGAAATATTGCGTGTCACTAAAAATTATTAAGTTAACTGATAGTAGTGGCAATTCCGAGTGTCGCAAAAGCTAAACTAAACTAATAAACTAAACGCTAAACTAAACGAAAAAAAGCTAAACTAAACTAATAAAGCTAAACTAAACGAAGCGCTCGTGGCGAAGCTTGCTAAGACGTTCTTGATAGATCGTCGAAGTTAAGCAACGTTCTGAGCGGTCACAACTTGGATGGGTGACCGCAAGTGGCATTAACATCTGAGCGCTTCCGTGCTTCGGAGGGCACGTTAAATTGTCGGTCCCGGCTTTTAAAAAAAGTCGTTAAGCCATGACGGAGGCCTTAAGGCGGCCTAAAAACTCCGTCACCAGAGCTGGCCACTTGCTCATACGAACTTACTTTTAACTAAACTAATTCAAATTAATGCCGTCCTTTTTATTCCAATCGCTATGAAAGGGACGGCAACATTTTTGGTTAGTTAAGTTTAGCTTTTGCGATACTCCGAATTGCCACTAATATATCCTACTTACTTTAAAATAGATATAAACATGTTTTATAGGTATTAGCTGCACACCGCGGTGAGTAGTTCCCGTGGGAATACCGGGATCAAAAGTAGACTACATTTTTTTTTGTAAATACATACATAGAAAACACCCAGACTGAGACAAATATTTGCAGATCATACATACATTTATCTCGTAGCGGGAATCGAACCCGCAACCTCCGCGTCTCAGGCGGGCTTTCACCCACTGCGCCACAGAGGTCGAACGTAGCTACATTTGTTCGGGTCCCACGCGTGGGAAGCCGCGGGGAGAAGATAGAAAGTGATGTATAGGAATAGTTATCATTATAGCATGGCGTGGAAAAGCAGGCGCGCTTACAACTCTATAGTGGGGAGTATCGGCAGAGCGAGAGGCAAGATATTTAAGAAACCGTGAGTGAGCGAGACAGCTGCTGGGTGGATAACAGGGTTTCATTGAAAAGTTCTTTATAATCATTTTTCATTGCATTTATTTAAGAGTTGAATTCGCTGGGTATTGGGTGCATAAGATTACTCCTGAAATCTCTATCAGATGATCATCTTGTATGTTTAAATGTTAATATTCTATGGACAGGTTACATGTCTTCTTCTTCTTCTTGCTCTTACCCCACTAGTGGGGTCGGCACAACATGTATCAAAATAAAACATCTTATAAAAGTTTTCACATTTCCACTTGATACGACTCTGACACATTTTCATAGTGCTACTACACAGTTACTATTTGCGCCCTGCGGTGTTACCCGCGGTAGTTCCCGTGGGAATACCGGGATCAAAAGTAGCCTATTCTTTAATCCAGGATATAAGCAATCTTGGTACCAAATTTCATTCGAATCCGTCCAGCTGTTTGAGTGTGAAAGAGTAAAACACACTTACATACTTACACACACACAAACTTTCACCTTTATAATATAAGTGTGTTTGTGATTAATTAATTGGTGTCGGTCACTTCACGCTTTGGGAACAACTGCACTAATTACTACTAATATTATTTGTAAGCTTGTGTTACCTGACAAACTGTGGACCTATGAGGATATGGAATGAAACAAAGGAAATTCTCTGACTTGTTTATTTCCTACACAATCAGTCTAAACAGGCAATAAAATGTAAAATAAAAGTAATGCGACGGCTTAGCTACAGATATACTTAGAGCATAAATACAGGGGTATAGTATTAGGTTGATTAGGTTCCTTGGGTTCCCCTTGAGATGAAATTGCAATTATGTGGTGTTGTAGTTTAAAATTTAATAAGTAATTTTTGTAAATTATGTAGAAGTCAAGTACGTTGAAATTGTGATTTTGTAAATTAAATTTAGAGTAATTTATGGTAATAAATAACAGTAAATAAGAGGGCGCCAACCATAGAAGACAGCTATGGTACTAGATAAATAAATAAAATTTAGGGGCCGTCGACACAGAACACAGAAGTGCCTGTCCTACGGTTACAGAAGCCACCTCGGCTTCATCGACTAACCCCTAAAGTTACCGGATAGCCTCCAGGCTTGGTATGCCTGCTCCAACGACTCGAACGAACCGTGAGCAAAGCAGTCCAAAGTTGTAAGTATGAATGCAGATATGTTCCAACGGAACACTCCAACATCCAAGTAGAAGAGTAGTTAGGTAGTAAATTAGTTACTTAAGTAGTTATGTCAGTAAACTGGAAAACCAGGAGACCGAAGAATAAAAACCGAAGACCAGGAAAAACCCCCTGTAATTGAGAGAAAACTTCAATTACAGACTAATATTTAAAAATTGTTCAACGGGACGTTGTATGACATGTGGTTTTTTAGAGAAAAATCAAGATTTACTGAATAATAAGGCTTGAAATTAATAGGATAAGTAGGTTGCACCTTTGTGAACGTTTTACAGTAGCAAGATACAGGTTTAGAAAAGGAAATTTATTGATTTTGTATGAAATTAAGTTTTTGAAAGGAATATTTTATTTTACAAAAAATTATGTTATTGTTTAAATGGATTCCTACAAAGTAGTTGAGGATATGCATACCTGAGTTTTAATTCAGAGGGCTTGATAAGTAGTAGAACATGTAGAATTCAAAAGACACGTGCGCCCACGCACTAGGATATTAGGTAGAAAGTCGCCGACCAAATTTTATGTAAAATATATAGAAATGATATTCGAGCAGCTTCCTCGTAAAAGTGAAGATGTCAAAATGGCCGCTTACAACCGGTGTTGCCAAACACGAAAAAGTGTTGTCAACTAAAAGCGAAAAATACCATAACGTTTCGTACGTAATTAGAACAAACTTAGAAGAAAATTAAAAAAAATAGAATATCCCATATTTTAACGTTACAATGACCCCCCCACTTAGAAGAATTTTGCGAGCAAAATCGCGAAATTCAAGCTGGTCCTCCAGCTTATGAAGCATGGAGTTGAAGCTTGAGAATAAAAAATTTAGTCAAGAAACTCAAAAGTTAAAACGCAAGTCAGAGAATTAAATATCACTAACATGCATCAAAAATGCAAGCCAAAGGCAGCAGTCAAAACGTACAATCAAAGTACCACCTTGGTACTCATACAAAAAAACAGAGATCATAACCCAAAGGGTTAAATCACAAACACATAACGAGATAACTCCGCTATCAACGCGTCGCACTCTTACACTGAGAACATCCTACAAGACAAACAAAATTTAGACAAGCATTTTGGAATAAGGCTTTTTGTATGGGTTTCCAAAAAACCGCCCTGGCATTGGCTTATTTTTTGTAGGAGTTACCGCAACCGCTCCCCTTTGCTTAGAAACAGAAATCCGAAACACATAAACAATTTATGTAGGTCAAGCATACAAAGTACAGTCGGCTACAAAAATCGGTAGACAAACAAAGTACAAAGGTAAACTAAATATTGTACGTTATGATACTAAACCATATATAAGTTATAATCTTTCTTATTCGCAACGCAATCCATAAAATATAACCAACCGCCAGGACCTGATGAAACAAACCTAGTAAAACCTCTCCCGTCCGGGCTTCACCAATACATACAAACGCATGCATCGTATTAACTTTCTTACAGCAAACCACACCAAAAAAATGTATCCAACCGCCAGGACATGATATTACAAACTATTTATTCCCTTCCCGTCCGGGCTTCAACAATAAAAATATAAATGTCACTAAGACAAAAACAGATCGTACGCACGGGGTAGACGTGGTACTATCAAAAATAGATCGCAAACGGCGTAAAACCGTAATGCAAAAAAAAGGTAATAATTCTCAATCACAGGGCTCAGTCCAGGATTGAGAGTAAAAAATACACAATACATGCTTCGTCAAAAATCGAACCCACACAAGACTCAATATGAAACGAGAACAATAAAAAAAACAAAACTAAATTTAACTAGTAGGTAGAACGCTGTCTAAACCATCACCCTTCAAATACTGAATGTGCCAAGCACCCAAGTGCTTGCCAGTACTGCAACTTTCCAACTCGTACACCAAAGGCGAACGCTTAGCAACTACACGACACTTTTCATACTTAGGAGCAAGCTTAGCCATAAAGAACTTACTGGCGTCGCTTTGAGGAAAGGTCTTTTTCCAAACAATGTCACCGACATTGTACTCACACGCGCGACGTCCCTTATCATAATAAACGGCGCTTTTGAGATGAGCCTTAGCGATAGCTTCTTCTACCTTTACGAAAATGTCACGTAGAACACCTAACTTAGAAATGTAGTCTTCACGCGAAGCACAGACAAGGTCTCCTTGAGACGCGCGGGCCGAACCATAGAATTTACCACTAGGAATGGCTTCACGGCCGTGAACAAGGGAAAAAGGTGTAAAACGTGTTGTTTCATTGACAGCTGTATTCAATGCAAACTGAACGTTAGATAAAGTGGTATCCCACGAGCGATGGTCATTCTTAACAAGAATAGAGATAGCAACAACAATCGTTTTATTATAGCGTTCGACTGTGTTGACCTGCGGACAATAACGAGGGGTATAATGTATTTGAGGAATATTGTACTTCAGAAACAAGGACTTTAGCTCACTACCAGTGAATTGCGTACCATTATCCGCAACCACTGTACGAGGTACTCCATGTGTCAGAAACACACCATTCTCCAAACATTGGGCAATAGACTTGCCAATTGCTCTCCGAAGGGGAAACAATAAACAATATTTGGAAAAACAACAGACGACTACTAATAAAAATGTGAAACCTAATCTAGAACGTGGCAAAGGCCCAACTAGATCAATACTAATGGTTTCAAAAGGACGAGAACAAACCTTCGGATCTCCCATGAGACCTTTAGGTGGCTCCTGAGAATGTTTATAAGCAGAGCAAGTATCGCACGCATTAACAAAGTTAATCACGTCCTGATACATCCTCGGCCAGTAGTAACGCAAGGAAACTTGTTTAAAAGTTTTAAAAATACCGAAATGTGGTGCCGTATCCCTACAATGACAAAACTCAAGAACTTCGGAACGCTTATATGAAGGAACAACTTCCTTCCAGTCAAACTCACTAGATAAACCAAATTTATTTTTAGAAAACCTACATAATTTACCATCAATAATAGAATAATTAGGACAAGCTTTAGAAGATTTAGTACACTTGGCCAATAATCTGTCAAACCAAAAGTCACGGGGTATAGGGTCAGGAGGAGGATCAATAGTAAGAATGGGAACTGCACGCGAAAGCGCGTCAGGAACCACGTTATCCTTGCCTTTACGGTGTTCGATGATAAAATCATACGGCGACAAGCGACATCCCCACCTAGCGAGACGTCCGGTTGGATTTGACAAATTGAAAAACCATTTGAGACTTGAATGGTCTGTAATAATTTTAAATTGAGGACCTCCTTCCAAATAAGGGCGAAAATGTTCGACAGAAAAAACTACTGCGAGCGCTTCTCTCTCGGTGGCGGAATAGTTTCTTTCAGCCCTATTCAAAGACCGACTAGCATACGCGATGGGGTGTTCTAGACCGTCCTCAAGAACTTGAGTTAAGGTTCCACCAACGCCGTAACCAGAAGCATCGCAATGAACAGAGAAGGATTTAGAAAAGTCTGGGCACGCCAAGATCGGAGCAGACACTAAAGCTGTCTTCAACTCGGTAAACGACTGCTCAGCCTCTTGAGTCCAAAGGAACGGAGGAGCATTCTTACGAGTGGAAGTAAGTTGATTTAGTGGAGCCGCGATAGAACTGAAGTCACGGATGAACCGACGATAGTATGACGCGGTACCCAAGAAAGATTTAACTTCTCTCCGGGTGGAAGGTGTTGGGAAGTCAACAATAGCCTGAACCTTACTAGGTTCGGATACGACGTTATCCTCTGGGGAATTAACAAAAAAATCTTTATTATTGAAGATTTTTGGAGAAAGATTAAAAGCTCTCCAAAAATCTACACCTAAAACAAGAGAAGGAGATACGTCAGGCACCACATACAGTTTAATAACACGGGTTAAATTATCAAATTTGATCGGCAACATAAAAAAACCTACAACAGAAGCGCGGGAATTCGTCGCAGAGGTGATGTGGGCGATATCATCACTGCGATGAAGGGTAGCTCCCGCCTCCAAGAACAAATTACATGCGTTGGCCCCCAGAATGGATATGGTAGCACCAGAATCCAAAAGGCCACGCAAAGTATGGTTGAGAATCTCAACACGAAGAAAAGGACGATTATCATGACAATCACGAACCGTCGAGACAGTTCTATACGTAGAAAAGAAAAAATTTAACTGTTTTAAGTAGTTCTGCCAATCGGCTTTATCAAAATTTGAAGAATTATCTCGATGGTTCAAGCCAATTAGTTTTTTGTATTATTTGGTTTTGCTTGAGGTGAAATCGGTGATGAAGGTTTGCAGATTGGACACTTAGCCGCAGTAAAACCTTGCTTACCGCAACGGAAACAAACAATTGCAGTGGACGTGCATTCGGAGAGACCGTGAGAGTCGACACGACAGCGGGGACAATACTGATTAACAGGAGACACAGCATGGACTTTAGGCTTGGTAGTTTTACATGCTAAGTCAGGTGCTAAGCATCCATTAGATATTTTAGGAGGCTCGACAAAAGTCTGCGCACGGTGCTTCCCACATTCCAGCATCCTACATAAATTCTTAAGTTGTTTCAACGATGTGATTTCAGTGGTACACAGAGGAACTGAGTACTCCGGCCTAATATTTTGAAAAACAATATCAAACTTTTCTCTTTCCGATACTTTATACGATAGGCGGCTGAAATAATTAAGCATTATAGCAACGTACGCCACGATGTTCTCATTAGGACCCTGCGTACGCAAACGAATTTCCTGCATGAGACGGCGATCAAAGTCGTAAGGCAAGTATTCGTCAAGCAAGCTTTGCTTGAGCTCCGACCAACTGTTTACCTCTGAGCGGATGCTACGATACCAGCATAAGACGTCGCCTTCAAAAAGTTCTACGGCGGAAGTCAGTAACAACTGCTCGGTTATACCACGCGAGGCGCACAACTCATCTAAACGCTGAAGGAAAACACGCACACATGAGGAACCATTATATTTTAAGTTCAGTGATGATAACATTTGATATTTCTTGATTGGGGTCGCAGAAGCGGGAGAAACATTCGCGGGTTCTTCCATTGTGAAAGAACAACAAAAAAAAAAATTTGTTCGAAAAAAAAAAATAAGTTCGAAAAAGTTTGAAAATATTCGTAAGTTCGAAAGTGTAAAGTTGATCCAAAAAGTAACAATGAACACGTGAGTATGAAAAGATACTCAACACTGAACAAGATATTTAGAAAAAAAAATTTAGGTTAGTAATTTTTGTGACTGACTGTACCAAAAATTTTTATGTTTTATTTTTGTTTAAAAAGTTGAAAATAGTGTAGGCAAACAATTTTAAAAGTAGTTTGAATAAGTTTGAATAAATTATAACACCAATTTTGCAAATCACCTCAAGTTTACAATGAAAATAACTTGTAAACAACTTCTATAAATAGAACCATCAAGTTTAGATAAATAAGTAAAACAGTGAGCAATTGCTCATAAAGGCACACAGTATTACACAGTTAAATAATAGCAGGTAGAATATGTAAAACACTTGCAACAGTTTACACAGTTATGTAAAATACAGTAAAATAAAACCACAATTTCAATCGGGTAAAATAATGCAATTTTTTGTCACAGCTAAAACGACATGACAACCATCTCAAGGAAAGCCCCACACGTTGGGTAGCTACTGTTACCTGACAAACTGTGGACCTATGAGGATATGGAATGAAACAAAGGAAATTCTCTGACTTGTTTATTTCCTACACAATCAGTCTAAACAGGCAATAAAATGTAAAATAAAAGTAATGCGACGGCTTAGCTACAGATATACTTAGAGCATAAATACAGGGGTATAGTATTAGGTTGATTAGGTTCCTTGGGTTCCCCTTGAGATGAAATTGCAATTATGTGGTGTTGTAGTTTAAAATTTAATAAGTAATTTTTGTAAATTATGTAGAAGTCAAGTACGTTGAAATTGTGATTTTGTAAATTAAATTTAGAGTAATTTATGGTAATAAATAACAGTAAATAAGAGGGCGCCAACCATAGAAGACAGCTATGGTACTAGATAAATAAATAAAATTTAGGGGCCGTCGACACAGAACACAGAAGTGCCTGTCCTACGGTTACAGAAGCCACCTCGGCTTCATCGACTAACCCCTAAAGTTACCGGATAGCCTCCAGGCTTGGTATGCCTGCTCCAACGACTCGAACGAACCGTGAGCAAAGCAGTCCAAAGTTGTAAGTATGAATGCAGATATGTTCCAACGGAACACTCCAACATCCAAGTAGAAGAGTAGTTAGGTAGTAAATTAGTTACTTAAGTAGTTATGTCAGTAAACTGGAAAACCAGGAGACCGAAGAATAAAAACCGAAGACCAGGAAAAACCCCCTGTAATTGAGAGAAAACTTCAATTACAGACTAATATTTAAAAATTGTTCAACGGGACGTTGTATGACATGTGGTTTTTTAGAGAAAAATCAAGATTTACTGAATAATAAGGCTTGAAATTAATAGGATAAGTAGGTTGCACCTTTGTGAACGTTTTACAGTAGCAAGATACAGGTTTAGAAAAGGAAATTTATTGATTTTGTATGAAATTAAGTTTTTGAAAGGAATATTTTATTTTACAAAAAATTATGTTATTGTTTAAATGGATTCCTACAAAGTAGTTGAGGATATGCATACCTGAGTTTTAATTCAGAGGGCTTGATAAGTAGTAGAACATGTAGAATTCAAAAGACACGTGCGCCCACGCACTAGGATATTAGGTAGAAAGTCGCCGACCAAATTTTATGTAAAATATATAGAAATGATATTCGAGCAGCTTCCTCGTAAAAGTGAAGATGTCAAAATGGCCGCTTACAACCGGTGTTGCCAAACACGAAAAAGTGTTGT
Organism: Xanthorhoe designata; assembly: GCA_963582015.1. Classification (NCBI taxonomy): domain Eukaryota; kingdom Metazoa; phylum Arthropoda; class Insecta; order Lepidoptera; family Geometridae; genus Xanthorhoe; species Xanthorhoe designata. Next base: position 198,390 of record OY757059.1, read on the forward strand.
CAACTAAAAGCGAAAAATACCATAACGTTTCGTACGTAATTAGAACAAACTTAGAAGAAAATTAAAAAAAATAGAATATCCCATATTTTAACGTTACACTTGCTAACGGCTAGTCTCAATAACCTATCTATAAATAAAAATAAATAAATAAATATCCTTGGACATTCCACACGGCGTCATCTAGTCCCAAGCTAAGCAACTTAATGCTTGTGTTATGGTAACCAGATGACTGATATACAACATAGATACATATTTTTTTGTAAATGCATACATAATATACATAGAAAAACAACCAGACTCGAGACAAATATCTGTAGAACATACAAACATTTGTCCCGTAGCGGGGATCGAACCCGCAACCTCTGCGTCTCAGGCGGGCCTTCACCCAACTGCGCCACAGAGGTCGTCTATCTTTGGTTTTGCTTACTGCGGGTAGATATTTGACATTTCTTCCATACAGAAAACGTCAAATAGCTACTGACATTAAGCAAAACCAAAGATAGGTTATTGAGACTGGCTGTAAGACGTTCTTGATAGATCGTCGAAGTTAGGCAACGTTCTGAGCGGTCACTACTTGGATGGGTGGCCGCAAGTGGCATTATCAGCAGAGCACTTCCGTGCTTCGTAGGGCACGTTAAATTGTCGGTCCCGGCTTTTAACGTATCTTATCTTATCTTAAAGTCGTTAAGCCATGACGGAGGCCTTTAGGCGGCCTAAAAACTCCGTCACCAGAGTTGGCCACTTGCTCATGCGAACGAACGAACTAAAAGTTACGACTTCGACGGGATTGCTTGATTCTGATACGCGATCGCCCTTTAGCCGGGCTGCCTTCGACCATTTGGCCACGAAGCCTATAACGCCGAAGACGAAACTATCAGTAAGATGTTTTGATTAAAACACCGATTATCTAAGAGTTTTCATTTCTGAAAATAAAAAAGACGTGTGGCACTCGGAGACTGCCGCGGTAAAGCTATTGCATGGGGGGTGTTAGGTTATTTTCGTTACGGAATTTCTGGATTCGGTCTCCACGCTCAAGGCCCGCGATAGAAGCTTTGCAATAGCTTAATAAATAAATAAATATCCTTGGACATTCCACACAGCGTCATCTAGTCCCAAGCTAAGCAACTTAATGCTAGTGTTATGGTAACCAGATGACTGATATACTACTTAGATAATTTTTTTTGTAAATACATACATACTATAGATAGAAAAACAGCCAGACCCGGAACAAATATCTGTAGAATATACAAACATTTGTCCCGTGCCGTGAATCGAACCCGCAACCTCCGCGTCTCAGGCGAGCCTTCGCCCACTGCGCCACAGAGGTCGTCAAATGTTAGTATAATGTTGTTATGTTGTCCTCAGCAAGGGGAAGAGGAATGGCATCGTGACGAACCCCGCTATGAGACTCGTGGCGAACGTACGCAACGGACTGGGTAAGGAATTACTTACTAATATATATAAGCGCTCGTGGCGAAGCTTGCTAACGGCTAGTCTCAATAACCTATCTATCTTTGGTTTTGCTTACTGCGGGTAGATATTTGACATAACTTCCATACAAAAAACGTCAAATAGCTACTGACAGTAAGCAAAACCAAAGATAGATAGGTTATTGAGATTGGCTGTAAGACGTTCTTGATAGATCGTCGAAGTTAAGCAACGTTCTGAGCGGTCACTTGGATGGGTGACATTATCATGACATTATGGCAAGTGGCATTATCAGCTGAGCGCTTCCGTGCTTCGGAGGGCACGTTAAATTGTCGGTCACTTTGAAGTCGTTAAGCCATGACGGAGGCGAATACTTCGTCGTTTATAAACCGATTTTGATGATTCTTTTTTTGTTAAAAAGAAGATATTCCAAGGGGTGTTCCCATATTTTAGGATGTTTCCCGGACACCCTGTATATTGTGACGTTGTCCACAGATAACGCGGCGGCCAACATCCGCCGCACGGGCGTCGCCCTCGCCGCCAGCGCCAGCTCCGCCAACCCGGCCGTGAGGAGCCACGCCTTCCACTGGAGGAAGGAGACCCCCCTGTAATATGTCGAGTACAGCGTGGGCCGAACTTAGGCGCTCCGGTAGGGCGCGCATTAACAGTTGAGAAAAATAAGAAAGAAAAATCGTTTATTTTGGTAGGAGCTGATCACTTCAGTTTCTTACTACAGAGAGCAGCGTGGGCCGAACTTAGGACCTCCGCCCGGGTGCGCAATAACAGTCAAGAAAAAACGAATGGAAAATCGTTTATTTTGGTAGGAGCTCAAGTATCACTTCAGTTTCGTCTTACTATAGAGAGCAGCGTGGGCCGAACTTAGGCACTCCGCCCGGGCGTGCATTAACAGTCGAGAAAAATAAGAAAGAAAAATCGTTTATTTTGGTAGGACCTTACATGCTAGGTGATACTGATGCCTGATGTCTTATCCTTGATGCCTGATGCCTGATGCCAGCTCCGTCAACCCGGCCGTCAGGAGCCACGCCTTCCACATGTCAAGTACAAAGCGTGGGCCGAACTTAGGCACTCCGCCCGGGCGCGCAATAACAGTTGTTGTTAGAGAATACATACTACACACATCTATAAATGTCAAGTACAGAGCGTGGGCCGAAGTTAGGCCCTCCTCCCGGGCGCGCAATAACAGTCGCTACTAAAGTAAGAAAGAAAATTATTTTTTTGTAGAACCTCAAGACTAGCCCTCAGCCGCAGGTAGCTAGTCAAATATAATCATCATCCTAGCAGTATCTTAAGTTTTACCCTTTAACTAATTAAAAGTACACGAACAAAACGAAAATCGAAACAGCATTTAAAAGAAATTCAAAATTCCATAAATGACGAAATAATTGGTTAGTGCAAAATGTTCATTTACAATTTTATACATACATACATACATAAAATCACGCCTTTTTCCCATGGGGGTAGTCAGAAATTTTATGTTAAAACTAAAGTTATTAGTGAATATTGCAGCATTTAAAAATTATAAATTAGCATGGATCTACAAAGTGAACAAAAAACATTTAAATAAATAGTAAATTACTACCTAATTTTAACAAGCGTAAATAAATAATTGAAAAATTAAAGAAAAAAATCATCATTGCAAAACTTAGGCTCGTATTCAGAGACCATACTCAAGCGTGAATCGTGTCTCAAGCGGTGATTCATCACTGTTTCCAATTTTCCATAGAGAACTGTCAAAAATCGATGCTTGACCTAAGACTCAAGTCTGAGTGGAGTCTCTGAATACGGGTCGGAAAGCCTAAAGATCTGAAAGAAATGTCTACCGCACTTGAGAATACAGTCATGAGACTCAAGTCTGAGTGGCCTAAAGATCTGAAAGAAATGTCTACCGCACTTGAGAATACAGTCATGATCATATTCATTTAGAAAAGTTATGATTATTCCTTTACATCTTTACTAGATGATTTATACAGAGTCAGGAGGCTTTGCCTACACTTAACGGGACACTGTAGTGCCTGGGACATTGTTGAGATGGAGGCTTGTAGCACCTAAACCATCCTCTCAGCAAGAATTTGGTCATTATAAGATGAGATAAGTGGCAATTCGGAGTATCGCAAAAGCTAAACTTAACTAACTAAAAATGTTGCCGTCCCTTTCATAGCGATGGAAATAAAAAGGATGGCATTAATTTTAGTTAGTTTAGTTTAGCTTTTGCGTCACTTCGAATTGCCACTATTGTTGAGATGGAATAAACTTGTAGCACCTAAACCATCCTCTCAACAAGAATTTGGTCATTTTAAGATGACACAGTATTAGTTAAACATCTTAATTACTAAATATTAAAATTACTGTTTTAAGATTGTGCATCATTAAAAGTTAAATAAATGTATAACGGATCTCAAACAACAAAGTTTAAGTTTTTTTTACATTAAACGCATTTAATTCAAATACTAACATAATTTAAGTAAACGAACAAATCAAAATAACAAAATAGCTTTACATAAGCTTATAAATAGTATATAATATAACTTAAGCTAAAGCTTTAGAGGCGAGGATGTAAATATAAGATCATAGTAGTGGCAATTCGGAGTGTCGCAAAAGCTAAACTAACTAAAATGAATGCCATCCTTTTTATTACCATCGCTATGAAAGGGACGGCAACATTTTTAGTTAGTTAAGTTTAGCTTTTGCGATACTCTGCATTGCCACTATAATAGTATAGAATCATTCAATCATTGTACTTTCTGAAACTAAAATATCTCAATCAAAATAACGAATCAACATTTAATTGTAACAAATTTTTTTTAAATCTAGTAAATCGTGCTGACTTAACAAAAAAAAAAAAACATACACTCATTATTTCACAACCATTTTTCAAAACTGATAAATTTTTAATTCCTTATTTGGTTACTGGTTATTAAAAAGTAAGTTCGTATAAGCAAGTGGCCAACTCTGGTGACGGAGGCTAAGGCCTAAGGCCGGAGGCTAAGGCCTAAGGCCGGAGGCTAAGGCCTCCGTCATGCCTTAACGACTTTAAAAGCCGAAACCGACAATTTAACAAAAGATCTATTGCTTTGTCTTTTTTACTCACAATAATGTTGTTTCTATTTCTTACTTTCTCTAAGCTCATGATCATACAATTATACTTATGTTATGTCGGATGCTATTTGGCAGGAAACTTTGGAATGAGAACCAACGTGACTCAATTTATTGACTCCCACAAATTTGGCGGGACGACGCAGCCTCGCTTATTAGCACAGATAATAAATATAAGGGTGTCCACACACAACAACTTAACTACGAAAATTGTCACGATGTATCGTTTTTAGTTTGAAGAGTATCCTGCTTATATATTTATAATCTATTTAGTAAAAAGATAATAAAATAAGTTGGAACTATGTCGATTGTACTTGAGTTCTGTTAGTTTCTTTTATTTCTATGTAAAAATAAATAGTTAACTAATTAGCTTAAAATGTAAATTATATCTCATTACAAGACTTAAGTAAATTAAGTGAAATGTAACGAAAATATTTAAATAGTGAAAGTTATTTGATATTTTAAGTAATTGTAAATGTGGAGGACACACCAATCGAACGATTTTAGTTGCTTTTCATAATATAATGAAGTACATTGTCTGCATCATAAAATACTTCTGCTGAAGCATTGAGATGTATTATAGAGCCACAATCAGACAAATAAAATGTAAACGCCAAAACTCGGCGCACACTACGTAGTGCGCAGAGTTTTACTTTTTTGCGTACAAGCGACATTGAACATTAACAAACGGCTATCTACATTCAAATGTCAAATGTTATTGTAGAACATTGAATTTGCTCGCACATTTTTTGAGTGTTGTCAGCTATTAGACTGTGACTCTTTAATACATCACAATGTGCTGAAGCTAAAACGGCTGCTAATTAATGATATATTTTTTACTGACAAAAAACTCATTACTTATCTTATTACTTTACTAGCAGACAATTTCAATATCTAGCTTTCTATTTTGCTTTGTTTCGATTTTTGTAATTTTTTGTATCAAAATAGTGTTAAATATCACAGTTCCTCCTGTAACCAAAATCACAGATAATATTGAAACTGGACGTAAAACAAGACGAGCAATAATGACATTATTGTTAGAAAAGTTGTCGAGGTTGTACACAAGCAATAAAAGTTGCTAAGTCTCATTGACTTTTCAAAAATCGAAGCAATAACTATGGTATAAGTGGCAATTCGGAGTATCGCAAAAGCTAAACTTAACTAACTAAAAATGTTGCCGTCCCTTTCATACCGATGGGAATAAAAATGATGGCATTAATTTTAGTTAGTTTAGTTTAGCTTTTGCGACATCCAGAATTGCCACTATTGTTTTATTTGAAAGGGTAGTAGTATTAAAAACTTCATTTTTGTTTGCCTTTTGGTCTGATTAGCTTAAATAATGCTTAAAATGTCGCCATCTCTGTATTAAGGACAGATATACCTACATTTATGTTATGACGTCTCCGAGGGAAAGATCTGTGGCCGATTGCATGCAACATCGCCACGTGCGCCATGGGCACTGAACGCGTTAAGCAATGTTTCTAAATAAAGCCTCTAACTTTACAAAATAACGTAGATTCGACAAATATTAATATAATAAAAACAAAACGAACGTGAGAGTAAATTAAATTAAAAAACTATTGTAACCTAGCCTTCATATTTTAATAGATCCTAGATTTAATTAAATTTAAAAAGGCTTTTTAAAAAAAATTAAATGTAAGAGTGTTGAGTTTGATTTTGACTTCGCGAAATGAATGATTCGAAGATTTTTGACAACTTATAAAAGAACATTTGAAATTTTTAATCCGTTACATTCATTGTTTTTCTTTTAAAAAAAAAAGCAAATGCATGAGGAAGTAATATGATAATTTAAAAAAGGATCTATTAAAATAAGTAGTGCAAAAGTTAATTTAAAATTCTCGATGGGTAGTTGTATTAGAGTTTCGGAATTATTAGGTATAAAGAATGTATGTTGAGGCTGAATCTTTTTTGATTTGATTTTGCGTGTCATATTTCGAGGCTAAGTTCATTGTGAGAGATCTAGTTACTAGATTTTAGAGTATTCTAAATTATTTCATTTGCTCTGAATTATGAGCTATTAAAATTAATAAATAAATAATTAAAAATATATTATCAGATGATAATAATCATCTATATTATTGTAAACTTAATCAACTCATGTTAAATCGATGGAACAATATTTTATTTGGCAAAGTTTGCTAATGTTTTTGACTATTTTTTATATTACAACCAAATATTTTTTCTATAGTCCGCCATTTTGTTTGTATAGTTTTGAATTTAAAGTGGTCTACAATCATACATACTGCCATCATAGTTTAAACGCGTACGTATAGCAATATTTATTTATTTTAGTGGTTTGTTTGATTTAGTGTGTTTGGTGAAACTTGTGATTGTTAGTGATTAAAAAGTACGGATTATAAAGTAGTGCCCCGTGCAATGTACAATGTTGTGAAGGAATATATTGAAATATATATTATTTCTCTTATTTTTTGTTTTATTCCAAGATAACATGTTATCAATGATTGATTTGACGACCTCTGTGGGTGAAAGCCCGCCTGAGACAAAGGGTTGCGGGTTCGATCCCCGCCACGGGACAAATGTTTGCATGATCTGCAGATATTTGTTTTGGGTCTGGGTGTTTTTCTATGTATAATACGTATACATTTACAAAAAAAATATATCTATGTAGGTACTTAGTATATCAGCCATTTGGTTAACATAACACAAGCATTAAATTGCTTAGCTTGGGACTAGATGGCGCTGTGTGGAATGTCAAATGTCCAAGGTTTATTTATTATTTAGGCTGCCCTTCGTACTAATTTAGACTTTATCTATGGTTCTATCGACTTTTGGTGTACAATAAAGTTGTTTACCTTTCCCAACTTTCCTGATCCTATCCGCGTCCTCGTAGTTCGCGATCCATTTTGTATATTATTTTGTTTCCCTAATTTTTTAACTACAAGTCAAGCCAATTGTACATGGCAAATGCACAAATAGTGCGAAGCCAAAAAAAAAAAAAAAAAGTTGTTTGAAAAATTGAGGGTAGTTTTGTAAACTCACCGACGCAAACCAGCAAGATGACAGAATGTCGTAACGCGTTGAGCTGGACGGATGATCCCATTGTTCCCTCCTATATAGCTCATATCTTTATAATAATATACTCCACAATTCTAATTTCTTTATAAACTATACCTATCTAGTGTTTGTGATCAGTGTCGTGTAGTGAGTGAGACTTATAACTCAATAATGTTACCGACGGTTTTTGTGTAGTAGTACCACAGATTATATAATGTACCTAATCTATCCTCGCTCACGTGTCAAGTATTCTAACGGCCGGTTTCAATATAAAACTTACGAATGGTCGTAGATTGATCGCCATAGCAACTTTAATGTATGGAATGTTTAGTTCATGCAAGTTAGGGGGGGAGGCGCTGCACTGGATTTTCATACATTTGTGATACTTGACTCGGTATCGAGGACAATATCCGATACCACGGTAAACTGGCGTTGTGGAGAGCTGTGCCTGCATCATCTTCAGCCAGCGGAAGTTGGAAAAGGTCAGTGATGCTTAATTACCTTCCAGGAGACGAGATAATAGTAAAAGCTAAACTAAACTAACTAAAATTAATGCCATCCTTTTTATTCCATATCGCTATGAAAGGGACGGCAACATTTTTGGTTAGTTAAGTTTAGCTTTTGCGATACTCCGAATTGCCACTAATATATTTCCAACTTTACGTGTAATTACCATTATCCTAAAACCTGCCAGCAATACTTTTTGAAAGATCGTGAATAAACTTCTCAAAAGTACCTACCTACTACCTATTCATTAATTCGACAATTTAATTAAACAAGCAGTTTCTATCGATACCTATTTGAAGACTTCTGTGGCGCAGTGAGTGAAAGCCCGCCTGAAACGCCGAGGTTGCAGGTTCGATCCCCGCTGCGGGACACAGAGGTCGTCATTTAAGTATAAGAAAGCTACTCATGTCATTTGCCCTGATTCATCATTCTGACCAAGCTCTGGCCTAAAAACGCCTTTCTACTGTATACATTTTTAAACATTTTGAATATCATACGAAATACACAACACAACCACATCAATGCAATCACTTTATTTATCGAACTAGCTAACATTTTCTGTTTACAAATTAAAATCAAAAACAAATAGTGTTTAACAATAATTTATTTGCTTAAAATTAAAAAATGTACATGATCTAAAGGAAATAACTAAAGTACACCAACTCAAATACGGTCGAGTAATAGTCTCAATCAACGTTGTTAGTTTGATTATGCCCCCATACTGAAAGGCTACTTAATGTAAGTAGGACTTATCTTTGACATTATTTGACGTAACAAATCTGACAAGAGCGTCACAGTTAATCGCGTCCCAAATATTTAAGTAGCGTTACATTATTCGGACGATAGTCAACCAATAAATGCGTTGGTGAACTTAGTCCATATTACTTAAAGTTAATTATTTAAACAAGATAAGTGTGTAAAATACGGTTGAATCGTTTTTTATAGTTTTTTTACGTGACTTGGAATATATATTTATAAATGTTGGTGATATTTATTTAATACATACAGTGGACATGGAAGACTTTTTCGAAGTCGGTTAAAAAGAAACTTAAGTTTCTTTTTTATAGCGTAATAGACAAAAAAATCATACTATAATATATTATGATGATTTAAATATAAATACAATACACACTTTTCTTATCTAAATTATATCTAAGAGTCTATCTATTTTAAGGAAGTAAGGCGCATATTTAAAATCTTACGCGAATACTGTACGCTACTTAATTTAAGTGGTGCTTATCTTGACATTTAGGTATTTGACTTTTGTCTATAGTGTTTCAGTACTGAAATTATACATAAATATTTAAGACCGTATTAACCATTTGAGACGTTCTTACTTATCAGATTTGTATAGACAAACGTCAAATAGTTTTAAAGGTTACATTAAGCACCACTTACATGAAGTAGCCTTTAAATATTTGGTGGTTTGTCTTTCAAATCAGTAAGTCGCAGTAAGAATGTTATAGTCGAATGATGGTCGAATGTTATATAAATAGCGCCTTAAATCCAGTTAGCACGAGTTTATCGGTCGATCTCTCCGAAGACGACGTCGAGAGTGCCGATGATTGCCACAATGTCGGCCAACATAGAGTTGCGGCCGATCTTCTCGAGCGCAGCGAGGTGAGCGAACCCGGGCGCTTTGATCTTGCATCTGAAACAAAAATGTTTAATATTAAATATTTAAATAATTTCTAGAGAAAACTGTCAACGTATGACATGAAATAATGTAAAATATTCGAACTAAATTCTGGCGCAGTCGCTAGGATTCCACAAGCTGGCGCAGCCGGTTTAATTTATGAATTAGGTTAGTTGAATCGTTTTAATTTAATTTTAAACCTTAAATAGAGTTTACCTGTAAGGCTTGGATCCTCCGTCAGAGACCAGATAGACTCCGAACTCTCCTTTAGGCGCCTCTATAGCGGTGTAGGTGGCGCCGGGAGGCACCTGGTAGCCCTGAGTGAACAGCTTGAAGTGATGGATGAGAGCCTCCATTGATGTCTGCAAATAACATATTTATATGAAAAAAAACGGATATTTAATTGTTCGTTTTCATGTTTTTTAAAAACGTTGCAGCGTAAATGTCAATGTTACCCAGTAACTAATGGTAAAAAAGTTATCTTCACAACTCTTCGACCACAGAACTCCTAATGCAAGAACCGAAAATTTTAGTAAGATTTTTGCTGAGATGAAATACCTAAGCGTGGTTTAATACTATAAAAAACGAAAGTTTATGTAGTCTAATCAAAATCACAATGTATATTATATTATATATACATTTTATATATAATATAATGTATTGTATTTATTCAGTACGATCGTTTATAGACCACTTTGACATGTCACGTTCTTAAAACTAGGTGATTCTACTGCCTGTTCCAACGCGACTCCCTACACCAGGGAAAGAATCAGGCAAGAACCTGGTATGTGGGCCTAGCTTTATTTTAAAAGCGATCCATTAACAATCTAAAATAATCTAAATAGTCAAGCTTCAGTGGGAAGCCAGTCGAACAAAGTAAGGCATGTCAAAGAAATTAAAAGTAATTGTAAAGTTAACAAGATAACACCTCAACAAAATGTTGTCTTGCATGACAATAAAATACCTAAGTGTGGTTTAACACTATATAAAAACTAAAGTATAGTCTAATCTGTGTGTGTGTGTGTGTGTAACGTCACCTTCATCTCCTCCCGGCTGGGAGGCGTGAGCTTGGCGTCGTCAGTCTTGACCTCGCCCGGGGGCATCTGGTTGAGGCACTGGTCTATGATGCGGAGCGACTGGCGCATCTCTTCCACACGGATCAAATATCTACATAAATACAAGAGCATTAGTCATTATAATAGCACACGGGAAATTACTCACGTAAAATTATCGCCGATTTATATACCGACATTGGGGGCAATTCGGAGTGTCGCAAAAGCTAAACTAAACTAACTAAAATGATTGCCATCCTTTTTATTCCCATCGCTATGAAAGGGACGGCAACAATTTTAGTTAGCTTAGTTTAGCTTTTGCGACACTCAGAATTGCCACTAATGTTTCGATTCTTCCGGAGAATCTTCACTAACACGGATAACAATGTCTGACTGTCTGTGCTATGCCAAGTTTCGACTGAATCCGTCTAGTTTTTGCGTGAAAAAGTAACAAACATCCATACATACATTCGCGTCTATGATATTAGTTAGAAGAAAGGCTGCGCCGATTTTTTAGTTTTTTGATTTGTCTCGGAAGCAGTTTAATAAAATTTTAAATATTGCCATTTGCCACTCGTAGCTTATTGAAGTAGAACTTAGAAGGTAAGTCTCACCTGTCGTAGCAGTCCCCCTTAGTGCCGATGGGCACGTCGAACTCCATGTGTTCGTACGCGTCGTAGGGCTGCGTCTTGCGGAGGTCCCACTTGATGCCGGAGCCGCGGAGCATCACTCCACTTAAACATTATAATACATAGCAATTACACTTGACTTTCACTGTCTCTGTGGCGCAGTAGGTAAAGGTCCGCCTGTGAACCGGAGGTTGCGGGTTTGATCCCCATTGCGGGACATAACACTCAATTACCCACTGACTGACTCAATCACGGACTCACTGACTCTTTCACGGACTCGCTGACTAACTCACACACTCATCCACTGACTCAATACCGGACTCACTGACTCACTCATTCACTCACTGACTCACTCACCCACTGACTCACTGACTAACACACAAACTGACTGCACCCACTGACTAACTCACTCACTGCCTCACTAACTGACTCACTCACTGACTCACTCACCTGAAGCCATAGTTGAGCGCGTCCTGTGCGGTGACAATGCCGATGTCCTTGGTGCGCTGCACCCAGATCCTGTTGGTGGTGAGCACGTCCTCCACCTCGTCGAGCCGCTCGGAGAACTTCGCGGAGAACTCGTAGATGTCGTCCATCAGACCCAGCGGCATGTCCTGGGGACATTAGCGCGGCAAACTGACTCTTTGAACATACTTAGGCCTTTACTAGATGACTAGCTAACTTGCCCGTGGCTTCGCTCACGTGGTACCAACCTTGATAAAATATAGCCTATGTTCATTCGGAAAGTCGGGTCGGGACACTGTAGTGCCTGGGACATTGTTGAGATGGAGGCTTGTAGCACCTAAACCATCCTCTCAGCTGTCGGACATATCCACAGGAGAGACAATGGTCAATACGTGTGGGGCTGACTAGCCGCGGAATCTCATTGTATGATGATTCGAACTATCAGATTCAATGGACCTTTGGGAGGGAGAAGTATCTGGTCCCGGGAACGTTTTAATCCAGGGAAAGGACCTTTGGGAAAGTAGTCCCATTGGAGCAGTAGGGAGTCCATGGGGAAGGTAGGTCCAATGGGAAAGTAGGTCTATTGAGAAAGTAGGTCCATGGGGAAGGTAGGTCCAATGGGAAAGTAGGTCTATTGAGAAAGTAGGTTCATTGAGAAAGTAGGTTCATAGGGAAAAAAGCTTCATTGGGAAAGTAGGTCCATTGGGAAAGTAGTTCCACTGAGAAAGTAGTTCCACTGGGAAAGTAGTTCTACTGGGAAAGTAGTTTCAATGGGAAAGTAGTTCCACTGGGAAAGTAGTTCTACTGGGAAAGTAGTTTCAATGGGAAAGTAGTTCCACTGGGAAAGTAGTTCTACTGGGAAAGTAGTTTCAATGGGAAAGTAGTTCCACTGGGAAAGTAGTTCCATTGGGAAAGTAGTTCCACTGGGAAAGTAGTTCCATTGGGAAAGTAGTTCCATTGTGAATTCTTACCAGTGACACCCCCCCGGGCCTGATGTAAGCCGCGTGCATCCTGGCGCCGCTGACCCTCTCGTAGAACTCCATCATCTTCTCCCGCTCCTCGAAGAGCCAGAAGAAGGGGGTGAGCGCGCCCACGTCCAGCGCGTGCGTGCCCACCGCCATTATGTGGTTGAGGATGCGGGTTATCTCGGCGAAGAGGGCTGGAACGATACAGGACATATTTAGAATACCTAGAATAGTTTTTTTTTTTTTTTACAAAAATAAAAATATAAAGTAATTAATTTTAAATATAAGTAAGGTAAAAAATAATGATAAATTCAAACAATCGTAGGTTAGAAGTAAGAACTGTTTTGTGAGAGAATAGAAAAAATATATATATTCCATCAACATAAACATGGGTAATTAAAAAATTCAATGATATACTTATTGACAATCGAGTGACAAGAAAATAAGGCTACCCCTCAGCATCTAGTCCCAAGCTAAACAACTTAATGCTTGTGTTATGGTAACCAGATGACTGATATACTACTTATATTTTTTTTAGGGGTACGGAACAAATAAGGGGTAAAACTTTTAAAGTTTAAACCCCCTTTTTGAGATAAGTCGAAAGGGTATTATATTATATTAGGTACAAAAGGGGGTAAATCTTAAAAATGCGACGTACCCCAAAAGGGGGTTAAAACCTAAAAAGGGGTAAGAATTAGAAGAAGAAGGTTAATAAATTCTTACTTCTGATATATTTAGCCCGGATCGGTATATCAATGTTGAGTAGCTTCTCAACAGCCAGACTGTAGCACTGCTCGTTGCACATCATGGAGACATAGTCCAGTCGGTCGAAGTAGGGCAGCGCTTGTGTGTAAGTCTTGTACTCTATGAGCTTCTCCGTGCCTCGGTGGAGGAGGCCTATGTGAGGGTCCGCGGCCCTAACTGTCTGGAACATATTATAAGGTATCAATTGCATTGTCTTATGGTCTTACTTAATAAAGATTTGTAAATTTAATATAGATTTGATGAATGTTTTTTTCTTGTTACTCTTATGTCAAAAGAGATAGCAACAGATTTTATATACGTTTTAGCTAATGTAGGTTTACTAAACCAATATGCATAAGGGGGTTAATCTGATTCATAAATCCGACCAATGTGACGACCTCTGTCCTCTGTGGTGCAGTGGGTGTGCGCCCGCCTGCGACGCAGAGGTTGCGGGTTCGATCCCCGCTGCGGGACAAATGTTTGTTTGATCTGCGAATATTTGTCTCAAGTCCGGGTGTTTTCTATGTACCTATGTATTTACAAAAAAAAGGTATCTATATAGTATATCAGTCATCTGGTGGACACAAGCATTAAATTGCTTAGCTTGGGACTAGATGGCGCTGTGTAAAATGTTCAAGGATATTTATTTTATTTTATTTTTTAATCTGACAGGTAAGAACGTCCTAAATAATTAAATAGCGTTTAAGTATTCGGGGGTTAGTGCCTTTGTGTTCTGAGTCGTGTTAGGATTGTGTTAGGTAAGTACCTCTCCGTCCAACTCCAGCACGAGTCGCAACACGCCGTGTGCCGCCGGGTGCTGCGGACCGAAGTTCAGGATCATGTTGCGCACTTGCTTCTCGGCAGGGGACACGATACCTAGAATAGAATAAGAAGCTTACTCGCCCGCTAATTCGCTGCGTGGTACATACCTTGATAAAATATAGATAGATAGATATAAAATACTTTATTGCACACCATATTTACATCAATACATGAAAAACAAAAAAAAACTTTCCTATGACATACAATCGGCCGTCTTAGCGCTAAGAAGCAATCTCTACCAGACAATATAGCCTATGTTAATATAATAATTATTTTTAAAATTAATCAATAATAATAATAATTAATTCATTCATTAATCAATTAATTATATTCATTTAAATTTATTATTATTATTTTACATAACTTCAAAATCAAATTTGAAGAATACTGCTTACTGTTGTAAGGTGGGTGCTTCAGCAGAGAGGTCACCTCGTCCGGGTACATGACTGCTCCCTCAAACTGCTTCACATACTCCGGGTCCGGCATCCATTTGGATGCTTTGCGTTGAGAGCTGAAATAATCCTTGCTTAAAAATACTTCTTCCTCGTTAGGGTAGGCAGATATGCTTGTCAGTCCTAGTCAATGGTGATTGTACACCGAAGTGCTTATAAAAGCCTGTGCGGTGATGGATAGGATGGGTGACCAGTCAAGGTCGATCCAATCAGGGAAACACAATATAGTGGGTTGGTTATACTGGTTTATTGTGAGACCTGATTGGATCAGGTCTCACAATATACCAGTATAACCTACAGGTTACCACAATCAGGTCTCACAATAAACCAGTATAACCAACCCACTATATTGTGTTTCCCTGATTGGATCGACCTTGACTGGTCACCCATCCTATCCATCACCGCACAGGCTTTTATAAGCACTTCGGTGTACAGTGATTGTTTAGCAAAACATAATATGATCACAACTGTATTCCCAAAGTGTGGAAGACATTTCTTTCAGATAGGCATTTATTTAGGAGGAGTAGAGAAGCAGTTGGTGGCCACTAAACTATGTTTTCGCTACTCTCCCTAAACTATACAAAATGAAACTATTATAGAGGTAGGCTCAACTGGTTCTAAGTGTATTTTGTACAGTTATGTCAATATGCTGTATTCGATTTTTTTTGTTCTGGTAGAGTCACCCCTTACAGAGGTATTAAAAAAATCTTATGATAGGTTTCACAAACTGTACATTCGGTTGTTTAAAATTCCTTTGTTCAACGTAATAATAAAATAAAATAGGCGGCGGCGCTAGTTGGAATTTTGTGACTAACATAATACGCTTAAAAATTCTTCATGTGTTTCTAAACAGTATTCATAATGGTATTTGTGGTGTAGTTTTGACCAGACATACAAAATCAGCTGTTTGTTTTTACATGTAAACAATTGATTTTCAATCGCTAGTAATACTTTCTGACTACTTATCATGTTCTTAATAATTGATACATCGAGAATAATTGATTAATTATATTAGAACTTCGTAATTAGGTGAATATTTTTGATATAAGCGTAACCTCAAAGTTACATAATTTTTCCTTTCGATTATCACAGTTTATTCACTGAAACAAATACTTGTGGGTTTGTAACACTCACTTCACATTATAAACGGCCGGAATATTCTTCAAGAGGCTCGTTTTTGGACTGAAATTCGAAGATTTTCGCAACAAAACATTCACGAGAGAGGCCATTTTTGACGGGACTGAAATTGAATAAATTGAATTTGACTGGATGGAATAGAGTCGTTCCTCTCCACGATACGAGAGAGCTAGTAAAATTATCGATGTGAATATTTATTTATTTTCAACAACTCACAACGGAATTATCAATCTATTTGTGAATGGTGAGCGTAGTTCTGTATTTTTCTTTGACTGATCATCGAATGATTATTCTCTTAAATTATTTACTACTGCCTACCACTTGTCAGGTTATAGATAAAATTAATGATGATAATGATGATGATGGCCTCCACGACCGACGTGTTGGTCGAAGGAGAAATTTGCAATTTGGATGAGCTTGTGTTATGTTTTTCGCTGATGATAGTCGTATTAGAGCACGAATATGACTTACTTACTAGCCAACATTTTGTTTTATTTAGTTAACAACAAATTAATGGTAATCGAATCACGGCTATTAAAAGTCATTATTTTTAGCGATGTGAATTGTGAATAAACTATCGTGTCGATAAATCTTTTACGTTTTCCATCCCTACCCTAGCACGGATGACAGAACCAAAGAGCATGTAGACAGAACGATGACGTTTCGTTCCGAATCAATAAAATAGCTATGCTCAAAATATGAATGTAAAATAATAATTTGAAACAAACTAAAAACCGGTAAGTTTTCCGAAAAATAAAATATCTTTCTGACCTATAATTTTACATTTCAAACCTTTCAAAGGGGTGGAAGCGAAACTTTAATCCCTTTAAAGTTAGTTAGTGTATACCTCTTGGTAGAGTAGTATATGTATGCATAAAGTAATATCTATATGTTCCTTGATTGATTCACACGGTGTATATGCTCTTTGCGGTGTGAAAAACACTTCTAGGTATACACTATTAAGTACATATTTATTGTGAAATGTAATAAAGAAAACAAAAACAAAACAATGATCATTATTTATTCAGCTTCCATAATCTCCGGTAGATCTCTATCACTCTCCTGATTGAAATAGTCCTCAGGCATCACATAGTTATCTGGCGGCCGCATTGGTCCATACATTTTCTTTTTTTCACTGGTTCTTTCTTTCCCACTGGCTTCATTTTTATCATCACTTAACTTATCACTGTTTTTAGTCAAATTATTATTTTCACTAGATTTTTCCTCTTTTTTCTCTCTCTCTTTACTGTTAACTAAACTCTCTTTGCTTTTGGATGTTTCTGGAACATTCTGTTGTTTTCTAGAATCTTCTTCATCAGAATCAACTTCTTCGACGAATTCTTCTTCTTGTTTCTTCTCTTTTGGTGTAGGTTTCTTTTCGCCGTCTGTTTTTAGTTTTATTCTGAAAACATGTCAAAATTTAGTTTTTGCAGCTTCAACAAAAGAAAAAAGTCCATGCCATGAGTGCTTCAGGAAAACAAAGTAGTTGTGAAAGGGTGTTCTTATGTCGCAAAAACTAAAATAATTAGACAGCACTAAAATTTATTCCATCCTTTTTATTTCGATCGATATAATAGGGACGGAAACATTTTTAGTGCTGTCATATTAGTTTAATTTTGAATTGACACAGTAGTGGCAATTCTGGATGCGACATCTGAGTTGACACCATTATGTACTTAAATTGCCGTGTGTAATCAAAATAAATAAATAAATATCCTTGGACATTCCACACGGCGTCATCTAGCCCCAAGCTAAGCAACTTAATGCTTGTGTTATGGTAACCAGATGACTGATAAACTACATAGATACATATTTTTTTGTAAATACATACATAATATACATAGAAAACACCCAGACACGAAACAAATATTTGCAGATTGTAGATGATCGAATCAAAACACACGTATTTTCAACGACAGGAGAAAGTTAAGGGTGCAGTTAGAAAGATTGTGTATCGAAATCATAGGTACTTTAAAACAAAAATAGTAAGCCGCGCGTCGTGATTTTTCCATAAGTTCGCAACGACTACTCGAGCTACCCGCGCATACAAAAAAAATATAATAACTTCGTCTAATTCCACCCTCAACAATCAATCTCTTTATATATTTTTAAACTGCCAACAGATGGCGTTACATGTAGCAAAAAACACAAATTATGAATAAAGAAGTTTTTAACAAATATTGTAGCTACGAGTAAGACATACCTACCTAATATTAAATAATTATGTCTAAAAATATACTTCGACGTGTGTCGCCTACAATCCACCCCCTTAGTGCTGAAACTGAGCAGCTAGAAAAAAAATCAAAAGGTCAGTGATAAGCACTAACATTCTGCGGGTTCAAGTAGTGCGACACGCGTCACCGGGCGGCGCAGCAGCCCCCTGCACGTGCGCACGTCCACGGCGCGCACGCGGCCGTCCTCCGCTGTATGGGCCGCACTCACTACTCCGTGCCGCCAACAACCACGATCTAAATTTGGTTCTACTATCAAAACGTAGTCTCCATCTCGCAACGCTCTCTCGTCCCTACACCATTTCTGCCTAGGTATCAAAGTAGGGAGGTACTCTTTCAACCACCGCGACCAAAACATGTCAGCTAATCTTTGAACAGCACGCCATTTTTTCCTAAGACATAGATCATCGTTATCATACCTGCCAAATGTGGGGCTGTTTGATGACGTACCTAGCAAGAAATGATTCGGTGTTAAGGCTTCAGGATAATTAGGGTCAACGGAAACGTAAGTGATAGGGCGACTATTTACAAGCGCTTCTACTTCAGCGAATAAAGTAAATAGCGTTTCAGGGTGTGGAGCGCGTTCTTTAAGTACGGCTTTCAATGCCGTTTTCACAGTGCGAATCATACGCTCCCAGGCTCCACCCTGCTCGGGGGCTCCGGGGGGTATGAACCTCCACTCGATACCTCGTACGGTACCGTCATCACGAAGTTTAGTCTCATCGAGATCCAATAGACTCCGTTTCAACTCACTGTCAGCTCCGCGCAGGTTCGTCCCGTTATCTGAATAGATAACGCTGGGCGTCCCACGGCGAGCTATCATGCGCCTGAGCGCCATAATGGTTGAGTCTGTACTCAGACTTTCACTAATTTCTAAATGAATGGCTCGTATCGTCAGGCACGTGAACATCACGCCGTACCTTTTGGATCTCTTTCGGCCGATGGTTACTTCCATGGGTCCAAAGAAATCCACCCCCGTAAAGGTGAAAGGTCGGCGGTTGTGCTGCAGACGAGCAGCGGGCAAGTCCGCCATGCGCTGCGGCTGCGGCGCGGCGCGGCGGTGTCGGCAGAACGGGCAACGCGCGGCGACGGCGCGCACGGTCGGCCGTAGTTTCAGGATCCAGTAGCGTTGTCGTAATTCATTTATGACAAGCTCGTGAGCGCCATGCATAGCTTTTCTGTGGTAGTAGTCAACAAGTAGACGAGTTATCTGATGACGACCATCGAGTATTGCGGGTCGTTTAGCAGAGTGTGAGACACCATCGACTTTGTCGATTCGACCGGCTACTCGTAAAATATCGGTATCGTCCAGATAGGGTGTTAACGTTAACAAACGACTGTTTGTTAAAAGAGGCTTGTTTTGCTTTAAAAGCTCAATGTCGTGTGCAAACGAGTCTTGCTGAGATTTCTTAATCAGATGCAGCTCGGCTTCGTTCATAAGCGCGACATTCAAACAAGCTTCTTTTCGTTGACAGCGTCTGATGAATAAAATAATTCGAGCGGTCACTCGTACGAGTCGTAACCATGATGAGTAATTATTTTCGTTAGGTAAGAAGTCAACATCTTGAGTCGTTACTGTACTCACACTCCTTTCCTCGCATACAACATCAGCTGGTAACGGCTTTTTCGAGAGCTTACAATCCTTAGGCCAAGTTTCCTCCGGCTGCCGTAAGAATTGAGGTCCTCGAAACCATATGTTGTCGTACGTCAGAGGTGGCGTTTCGTCTTTCGTAGCTAGGTCAGCTACATTTAATTTTGACGGTACGTATCGCCATTCTGATAGACTTGTAAGCTCGTCAATTTCACCTAAACGATGTGCTACGTACGGCTTATAACTTCTAGGATCACTCCTAATCCATTGTAGGACTGTCTGTGAATCAGTCCAGAAGTAACGCTTATCAGACTTAACATCTTTATGTTCTCGCTGGAGCGAGTCTGCAAGTCGCGACGCGGTAAGTGCGCCTTGTAGTTCCAGCCGGGGAACGGACACTGGGCGCAATGGAGTTACTCTGCTTTTACTAGCGGCAAAACAAACTAAAACCTTTCCGTCGACTCGAGTAAAACGCCAATAAACAACTGCGGCGTAAGCTTTAATTGAAGCGTCGCAAAATATGTGTAGCTGTTTATTTACTATAGAATCGTCATTATCTACAGATGTGTGCTGATAGCACTGAGTCCAGCTATCAGCGTTGTTATACCACCGAGGTATGCGTAGTGATTCTAAAAGTTTCAATTCATCAAGCCAATGTAACCACTTGGTATGCTCAGCAGAATGGATGCGGCATTTCCAATCGACTTTACTTCTATGAACATCTTGAAAAATGATTTTACTTTTAATAATGAATGGTGCTAAAAATCCATGTATATCGTAAACAGACATAATTATACTAAGCATTTGAGATTTCGTAGGTGGCGTAGAACCATTTAAAATATCGATAGGTATCCTATTTAGCGAAATCTGAAATCCGAATGAATCGTCGGCAGGATGCCATATCAAACCTAAAGTGCGCTCACTTGCATTCATTGCTCCATGTTTGAACTGCACGGCAGATTGTGCGAGCGCCTCAGAAGGAATAGAATCTAAAACCGGTTTGCTATTACTCGCCCAACCTCTTATCTCAAAGCCACCTTTCGCATGAATGGAAGTTATATCTTTTACTAATTGTATAGCAATGTTTTCACAGCTCGTCGAGTACAAACAATCATCCATATAATGATTATTTATGATCACATCTACAGCCTCGGGGCTCGAATTTTTATACTTAAGAGCATTTTTATTTTTGACATATTGAGCTATGAAAGGGGAACATGTTGCACCGAAAATTAAACTTTGCATAGCACAAACTTTAATCGGACCATTCGAAGACTCTTGCCACAAGAACCTAAGTACATGTTGATCAGCAGGTCTTATACTAATTCTAAGAAACATATCGCGAATATCCCCAATTATAACTATTCTATTCTCACGAAATCTAAGCATAATTCCATACAGAGAATTATATAAATCCGGTCCTGTTAATAAAAAATCATTTAAGGACACACCTTCAACTTTAGCGGCGGCATCAAAAACCAACCTTAACTTATTAGGTTTATTAGGATTCTGTACCCCAAAATGCGGTAAATACCAAACAGGATCAGCTGTTAGTTCGTTATCAGTAAGCTCTCGAGCGTAACCATTATTTAACAATTTAAATATTTCTTTTCTATATCTCTCGGCGTAATCAGCGCTTTTATGAAATTTACGTAACAATAATTGCTGACGTGAGTAGACATTATTGTAGGAGTCAGGCATAATAAAAGTATCTTTTCTGAATGGTAAACCTACTTCCCATTGATCGCCTACCTGACGTGCTGTCTTATCTAAGATTTCGACTGCGCGAATATGATCTGTATTCTTATTATTTATTTATTTATTTATTAGATCACTTACGTATAGCACACCAACACAATTGTAAAAGTATAATAACTATGAATAAAATAATTAAGTGTCAATACAATTAAAAGTGAAGACAGCATGTAATAAGTTTTAGAGCGAGTAACAATAATGAAAAATTAATACCTAACACGCATTAAAAACAAAGCGAATAAATTAAGGCGGATAAAACAATAAATTAATTAAAATTATAAAATTATTAATAACAATAAGAAGAAATAAAATAAAAAAACAGATTAAGGCAAAAAAGTAGGTACTTACACAAAAAAAAAAATCATTACAATTAACAAAAATATGATAAAATAAAATTAAAAATTACACCTTACATTTACATTTAAAATGTTCTCTAACTTTATTCACCCTATCATTAAAAAGATCAAACGAGTTCGATTTAGCTAAAGCATTATATTGCCTCGTGATTCTACACATTGGCGAATGATGTCCCAAATTAGATTTGGAGCCATTCTCACGTACTAAAGGCGAAATTCCTATCAAGTCAAAGTTAAAAGATTTCTTTATCAATTCATTAAGTTCGCTAATTTCAGACACATCATTATCGACAGAATGAGCGAGATGAAAGACATTTTGTTCACTTACCAGGGCCTTGGAGGAGTGAGTGCGACCACGGTGGAAACCATGTATAGTCCATCCCAATCGACAGCGCGATGCGTACAGCGAGTTCTGGTCTCCGTGTATTATTTCTAGTGGAGCTATTAGGAAATAATTATCCTCACCAATTAATAACTGCGGTTTCACACTAGCATCGGTACAAATCATATGCTTGATATGAGATAAGTGTGTACTATTTACACCATTCAAAACAGATAAATTTTGTGAACACAATTTTAACTGAGAACATTTGCGTAATTTACACTGATAGCTTACGTTATCGTGTCCCGTTATTTCTACCTTTACACTAGGTACTTCCGACTGATACACTGATAAGCCAAACGCATCAACAAACTTTATAGGGCGCGCACTAACACATTCTAAGCCTAAAGAGTTAGCAAGTTCTGCGTCGATCACTGACACCTGTGCACCCTCGTCCAGGAGTGCGTAGGTATTCACAACACCTTTTGGTCCTCGAAGCTGGACGGAGACCACCTTCAATAACGCGAATTCCTCAGGGGCAAGGCTAGCATCGTCTCCATCTCGAGCGAAGTGCATCATAGGCGCGTCGGATTCCTCTGACGGCAGTACAGGATCCAAGTTCGTTGTAGCTTTATCAGCTGATTGTGACGTCATCTCGGGTCTAGTCCAGTGCAGCAAGCGGTGATGTGCCATGCCACAGTTATCGACGTCACACTTAGGTGCGGGACAGTTATCTTTATTGTGTCGAGTTATAAGACAACAATAACATAGTCCACGCGTTTTAACGAATCTCCATTTATCTCTGCGCATTGCGCGTTTGAATATGCGACAATCTGGTAAAGCATGATTGCCCTTCTGGCAGAATCGGCATGTATTGTCAGCTGCGATCGCGGCGACAGAAGAGGTGTAGACGGTACGATGACGATACTTGTCTTCAGTGCGCTTTGTAGGAGCGTCCATGGGCTTCTTGTCACGGGGCTGAGTACATCCGACGACTGATACCATTTCAGCCTCAACCTTCAAAAATGTAGCCAGTAGTTCTAGTCTCGATCTGCCTTCTCGTAGTCGATTGTAGGCAAACTCTGTCCATCGTCCAATCAGTGTACTCGGCAATTTAGATATAATAGCTGCAGCGAGTTCTGGACTTCGTAGGTAGTCGGTCTGATCTAGTGCGCGTATTGTAGCTACGCAATTATTTACTTTGATGGACAAGTTGATCAAGTCATGTTGATAATATGTAGGTAACGATGGTAGCTTCTTCAATTGCATCGTTATGTTGCTAATAATAATATCAGCTCGGCCAAACCTGAGTTCGAGTGCTTCTATGACTGCTGAGGGCGGAGTGTTGCCGATCAGCAAGTCAGTCACAGCTTCTTTGGCCTCACCTCGTAGAGATTTACGGAGCCTCCACAGGTTTTCACTGTCACTGAATTTGCATACTCGTGACGAATCATCATATGCATTTTTAAAATGTAACCACTCGATGCAGTCACCACTGAATATAGGTAGCTCACGTGGCGTGGCAAGGCGGCTCAGAAGTTTATCTTCATGCTTTGATGATGATGATTGAGTCATTAGATCCTTCAACGTATGGGCTAGTTGTTGGATGCTGTTGTCGTGCTGGACTGGTGATGCACAGTTTCTGTCCAGCCACTTCTCCACGTTCTCGTGCTTGTTCTTATGACTGGAAAGGGACGAACAATAGGCGCCAACAGATTCTGCGACAGGATCGACATCCGTGCCGACTGAATGAGCTTTCTCACTTTCACAGTCGACTTTGGCAAGGTCAGCTTGTAACTTCTTGTCAATTAAATCCATCTGAATCTTGGCTTTAGCTTCCGCCGCTTCCAATTCGAGTTGCTTACGACGTGCAACTGACGAGGTAGTAGACTTCTTAGTACACACAGTAGATTTCGAGGCACAAGTAGATTGGTGCGCAGTGCCACGCGGTGACATCTTGCCCGGCACTGGTGTTGAAATGTGTCCTTCTCGTGGCAATGTATGACAATCGGTGCCGCGAGGGAGCGTAAACTTCATAAATTCTTTCTTCATAGGTGCACTCTGTAACTTGTTGGATTCCACAAGTTCTTGTCGTTGACGACGTGTGAGAACTTTCGATGGCGTCGTGTCCGACATGACGCGATGTACTTCAGTTCACTGATTGTAGATCCGGCTCGAAGGACCAATGTAGATGATCGAATCAAAACACACGTATTTTCAACGACAGGAGAAAGTTAAGGGTGCAGTTAGAAAGATTGTGTATCGAAATCATAGGTACTTTAAAACAAAAATAGTAAGCCGCGCGTCGTGATTTTTCCATAAGTTCGCAACGACTACTCGAGCTACCCGC
Source organism: Xanthorhoe designata (assembly GCA_963582015.1). Classification (NCBI taxonomy): domain Eukaryota; kingdom Metazoa; phylum Arthropoda; class Insecta; order Lepidoptera; family Geometridae; genus Xanthorhoe; species Xanthorhoe designata. Next base: position 222,982 of record OY757059.1, read on the forward strand.
GCATACAAAAAAAATATAATAACTTCGTCTAATTCCACCCTCAACAATCAATCTCTTTATATATTTTTAAACTGCCAACAGATGGCGTTACATGTAGCAAAAAACACAAATTATGAATAAAGAAGTTTTTAACAAATATTGTAGCTACGAGTAAGACATACCTACCTAATATTAAATAATTATGTCTAAAAATATACTTCGACGTGTGTCGCCTACACAGATCATGCAAACATTTGTCCCGCAGCGGGGATCGAACCCGCAACCTCTGCGTCTCAGGCGGGCTTTCGCCCACTGCGCCACAGAGGTCGTCGTAAAATACTTTTAAATACCTTTTCCCATAGACAACAGAGTTAGTAACGCGTAGTTTCTTGTCATCTCTCTTCAGTAATGGCGGCAAGTGCGCGGGTCGCGCCAAGTCGGCGAGACGTTGCGTCTTCGACAACTCGCCTTTCAACTTCTGTAGCGTCATCTGTGATGTTTAAAAATAAAAAAATGACTTTGACTTTGACTTGACTAACTTGAATTATAATGACATGGTAGCGGCTAAATGCGTGGCAAAAGCCGGCGAAGCCAAAATAAAGAAGGAGAAGAAGAAAACAATGAAATTTAAAATTAGAAAAAATTAGAAAAAATCTATTAAGACTTCTTGTTCTGGGTATCCCATTTGTTTAACTTTTTGGACTCGAATTCGTGAACCGACTATGACGTAATAATATACTCACTTTGCTAGTAGATATCTCTGCCTTAACACTCATGGTGGGTGCGCTCAAACTCGCTATATACAGATCCAGGTCGTCTGTCTGTTCGTCTGTGTGTTTGTTCTTGATGGACGCGCGCAGTCGCTCTAAGGTGCGATCCTCCGCGGTTATCTTGGATTGCAGATCGGCGACTTGTTTTATCTGTGGATTTCAATGTTATTGTTCAAACAAAAAGTTCCCTTCAATCAACTTCAGTCTCAATAACCTATCTATCCTTGGTTTTGCTTACTGTCAGTAGCTATTTGACGTTTTTTGTATGGAAGAAATGTCAAATATCTACCCGCAGTAAGCAAAACCAAAGATAGTTAGGTTATTGAGACTAGCCGTTATTAACGTTGATGGGGATTGTCAACAGGGATTAGTGGAATAAGCCATTAGGACGACCTCTGTGCCCGCCTGAGACGCGGAGGTTGCGGGTTCGATCCCCGCTATGGGACAAATGTTTGCATGTTCTGCAGATATTTGTTCCGAGTCTTCTATCTATTTAAGTGTGTATTCACAAAAAAAATCTGGTTACCATAACACAAGCATTAAGTTGCTTAGCTTGAGACTAGATGGCGCTGTGAAAAAATAAAAAATGGTGGCTATTCGGGATGTCGCTAAAGCTAAACTTAACTAATTTGACAGCACTAAAATTGATGCCATCCTTTTTATTTCGATCGTTATGAAAGGGACGGCAACATTTTTAGTGCAGAAAGATTAGTTTAGTTTAGTTTAGGCGACATCCCGAATAGCCACCAATGTCTTATTACTTTTAAGCTTTATTAAACGGATATTTTACAATATTTCGCAACTTTTAAAAGGAACAACTCACCAATTGATCGTAAGTGAGGACCTCTTGTTCGTTCTTAAGAGCTCCGTGTCTCTGCATTCGTCCTTTACGTTTTTTCTCCACCTGATAAATACATAATCACACTTAATATTATAAAGGTAAGTAAGTAAGTTCGTATGAGCAAGTGGCCAACTCTGGTGACGGAGTTTTAAGGCCGCCTTAAGGCCTCCGTCATGGCTTAACGACTTTAAAAGCCGGGACCGACAATTGAACGTGCCCTCCGAAGCATGGAAGCGCTCAGCTGATAATGCCACTTGCGGTCACCCATCCAAGTAGTGACCGCTCAGAACGTTGCTTAACTTCGACGATCTTTCAAGAACGTCTTAGCGAGTTTCGCCACGAGCGCTTCTATTATAAAGGTGAAAGTTTGTGTGTGTACTAGTGTATAATGATAAACTAATAATAATGAAATAAAACCTAATTGAAACAATGGTGGCTTGGTATATATTATATGTATGTGAGTGAATGTAAATAAATATTTTTCTATTTCTATTTCTATTCGAGATGTCTCCAAAACTAAAGTAAACAAAGACAGCACTAAAATTATTGCCGTCCCTTTCATAACGATCGAAATAAAAAGGAAGGCATCAATTTTAGTGCTGTCAAATTTGTTTAGTTTAGTTTTGGCAACATGTACCTGTAGCCACCAACACGTACCTGTCCCGTCCTGTCCAAGTAGTTGTCATCATCTGAATCGTAAAAGTCATCTGCACTCCAATCTCTCTCTTTACGGCGACGTGACTCTGAAAAAAAAAAAAACATTTTAGTGTTAAACCAAACTTCTCTCTTTCAGTACCAACTTTCCCTGGTGTAGGGAGTCGCGTTGGAACAGGCATTAGAATCACCTATCATGTAAGACGAAACTTAAGTGATCCTTGAGCTCCTACAAGAATAAGTGTTTTTTCTTTCTTTCACTTAGGTATTTCACTTTAAATGAAAAAACTTACTAAAAGTTAACAGCTCCAGGATTCGAACCTGCGTTACAAGCGATCGCTTTTAAGCCGAGCTGCCTGACCACTAGGCTACGGAACCGAGACAACAACCAAGCTAATACTTAACAAAAAGCTAAATACTTAACTTTAGATAAAGAAGATAAAGACGTCCATATCTCAAAAACTACCAGTCCAATTTTAATGAAATTTTCACCATCAGCTAGATAATTCTCCAGAGAACATAATAAACAAGCTAGTAACCTCACCATGCTTCGCCTGCCTGAGTAAACCCGCTCTGTCCAACACTCTGCAAGCCTCTAATGCACAAGCGAGCACAGCTTCCTTCTTCTTCCCTGTGTGGATCGCTTCGGCGATTACTGGACGCCCCCTAGCGTCGTCTAGTGGTAACTCAACTCTGGAAATAAATAAATAGATAGAGAAAAGAAAGAAAACGTTTATTTGTATAATACACAAGAAAATAGTAAGGCCAGAACAAAGAATAGAAAGAAAAACAATAAAACTGACGAAATATAGTAAGTTTAATAATATACTGGAGGCAATTCTGAGTGTCGCAAAAGCTAAACTAAGCTAACTAAAATTGTTGCCATCCTTTTTATTCCCATCGCTATGAAAGTGACGGCAACAATTTTAGTTAGCTTAGTTTAGCTTTTGCGACACTCAGAATTGCCACTACTATAAGGTTAAAAATAGCCTGAGTGACATCTCTAGAATGACTTTATTTTAGTAAAATTAAAGCGCAATTATGACAATATTTAAATCACAGTTCCTAGCAGTCCTTCATCTATATCGTCCTCAGTAATACTATCGTTCTTGGTAATCCATGCATAATAAGGTAGGTACTACGTACTACTATTTCCTCAAACATTGTGGTGTCCCAACGGGGCTCTTGTTGCGGCCAAACCCAATTTTTAAGACCTTATGTACCAACTTGAAGCAATAAATGAATATACTAACTTGCAAATATACTGTCCCTGTCCCCTTTCCTGACAGTCATACTGCAGCTCATGTCCCTCTCTTTCGAAGTACCCTCGCAGGGTCTTCTTGGGGTCCGAGAGGTAGAGCTCCTCGTTGCTCGGCACAGCAAACGGGTTCTCGGAGAGGTCTGTCTCGTCTTCAGCATCCTCACCTGGAAATGGACTTGGTTTTGACTAACTCTTATAATAGGCATGATGACTAATTCTGAAAAACCATTCTAATTAAGTTCTTATCTCCTTTGTATAAAAAATCAATATAAATTAATATTTATTAGCCCAAAATTTAGTTTTTAAAAACACATTTTGTGTTTGATAACAAACACTCGCATTTGTCATGGCGCCTTTTTACTGAGGCGTGACGTCACCTCTTAGCAAACAGTTGCAGCTTATTTACACTATTGCAGTTCACCCCGAATGGGGTCTCGCGCACGTTGATGTCTGTAAACAAACAGCGGTTCGAATCCCGTTAGAATCTATAATTTGATAAAAACTTTCATTTTAAAAACAGTAACCACTCACCCATCCCCCAATCAATCCCCTGCTCTTCTCTCTTCCTCTCCTCTTCCATTTTCTCCATCTCTCTCTTCTCCTTCGCCTCGCGGATCATTCTGTCTCTCTCCGCCCTCATCTCTTCTGCTTTCTGTTTGATCTCGGTAACGGTGAGGTCTGATTCTCCTTCACAGTCGAAATCTGGACCCTGGATGAGATTTAAGATTTTTAAACTACTGTAGTGCCTGGGACATGGTTGAGATGGAATATGCTTGTAGCACCTTAACCATCTTTTCAGCTAAGCCACAGGAAATACAATGGTCGTAGGTCTTGCCACGTAAAAAAGCGCTGGCTGTCAAACTGCTCCGTGGTCGATGATTTGTGGAGAGGTGTTGCGGCGCACTTCATACCATTGATTTAGCGAGTGCTATTGGTTCGTCAGCGAGTGAACACAGGCGCAAACATACCCCCGCTACTTCCCCGACCAAGCTCTTTTTACGTGACGCGACCTGTCCCTGGTCTACATAGGGTAGCCATATCGAACGTCCGGCGCAGGACTAGACGACGCTGTGTGGAATGTCCAAAGATATTTATTATTATGAGAACTTTAGGAAATTAAGTATTTTAATTTAACATGTATAGAGTTTTGTTTTGTTGCTTAATTTAATAAATTTAGTTTTTATTTTTGATTACTACGTAGGTTCATAATAATAATGATTATCAAATAGTGCTGTGCAGCCTGTAATTTATTTATTTATTCAGTTGCACCAACAAAGTGAACACCATTACATTGTAATAAATAAGTATGACTAAAAATTATTATAAAACTAAGTGCCACCTCAATTATAGGTACACATTATCATAGTATTTTTAGTTGAATGTTTTTTACAATGTGTAATTATGTGTACTGTTGGCGTTGCCTTATAAAATAAATAAATAAATAATACTCACCACAAGTATATAAGTCCTCGTACTATTCCCAAATTTGATCTGATGTCCGACCCTCGTTCTTGTGTAGTGCGCTGGTTTGAGCTTGTCTTTATTCAGGTAGGTACCGTGTGTACTGCCTAGGTCGTATAGGTACCAGCCCGGGGATGGCTCGTCTGCGGAGGCATTAGCTTTGTATTGGAGTATGCAGTGGTGTCTGAAATAGAAAAAAGGAAATCTAAAGTATGAGAGCTAACTGGTTTCCTCACGGTGCTTTCTTTCACCATTGAAAACTCATGTTAAAGCGACACGCCTAAGGCCGTATACAGAAAGAAAGCTTGAAACTTATAAGCGCTTACCGGCGCTTGTCAACGCTGGTCCGTTCTACACAAAGGAAGCAGGTTGAAGCAGAACAAGCAAAATGTCGGACTCATCGGATGATGATTTGGCATTTTTTAAATGGCAGTGCCCAGCGTTGACCAGCGCGTGTTGAAGCTTGTCGGAACTTGTCGGCATCGTTCAGTGCTTATCGGCGCGCGTTCATAGGCTGGTAAGCGCTTATAAGTTTCCAGCTTTCTTTCTGTATACGCACTAAAGAGATGGCAGGTGCTTGATCTGGACACGAAAAGCTGAAATAAATGCTGACGCAGAACCAAAATGGTGACATTCAGTGGAAAGGCGCCTTAAAACAAACCCTCTCAAGAACGGATCTGATTATGGCTACACAGCCGACCGCAGATACATTGAAGAAAAAAAGAAAAAAAAAAAAAAAGAGACGAAAAGTCCATTGTTGAACCCACGAATTTCGAACCTTGGCCAACACGGCTTTTTAGTTAGGCAACAGCAGCAGGGAATGGGTTAGCAGAACAAGTTACCTGGATATAGTAGGATGTGCCATGGTCACATCACAGTTGGGCAGTCTCCCAAACACGTAGTACGGCTGCTTTGTTAAATCCACTCGCTCCACTATCAACCCTGACTTAAGCACTTCTAATGCATAATCTGACCCTGGAATAAAGTTTATTCGATGTAGATTAGGCCATTTTGGTTATTAAAAATCCTACTATATTATAAATCTTACTTCCTACTATATTATAAAGGTGAAAGTTTGAGAGTGCGTTATTGTATAAGTAGGTATGTCTTTCATGCTCAAATGGCTGGACGGATTTCAATGAAATTTGGTACCAGAATTGCTTCCCTGGATTAAAAAATAGGCTACTCTTGATCCTGGTCTTCCCACGGGAACTATTCACTGTGGGGCGCAGCTAGTAATCTATAAATATGCAAAACATAATTCATTATCCACAGCCCAACTTTACATACTGCGAGGCATAACCCTCCTATAGTTTATGCCATCCACTATGACCCTACGCTAGTCTGATCCATTGTTTACCCGATTCAATGTTTACTCTTGTTAAAGAAAATATATTTATTCGCCCCAAGAACACGTAATAATTATGTAAATGTAACAGTAAATACAAAGAAAAATAATAATAATAATATTTTAGGTAAGACAAAAGACTTACATAACACATACAAGAATATTATTGAAGAAAAAGAAAAATAAATGTGTTGCGTGGGGTCAAATTAGGTCCCTGTCTCAGCATATGCTGCACCTGTCCTAGGTAGGTAAGGTGCAGCGCTGGTTAACAAATTGTTGGCCAGATGGGTTAGTGGAGAAAGTCACAGTTTTAAATCAACTAAAAGAAAATACATTGACACAATCTTTGGTGAAAGAAAACCTGCAAACACCAGACACTGCAAAGAGAGGTGAACTGTCTTTAGTATTTGATGGCTTTTATGTTTTTCACCAAAATATGTTTATTATGTCAGCCGTATGAGTATGGACAGGTGGGCGGCAGTCGTCACACAATGGGTGCCTGCAGATGGGCGACGGAGCCGGGGCAGGCCGCGGAAACGTTGGCGTGACGACCTCGATATATTTAGGAAAGACTGGTGGGAAGTGGCGAGTGATCGCGAGTGTTGGAAGGAATTGGGGGAGGCCTTTGCCCAGCAGTGGGATGATATAGGCTAATTAAAAAAAAAAAAAAAATGTTTATTATGATTGTCTTTCACAATTATGTGAATACCAACCATCAGGACACAATCCAGACCACTTTGGCTCTTTATAAGCGATCGGAGCACTCAGTTCTTTTGCCGATTCCTGAACAACAGTCAAATTTGTACTTTTGCTTGGTTCCAAAGTTTCCTTTGCTGTACTTTCTGGTATTATTTCCTCAGTTTTTTCTTGAGGAGTAACTGCAGGTTGACTCTTGGCCTTTTTAGGCAGCTTTCCGATCCGTCCAATAAGCACAGGCTTTTTAAAAGGCTCATCTTTTACTGTTTCTGAGTTTTCGGGTGTTGATGTTTCGTCCTCCATTATAGGTTATGTATCGTATAAACTTTCGTATTGATACGAAACGACGTCTATGTGTTAATAAATAATAGTTTTAAACTAAAATCTCCAACAGTACATAACAATAGTTCTGAAAATATAAAAATAAAATAAACAAACAACAACACAAGTAAGTACACAAGGACACTTTTTTGACGTATTACGACCAAAGAGAATATAAACACTACGTTTTAATACGACTTGTGTGTTACCGATGACTTACTAAAAAATAGTTTGTCTAGGTTTCTGGAACAAAATAAAACCGGTAAACTATCCGAAAAAGATATAAATTGTAAATAACATCTCTATTATCTCGTCTCTAGGGTGTGAATGAACTACACAAAATCAGTCAATAAAAGTAAATCATTCATTCAAATGTTGTGTTAATAGTAAGGCTGTGTACTCACAATCCAACAATCAAAAATAATAAAAATTATCAGTCGTAGAATTAGAGCTCTCACTCAATGTACAATTACCTCTTAGATTGTTTTCTTTTATTCTCATTTATTTAAATAAACACTCTACAAAGAATTAGACAATTAGACAAATATACCTAAACTCATATGAAATCATAATTAATAAACGAATGATAGGTACCTACAATAGAAAAGAATAAAATAAAAAGAAAAAGTTTTATTTTCCATCAACATAAACAGAATACTTATACATATTCGTATAATAGATAACAAGACGTGTCCTAATCAATGAGTTTCCACAAATTAGCTTACCTACCTACTTACGTATTTTTTTAACTTAGCTCGAATAATTTCATATCTATCATAATAAATGTATGTATTATTGTAAAAAGTCTTAGGCATCGTCCTAATAGAAAGCGACTAAGCGATCATCGCAAGTTCGCGCGATTTTCAATCGTTTGAATCCGCGATCAAACATACTGATGTCGAGTAGGTGTCCTAACCGGCAATTACGTGACCACACGATGGTCGCATCGCTTATTCGCGCGATAATCGCGTAGTCGCGTTCTACTATTAGGACGATGCCTTATATTGAACAAAAACGCGACGAAGCTATTGTACACTCAGCCTAACTGAATGGTCTCAATTTGTTCATTTCATTCTATCAATCAATTCCATCAAACGAATTTTGTCAATTTGTAGAGATGGGCGTTTTCGTTATATTTTGACATCGATGCGTATCGTTACCAAGTAAGGCGCATCCGATGCCGGCATCGTTTTTTTAGGCATCGATTCGACTATGGAATTTGCTAAAGTTAGGTGCCGGCTGAAGTCTGCTTAAAGATACTCGGTAACGGTGCCATAATGATAACATTTGTTGCTATTTAACGAAACTACTTCTACTCAAATACATACCTACATATTTTTTACTAGTAGACGCCAGCGGCTTCGCTCGCGTGGAAGGTACTTAAGTACCTAAATAATAAATAACAAACTAACTCACTTTTGCAATTATAATATCTAGCTATGATAAAAACACTTTCGCAAACGCAATCAATTCAATCAATCAACCACCGATCGTAACGAGAGTGAGAGAGCGAGCGATACGTTGTCGGTCGTCTTCGGTTTGTGGTGCCGGCGTGTTGCCGAGAGCCGATGCGATGCGAACTTCGCATCGCATCGGAATCGCATTGCGAAGTCAGTCAAGTCAACTCACAACTGTCTCGCTCAGGTTTGCATCGGGTGTTGCGGGCATCCGTTTTTCGATATATTGGCATCCGTTGCCGGCATCGTGTACTAGCATCGTTGTTCAAAAACGTTTTTACAAAAACGACCATCTCTACAATTTTGTCTGTCGATTCGATTGCCAACCAACAGTTCGTGTGTGATATTTTTTTAGCTACTCGTTTCGTGGAATATTGCTCAATAAATAAACTTCGCGTATGTTATGTGATACATAAAACATTTGAGTTGAATAAGTGATCAAGTGTGTTAAAAGTGTCCGCTATTTTTCAACTCGACACAACCTAACAAAGATAACTGCTATTTACCTGTAAAAAAAGTTGATAACACACCATCTACCTGTGCTCAGTGATTTCTCCGCAATGCTGACGTCCTAAGATACGTAATTCACGCAGGTAAGAGATCTTAAACGTTAAGAAAACAACAAAATTACATTCAAAATTGCGTCTTTTTGTGATTGTTCAAGTAGGTAATTTAGAGATTATATCGCCGAGAAAGTCTGTTGAGAGCTATCTATTGTTTTGGTGGTTCAATTTTATGGTTATGACACTGCAATAGCTATCGGACAATTAGTCACAGGGAAATTGGATCTTGGTAATTCGCTAATTATACGCTAAACCATGAATCCAGTTGTCTTTCGACTTTCCTTGTGTATTATAGTTTGCGCCCGCGGTTTTACCTTTTACCTGTTATTATTATTATTATACCTAATTAGGACATACCTCTGACTACCCCCAAACATCTTAAAAGGATCTAAAAATTACCTTTAGATAAGATCCGAAAGAAATGTCTACCGCTCCCTGGGATACAGTCATGATCATATTTAATTTTTAATTTCATTATTATTATTAGCAGCCCTCAATGTCCCACTGCTGGGCAAAAGCCTCCCTACTCTCTTTATATATCCTCCCTCTCCTGGGCTAGAATGGTCCAGTCTTTTACTTGTAATGTAGCCTTATTTATTTATTTACGATTATGAAGGATAAATACTTTTAAAAACAAATGATTGCTGTTGGTATTTGAACTGATTTTGAATATACAAAAAGGTTTCATATTTGCTCCTAAAGATTTACTGTTCTTTTATATTATTAATAACCCTCAACTCGAACAAAATGTAGCCTGTCATTTCCCAAGGTCCTAGGGTCAATATAAAATATTATGGGTTATGTCTATAAACCCAATTTTATATAACACATTATTTCCCTTAAGCATAAATCCCAAAAAAAACCTAATTTGTCTACTATTGTCGAATATTCAGTGAATATTATTATTACTCTTTTTTTGAAGTTGAGTAATGAAACAAACAGCCCCTGACTAAAGGCCCATTTAGACCGGGAGAGTTTCTCGTACGTTTCCTTACGAGAAACCATACGCTACTATCACAAGCAATAATCGCCATAACACAATCATATCGAAATGTTTACATCCAGGCAAGAACAGAAACTCTCCCCGTCTAAATGGGCTTTAACCCTCTGTAAGAACTTGAAAGGGTTTCAAATGTTATCTATCATATTTAAAAAATATTAACGGGACTTAATCGCGTATTGAAATATGTTTTCAAGCCGCGATAGTTTAAAAAGTTATCTATCACAACCAAGGCTACAATTTTGATTGTAGAATATTTTTACTCTACATTCATAACATTCTTATCAAAATCACAGCTTTCACTGATAACGGCTAATTTCAATATCTATCAGTGATAATGCACTTTACCTTGACTGTGCTTGATTCATCATCATTATCATACTCACAACACCCTCATACAGAAGGAGGCTTAAGAGAAAAGACGTCATGCAGCTCAAAGACTGAAAATGAAGAGTACCAAATGCCGAGAAAGCAGGAGTGCTCTGCCCGATAATATACCCACAGACCATCTGCTCATAATTTAATAACTGATCGCAGATAATACTAGAGAAAAAAAAAAAAAAAAAAAAACATCATTATCATTTCCGTAGGACGTCCACTGCTGGATATAGGCCTCCCTTATAGATTGTGGTTTCGGTTGGAAGCAGCCTACATCTCGTAAACAAAATCATCTCTTTGAAAGTTCAGAGAGCGAGCAAGTGAAGCGATTAATCGTCTGTCGCACTCGCTCACTCGCTTATAGCCCAGCGATAAAACATCGCTAACTCGGTTCTAGCTTTTAATTCTACTCGTTACTCGTTCATTGTTTCCGGTAAAACTGCCTCAGACTCAACTCACACCAAAAGAGCATTGAAGAGCAGCGTGCAGTTTCAGTGTCATACGAATTTCAACTTTATTTTCATTGCTACAATACTTATTATCGCAGAGAAGGCGCGCGTATTCGAATTCGCCGGAATTCCCGAGAAGCCGCGGGCATCCGCGCGACTCGTTCGAGTTTCTCATGCGATAATAAGTATTATGTAGTAATGAAAATAAAGTTGAAATTCGTATGACACTGAAACTGCGCTCCGCTTCTCTGCTCTTCGATGCTCTTTTGGTGTGAGTTGAGCCTTAGGGGTTGTTGGTGCGCCCACCCTTCGTTACGTCACAGCCCTTAAATACCAAGGTCATGAAATCAATGCATAGGGCTTCAGAGTTTTCCACTGATAAGTACAGTTGACAATAGGAATTTATGAATTTTGTATGGTTTAAGATCGATGCCGACGGGATTCGTGCTCGCATTCAAACAATGCGCAAGCCGGCCTGCTTTAACCAACTCAGCACGGAACCTATGATATTGATCAGCATTCTTCTTCCATAAGGGGGTAGTCAGAGGTATGTCCAAATACATACATATTTGGTACATGCCCGCCCACCTCTGACTACCCTCTTAGACATCTTCGAAAAGATCTAAAATGCCTAATGATCTGAAAGAAATGTCTAAGTCCGCTCCCGGGATACAGTCGTGATCATATTTCATTTCATTTTTTTTTCTTCTTCCATTCCCCTCTATTGCGGGCACCACACATTGGAGTGTTGGAACGTGTTGGTTCCAACACCATGTGAAGATCGATCTTGGATGGTTATTGGACACAAACGGAACATTGCCATTGGCCATTCTATTCTTAGCCAATGTTGGAACCAAGTTGAAGACAATGTTTGGTGCATGACGTCAGCATTCTTCTTCCATTTCCTTCATCAGACGCCATATCAGCACTCACTCCTTTCTTACTCATGTCATCCCTCACACAATACATCCATCTTTTCTTTGGTCCATCACATTAAAACTAAAATGTTTTTATGTCTATAAAATAACCAATGTCACTATTTTATTTATATTTAAGACCATATTCGATGTGTCAACAGTACAAGAAACCTGTAGAATGTCAACCAATAATTGTTAACGACGAAGGTCGGTATAAATTCATTACCTAATTTGAATATTGAAATTAAATAATCGTTATGGTTGCAATTAAATGATTTTTGATTTGAAATAACCCGTGATCTCGTGCGTAGTTCTTGATCTAGTTGTGCAACGTTCTGCGCCGTCGCAAAATGGGTGACCGCTAGTGATGTTGAACAGCTAAGAGCTTTTATGTTGGTCGATCCTTTCTATCAATCGCAAAACCTTGAAATTCTATTCTATTATCCTACTAATATAATAAACGCTAAAGTTTGTAAGTATGTAAGTGTGTTTGTTACTCTTTCACGCGAAAACTACTGAACGAATTTGGCTGAAACTTGGAATATACATAGTTTATGAACTGAAATAACATATAGGCTACTTTTTATACAGTTAGGTACTACGAGGGCGAAGCCGCGCGCTAGTAAGCTAGTGAATATTTACGTCTGTCTGGGGTTCTATCTTGAGGCACCCCTTGTTGTAGTCAGGGATGTTTTGTCGATAACACAACAGCTATTTCTCGATTTAGATTTGATAAATGGACGCGAGCTCAGTGTTGTGAGTTGTTGGCGACTATTGTTTCTATTCTGTCGTATGGAATGCTGCAAAATCACACTAATCACATTAACACACTAAAATATCACATCACATCACACTATCACACTAATTTTATAAAGGTGAAAGTTTGTGTGTAAGTGTGTTTGTTTCTCTTTCACGCTCAAACAGCTGGACAGATTTGAATGAAATTTGGTACCAGAATTGCTTATGCCCTGGATTAAAGAATAGGCTACTTTTGATCCCGGTATTCCCACGGGAACGGGAACCATTCTCCGCGGGTAACACTGCGGGGCGCAACTAGTAAAGTAATATTCCACGTTATTTTTTTTACATTTGACACAAAAAGAGGAGTGTTAAGGTTGTATGCGTGAAACTAGCGCAGCCGCCATCTAAATATTTTATCTTATTATTACGTTGAACAAAGGAATTAGAAAATATATATTGTGAGTAAATGTCACGGGTTTATTATTTGACCACTGGGTGTTTACACTAGAAAACACCCAGGATCGAGACGATATATCAGAATCGTACAAACATTGATCCCGCAGTGGGGATCGAACCCGCAACCTCTGCGTCTCAAGTGGGCTTTCACTGCGCCACAGAGGTCGTACCTTGAACCTAGAAAGAAAGAAAATCTTTAATTCTGGTGGGACCTCAAGGATTACTTCAGTTTCGTCCTACATCCTAGGTGATTCTAATGCCTGTTCGCGACTATCTACACCAGGGAAAGACACAGGCAAGAACCTGGTGGTGTGGCCTAGTATTTTTTTAAAAGCGATCCCTTAATCTTAATAGACGAAGCGCTCGTGGCGAAGCTTGCTAAGACGTTCTTGATAGATCGTCGAAGTTAAGCAACGTTCTGAGCGGTCACTACTTAGATGGGTGACTGCAAGTGGCATTATCAGCGGAGCGCTTCCGTGCTTCGGAGAGCATGATAAATTGTCGGTCCCGGCTTTTAAAGTCGTTAAGCCATGACGGAGGCCTTTAGGCGGCCTGAAAACTCCGTCACCAGAGTTGGCCACTTGCTCATACGAACTTACTTGACTTTAATAGACTGGACAAAAGTCTCATTGATCTAAGACTAAGTGGGTGGCTTGGCTACCATGCTATCTCAGTCGGTTACACAATGTCGGTTAAGCGTTGCAAATTCTATTGTGTAGATATAAAGGCAGGAAGATGCGCTGTAACAAGACACTTTAGTTAGGAAATACCACGCATGATTGCGATGCGGTATTTTAGTTTTTTAATCTACACTTTTTAAACCCCAAATGAAGAGTGGTATTCTGAGTTTATAGTACGTTTCGCGGTTGGAACAGGCAATAGAATCACCTAGCATGTAAGACGAAACTAAAGTGTCTTTCGCGATCACAATTCATACTTTTAAATTGAAATTTACAGCAAAGACGATTAATATCTAGAAGACAGACAAAGGCCATACACAAAATCGTAACCCGATCCCGCAGTACCAGATAGCCTGAAAACTTTAAAACATCAATTTTATCCTAGAAATTTCAATACTTAGTAGTAGGTAGCAACATCAATATTCAATATTTAAACATTTTTAACTAGAAAGTAATTGAAATTTCTTGGATAAAATTGATGTTATAGAGTTTTCAGGCTATTTTTTAGGGTTACGATTTTGTGTATGGCCTTTGTCTGTCTTCTAGATATTAATCGTCTTTGTTTACAGGATTTTATCGCGTGGTCGCGGGCGAACTAAGTTCGCCCGCGACCACGGTTGTTGCCCGAAACGTCGGGAAATAATAAAAGGTAAATTACGCGATAAAATCCTGTAAATTTCAATTAGAAGTATGAAACTGAAGTGAAAAAATATTTGAATTTTGTGACAATAAATAAACAGCTAATCAAAAATACTTTAAAATAGCATATTTTAAAGAAAAACAGGTATTAACATTCTCATTGAGCGACGTAATAGAGTCAGGGCTCTACGTGGTTTTTTATTTTGTTGTTTTATAAGATATTTCTTAAAATATTAGCTTGACACTATATTTATCTTAAAACAAAGGTGGCTATTCGGGATGTCGCCAAAACTTAACTTAACTAGTTTGACAGCACTAAAAATAATAATAATAATAATAATAAGCCCCTCAAAGCCCAACCCCACGTCCGTGCTTGACCACCTAAGCCACGTGAGGGGCGGACACCTGCAACGAAATTACTAAACAGGTGACTAAAAAGGGTCATGGCAAACCCATGATGATGGAGCAAAGTAAAAATGTACGTATATGGTCGCTTCCCGGGGGTGATCGCCGGGGCACGTCTGGAGCCGATGCTGGACGTTCCAGCATGCAAGCCATCGGTGGCGAGGGTAATGGACGGCCCTCTGCCGGGTTACCCGAACAAGGTGAGTCCAACAGGAGGTATAACCTACGGCCACGGAGAAAATTAAGCCAGAGTACATCTCAAGCTGGCACTGAAGATCCCAGAAGCACAAGTGCACCTGGTGATGGAGTAACGCGACTTACCTCTCTTGAGGAAAGAGGCAAGAATCGAACCAATTGGGCTGAAGCGGACATTGAAGCCCAATCTCATTTATCCTCACCTTCATCTCTCTTTTCATCTCTTCCTTCATCTCCACCTTCATATCTCGACCCCATTACTATATCATCCGCTTATTCACTTTGCCCATCTCCCAATTCATCATCTTCATTGACTGAGGACGTTGCGCAGGCGACACGTGTCGAAAATCCTGTACCCGCCGAAGTCAAAAATCGCGTGCGTATAAAATGGAGCGAAGAAATGAACACCTTCATCCTGCGCACATATTTCATTATCACAAAACTTGAATCAGAAACTCGAGCGTACCTTACGGAGCTCCACAGTAAATTCACAGACCGATTCCCTGACATGGACATCAGTAAGCAAAGAATAGGCGATCAACGCAGAGCAATCATTCGTAGTAAGTTATTGTCAACAGAAAAAGTCTCTGAAATACGAGCGGAAGTAGAGTCCTTTTTGCTAACATACCAACACGAAACACCAACACCCTCAGCCCAGATGCACCGTACACAACGAATGCACTGGACTACGGAACACAACGAAACAATAATTAGGGAATACTATAGAATTACACAGCTAGAGACAAATAGGACTGCATATAGAAAGCCATTACATCTACACTTCATTAGTACATTTCCACATCTTGCTCACATCAGCGAACAGAGGATAGCAGATCAAAGAAGAGTTATCATAGCAAACAAGCTGATAGACGATGATAGGCTAAATGTTATCAAACAGGAACTAGCTGAAGTATTAGGCACACCAGCTACTACACAACAGAGCACACACCAAAATGAGCAATCTCAAGAGGACCTAAATATAACAACTGGGTACTACGCCATCAATGACCTACCAGTTTCAGGCGACATTACTAACACGCCAATTCCGCATCTTCAATCTTATTTTGACACAAATCAAACCCGTAACCAAGAGCTAGATGAAACTTTTTACAAAGCTTTAGAATATTTTAAAGAAACCGCCCCTACTGAAAGACCGTTTATTCCCAAACAAAAAGCCACAAAACATCTAGCAAAACTCGTAAACTATTTAAATGAATTTGTACTGACCGAAAATGTTAATGCAGACACTAGTTTTGAAACCCTTCAAACGATTATCTATTGTGTAGCATGGACAGCTGCCAAATGTAATGGATCAAGGCTTAAATTACCACCTGAATTGGGTAACAAAAATAGGAAGAACACCAAACCTAAATGGCAGAAACGCCTTGAAAGAAAGGTGGAAGACCTCCGAAAAAAAATAGGGAGACTGACACAGTACATCAACGGGAGTAGGAGTAGGACCCTCACAAAACAAGTAGATCAAATTTTGGACCAATACAGAACACATACAGTACATGAAGAAATAAACACTGATCTCTCACACTTCCTAGACACGCTGAAACAAAAACTGACTGTGGTTAGTAGCCGCCTTCGAAGATATACAGCGTGTTCTTATCGAAAGATGCAAAACGCTCAGTTTTGTAGTAATGAAAGAAAGTTCTACCAATCTCTTTCGCAAAATTCAACAAACCGCTTTTCATCAACCAATACGGCTGCCAGCAATTGTCAAAATAATACCAATGTGATAGATCCTAGTGAATTGCGTCAATTTTGGGCTCAAATATGGGAAAACCCTGCTGAACTTAGAGAAGAATCTGACTGGATCCAGAGTGAAAGCGTTAAATATTCAGACCTAGCGCCTATGGAATACGAAAGTATTCCTGTAGACGTATACCATAAAGTACTAAATGCAACACATAACTGGAAAACACCTGGGTCCGACAATATACACAGTTACTGGTACAAAAAATTGACACACATTCATCCCTTTCTGTTCAAACACATAAACACATTCATTACTAAACCTGACACAATACCAGATTATCTTACAGCGGGTACTACTTATATGATACCAAAAGACGCCAATGACTTAACAAACCCTGCAAAATACAGACCGATTACTTGTCTCCAAACTATTTATAAAATCACCACGGCTTGCCTATCCCATTTAATATACAACCACATAGACAATAACCATATACTAGCCGAACAACAAAAAGGCTGCCGGAAATTCAGCCAAGGTTGTAAGGAACAACTTACTATAGATTCAGTTATACTACAGCAAACACAGAAAAATAAATCAGACCTACATAGTATTTATATCGATTATAAAAAAGCTTTTGATTCAGTTCCTCACAGTTGGCTTATCAAGATACTTGAGATATACAAAGTCCACCCCCAGCTTGTTTCATTTTTAAGCAGCTCTATGGAAAAATGGTCTACTCAACTTCAAGCACAAACTTTCAATAGAGTAATAGAAACATCACCTATCAAAATTAGAAGGGGTATATTCCAAGGAGACGCACTTAGCCCACTATGGTTCTGTTTAGCACTCAACCCCCTATCAAACAGCCTAAATTCGATCAAACTCGGTTACTCTTTTTCTAATACTACTGACGGACAGACAGACTCAGAACAATATATACTTAACCATCTTTTGTACATGGACGACATCAAAATTTATGCCAATACTGAAAATGATCTAGAAAAATTAATTCAGATAACGGAGCAATTTTCTAATGACATTGCAATGGAGTTCGGCATAGATAAATGTAAAATTAATTCTCTTAAAGCAGGACAAACTTACAGACATACATACGAAATGGGAACTGGTGAGATAATTGATCCTTTGGGTGAAAACGATTCATACAAATATCTAGGATACCACCAAACTAAGCTGATTCATCACAAAGAAACGAAAGCAAAACTTACTCAGAACTTTAAACATCGTCTAAATTCAATCCTAAAATCTCAACTTTACTCAAAATATACAGCTAAAGCAATAAATGCCTATGCCATCCCTATCTTGACCTACTCGTTTGGTATAATTAATTGGAGTAATACGGAACTAAAAAATCTCCAACGCCTTATTAATGTCACCATGACTAAGCACCGTAAACACCACCCGCGAGCTTGCATACAGAGGCAGGTTTTACCACGAATAGACGGAGGTAGGGGCATTATCAATATTCATAACCTACACAACCGACAAATCACAACATTAAGAGCATACTTCCACAACAAAGCTGAATCATCTATTCTCCACAAGTCCGTAGTTGATCTGGATCAAAAGCTCACACCACTTAACTTACAAGACCATAACAAACAGAAAAATGAGGAACTCACTGACAAACAGAACCTAATTTCTGAATGGACCATGAAGTCTCTCCACGGAAGACATCGCCACGATTTGAGCCAACCCACCGTCGACATGCAGGCATCGAACGAATGGCTCCATCGAGGCGAACTCTTCCCTGAGACCGAAGGGTTCATGATAGCTATTCAGGATCAAGTGGTAGAAACACGAAATTACCAAAAACATATAATTAAAATACGCAACTTACCAACAGAAATGTGCAGACGTTGCAACAGTTCTTCCGAAACTATCCAGCATATAACAGGGGCTTGTAAATCGATCGCTCAAACCGACTATAAATTTAGACATGATCAGGTAGCTGCTAACATTATACACCAACGACTAGCGGCAAAATACAACCTAATAGAAACACCACCTACAAGACCAACCCCGTACTATAAATACATCCCCGATACTGTGCTGGAACATCAAACTCATAAACTTTACTACGATCGCGCCATTCTTACAGACAAGACCATTCACTATAATAGACCGGACATAACACTTATAGATAAGATCAGTAAAACAGCACTCCTCATAGATATCGCCATCCCCAATACACATAATTTACAAAGTACAATCGCTGAAAAACTTTCTAAGTATGTTGATCTTAAAAATGAAATAGCACGAATGTGGAGACTAGAAAAGGTCTTCATAGTACCCATAGTATTATCTTCTACCGGCGTTATCCCTACCCAACTCTTCCAGTCACTTGAGGCGCTCGATTTACCGAAGCATACTTTTGCATTACTCCAAAAAGCAGTAATTTTAAACACCTGTAGGATTGTGCGTAAATTTTTACAAAGCGACCTCGTCAGCGATGTGCAGCCATCAAACCCCATATCAACCCCAGTTGTAGCGCATGATGTGCACTTGGCTTAGGCCCGTGCTCATCATTAAATAACCGACTTATATAAGTCTGTAATGTAGTTATGTAGTTATGAAGTCTTGGGATCCTGGCAAGGTCGCCATGTAATGTGGTTCGTTGGTAGAGTTCTCTGGTGGACGTGTGCAATGGTACAGAGACATGATGTAGGTTTGTCGGAGTAAATAACACGACTGAGGTTGGTTCTGTACTGATGTATATTGACTATTTTATTCAGGTAAAATAAGCCTTTATATACTAGAGTTCTATCTCTAATACAATTTAAATGGTATTTGTTTATTTTAACTATAAAGGTCATGTTTATGTAATCCGATATGCTTGTAGTCGGATATCTTTGACATTTAAATAAATTAATGTTCATTTCTCTTATCTTTCTATACGTCATCGAGTGACGTCTTATGATAGGTATGCAAGTACCTACCTACACTACACCTTTCCCCTTTTTTTTTTTTTGTTTAGTTATGCTAATTATAAAGGTTACAATAACATTTGTGAATACAATTAGAATAGATGATCATCTTTATCTGATGTTACAATTTTTGCTTATTTGCTAGTAATATTACTATACAAAAATAGAGCAATTAATCAATAGGTACAAAGAAGATAATATTATCTTAATTATAATTGAATGGTTTTGATCTATTTTTGTGTACAATTTTGTCTTTTCCTGAGACTAATATTTTCACATTGACACCTTGATCTTCAATTACTGTATATGGTCCTGAGTATACTGGATCCATTTTATCTCTATCTTCCTTTTTAATTAATACTAAATCTCCCAACTTATAACTTACTGAATTGGAAGTTAAATCATATTTTAACTTTCTATCAATTTTTGTTTTAATTAAATTATTTCTAGCATCCTCTTGGGATTTTTGTAATCTATACTTAAGCTCTACAGCATATGAATTAAAATTATAAACCGGTTCTACTCTACTTAAAATATTACTTGGTATATTACATAGTTTACCAAACACCAATTCATACGGTGTGTATTTAGTTGCTGTATGCACTGTTGTATTATAAGAAAAACACCAATACTGTAACCAATCTGACCACTGACAAGCCTGATTGTCTGTTTGTATTCTTAAAAATGCTCCTAAAGATTTATGTGAATTTTCTAAGGAACCAAGGCTTTCATGGTGATAAGCAGTTGATTGCAGTTGGTTAATTTTTAAAATTTGACATACTTCTCGCATGGTTGATGAAATGAATTCGGTCCCCCTATCTGTTGCAATTTCTGCAGGGATGCCATAACGTAATATAAAATTATCGACAAGCGATCGCGCTACCGTATTCGTTTCCTTATTTGGAAGTGGGTATGCTTCTACATACTTAGTAAGTTCACACTGCAAGGTTAGTATGTAACTGTATCCGTTTGTATCCTTACTCAACGGACCTACCAAATCTAAAAATATCTTGTCAAATGCACTCGTTGCAGTACTAGTAATACAAAGTGGCTGCTTTATGTTTCTATGAAACTTTTGTTTTTGACATTTGTCACAATTTTTGACAAATTTTATGACGTCACTATCCATGCCTCTCCAATAGTAATAACGTTTTAAGCTATTGGTCATTCGTCGAATGCCTGCATGGCCACTCGTTGGCAATAAATGGAAATCATTTAATATTACTCGTTGATCATCTTTATTATTTATTTTCTTGACACCTTTTATTATACACATTCGAAGTCCGGACTCTGTACCATATTTATTTATATATTTTGTAGAACTCTACTAAAATTTCTGTAACTTCTTATATTATTATTTCTGTTTTTATTCAGAAAAGGTTTTCGCTTTTTCAAATTATTGTTTTGAAAGAGATAACCCGTTTGTCTATCCACGTTGGGATATGATCCCCTATACGGTTTCCTATAGTTCTTATATCCCTTTCTATTTGTATAAAATATTTGCTCAGCGTTTGATGAGGAAGTCATAGCTACCTCTTCGTCTTTCGCACACTGAATCGCGTCTTTCAGAGACGAGTGGGCTTTTGCTAATATAATAGTGTTCAACTTTTCGTTTCGTAGCCCTTGAGCGAATCTATGAATCGCTGTTTTTTCATTTAATGGTTTTAGGATTTTGTAAGCTTCTGTGTTGTCATCAGCTTGAGAAATTGTAAGATTTACGAAAAGATCCTCGATCTCCCGGCCAAATTGTTCTATTGACCTATTTCCCTGTTTAACCGTCATTAACTGCATTTGTAATGCGAGATCAGATTTTTTAGTAAGGAGATGACTTTTCATTTCATCAAGCATTTGTTTTACATTACTATAAGTAGTTGACAATCTTAGCTTAGCACTTCGAGTTAACCTCGTTTTTAACACAAAATTTATTAACGTTTGTGCATCTTTGTCCTTAATTATTGTAGAATATAATTCTATTGAGTCAATTAATTGATAAGTGACGGCCTCTGAGCCATTCATGACCGGCAATAAAGACACTGCCGTCTTTAAATCAAAATTCTCCTTTGAAGCCATGATTTCTTCGTTTTCTTGATAAGCTTCAAGTTAATAAAAAAAAAATTACTGACCTTAAGTGATTATATCTTCACCTATAATTATATCCTTGAACGATCATTTTGCGTTTTTTCTTTTTCGATGCTGTGTTGATCCTACGCAGTCCGTATCCTAGAGGCGAAGAATGGTGCTCGTCCTAGTCCTGCTGCTCTGGATGTCTGCGTGGCTTTTCCTTGGGCTGGATGGCTGCTTAGGTTGAGCCATACCCTGGACTTCTCCAATAGATATATTCTTCTTTCTTCCCAATCATTTTTCTTCATAAAATCACTTGCTTAAAACTGTTGATGTACCTTCGTATTCTCGTATTTGGAGTACTGGTTCCGTTCCTTCGTTTTGAGTGGTTTTAGCACTGTTTCGTAGCGGGAATCGGAGCACGATTATAGCTCCAGCACTCGGCCCAGCACTGCCTTAAAGCAGTGGACTGGCAAGGTCGCCATGTAATGTAGTTATGTAGTTATGAAGTCTTGGGATCCTGGCAAGGTCGCCATGTAATGTGGTTCGTTGGTAGAGTTCTCTGGTGGACGTGTGCAATGGTACAGAGACATGATGTAGGTTTGTCGGAGTAAATAACACGACTGAGGTTGGTTCTGTACTGATGTATATTGACTATTTTATTCAGGTAAAATAAGCCTTTATATACTAGAGTTCTATCTCTAATACAATTTAAATGGTATTTGTTTATTTTAACTATAAAGGTCATGTTTATGTAATCCGATATGCTTGTAGTCGGATATCTTTGACATTTAAATAAATTAATGTTCATTTCTCTTATCTTTCTATACGTCATCGAGTGACGTCTTATGATAGGTATGCAAGTACCTACCTACACTACAAGTCGAGTCGATAAGAACCGAAAAACAAATAATAATAATAAAAACTTTTATTTCTTGTCACATAAAAAACTTAAAAACATTTACAAAAAAACTTAAAATAAATTGCGACAGAGAAAAAGGTCGTCACTCAGCATGTGCAACAGTAGAGCAGAAAGGTACCCTACTGTTGCGCTGGTATTATGTGACGCCTTAGTTAGTGTACAGCAGCGGCACGTGCGATGCACAACACAAGTGAACATAAAGTTATAATTATAATCATATACTAGGTAAATCAATGGACGGTAATTCAAATCAAATTAAATAAATATGTATATAATAAAGCTATAAAAGAATACAATAATCTGTTACCATTTTTACTAAGGATAAATAGTATGAATTAAGTTTTACCAACAATAATTAAAATCTACTTCATAATCTAAATAAAAAGAATCTCAGAACGCCTGCCTCCTTGTGAACCATCTTTTTGAATATTTAATAGGTGTTTTTTAAGTTGTTTTTTGAACGCCCAAATAGAACCAAATAGAAAATGTTGCCGTCCCTTTCATAACGATCGAAATAAAAAGGATGGCATCAATTTTAATGCTGTCAAATTAGTTTAGTTTAACTTTGGCGACATCCCGAATAGCCACCAATATCTACAGTGCCTTAAGGTGTCTGCATGCGTCAAACAAGCTCCGCCGCCTATTTTATTTTATTATTACATTGAAGAAAGGAATTTAAAAAACTGAATGTACAGTTTGTGAAACCTATCATAACCTTTTTTTAATACCTCTGTAATAGTTTATTTATTTTAGTATTCAGAGCTAAGGCGGCCGGCTGAATATGTGGGAAATTTAGCACTACAACAACTCCATTCCTGGCCGGAGATCTAGGGGTAGACCCAAGATACGATGGAGAGATGTAGTTTTATAAGATATGAGAGTCAAGTTTCCGAAAACGACGTCGAGGACAGAGCGAAGTGGAGGAAATCTGTCAGGAAAGCTGACCCCGCCACCATGTGGGACACATAACTTGGAAGAGAGAGAGAGAGAGAGGTATGTCCAAACATACACACACAGCTCTAAATCCAATCGATGGAGTTTACATCCATTAATAAGTACTGCATTGAATATTGAATGTCTAATGCTCGGTCTGTGGTTACAAACTAGGATGCCATCTTTACTCGGAACATTAGGATTGTGCTGTAAACGAAGCGATGATCAAGAGATGTTCAATTTTTTTTCATTTTTTTTTTCAAGCTATTGATTTTTCGAACGCATACCATCTCCAAAATTACCTGATCAATGGTCAAATCGCGTGAAAAGTGCCAAATTAGGAACAAATTCGACACTGTGTTATACCTATTTCAGGCACCGGTCTCTCACAAAACGGTTCTTACTTCTATCTAACCTACGATTGTTTGAATTTGTAATTTTTACTGGTCTTATATTTAAAATTAATTACTTTATATTTTTATTTATGTATTGTGATTTGTGAGAGAAATAATAAAAAAAATAAACAAAAATAAACTGTGACGTGATTTGACCGTTGATTAGTAAAATTTTGAGGTTATCTGCGTTGATGACATCCTGCTGTAAGATATTGAGACAGGGTGCCGATTCTACTAATAAACTTTGCAACCAATGCGCTCGTGGCGAAGCTTGCTAAGACGTTCTCGACAGATCGTTTAGTTAAGCATCGTTCTGAGCGATCACTACTTGGATGGGTGACCGTAAGTTGCAAGTTGCTAAATATCTGAGCGCTTCCGTGCTTAAATTATCGTCGGAGGGCACGTTAAATTGCCGGCCCCGGTATTTATAGTCGTTAAGCTCTAACGGAGGCTTTTACGCGGCCCAAAAACTCCGTCATTAGAGTTGGCCACTTGCTCATAATGAACTTACTTAGCGCGTTTCGTTTGCGTTTGTATCGACACAAACGCTCATGTGACTGCGTTTAAAAGTGGTATTATGCTCTAAACAGCGACGTGGGACACTTCTGGTAGCACAAGTATATATTTTTTTTTTTTTTAATTTATTTAACGAATAAAGACTTAAAATATATTTAACAATATTAATACAGCATCAGAAAACCACTAAGGTTTGTAAGGAGCTATAAGAGTTTACATCATAAATAGTAGTAAAGAGTACTAACAGTAAGTAGGTAAATAATTATAAAGATTTTAGAGGTTAGCAAGATAAAAAGATTTTAACTTGACTTTTATATTTTTTTCGCTTATAATATTTTTTAAATCTATGGGTAGGCTATTTATAAGCCGAGGAACAAGGTAGCTAGCTGTCCTCTCGCCGTACATGTTGCTTGCGCACGGAGTAACTAACTAATTATAGCATCACATTCGCCACCATTGGATAACAAACTTTAATCTACCGCCAGTTGCATTAAAATTTCACAGACACGTATCCTGTCTTTGTGTTCATGTTTATGTCTGTCTGTCTGTATTTGGGTGGATCAACTATTTTCTGTCATGAATCAACTTTTTGTGTAATTTATTTTTTATTGTAATTTTGCTTTAATTTCACCTAATATTGCTAAACAAATTCATGTAGTTTATAAATCTATAGCGTGCACCGAACATTTTTGTGGCATTCATAGATTTTTAAGCGTATATTCTAAAAGTGGCTCCCAATAATGTCTCTTAGCTGACAAGTATAAATCGCGGTAAAAAGCAAATAATAAACAACTTTTAAAACAGTTTTTCTGCTTTAATGGCAACTAATAGTCAAATGGATCAATATTGAACGATTAAAGGTAAAGATAACCTTCTAACTTTTTTTTAAATATACCACATTGTGTCTCTGGGCTCACTTATTAAAAGAAATTGTCTTAACTTTCCTCATATTTCTGTTAACTGAAACGCAATAAGGACGCAATTTTTACACAACTACTGTTAAATGTTTTAAAATATATTCTCATACCAAAAATTGTGTAATAGCCTTTATTTATTTTAATATCTTACTATCAATGCCATAAAAGTTGGGGACAACTTTGTGAGCCCGAAGACATATTTTGTGACTCCAGAGACACAATGGTATTACGATATAGGCAAAGTACAATTTGTTAAACATTCTTCCTTGCCGTAATCTTTATTCGTTAATTTTTAATCAGAGTCGCGCCCATTCTGAAATAGTTTGACTGAAATCTTGACAAGTTTCTACCACATTGCTCTATCCTGAGCTTGTCTCAGGGTAGATAGAAGGTATAGTGAGTCCCGTTATTGTTTTGATTTGGTTTGACTGTTTAGGTAAACGCCCGCAAGGTTTTTTCACTCGACGTCCTTACGCAATTAGCTTTGTAATATCTGCGTGTCTCCGGACGATATGACTAAAAATCCTTAGGACTCGTTGGTAGTATATCGTGGACAGTCGGGTTCTCTCTCTCTCTTTTGATCTTGAGTTTGAATTTTTCCACCAACGCCACATCTCAAAAGCCCCGCTCTTTTTTTGATATGCCGTGAGAATTTACGTTGATTCTGAGCCGTAAAAAAATCTAGAACATGAACATCAAAAACCGTAGCCTTGCCTTTTTGTGACAAGATTTGACAAAACAGGAAGGTTTTTAATAAGAATCATTTGTCTTGCCAAATTTTGGTCATACTGCTCAATGGCCCGCTTTAGCCATCTGTGTACCTCTTCGGATCTCTTTATCACAGCTTCCTTGGTCGCTGATCGGAGACCCAGTCATCATCATCATTTCAGCCCATTTCCACCCACTTAGGGCTTGCTATCCGGATATCCGGATATCCGAATTATCCGGATATCCGCCGATTTTTTAAATCCGGATATTGACTAATACATTATCCGGATAATTCGGATAATTCGGATAGTAGGTAAATTAGTCAAAAATTACCATAAATACATAAAATTAGGTTTATTTTGTACCTACTTGCTTCGACTTCTTACCATTTACGTCACTGTTGAGTTGACTAATTGATTGTTTACAAAATATGGCTGCTAGATCTCTACGATCATCGAGTCTTTATTCAGAGTCCAATTTTCTAATCTCATTGGTCAAATTAAAAATACCAGTGGTCTTATATTGATAAGCAATTATGAAAAAAATATTATAATTATTTCATAAAACATAGATTCTGATTACAAACTCGATAAATTTAGAGTCGGAGCTGAGGCTATAAACCTATTTTTATGGTATATTACTGATGTTTGTAGACACAAGTAGAGTAAAATCTTTTTTCCACCAAGGATTCGTTAAATTCGTCGAGAAGAGTCGAGAGTTGGTTGGAAACACTGACAAAATAATAGATTTTACATTTATCGATGTATTTTTAAAACTTTCCATCTTAGAATAAAAAGTAATATCATTTTGGAATGTACAATACAAACAGAACCTTTTCTTATGAGTTCTTCTGGCTCGGTACTCTCTTGGCAGAGTGGTCGTGGTCATCAGTGTAGTTCTCCCTTTGACAGCGCGCTTCCACTCCTCCCTGACAGCTGCTCTTTTTGCACACTAATGTAAGGGACCGTCCATAGCTGCCTTTATCTGATCTATCCACCTCATGGGCGATCTGCCTCGCGCTCGGGTACCTTCAACTCTTCCCTGCACCACCAGACGCTCCATGGATACACCTCCACGCCGAGAAACATGCCCGAAGAAGGTGAGAATGCGAGCTTGGACGATGGAGGATAAACGCTGCTTGATGCCGAGTTCTCGGAGTACGGAAACATTTGTGTGGTGTTCGGTCCACGATATCCCGAGCATTTTGCTTTAACGAGTCGGATTTTCGTCGCTTTTGTGATGTTACGGTTCCGCCGTATCGCAGCCCATCCATTTTCGCAGCCCATCCATAGCGCTTCTAGTGATCGCCATACGTCGTTTAATCTCGTCTACGCATCCTCCGTTGTTAGAGATTAGGGCTCCTAGGTAAACATAATTGATTGATTGATGTTGTATTACAATTCGCTATATGTGTGACTTCAATAGAATTGTTGTTAGCACGGTCGACAATCATCATCTTGGTCTTACTGTGATTAATCTTTAGACCAAAGTTGAGGCTTACACTCTCCATCCTGCGCAGTAGATCCTCCATATGACAAACACTAGTCGCAAATAAGGTAGTATCATCCGCGTAACGAAGGTTTGATATCTTTGGGCCACCGATTGCAACTCCGTCTGTCCAATCTTCTAGGGCAATTTTCATGATGAGCTCAGTGTAGATATTAAACAGGAGTGGAGATATGATACACCCCTGCCTTACACCGGCACTAGGGTGAAAATGACTCGACAGGACACCCCACACAAAGTATTTGCATAACTTTTTTTTTCATCTTGGGAATGTGAGTGAACCCTATAATTATCATTACAAGCCCTTGACCGATCAAGCTCATTTTTTAGTTAGCCGGAAATACAACCTATAATAATACCTACTAAGTTTCATGCAGATTGGATTAAAGGTTTGACAGTTGTGTCGGGACATACAAACTTAAAAACATACAACGAAAAATCTCCCAAGTTGCTACTAAGATCTTAGTTCGCTTCGCTCACTCGATCGATAAATGAGTAGGTAGTGCAGCAAGCGCATCATTAACATTAAAATCAGTCAGCCTAGGTGAACACACTGAGCCGTACGTACCGTAACGCAGTGTGTAAGTGTGTTTTTTTGTTAAATACGAATGTTTAAGACTTAATAGATAATTTTGAGACAGTTATTTGTGATTTTATAAACGTAAACTTCAATAAAAAGTACTTTTATATCATTTTTTCCTTTTTTTTAGTTTATTTCAATAACTATCCGAATTATCCGGATATCCGGATAGTAGACTTCACTATTATCCGTATTATCCGAATACCAAAATGTGGCGGATATTGCAAGCCCTACACCCACTGCTGAGTATAGGCCTCCTCTGTATCACGCCACTTTCTCCGATCCCTTGCGAGTCTCATCCACTGATTCCCGACTACGTGGACAATGTCGTTCGACCATCGAGCGGGTGGTCTGCCTCTTGGTCGTTGAGCGTCCCTGGGCCACCATTCAGTAATCGCTTTTGTCCATCTTCCATCGTCCCTTCTAGCCAAGTGCCCAGCCCAACTCCACTTTAGTCTCGCGATCCGCATACCTACGTCCACGACCTTTGTACAACGTCGAATTTCGACGTTGGGTATGTGATCGAGAAGTGAGATTCCGAGCATGGCTCGCTCCATTGCCCGTTGTGCTACTCTTATTTTGTGCATGTATTCCTTTGTGAGCGGCCATGTCTCGGAACCATAGGTGAGTATGGGCAGGACACATTGGTTGTACACCTTGGTCTTCAGGCATTGGGGGATTTTGGATTTGAAGATATCCTCCAGCTTTCTACAGGCAGCCCATCCCAATTGAGTGCGTCTGGAAATCTCCTTCAATTGAGAGTGTGGGCCAAAAGATGAACAATGTCCAAGGTATATGTAATCGTCCACTACCTCTATTTGGGAGTTACCTACAATTATGTTAGGTTAAGGACCCCTAAGGTTGGTCATCACCTTGGTCTTGGACATATTCATCTTTAGGCCCACCTGCTGCGATGCTTGATGTAGGTCATCCAGCATTTCTTGGAGGTTGTCCACGGTTTGAGCTATGAGGACTAAATCATCAGCAAACCGTTGGTGTGATATTTTGCGGCCATCGATGTTTATACCTATCTCACTCCAGTTGAGTGTTTTAATTACATCCTCGAGCACCAGAGATCAGAGACTCGAGACCCAGTAGGTAAACAAATTTGCTGACGATCTGGGAGCTCTCTTGCGCGTATTAGAACTCCAGCTCGATCAATGATCATGACTTTAGTCTTTCACTTGTTGTGTTGACCAATTGTCCTACCATCTGGCTTGCTTGTTGCACTCTTACAAATAAATCAGCTAGTTCCCGCTCCGATGCAGCAAACATAGTGTCGTCTGCGTGTAGAAGGTTACTGATCTTATTGCCCCAACCGAGACCCCTCCTTCCCACTCTTTTAAGGCTTTCCTCATGACCATTCGTCATAGATGTTAAAAAGAAGAGGGGATAGAATACATCCCTTTCAAACTCCCTTTCAATGTTTGAAAGGTCCTGACACCACATCATTCACCCTAGCCATTGACTCACCGACTTCATACAGTACAGATGCGATTACAGTAATTAAGTGCCTAATAACGTCCATTTCATTGAGCATTCTTTACAAACAGTCTCATCATACACAGTCTAATGCTTCGGAGTAGTCAATGAAACACAAAAGTAAAATTATGATCATTAAACTCGTTTGTTCTTCTCTATTAATTGTCTGACGTTGGCAGTTTGCTCTCTGATGCTTTGGCCTTTAACAAAACCAGCCTCGGTATCTGTCGTATTATATAAGATTCTCAAACGTCCATTGACTACTTAGTAGAGTATAGCATGAAAAAAAAGTGCCACTGTCGTTAGTTCCCGCATGTTTTCGTTGAACCTTTCTTGAGTAAGTCTAAGAATATTATAAAAGTGACAATTTCCAGGCCACTTTCCAGATCTCCAGTTGGGTGTTTAATATAGAAATTATAGAATTCTGACTATGTTAGGCTAAAAAACGTGTAAACGTGGAAGGCGTGTAAGATGAATCGAAAAAAGTAAGTGTTTGATGACTAATAAAGGCAAATTGATGCAGGTTCAGTTTGTGTCGTACCCTACATAGAGACTTATACTTCTACGTCATATTTGACCGAATTTTAACTCAAATTCAAAAGTTTTACTATTCTCAATTAAAAATCTGCAATGATTCTCTTTGCATAAGACACTTCATTATTCTGCATATTATATCGCTTAGATATTATGAAAAATTTTGTGCAGAATATCTCTTGGGTCACAAAAATTGTCTCTTGGGTCACTGTTTTTGTGAGCCAGTGGAACTGTGACCCATGAGAAAAACTACGGTTTTTTTAATGTTTTCTTCAACAAACAATATAAATATCACGAAATACATGCATGCAAAGCATTCCAGAATTAAATTTCACAATACAATAACCAAATTCCTATAAAAAGTTAAAGGTTTACCGTGATTTACCGGAATTTAATCGTGAGTCAGCGGATCCACAACAAATACACCGACTCCCGCGCCGAGCCACGAACGAATTGGCCAAGTCCATATAATGATAAGGTGAGGTTGAATGCAATCATTCGACAATCAGATCAGTTCTTTATTGGCCTAGCTGTCCACTGTCTAATATTACTCACACTTTATGGTACTTTTTTTGAGGTCTCCCTGGAGACAACGCGTTTTGTGATATTTTAGGGACAACTATTCAAACTGTGTTTTTTTTACTTAAAACTAAACCATTTTGTTTGCAAATCAATATTTAGAATGCTGGTATATTGTAGCTTATTATTACTTTAAAATATAAAGACATGTCAAGGAAAAATTTTACACAACATCCAAACATAAATAGACAAAGTGCCTTAGGGACAGCTAGAATTTGTATGAAACTCAATTTTGGTCTACTGGGTCACAACTTTTTTTTATATATTTTATCAAAAATTTTAAACATTATGATAAATAGCTATAACTACATAGGATCTGATTTAATTATTAAATAGTCAAACCAGCAATTAAACAAACACAGGACATTTCAAGATTTTTTTTATATCAGGGACACGATTTGACATAAAATAGTTGATCCACCCATTTACTGGTTGCATGTAGTTTGGTCTTATATTCTAGACGAGCTTTAATTGTGCTTGAATTAAGGCTTATTTCTGAACAGTGTAAAAACTATAAACTTTCCTTATTCATAAAGATTTGACAATTTGATATAGATTTAAAGAGTGCTTTTTTCTTGTTACTCTTATGTCAATAAAAAGAGATAGCAACAGATTTAATATCCGTTATAGCTAAAGTAGATTTACTAAACCATTATGCATAAGGGGATATTTTTTCGATTGTTTGAGGCAATACAGTTTCGTTCAATAAACCAACAAACACCATTTTCGATATTCTTAGATTAATTAACCGCAACGTGATAAGCTGAAAAAAACACAAAAACTTGGGGGGGTAATCTATTGGCAAGATAAGATTGGTAGCGGCTAAGCTTCCTATCACTAACAAGCCACGCACACAGAAAGCTACACACTACTCTCAGTTAATAAATAAATAAATAAATAAATATCCTTGGACATTCCACACAGGGTCATCTAGTCCCAAGCTAAGCAATTCAATGCTTGTGTTATGGTAACTAGATGACTGATAAACTACATAGGTACATTTTTTTTTTGTAAATACATACATATTATACATAGAAAACACCCAGTTAATACACATGCAGTCTTTGTTCACACAACTCACATTATTTTATTATTTGAGTTTATATTTATTCTTAAATAAATATAAGTACTTATAATAAATAATAAATAAAAAAAAAAAAAAAAAATTTTATTTCAGACAATTATAGTATCGCTATTATTTTTATTTTTATTTATTTAATATACACTACTCATACTCACTATATACAATACTCATCGCCCCCGTACATCCATCTCAATAATGTCCCAGGCACTACAGTGTCCCGTTAAGTGTAGGCAAAGCTTGCCTCCTAACTCATAAAATCATCTAGTAAAAATGTAAAGGCCTAAGTTTTTATTGTGACAAATAATCATAAAAATTCTGGTTATGATACAGCGCCATCTAGATGTAACCAGAGTTTGAGTGCACGCAGATTTGTATGGAGATTAACTATCTGTATTATTGTATTAGTCCTCTGCTCATACGAACTTTCCAATAGATCACTCTTTTA
Source organism: Xanthorhoe designata (assembly GCA_963582015.1). Classification (NCBI taxonomy): domain Eukaryota; kingdom Metazoa; phylum Arthropoda; class Insecta; order Lepidoptera; family Geometridae; genus Xanthorhoe; species Xanthorhoe designata. Next base: position 255,505 of record OY757059.1, read on the forward strand.
ACTCAATGCGTCAAGTCTACAAATAGAACCTCATTATAGTAAACAAAACATCCACACGATTTCATCCCTTCCTATCAACGCAATTGGAGTTATAATCCCTCGGTGTCGGGGCTTATACAAAGTTAGACGGTCGGTTTTGCAGACTTTTTGACGCCAGTTTTGGCGTACATTGTTGGTTTAAGAAGATTAATGAAGGGTTAGCCTTTATACCGCTACGGTGAAGTAATTAGTTGATTTAACGATTCTGGCGTGATTTTGAATGGCCTTGTTGGCCGAATCGTGGGTTCGAATCCGGCCGTGCATCAATGGACTTTTCGTGTCGAAAAATTGATATGCGCTTTAACACGAGCTTTTAACGGTGGAGGAAAACATCGTGAGGAAACCAGTTAGCTCTGTAATAGCGTCGATGGGCTTGCAACCTGTCACGTATGGAATGGTAACTTCTGCAAGATGTCGCTGTCTATCAAATATTGTATTGGACATACACCTCTGACTGCCCCTTAGATACGAGTATTTTCGAATGATCTATAAATAAAAATAAATAGATCTGAAAGAATATCGGCTCTGTTGGAGTGGTGGGTTAGTACCTCGACTTTCGATTAGAAGATTGCGGATTCGAATGACGTGTAAGTACATGAATGGATTTTCGTTTAAAAAAATGTATATATGCGCATTCGTTCGTTCGTCGTATGAGCAAGTGGCCAACTCTGGTGACGGAGTTTTTTAGGCCGCCTAAAGGCCTCCGTCATGGCTTAACGACTTTAAAAGCCGGGACCGACAATTTAACGTGCCCTCCGAAGCACGGAAGCGCTCAGATGAAAATGCCACTTGCGGTCACCCATCCAAGTAGTGACCGCTCAGAACGTTGCTTAACTTCGACGATCTATCAAGAACGTCTTAGCAAGCTTCGCCACGAGCGCTTCATGCTATTATATACATTCAGCTATGCGCATTAACACGAGCTCTAAACGGTGACGGAAATCATCTTTAGCTAATTAATAGCGTCGATGGTCTTGCATCATACATATCACTTAAGGAATGCTTCTGCAAAATGCGGGCATTATATAAATATTTTATGTACGGTGGCGCGACGAACTTGATGCTTTTAACACAGCGTGGGTCCAAATGGCACAGGACCGTGATGAGTGGAGAGGCCAAGGGGAGGCATTTGCCCAGCAGTGGGACACAACGGGCTAATAATAGTTATAACATGATTTTGACTACCCAATATGTAAGACGAAACTGAAGTGATCCTTGAGGTCCTACACTCCTACCAAAATAAACGATTTTTCTTTCTTTCTTCCAATCTACCTATAATATCATCTAATCCAAGGATTTTAAACGCCGAAAGTGTGAACCTGGATACGTTTTAGAGCACAAAAAGGACATAGGATATTTTGGCTCCAAGCCAAGCCGAGTTTGTTACGAAGTTTTGTCCTCAAAGTTTTCTTTTATATCCGTTTATAGACAATGAGATTTACAATAACAAGATATCGAACGCATCTTAACCGACTTCCGAAAAAGAGGATGTTCTATATTCCACTGTAGGTTCTCTACAAAAAAAGTAAAAACTACTAACTACTAAACCCCTTATATGCGTATTGATTCAGTAAACCTATATTAGCTAAAACGAATATTAAATCTGTTGCTATCTCTTCTCATTGACATAAGAGTAACAAGAAAAAAACATAATTTGAAATCTATATTAAATTGACAAATCTTTGTAAGACCATAAATTTACAGAGTTTTTTTTGTGACAAATTGCAGATCATCCAAACCCCGAGACGGGAATCGAACCCGCAACCTGTGCTTCGGGCCACTGCGCCACAGAGGCCGTCAAATTATTAAATTCTTCATGAATTTAAAGGCACTCTAGTAGTATCAGACTTGCGGTTCAGTTCAGACCGTCTGTCTGTACAGTTATATATTTAGATGGAATCGATTGCCTCTCCGATCGATTGTCCACGGTCAATTTGATTCAGTATTGTTTGGGTCACGCTCCATTTGACCTAGTGAGTGGAGGCTGCGTAGCGGTGTTTTGGTATCCTTAGGGAATGGCCCAAAGGAAAGACTGAGTGAAACTAAAAGACTACACTATGACATAAAAAAAAATTGAATTAAAAATTTATAAAAAGTGAGTGGAGGCTGCGTAGCGGTGTTTGCAGACTCTTAACCTTATTTAAACAAATTCTTCTGTTTTTTTAGTTTGTTAGATTCAGCTAAGTTGCTAAAATAAAATCAGACCTTAGTAAGTAAAGTACCTTGAAGTTTGCAATTGAAATGCTGTGAAAAAGCCCAGCTAGAGTCCAGCCCGTGAACTTGAGTCAGCGACGAACCAGCGAGTATTAGAACAATGTCATCTATGTGTTAATTGGAGCGCGTCGGTTGGTTTCCGTTCCGTCATACGATAACTAACGCAAGATTGTTTCTGTAATGTATTTTAAATCTAGCTTCTCGCTTGATTTAAAATACATTACATGTGGGCTTGGTTTGTATGCTTAAAAATGTATTTACCTGAATCTCTTCAATAAGATCATTAGACCACTTTGACACGTCACGTGATCAAGCAAGTCCTTAAAACTAGGCGATTCTACTGCTTGTTCCATACGTGAACGTGACACACCGCCCAAAGACACACCCATCAATATTTTAAATAGCTTATTTGCTATGTTCGACGCACCAATTTTGTGATGAAATGAAACATTTTAAGAATTTGTACCGAGAGCACAGCGTAGTCCAAACGGTATGTTAAGAAACTCATTAAACCCATTTTATGTCAACGTTTTGAAATTAAGTGATGACTGATGAGTAAATTATGTCTGAAATTAGTAGGTATAGGTAAGGTAGGTACCTGTAATTGTAAGTTTGTAACCTTGGAACGAAACTTTGCAAATAAAATATCCCATTATTACGGTAGACACAAACATTTGATTGACTTGATGACTAAATAAGTTCGTATGAGCTAGAAGTAGGGAATGGACACCGGTATTCGGTATTACCGCAAAACCGGTAATACCGAGTTATTTAAGGCACTTCGGAATACCGGTATTGAAATTGAAAATACCGGTAATTCGGTATTTTGAATTAACCGATAAAATAAATGAAAAAACTCATAACGCGGCTCTAGATTAGGTACACAAATAACAAATAACTTATTTTAAATTTATAATGATTGTAAAATTGATGGACAGTCTACGTTTTCGCTTCACCATGTCTTCACGTGGTCACAAACCGACTTCAAAATAAATAAACGAACAATTGCCCGTAGGATATTGTTAGAATGTTTTTTGATTTAAATTTTTACTTTTATAAAAGTTTTAAAATAAGTATGTATGTATCTATAAATAGAGAAAATATCTATAAATAGATATCTATCTATAAAAAGATGTTTTTAAACTGCAAATTAGTCAATGTGTACGAGCAAGCAGATAGACGGACGCGGGTGGCTTTGAGCAAGCCACCTAGCTTATAGAGAGCATAGCGTCAGGAACATTATTTCTGCATGCATAAAGCTCAAAACTGATTGGCGAAATTAAAGACGAATGCACGTGCGAGTGCAAAACAAGTATTGTTCCTGTAATTTCTTGGAAAAAAAACCTTTGGACTCGTGCGGTGCCTTTTTCTTTGTCACGCACATTTTCAATTGCATAGTGCGCTCTCGCTCGGTTGGCCAGTTCTCTATCAATTGTTATTGTTACTACGCACGAGCACAAGGTGCGTAAAGAAAGACTATAGTAGTACCTAAGTACCAAAATTCCCAATTCAAGTTCAAGTTGATTTAAAAGTATTGCTTTTTTTTTAAGAACCCTTTTTATTACAATTTAGATATACTTATTCAGTTTAAAGCAATAAAACACGCAGAAGAAAATATTTTTTTTAACTATTTCAATATTTATAGTAAAATACCGAAAATTTACCGAAATACCGGGATACCGGTTTTAAAAATATTGATACCGAAAAATTACCGGTATTGTCAATACGTCCATTACCGCCATTCCCTAGCTAGAAGCTTCTAGCGACGAAATTTTCAAGCCTGTGTCGAGTCTTAAAAAAGCCGGGACCGACATTTTAACGTGCACTCCAAAACACGGACTCACTTAGCTTTTAATGCCACTGGCGTTCACCCATCCAAATTGCGATCTTCGTTTAACTTTAACTATCTATCAAGAACGTTGCGGGCACCAGCTAGTGTGTATATGTAACTAAAACTTACGTAAATGTTTTTAAGCAAATAAATGATCTTTATCTCTCACTAAATTTTCTGTCCATAGAATGTAAATCCGTTATTGGCTGTAAGATTAATATTAAGAAACTACTATTGTATTATTCTAAGCTCTGGGGGTTTTGTTAAAAAAATCAAAGAAAATAAATAAAATTAAGGAAAAATCGACAAATCTATGAATTAACTTTCTCACTATCAATAATCACATCTATTTACGCAGTGTTCACACCTCCGGCTAGTATTTGTTCAGCTCACTTTCCCTCTTAAATACCAAAGTCGGTTGATCCCACGTTAATACTGAACACTTTCTTCCTACTTAAAAGTTCCTTGAACTTTGAAAAGAGCAAATATCTGCTACTCTCTTTTGTCAACTCAACAAGTCCTTCAAAAAACTGATTCTGACAAAAAATGTAGGAGGTTCTGTCTGTGTTCCGTTCCATTGTATGTATTTTTTTGTACCTTCACCGAAATTATTCCGACGATAGTGGACCGATTGTGTTGTGAATGTTGTGATTTAAAAAGATATTGAAATCGTACGAGTTCGTCCCATTAAACTCTAGCTAGGCCTTTCTTTATTCATAAAGATTTGTTAATTTAATATAGATTTAGATGTTTTTTTTTGTTACTCTTATTCTTATGGCAATGATCATCAGAGCATCAGATTTAATCGCCGTTTTCGTTTAAATAATCTTATATGAATAACGAGGTTAATATTTCTCATTGCGCTTTGCATTATCATTTATCACAAAGAGCTTCAATAAATTGCAGAAAAATCATAACATCCCTTTGTTTGCAAAGATGACACATTGAAAAACTTGTGCCAGCCAACTGTGTGAGCGTGAGCGTGACGTGTCACGCACGTGTCAAAAGTGGTCTATAAACGATCGTACTGACAAAAAAAATTAAGTTTGAAAAAAAGAAAAATCGTTTATTTTGATTTGGTAGGACCTCAAGGATCACTTCAACTACGTCGTACATGCTAGGTGATTCTAATGCCAACGTGACTCTACACCAGGGAAAGAGACGGGTAAGAGTTAAGTGTACAATAGAGTTAAACGAAGCGTTCCTAGCAAACTTGCTGAACACCGCAAAAATCGTTATCGCGTGCTTAACCCGCTTAACCATAAGTTATGCAACGAGCCTATCTACAGTACCTATTTACTTAGTGTATGTAAGTTACATACAATGTCCGTATTACCGGTGAAGGCCGCACTTGCACGACTCAATGCAAACATTGACAACACTTGTTAAATTTATGCATCGCCAAATTTCGTAAAGTAAATTTAACGAAATTTGGCGATGCATAAAGAAGACGGACTACCTTGTAGGTCTCGTGAAAATGGCAGACGCCGGAGGCCTATGCCCAGCAGTGGGTACAATATTTGGCTTCCTGTATATCCAGTAAGAAATCGCTCATAGCGATAAGACCGCCCATTCATCTCATTTTAAATATTCTGTGTTTGTTATTTGATGTAATGTCCATGTGGTTGTGTACAAAAAAGTGTTAATCTATCTATCTATCTACAAAATGGCTGATGATGAGAACCCTCTGTTAAAAGTCCAAATTGACACCAGAACGTCACATACATACATACCTTCCCATGGGGGTAGGCAGAGACCACGGTTCCTACGATCCTGACGCACCTCTTTGGTCTTTTTCACTCTCATTACATTCTTCATACACGCTCGCAGGTTTAGGGTAAGTACTTCTGACCTGACCTTTCTCCATGTCAGCACTTTGATCCTAATATGTCAGAAACGTCTCCTTTCTAAAACGATTAAGCTAGTATAAATCAAGGCTTTATTTTATTAACGTTCTGTCCATATAACTTTACGACAGTTAAAGTGGTGCCTGCAGTAGCAATGTTACTATTATGTTAAAATGTTATGTGAATGTTGTTCCGAGGTAATAATGATGATTTTAATGTATAAAAATCTGACAATTTTGACTTAGCATTACTCTTTATTAAAGGAGGTAGAAGTTTTTAATTCTCGGCATATTATCATTTACCAGACATGCCTCTGACTACTACCCCCTTAGACATCTTTAAAGTATCTAAAAATGCCTAATGATCCGAAAAAAATCTGTCAATTTATTAAGGTTTGAGAGAATGTTTCTTTTTTGTCACTGTCATTCTTTTGTCAATGAAAATACTAAAAAAATACATTAAGTTCACATTAACAGAACACAGTCGGATTGTGAATTTGTGATTAGATTATGTAGTATTTAACTTTCTGATCGGTGCTCGGATATCAACTCAGATTAATATTTACACAAAAGCTCATAATATCTTTAAAATAATCTCTGCCTATTTATTTGTGCATTGTTTGTTATCTTAACTTTCACTTTAGGTGCTTTCAGCCGTCCAAAGGGCAATATCATACATAATTTTAAAACGCCCCATCCAGCATTATTTGTTATTTTTTATTTGTCCGTTACAAAATAAATATAGAATGTGGAATAGTGTGCTAAAATTAATCGACGTTCTGAGTGGTCACAATTAAGATGTGTTACTGCAAGTTGCTATAACAATTACTTCTGTGCTTTCCGAGTTACACGTTTTAGTTTGTCCTGCCTGATATCCTTGACTTTTGCAAGTGTAGTTGCTTTTAACAAAAGCAAAATTCACAACTGTTTTGTTACTTCATTCTATACATGTTAATGCGTATCGCGCACTTAACATATTCGAAGGTCAGCTTTCGACACGAGATTACTAAACCAACATTTACATATCATTCAAAGACATCTTGTTATCAGTTGATGTCACGTATCACATCTCCGATTAAATGGGTATTTTACTTGCATTGCAGATAATGCTTGATGTATAATATAACTGGCCCTTGATAGTAGTTATGCATTAGCATTGCTATGAAATAGGTCACTTGAAAAACAGGTTAGGGTATACAGAAAATTTTAAAATTCAACATCACAAGTATAACCATCAACAATCACAGTTCTGACCCTGCACTAGGATTTCCAGTGTCGTTGGTCATCTGGAACTACAAGTACCATCGCATCGACAATATTATCAATGTCATGGGCTGGCAGTTGATCAGACCAGCGCAGGACCGGGAAAATAGCAAGAACGATGGGAGTCCTATACCCAGCAGTGGGAGAAATCGGGCTGTGGATTATGATGATGATACTTTACATACTTATTTCATAAACAAGTTCTTCCTGGTAGCTGAAACAGAAACACAACAGTCAATCACAATGCACATCTAATTGGCAACAAGTGTTTTACCTTCACTTGTATGTAACCTGTTCTTGCATAAGTTTATTTGCATGCAAATAACTGGTTAATTTATGTAAAACCGTAGATAAGACTGCAAAATTTAGCACTTTGTACTTCCATGTTAAGTAATCGTAGACAAATACTAGTAGAATAATGTCGCGCAATATTTGATCACTTGAAAATTTGTCATCTATTCTGTACACTTGTCGGGTATCCATCCACACCACACTCATGTTAATCGCTCGTAGTGTAATGTAACATGCCATGCATGACATGACAGACATGACACTCATCCCTCATCATGACATTTGCCAATGCCCAAACAACGGTTAGGTATTAAGCTTGGTCAAAAAGACCCAATTAGACAAGACTTGCTAGGGTTTATTGAATACTGTTCTTATTGCTTTGATGAGACTTGAACTAATTTTAAACAACTTCAAAAAAAGGAGGAGGTTCTCAATTCGTCTGTACTTCAAAACTTTTACTTTGTTTTTTACTTTGTTCGACTGGCTTCCCACTGAAGCTTGACTATTTAGATTATTTTAGATTGTTAAGGGATCGCTTTTAAAAAAAAGCTAGGCCCACACCACCAGGTTCTTGCCTGATTCTTTCCCTGGTGTAGGGAGTCGCGTTGGAACAGGCATTAGAATCACCTAGCATGTAAAACGAAACTTAAGTGATCCTTGAGGTCCTACAAGAATAAATGATTTTTCTTTCGTTCTTTCTTTGGATTGAATGAACCGATTTTGAAAATTCATTTAATTTTTAAAGCTGGTGCTTTCCGTTTGGTCCGATAATTTGAGGATCTGATGAGGATCTTCACAGTTACAAAAATGCAGAAAATTGCTCTCTTCTGAAATTAAAGTCTTTATTTTGCCACTTGCACAAATTAATTGTGCCTTTGCTTTGATGAATGAATGGATAAAATGATTAATGGCGACAGATTGAAAGAATTCGAATAGATCCGATTAAGAACGTGATTTGGAAACTAAGCAGTCCTTTCCATATTTGTTGCGAGTTTATAAGGAGAGATGCGTTTAAAGTGAACTGCTTTGAGCCTAAAAGTATGTCCTAGTTGGGTAACATCCGTTGATGGGACGATTTCTATTGCATTGCAAGAGAATTACGTTAGAGCCGTGTTGGCTGGCAACAGGAGGTCTACTCTATAAGCCAAAAACGATGCATCGTGACTCGTGAGTCGTGACAATCATCGCAGGTCAGCTTATCTTCCGAATTCAGTTTCCACCAACATAAGCTGACGTGCAATTGTTAGGACGATGCATCGTTTTCGGTTTGTAGAGTAGGTAGGTAGACCTACAGAGTGGTGTAGTGCCATCGTCTTTCGATCCGAAAGTCGTATGTATGAAAAGAACTATTGTGTTGAGTGTTTGTTTAATTTTTAACATATTGATACCTGATATTTACGGGTATTTATCGCTATTTAACTTTATTTAATTTCATCCCGACGTTTCGACTGGATAGCACCAGCCGTGGTCGCAGGCAAAGGTAAATAGCGATAAATACCCGTAAATATATGTTTTATCAGTGTTCTGATCGCGAATATTTAAAAAAGAACATTTTTAACAGGCTTCACAGGAAGAGGCTCTATATTCCACTGGTACTATGTATTATTTTTTTTACTTTTTTTGGGATGTTCACCGATTTCTCCGTAAATTGTTAACTGATTTTGAACATTATTTGTTGTTTGATAAAGTTTAACTACTGCCTGTGGTGTTCCCATAAATTTGTAAGGATCTGTCTGATGTGGACCTTCGAAATTAAGAACAGAAATGCATTTCGAGTTTGCATCAAATTGCTCTCCTTACATCATAAAAGTAGTTTTTTCTTTGCCACTTTTCTTCTTACTATAATAAGGCTGCGTTTCCATTGACACGGAGCTGTGCGGAGCGGTGCTTAGCGGTGCAGAATTGACCAATCACTATGCTCGAAATCGCGGAGCAAAAAATTTCGAGCATAGTGATTGGTCAATTCATACACCGCTCCGCACAGCTCCGCGTCAATGGAAGCGCAGCCTAAATGTACTACCTAAAAAAATGCCGATCAGACTTGATAAACAGAACAGCATAACTTTAACGTCCATAAAATTAATAGGATTATCTCTGGTCGAGCGAAATACCATATCAAATTATGGTAATTACTACACAGTGTAAACAGTAGTGTAAGGCCTTGATAGGGTTACCTGTATGTTTTTAACGTGTCGCATGAAACCGGCCCCCAATGTTGCCAGCTCTTTGAGGTATTTTTGGCTAGATGTAGTCCGGTCTAGTTGGCCCAAAAAGGGGAGTATTAGGAAATAATAATAAATTGTGATATAAGTCCCCATCGATTTACAATTTCTTTACTGGCATATTTTGCAAAGTTTGATGTCTATTTGACCTGGCTAATTGTACAATAAACAAGACGAATTATAGGTTTTATCACGGTTTTAAAGTGTGACTTATTATGATTTAACTTGAGCCTATTCTAGATTTCCATGAAACGTACTGGATATCTATCTATTCAGTAGGTAGACCGTATTCAGTTGATAGTGTTTTTTTTGTATGTACCTATGTATGTGCCATTATTATTTATAAACTATTATGAAACAAGCTATCTATAGCATAGCAACCTTCAGTGAAAGTTGTACCAATTGAAACTGCTAGATTTGCATCTTGTTCCGCCACATCTAGCCATATCTCAATAAAGCTGGCAGCCCATCCCCATTCACGTTTCGCCGTACTATTTGTCACTCACCTCACTCTTTCTTTCACAGACGCTGCTACTTCGCGCAGATAATACTCGTCTTCTCGTATTCAATTCCGTTCATTATGCTCAAATATGCTCAATAGTTCCTGCAATGGCTAGTGTTTTAGTGCTGTGATGTGTGGAATTGTGTTTAGCGCCATCTGTTGACGCGCTCGGGAATGCGTGAGTGATGGAGGCCGGGTTTATTCCGGCGGGAAGCGCCACGGGCGGCGGGCTGTTGCCTCCGTCCGCCGTTATGGCGCCACCGGCGAATGTCGTTCGCGCGCCGGGATTGAAGCGCGGGAAAATGGAAGAGGCGATTACTGATCGGGTAAGTTTACTTTATAAGCTGTAGAAATATTAGAAATGTTTTTGGTTGTATATTTCCAAGGCCTGTTCGATGATAAATTATCTGTGTTTCCGAAACCCTACCTAATTCCTTCCTATTATCCTACCTTTCCAGAAATCCTGATCTAAGTTGAAGTTTGAAGATAGTGGAGCTTCAAGATCTTTTCGACATTTTTGTTAAATAAATACTTAATTGAACCAAGTTATTAAAATTAGGTAGGTACTTAATAAAACAATATTTTGGCTTTGTTAGTTTATTGTCCGGCCAATCAATCCGACGAACGATCGCGGATCTATCTCCATAACAACTTTGATATACTTACATACAAAACAATTTGTATGGCATTTTTGACAGATAACAGCGTTGCTATGGCAATAGATCTGCGATAAATCGTCGGATTGAATATTCATTTCGGCCGTAATAATACAAATACTTACCTAAGTAAATACATAGGTAATACTCATTTCCGCAATGAATGAGGGATCTCGGACGAGGGACAGTCGAGTATAACTTGATAAAATAAGAACCTAACCTAACCTAACCTTTATCATTATTTTTAACTGTATTTATTTTAAAAAAATATTGCTTTATGTTTTTATATTTGTGTGATGTGAGAGAGTTAAATAAACAATTTGTATTATTACAATATTGCCATGTCTACGAATTAACGAGAAATAGTGCCTTAGCTTTTGTAAATTTTCAGTAGAAAAATTTAAATCTGGTGAAGAGCAGCCGTTTTGAATTGCGAGGGAAATGTGCCACAAACTCTTTGACAAGGCAAGCTTGACAATCTTGACATGTTTGCTTGAAGTGTTGCTTTTAGTGAAGTGGGTGGCCCAAGATCTAGGGTTGCCAGTTTTCAGCCATGAAATGAAATAAGGTTGTAAGATTAATTAATTAAAAATAATGGTATTTTGTTCAAGTTAAGTAGAAAAAAAAATTAAATATGTACCTAGGTACTCACCTAGGTGAATTTATGAAGAATTAGACTGATAAATAACTATTTCTGAGACCCATTTTACCTTCCAATAACAACTATGCGATAGACAATAATCGATTCAGATATGTGCCAAGATCAGCATACCAGAGGCAGAGATTGCTGTTTTGAATTGGAAATTACGAAAAATATGATTCAGCTGATAGATAGTACTACAACATCCAGATCAGAGACAAATATTTACAGAGCGGTAAGGTTACCGGCAGTTTTTGTGTACCTAGATAGTAATATTAGTAATCTATCCTTGCTCATGCACGTGTCAAGTTTAATATTGAAACCAGCCGTTAGAATGGCCGGTTTCAATATTAAACTTACGAATGATCGTAGATTGATCGCCATAGCAACTTTGTTTAGACAACAAAAAATGTAGGACACTTTTTGACAGATAACAATATTACTATGGCGACAGATCCACGTTTATTAGTAAGTTGAATATTGCAACCCGGCATAAATGTATAGAATGTTTAGTTCATGCAAGTTACCGGGGGAGGCGCTGCACTGGATCTTCATACATTTGTGATACTTGACTCGGTATAGAGGACAGTATCCAATACTACAGTAAATAAACTGTTTGCCATGCGGCGGGAATTGACCCCGCAACCTTGTGTTTCAGGCGGGCCTTCACCCAATGCGCCACAGAGGTCATAGTCAAATATTAGGTACTAAGCTAAATTCGTAAATGTTTTTCGCATTATGCTAACGCGCGTACGCCCTTAAGATTCTTGAGCAATCTGTATGGATCAAAGTTTGAAACAAAACAATTATCTGCTTTGAGATATTGCGTAACTTTTTTTTAATTTATGGCAAAGTGGAGTGTTTTATTCTGCCCGACTAAGCTGTATTATTTTTTGGAGATTTATTGCTAAGGCCCAGTAGCTTGAAAATGTCCATTATTTGAATTACTTTCTTTGTTATTTTTTTATATAAAAAATATGTTTGGGTTTGGGTCTATTATTTCAAAGTCTGATGCGGTCAGCCCAACAAAGGGCATTGACAAACTTGTCGCTAAATCAACATTTGTCGCCATCACGTCTAAACTGTCAAATAGACTGACAATCTGTCAGATTTGACGGTAAAATTAGACAGTTTTTTTCGCGGTTTACATTTTATTCGTGATCGCAATGAATTTCGTTTTGCGACAAGTTAGACAATAGCCCTTGTGGAAGGAGTGTATAGAGTAGAATACTCACACGCTCAAGCATAGACTTTTGACAGTTATTCAAAGTCTTCACTCAAGCGTGATTCGTATTTCAAGCGGTGATTTAACTTATGATGAGCTTAGATACAATTGTGAGATTCGCTAATTAAAAAGTCCGACCTTCCTTCATCATTATAAACCAATAGGTAAGTATACTTACATCATATTTGTACATAATCTTGACCTTTGACCCAACGCGATCTCAGATCATAATTACATAAGTACAAGGTACTTAATACGTAGATAATCGTATGACCTAATGTATCCTCAACTTTTTCTCTTAAACGCGTTGAATGAACAAGTGGTCATTTACGGCCCCGTCTGGGTTATTGAGACTGGTCGCTAGTGGTTTAAATACGATCGTAAATCATACTTTAAGGTTCGTATTCAGAGTCTGCACTCAGACTTTAGTCTAAGCTCAAGTATCGATTTTGACAGTTATCTTTGGAAACTAAAGTACCAACCTAAGTATTAACTTACTTACTTTGGAAACTTAGTGATGAATCACCCCTTAAGACACGATTAACGCTTAAGTATGGTCTCTGAATATGATCCTAAGAATGTTATTGTCGCTCTGTTGATAAAAGAAGCGCTTGTGAACTAATTTGGATGAGTGGCTTCTGGTAGCATTGACAGCTAAGCGCTTCCGTGCTTCGTGGCACGTTAAACTGTCGGTCCCGGCTTCGTTAAGCCATGACGGAGGCCTTTAACAGCTAGTCTCAATAACCTCTATCCTTGGTTTTGCTCACTGCGGGTAGATATTTGACATTTCTTCCATACAAAAAACGTCAAACAGCTACTGACAGTAAGCAAAACCAAAGATAGATAGGTTATTGAGATTGGTTGTTGTAAGCGGCCTAAAAACTCAGTTACCAGAGTTAGCTCATACTAACAGTCGAACATTCATAGCATGCGCTTGCGACATGATTTTTTCTAAACACTTATGGGACGATAAACGTTATATCTAGGTTAATTAGTAGGCTAAATGGTTATATAATTGGTTAGTGGTTACTAATTATTTTACACTTGATGGAGTACAGCAAATGATCGAAATAGTTTTAAAATTGATATTAGCTGGAAGATAGATAATAGTCCTAGTCAAGGTGAACCAAAGATAGATAAAAATACTGTAATAAACACATTTATAAATGGAAGTTGATAATTGATAAAATTAAATTAATTGATCGTCATTTCACGTCAGTCTCACAGGTCTCACTCAATAACATAACATTTCTTTGGTTTTGCTTACTGCTGGTAGACAAAATAATGACAAATATCTAGCAAATCCAAAAATAGATAGGTACTTAGGTTATTGAGACTGGTCGTTAATGTTTGTGCCAGGTAAGTACCTACTATACTAGGTCCATGGTTTGTGCTATGGTAATGGTAACCAGCAAGGTGATTGACTAAATTGTAGCGAGATCGAAATTTATCACCACATCTAAAAAAAGTGAAAAACTTCGATCTAGCTACAAGTTAGCCAATCAACTTGGTCAGATGATTAAACATATATTTACGGGTAGGTATTTATCGCTATTAACTTGGTCAGATCGACTAAATGTTTCCAGATCATACAAAAAATTGTCCTGCAGCGGGGACGGAACCCGCAATCTCCTGCTTCTTTCGGGTTATTCCCATCTGATCATATTATCAGATTGTGGTTGCATCTGATCAAATAAAAAGTTGGATCATTGATCAGATGCAACTGCTTTTTTGTTACATATTTTGGCGTGTAATATTACTATGCAACTAACAACCTTTTTCTATACGACTTCTCAGACACAGTTCGTCTAACTTAGCAAATCGAATGTAGCCAATTCTAGTGACGGATTGCACACTGATTTTTACTCACACATAGGTACCTTAAAATCAAACAGGTGCCCCTAGTACCCAGTTCCTCTAAAACTACCATCCATTAACTGTAATAAAATGACACTTACTATTCCCGCCTACATACCTCGCTCTACCTAATAATCAGTTCGCCGAGTCGGCTTGCGCGCGGCGCACGTCGAGACAAATCGATTTAAATTTTTCTAAACGGGAATAGTTTTATCGATTCGCGGGAAAGTTGACAGTGACATAAGTGTTCGTTTTTTGGCTGCACAAGGGTTGTTTCTACCAAGTGTTGTGACTTGTGATTGTGGATTCCATTGTGTGGATTATTAGCTATGGTACGGTAGGCGTGCGAGGTTAGAATAACGTAATGTTGTAGGTATTTACAATTTACATATTTTATTTGTCTCCGTCTAAGACATCGTTGGCCTTAGCTTGGCAAATTGATTTCAAACGAAATTTGTATGGTTATCATGACTATAATACATAATTACTACTGAAACTACAAAATCTTTTTGCTTAAAAGATTTATTTTACTAGATTTCAGATCACAGTCAAAATCATTTATTTAAAAGACTAAGACTAAGTCAGAAGCAAGTATTTACAAATATTTGGCACTTGATTTGCAGAAGTTTGCATTCCTTAGTTAGTATTCTAAGCGTGGAAGGATCACCAGTCACCACCTAATAGAATACTAAATGTGTTAAAATACTTACTGACTTCCTCATCACGTGTTCCATCACCGTTAAGAGCTCGTGTTTATGCGCATAATACTTTTTCCGAAACGAAAAATCGTACTCAAACTCAAAATGTATTTATTTGCCGCCGTACCATTTGTACCATGAGGCAGTACCATTGATGGTACAATTGGCACCAATTTGTCCCAATTGTACAATTAATAGTACAACTGGCACCAAACTGTACCGACTTGTCCCACTTGTACCATCATCTCTTGATGGTACAACTGGGATCGTTTATTAGACTACTTCGACATCTCACGTCCTTAAAACTAGGGGATTCTACTGCCTGTTCCAACGCGACTACCCTACACCAGGGAAAGAATCAGGCTAGAACCTGGTTATCTTTAGGTCGACCCCTGGATTAACCTTAGTTAGAAAAGTTAACAGCCGGTTTGCCCGGTTTCTCGAACGCAGATCATCTCAAAAATTTAATCAACGGTCAAATCACGTGACAGTGTCGAATTTGTTCCTAATTTGACACTTGTCACGTGATTTATTATAACCGTTGATTAGGTAATTTTGGAGATGATCAGCCCTGCTACTCTGCAAAACGAAAAACGAAGTTTCGTGACAATTTTCGGGGTCAGCTTATGTTGGTGGATACTGAATTCGTAATAGTTCACCAACATAATTAGAACCCAAAAATTGTCACGAAACTTCGTTTTTCGTTTTGCAGAGTAGCAGGGCTGCCTGCTGTAAGTATACTTACCTACTCCTTGTTTATTAGTGGACTAGCCGTGCCTGGCTTTCATCCACTACTTGAATGGATGACCGCAAGTGGCATTATCAACTGAGCGCTTCTGTGCTTCGGAGTGCACGTTAAATTGTCGGTCCCGGCTTTCAAAGTTAAGCCATGACGGAGGCCTTTAGGCGGCCTAAAAACTCCGTTACCAGAGTTGGCCACTTGCTCATACGAACGATCGAACGATCCACTATTTATTTTTTTCTTGATTAAATATCCTCTAACCATCTTTAAGAAATGAGCTAGTTATGATATGAAGAAATATTATTCAAATCAGCAAAGTAAGTAGGTACTTAGGTTCTTATTAATTTGTCACATTGAGATAAGAATGAATTCAGAAACACAAGTTTATCATCTTTGTTTAAACAACATGTTCTAAAATTACTCATTACATTACTTATCTAGCAATTAGCAATCCTTCCAGTGCCTCATTTCGTAGGTACTAAATTTGCATTTTTAATCGACTTCGAAGATGGAGAGTTCTATGTTTTACTGTATCATGTATTTTTGACGTAGGTACATAACATAGGTATTGAAATAAATATCTATACTAATATTATAAAGAGGTAATGTTGGTTTGTTTCTTTGTTTGTATGTTTGGGGTAATCTTCGAAACTACTCATCCGATTTCAAAAATTCTTTCACCAATTTGTAGCTTAGACTTTCCGAATGAACATAGGCTATATTTTATCAAGGTAGGTACCACGTGAGCGAAGCCACGGGCAAGTTAGCTAGTAAACAATAAAAAAACACTAACAAAATTATTCCTATTTTTTTATAATAATAAAGTTCACTTCTTTTATGGCTACTGCTACTTTTCCACAAGTTGATTTTCAAGAACGTCAAGTTCTTGGAAATTGTAGTTTTGGTACTAGCAATTCGATAATATTTACATTCTCTAGTTTTATTTCAAACCTAGGCAATCTAAACCGAGTTCGTTTATAATCTGTGTCAGAGTAATTTCCGCATTCGTAGGAATCATGAGATTAGAAAACTGACACAAGATGACTCGAATTGAGAACGAGTAAATTATAAACTACTTGCTGCTTCCCGCGGCTTCGCTCCCGTGGTACCTGGGTAAAAAGTAGCCTATGTGTTATTCCAGGTCACGATCTGTGTATATTCCAAGTTTCAGCCAAATCCGTTCAGTAGTTTTCGCGTGAAAGACAACAAACAAACATCCTGACAAAATTTCGCGTTTATAAATGTATAATGATGTGATGATTCTCTTGAGATGTTTGTGAATGAAAATACAATAAATCCTTGAAATTCAAATTTCGACCTCTATATCGAGTTCACGGCTAAGCCGCCCGCGATGAAATTCGCATCGTGTAGGCTGGAAGGAAGGAAGGTCGTGTTGTGATAGGTTTTACGATAGGCTACTATTTGACAACAGAAATGTCAAAGTTTAGTCTGACTAATATAAATATGTTGTTTTTGTGACGACTGATGACTTCAAAGATCTCAAAAAGTCCATGCAATTCTTCAGTAAAGACCCCACATCTTTACTGACGCTGACTATGACTTTGACTTGACTTGACTTACTTGAATTATAATGACATGGTAATGGCTAAATGCGTGGCTAAAGCCGGCGAAGCCAAAAAAAAGAAGAAGAAGAAGAAGACTTCAAAGATATATATTTTCTATGGTAAAGCAAGCGAGAACGCAGAACAAGAGATAGAGAGGCAAGATCGGCCACAATGTTTTCCTAGGACGTTATTACGTAAAATTATCGTCCGTAAACAGACTTTACAGAATTTTTTTTTTCTTTGGTGAGGATATGTTAAGGATCATCAGAGTTCTGAACAGAAATGCACATCGAGACTGCAGAAAATTGATCTCTTACAAAATTGAAGTTAGTTTTATTTTTTCTTTGTTTTCCATTTTTATTTTATTTTTATAAGTAGGTAGGTACCTACTATGTTGACGTAATGAACTTGAGAATAATCTTGTTATTATTTAAATGTGTCTTTGAGTAGGTTGTAAGTAGGTACATATTTATTTTTATTATTAAAAACCGGTTCATCTATTATAAATTTGACCACACACAGTCGCAGTAAAGATGTCAAATCTCGTTTTAAACGGTATTTTATTTTAATTAATATTGTAGGTTTATTTATAGCGATTCAGCCCGCCTTCAAAGACAAATTCACAGAAAATGAAAAATATCATTATTTTCTACTCCGATGGGATTGTTTTGACCCTTTGGAAGGATCGAAGTAGGTACCTAAGGTACCAACCCCCCCACACCCCCCCCCCCACCCCTCCTAAACATGAATAGATAGGTACAAATAAACTAAACTACCAACTACATATTTACATAACTGTACAAAATACAATTAGAACCAGTTGAGTCACCTAAGGATCATTATACAAATGAATAGGTAGCTCAACTGACCTAAGCCACTGCCAGACGGAAGCGTGCCCAAGACACTGGCAGCATTGCCGCGCTGGATGGCAATGCTGATCCTTTGAGCCAAATAAGTGCCAGCCCTCGGATCACGCGTCGCTTTAAGTCCGTCACACACGTAGGTAGGTATAATATATACTTATTAGGTACTATAAATTATAGCAAGTCATATTACGATATATTTTCTATACTTACAAATATTCAAGTGACACACGCAGATATATAATAATATTACAGCTGCGTGGCTTTATACAAATTACAATGAACCATGATAGAGACGGTTGGATGAGTTTGGGAGACCTTTGCCCAGCAGTGGGACGAAACGGGTAAAAAAACAGGACCTAAGTTTCAACAGTTGAGGAACAAACAATCTAGAAATAGCGCCATACCATTCCAAGTTAGGATAGGAAGTGATCTGGGCTCATTATTATCTACATTTACAATACCGGTTGCAGGCTTGCAGGTAGAAATGTAGGTATGAGGAATTTATGATCTTGCCTAGATTTTATGCTAATATTGTCTTACCTAGACCAAAGACGATTAATATCTAGAAGACAGACAAAGGCCATACACAAAATCGTAACCCGATCCCGCAGTACCAGATAGCCTGAAAACTTTAAAACATCAATTTTATCCAAGAAATTTCAATACTTAGTAGTAGGTAGCAACAATATTCAATATTTAAACATTTTTAACTAGAAAGTAATTGAAATTTCTTGGATAAAATTGATGTTTTAGAGTTTTCAGGCTATTTTTTAGGGTTACGATTTTGTGTATGGCCTTTGTCTGTCTTCTAGATATTAATCGTCTTTGCCTTAGACATAGAATAGGTACTCTAGAATCTAGAGTCTAGATCACTTAGTCCATTACAGAATCAGAATCAGAATCAAAAATTTATTGACAAAGATGATACACATTAACATTAGATAAACAAAATGATAAGTGGAACAGACTCAGTCTCGTCAGATACTCGATTTCCATTGCTTATTACACATATTGTGGTCTTTCCTAAAATACATTATTTCTATTAAATTCTACTACAATCAGTATCACTTGTGGGACAGCTTGACGTTCTTGAAAGAAGAAAAATCGTTTATTTTGACCTCAAGGATCACTTCAGTTTCGTCTTACATGCTAGGTGATTCTAATGCCTGTTCCAACGCGACTCTACACCAGGGAGAGAGACAGGCAAGAACCTGGTGGTGTGGGCCTAGCTTTTTAAAAGCGATCCCTTAAGAGTCCGGCGACGTGGCTCGGCAAAATTCAATTACTCGCGCGTTCAAACATCGACACACGACAAAATCTTGGTGTGATTGTCATTTTGCATCTGTGTGCGTGAGCGTGCGTGACACACGCACACAAACGCACTGTTAGAAAAGGTTAAAAATGTATTAAATGTAAATGCATGGCTATTTTGCAAGGAATTTGCTTGTCTCCCGTAGTCCCAAAAATTATGACTGAAAATTGTTTTTATTCTTCACACAGTGTTGTTTTTCTGATACTAGACCATATAAGCTATGTTTCTTACAGAAGGAAACTTAAAATATCCTAGTGTTTAATACTATATAAATATTAAGAAAACATGTCTTCTATGATGTAAAAATATGCAAAATGCGATTCGGTTTAATTTCACTTTAGCTAAGTATTTTGAAAAAAGCTTCTGGCAGAAACCTAGATAAATGCTACCCTAATACGAATAATAGCATACTATGCTAAAGATATGCTCAAATTTCAAATGGTTATGGTATTACGTTTGTATGGGGAAGTCGTACAGCGCAGAAGCCTTAACAATCTAAAACGTCAAGCTGTAGTGGGAAGCCAGTACATAATAATCTTAAGATTAAGAATATAAAGAAGTACATTCTATTCGGCCACAGATCTCAGTCGTAAAAACAAATAATCTAGATTCTAGACAAACCTAGATATGATCTAACTAACTAAACGGTCTAGCTATCTCGCTTGCTCCACTTAGCATAGTGACGTCATTAATGTTTGAAGAATTTACTTTTAGTTCGTTCTCAATTTGCGTATTGTTTTACCTTCGACCTTGGGATCAAAAGTCGAGGCACTAACCCACTCGGCCAGCACGGCTCGGTAACGTTTAGTGTAATATTGGTGTCAATTCAGATGTCGCAAAAACTAAACTAAACTAATTTGACAGCACTAAAATTGATGCAATCCTTTTATTTCGATCGTTCGTTATGAAAGAGACGGTAACATTGTAGTGTTGTCAGATTAGTTTAGTTTAGTTTTGGCAACATCTGAATTGACACCAGTAACATAATTATAGGTAGGTTATGTACCTACCTATAATATAGGTACCTACATAGCATAGTACGAGTATATTATGGAAAACCAGCTTGTATGTAAACAAACACGCTTTGAATTACTAATCACGTTGATTTAAATCCATCTGATAGATTTCCATTCAAAGTATTAACTTTACTATTATTTATTCTGTGGTATTAGATATATATATAAAAAACACTTAAGAGTCCGGCGACGTGACTCGGCAAAATTCAATTACTCGCGCGTTCAAACATCGACACACGACAAAATCTTGGTGTGATTGTCATTTTGCATCTGTGTGCGTGAGCGTGCGTGACACACGCACACAAACGCACTGTTAGAAAAGGTTAAAAATGTATTAAATGTAAATGCATGGCTATTTTGCAAGGAATTTGCTTGTCTCCCGTAGTCCCAAAAATTATGACTGAAAATTGTTTATAATCTTCACACAGTGTTGTTTTTCTGATACTAGACCATATAAGCTATGTTTCTTACAGAAGGAAACTTAAAATATCCTAGTGTTTAATACTATATAAATATTAAGAAAACATGTCTTCTATGATGTAAAAATATGCAAAATGCGATTCGGTTTAATTTCACTTTAGCTAAGTATTTTGAAAAAAGCTTCTGGCAGAAACCTAGATAAATGCTATCCTAATACGAATAATAGCATACTATGCTAAAGATATGCTCAAATTTCAAATGGTTATGGTATTACGTTTGTATGGGGAAGTCGTACAGCGCAGAAGCCTTAAGAGCTCAGCTCTTGTCGGTGTAATGATGCAATGTCCTCCATATACTTCTTTCCAATGCGATCTCTTTTACTTCTTGATACGACATGACAGCGACCTTCTCTTTTCGGTCTTCCCCTTCCTCGCCTTCCTTCTACTTTTCCTTCTATGATGTTCCTTATAAAAGCTGTCATGACGTATAAGATAAACCTACATAAATACCTAACTTAGTATGAGCAAGTGGCTAACTCTGGTGACGGAGTTTTTAGGCCGCCTAAAAGTCTCCTTTATTGCTCAACGGCTTTTAACTTACCGACTAAAATGTCGTGCTTCGGAGAGCTTGTTAAATTGGCTTTAGAAGTCGTTAAAGCCATGACGCAGGCCTTTAGGCGGCCTAAAAGCTCACCAGAGTTGGCTACGAACTCATGCCAACGTAGTATCTCTACCTAATCTGTGATGCCAACAAACATACCTACTTACTTACAAGTTACATACTATTTGAGATTTATTTTCTTTATTTTGGCTTCGCACGGCTTGTGCCACGCATTTAGCCACTACCCTACCATGTCATATTATAATTCAAGTCAGTAGAGAAGTCAAGTCAAGGTTTGGTCAAAAGATGTTTCAATTATGGTATGACATAGTGTAACAAGATTGAAAATGTCAGGAACCACCACTGCACACAACTAACGTTTCGAAATTTCTAACGTCAAAGCATGAACCTAATAGTGAATAGGTAAGTAATGATCTTTTAAAGTAGGTACTTACGTATGTCAAAATTCGTCGACATAAAAGGTCATTTTTGACAGTGTATTTTATTTCAAAACATGCGTGTAAGCAACGAATGATTATCAATATGAAAATAAGTAGGTATATTAAATTACCTACTTACATACCTACTTCATTAATAAAATAAATTCTAATATTAAAAATAAACCCCTATTTCTGCTGGTCACGCTATAACTTAAAAACGGCTTTACCGATTTTATTCATTTTTTTTTAATGTTTTCTAATACTTCGTAGAAGGTATTACATTAAGAAAATTAAGTATCACCTAGCGAAGTGATGCTTGAGGTCCTACCGAAATAAATGATTTTTTATTTTTTTTCATGATTCCACTTCTCTTGTCTAACGATGATAATAAAAACTTGTAACTTGTCATTACTGTCCACACAGTGACAGAAATATAATGAGTTTTCGCAATGTACGCCTAATTAAACATACAAATAATTACTACATTAGCATAGCTGTTGATTGCATAACAATGATTTTAAACGCCCACATTTACTTACATGACAAATAACTATTGCAGTAGAGTAGGGTTACCGGCGGTTTTGGTGTAGTATAGTAATCTATCCTCGCTCACGTGTCAAGTATTCTAATGAAAGAAAAAAAGAAAGAAAGAAAAATCATTTATTCTTGTAGGACCTCAAGGATCACTTAAGTTTCGTTTTACATGCTAGGTGATTCTAATGCCTGATCCTAAAAAATGCTAGGTTCCTATAACCAACTAACGGATGTCCGTACGTAGGTCGTCATAGCAACGTTGTTTATTCAACCAACACAAAATGTATGAGACTTTTTGACAAATAACAACGTTGCTATGACGACCTACGTACGGACATCCGTTAGTTGGTTATAGGAACCCAGCATAATAAATATATGGAATGTTTAGTTCATGCAAGTTACCGGGGGAGGCGCTGCATACATTTTCATACATTTGTGATACCTACTTGACTCGGTATCGAAGACAGTATCCAATACTACTGTAAACTAGCGTTAACCCCCTCATGCCGACTTCACGTTACAATGGTGATGATTTTATTTGTAAAACAATAATTTCAAACGTTTGTATGTTCTGCAGATTTGATACCAAATACAAATGCAGATACAAATATTTAAATCAAGCAAAAATTAATCAAAATCGTAGCAAATGTCGATAAAAGCCTGATAAATTCCGTCTATTCCCGCTGTACCCGTATACCGTGTCCCCATACTACGGTTACAGCGGGAATTTAAAAATACTTCCCGTACTCTGTCCCCGTAAATATAGTTGAATAAAATAGTTAAAAATTATTCCCGCTGTCCCCGTCTTTTGTTTTTCAAGCATTTTTAAAGTAGGGGGCTTTAAAAATGCTTGAATTTATGTACTTAGGTATACAAAAGTCGGACGAAGGTTTATTCGAAAGATGCCGAATATAAATGTCCGTATTGGCCCAATAAACTATCAAATCGACCCTATTTATGAACATTGAATAGAAATGACATTCGAGTCTTTTCTAGAGTCCAAAAGCCATTCAAATAAATGCATAAGTACCAACAGGGTCACGCGTGGGACTCAATGACAAAGATCGCTGCGCATACATTACTTAAATGAGGATATGACTTCACTGAGAAAAATTGAGGTTTAAGTGGTTGATCAACAGATTTTTTTCTAATGTCATTTTCTAGGCTGTTAGGTATACCTATGTGATTATCAATGAATATTAAATGGAATCTTTTTAATCATGACGAAAAAGAGGGGTTATAAGTTTGAGGTGGGTATCTGTGTACTGTGGACTTGTGTGTGTGTCTGTCTGAGGTACCAAGTAGCTCTTAAACGGATTGACTGATTACGATTATTATTTTTTGGTTTGAAAGCTGTCTTAAATCTTAATCAAGAATATTCTTATCTGTTTGAAGGTCATGAGCAAAATTGATTTAGGGAGGACCTTTTAAATAAAGCCTTAAGCTTATATTCAAGAGCTAGGTGTAAGCTGAGCTGTATAATTATAAAAATCACGGCAGAAAATAATTACATTCAAATGTCAACACTCGTAGTCAAACCAGCTTCTTTATTCGCAGAGGTCGTGACTACGGAAGCTCCATAAACGTTGACCGGAAACGCGGAACCGTTGTGGCGGGAACGAATCGCCATATTGGATTGCAATAAACTCTACCACCTTGTGTGGTACACTGGTACCTAGTCAAGTTGAAGACTTTTATGGAAAGTGGATAAAATAATCAATTTGATGGCGGCGATAAAATAAATGGGGTATTTAATTCGAAGTAGATTACTTTCTTTCTAAATCGTTAACCATGAAAACGCTTTTATTGTCTACAACTTCATTAATATGTTGCTGGAAAACACGAGAAACTATAGTAAACTGGCATTCGCCGGTGGCTTGGCCAGCGAGGTCTGAATAAAAGTAGCCTATGTGTTATTCCGGGCCATAAACTGACTTTTCAGTCAACTCCATTCAATGATTTTCGCTTGAAAGAGTAACAAACATCCATCCATCCTTTCAAACTCTGTCGGCATCTTCATTAGGTACTGAAGATCGTGTCTAGTTAGAAACTGGATTATTCACTCTTCGCGGTATGCTTTACCACTTTTTCCTGTTTTTGACGGTCTTCAAAGCTTCAGAGGCCGTACTTGGGATCATAGAAAACGAAGTTTCGTGACACTTCGGGGTCAGCTTATGTTGGTAAATATTACGAATTCAGTATCCACCAACATAAGCTGACCCCGAAAATTTGCCACGAAACTTCGTTTTCGTTGATCCGGAGTAAGGCCCCTGGGCTTGTGCAGCGTCCCGGAATCCCCACTTAGTCCATACTCAATCGTGATTCGTGAACCATGTAGGTATCACTCAGTTTCCATAGATAACTGTCAAAAAGTCTTCAGAAGATTCAAGTCTGAGTGCAGACTTATACGAGCCTTCGTTTCGAGCCGTTAAGCGTGAACCTGTTTACATTCATCTCTTGTACGCCCTAAGAGCTCGCGTGCACTTTCACATTGAACAAAAACATTAGCTGATCGCTTATAAATGAGTTATGACATTACCGTCACGAGCGCACGATGGATTATGCAATGATATTATAGCGTAAGTAGTTCGATATATGATTGTATTGTGAAGGAATGATTTGGTGTCTTATGCTTGATGATTGCCACAGATAATTAAACGCCTTGTTAACATCGTTATTTCTTTATTTTGACACTTCGGGTTTAAATATTTTGCAAACAACTTCACGTTGTAGGATCTTATCTGTGGAAGGAGGACACACCTGAAATTCTTTGATATTCTGGATTAAAAAATAGGCTACCCGGTATTCCCACGGGAACGGGAACTATTCACCGCGGGTAACACCACGGGGCGCGGCTAGTTATTAAGATTTCATTCATCTATAAGTATTGAATAATCAATTACCTACTATAAAATTGTTACTTACGTTAAACAGCTCTTCCACTCTACAAACCGAAAACAATACTTCGTGCCAATAATCGCAGTTCATTTTTAAGGGGGCAGAATCCCAGTAGAATACCTACACTAAATAGGTACAGCATTTAAGTAGTATAGTAACACTTTTTTTTTTTCAAGGCATCGCCAACAGTAGGTACACATAATTACACATTGTAAAAAACATTCATATAAAAATACTATGATATGTGTACTTATTACAGGCATGCACAGCACTATTTAATAATCATTAATAACACTTTGACCTACGACACTATTTGGCTCAACAACGGTGCGTGGTTAGGGCGGGGCAGTCACCGGTCACGATGCGGTCGTTGATAGGGCTGATACGCGTACAGCCTCTGTGGGTCTATTGGTCTACTAGGCGACTCAGGAGGGTTGCGAGTTCGGTTTCCGCCATGGGACAAATGTTTGTTATTTTCTGCAAATATTATCAGTAAGACCTGGATGCAAAAGGCTCAAAGTTCCTAGAGCTGATTGGCGGTTAGGAAAGGAGGCTTATGCCCAGCTGTGGGTCACAAACAGATCACAAATATGATGATGATGATGAGGATGATTATCACATTTAGGTGACTGTGTGATAAAAACATATACCTACATAGTTATTTGTTGATAAAGTTTCAGTCAGGTAAGGTTGGATTGGATGGATTGAAACAAACAGGTAATAGAAATCTCCCGACAATTTATAACAGCAGGATTTTGTTGGCAGCCCTTACGAACTGTCATGGCCGCGAGCGGCTGACATTTGACGCGTACCCTCGCTTTCTGCGATCACTTTCAAATCGCGGTGAGATGGATTCCTGGTGAAAGTGAGATACCTATCTAATTCAGAGATCGCGCGCGGTTTTACGAATTTCCGGGATTCAAATTCAACTGTCAATTTGACGTTCGAAAAGTTTGACATTTCAGTTCAGACGAAAGTAAATGCGTGCGTGGCACAAGCCGTGCGAAGCCAAAATAAAGATAAAGCAGAAGAAGGAGTCGGTAAAAAATAATGTTTTGCCATAAAAGACATGACGGACTGAAATCCTGCCATTACTCTAAAGAAGTTTATGATTCAACAACCACTTTTCACTACACAAACTCACTTGTTTGTTAGTGTAGTCAGCTAAGTGCAGAAATGTCATCATTTACACAACGGATTAGATAATGCTTTCTCAGAAGACATGATACAAGCTGAGATAAATTAATTAAAACCAATTAAACGCTGACTGAATCGGTGTAAGTTTGATAGCAGCAGCAGCTTTTGTTGTTGATAATAAAGATGTGTAAGGCAGAAATAATTGTTATAAAAAAAACAAAAAATCCATCTGCGTGGGTTAGGTATATTGTAGGTAGGTACCTACTACCTAACCTATAGATTATTTAACGTTTTCAGCAAAAAAATCTGGCAAATTCGGATTTTAAGTTCTTAAGTAGGTACCTACTTAAGTAAGTAGGTACTTACCTAATTTAAAAGGAAGGTAGGTATGTAGTGTACGTAGGTATCTATCGTGGTCAAGTTAGTAGATTGTAAATACCTAGCTAAGTACCTACTTAGGTAAGGCACACTGAAGTAGGTAAGTAAGTACCTCTTATTAACTTTTTCTGAATCAGTTCAAAAAAGCTACGCTTGCTGCATAATGTTAGTTTGTATAAAAACAGACAAACAATAACAAAATTAGCTTTCGATTTCCATACGACACATCGCTTACAAGATTCCGGACGGATCCGCTGACTGACTACCGAGAAAATGGCGGAAGCCGATGGCGGGAAACTATCACAATGTGGAAAGCGCGGCAAAAACGGAATGCAATACCGAACGCTTAGTGTTTCATGATTCGTGCAGATATGAGATAAACTAGATAATTTGAGAGTAGGTACCTACCTAATCCTATTATTTATAGTGGACCTAAGTATTTCTAACTAGCTGCGCCCCGCGGTGTTACCAGCGGTAGTTCCCGTTCCCGTGGGAATACTGGGATCAAAAGTAGCCTATGTGTTATTCTCAGTCATAATCTATGTAGGTACCTAAGTACATACTTATATTTCAAGTTTCAGCCAAATCCGTTCAGTGGTTTTCGCGTGAAAGAGTAACGAACATGGGTAAGGCCGCCAAAATTGTCAATTTTTTTGTGTGACTTTTTGTCGTTTTTTGTTGCAGTTTCTTATGGTTAAAATATTCAATAAATTGTTGAGTATACCTGAATTATAGGTATACCGTCGAAGAAATAGATGATAGACCTCTGCTATATTAATAATATTTTTGCGAAAATCCTTAAAATAACATTTTTTATTAATAATTTAAATAAAAAATGTCTCTTGCTTTTGTGTTACGTTTTTTTTTGTGTGACACGTTTTTATCCCAAAGCTACTATTTAAACTACCAAAGTGCAAACCACAGTATTAATACGGCAACACTGTCATCCAAACAATTGAAAAAAAAAAACCAGCTCTTTTATTTCGCCAGTGAAGGAACATAAAGTGCGCGTCACTTTTTGCGGTTGTGTTCATAAAAAAAGTTTTATTTGTGATTTTTGAGGTAAGAAACAGATTTTTGAATGTTATTGTATTAAATTATTTAGCAATGAGGTCAAAAGTATACCTAAAATCGCCCATTACGGCCTAATTATAATAAATAACCGAGATATGACCTATAATTGTTTTAAAAATTTCGCTTTTGTGTTGCATTTGTATTACATTTATGTCACTTTTTTATTATTGTAACACAAATGTATGTGTTACGTAACACAGTATATATATAAAGCCGCAAACATAGTGGTATTTGGACTGATTTTTGAAAGTAATGTGTAATGTGTGATTTTGTAGGTATGACAAACGCAGTACTTACATTTTAATATTGAAAACCTTCCAAGTGTTCAGTTAAACTGTTACAAAAGGCTCTTGAGCATCGAATTAGTTAAGTTTGTTTTACTAACGTTATCCAGCGGCCAATTGTTTTCTTCTATTGAAATAATATTATAATTAATCTATTTATGTGCATTAGTAACTGTACATTTTTATTTTAATGCCGTTAACTGTCCCAGAACGACAAAGATCGAGAAAAATTAAAAAGCTATTTTGTCCTTAGTAAAATATAGGCAGTATTTTTGTGTTTTTCTGCCTAAGGGTACAGTAAAAAAGAAAAGTTTATCTTGCATTATTTTAGGTTATTTATTTAACCATTATGAAATCACCTTTACTCAAAATATGTGTTACTTTTGGGTTACATTTGTGTAACGGTAACACAAAACCTGTTGTGTTACTTTTGTGATATAATTGACAATTTTGGCGGCCTTACCCACATCCATCCATCCATCCATACTTACTTACAAACTTTCGCGTTATTAGTAGGATAAGATTTACTTACATGCGCATCAACACTAGTAAAACTCTTCGAAGTAAAACCACTGTCTTTCCTGTGGATATGGCCGGCGAAGCTGAGAGGTGCTACAAGCCTATTCCACATCTCAACAATATCCCAGGCACTACAGGACTACCTAATCATCTAGTAAAGATACAGGTTAAAACCCGAGTTATTTCTAAATTTTCAAATTTATGTCGATGGATTTGCAACAATAGCTGTCATAATTTTCAGTAACTTTTAAAACAAGCGAGCTGAAAACAAAACCTCCATCTTCCATCTTCAAAAGCTACAAAAGGCACACATTACTCTTTTAAAAAGTCGACCGTTTTATGTTCTGGAACAATCCGAACCTGGAGAGTTTTAAAGCCTTTTCAAACGTTCAAGTTTGACGTCAACACTAGTGTTGCCAGATCATTTAAGCCACGGAACGACATATTACTAAAACTGGTAGAGTTTTGAGATTAAATTCGAAAAGCGAACAGTACAAAAATAGAACAGTCATACAAACGTAAAACTCGGTTCAATAGAAACGAATCGAAATACGGTTGAGATGTGAGACAACCATCTTGCTTAAAGTGACAGATGAATGAGATACGTCAGACAGCACGTCACGATTTGTTCCTATATTAATTCCGACTTCAATTTTGTAAGAAGAGCGCAAATTCCTGCACTTTAGGTTTGCATTTTTGTTCATAACTCGATAGGTCGATAATAGGTCCTCTTCAGATCCTCAATTATTACTTATGTGACCACCTCAGAAGTCAGAAGTACCTATACCTACTCTTCAAAAAAAAAATAATTTTCAAAATCAAAATCACCATTAAGTCCCTACAAGTGACTACTTCGTTCATTTAAAAAACACATAGGTACCTACAGTGGAACATAGAACCTCCTCCTTTTTCGAAGTCGGTTAAAAAGCGGGAGTATTTGCCAATCCGTGATAAATCAGGATCTCTCACAGACCTCTGAAATGCGTAAACCGGGCAACACTAGTCGACAATGTCATACTCAACCTTGGCGTGTTGACTAAACATAAACTTGAAGGATTTAGTAAAATATTACCTAATTTATAACGGTGATATAACAAGCATAATATCTCTACATAATATAATTTGTCATAATATGCAGTAATTTATTTTTATTATTGAACTAATTGACAGGCCTATAAAACTAAGTCCAATACCCCCGTGTCGTGTATAGAAAGTGAACTACAATTATGCTGTCAGAAATTTCACTGTTGAAGTTCGGAGTGGACTCAGGACTGAAGGGAAAGGATTTAACTTATTCATTTATTCATTCATTCATAATTCATTTATTGCGAAAATGGGTAGGTACTTAGCACTATTATAACACTATTCTGCGCGGTAATGCTGCCAGTGTCTTAAGCATGCTTCCTGTTGGCAGTGTCTTGGATCAGTTGAGCTATCTATAGATCGTTAACGAACCTTAGATGGATCAACTGGTTAGTAGGCTTAGTAAAAAATTACACAGACTTCGAGAGCATTTTCATGGCAGAAATTAAATTGTTTCCTACTCGTATAATTGCTTTTAGATCACTTCAAGATAATCTCACGAGTTTAATCATACTTGTATTCGTTGACGAACAATTTTCTCAAGATAGAAATCGTTATTATCATAATAATAATTATTATCCATTGCCTTGAATAATAAATTAAACATTATTATGCTATAAAAATAAAAATAACTAGATTTAGAAAAAATTAGATTAGGTACCTACCTAATAACAATATAAGAAAACTAGTTTGCGTGGTGCGCGTGCTGCAAGCAGCACGCGGTTTTCTTTTTCCATGTTTCTGACAGGTAGAGAGACCCTTATAAAATTTTGAGAATCCATAGGAGATTAAAAATATTTAATAAACCGCTATGGGAAGCCCTAAATCAGTATGAAAACCCTTTAGGAGCCCTTAGCCATTAAGAAAAAAAAAAAAAAAAAAAAATTTACCAAGTCGTCGGCCCTGAGTTACGCTCACCCACTCGACCTTCGTTACGCTACGGGGGTCGGCGGCTCGCTTCGCTCGCCTCCTCCCCCCTCCGCTCCACTCAGGTCTCGTAGGTTCGCTCCACTCAGGACCTCCGACCCCAACTATAATATTTGTCCAAACACCTAATGGATATCTCTAACCGTTGTGAAGTTACAGCCCTTTCAATTTTAGGGGAGGTTGGGGAGGGAGGGGGGGGAAATTATTTTGACTAATTAAGTTCCCCTTTACAAGAATCTGAAAAAAAATTTGTTCCAAGTCTTAAGGCTTTCGAGATCCGCAAAAGGGGGTGAGAGTGGGGGCAAAGGGGGCAACACTGAAAAAATATTTTTACTTTCCCGAGCCTCCTCTATCCGATTCCGCAAAAAAAATTGTTCCAAGTCTCTTAGTTTCCGAGATCCTCAATAGGGGGGGGGGAAGGGGGGCAAAAAGGGGGGGTTTGCGATTTTTCCCGAAGTCACCAGACCTACCTCTATACGAATCCGTCAAAATATACATACCTCCCCATCCACCAACAGGGAGAACAATTCTGTCAGTGAGTCAGTCAGTGGTAGTTTAAGTTTATATATTATAGAATTACTTGGGAAAGAGGCGTGAATGTATGTTTATGTATTACATGTATGATAATAATTTTGGAACGGATTTGCTGAAACTTGGAATATGTATTAATAGTTTATGACCTGAAAGAATAATTAGCTACTTATCCAGGTTAATTCCACGTGAGCAAAGCCGCGGGCGGATAGGATCTTACTTGGAAATAAATGATATATTAGTGGCACCTCTTTTTGGCGCCACTGAAAACTAGCGCTGCAACAGTCATGATGCTGCTGCAAATGCTGAGGGGTAGCCTTATTTTCTTGTCACTCGATTGTCAATAAGTATTTTTCATTTCTGTTACCAATGTTTATGTTTATTTATTTATATGTATATGTGTGATGGAAAATAAAAACTTTTCCTATTCTATTCTATCATCATTCTCCTGCCTGCCCTTATCCCACGCTAAGTGGGGTCGGCACAACATGTTTTCTTCTTACCCTTAAGTTTGAGGGGCATTCTCGGGTCACAAAATTATTCAAAAAAATTATTCTATTCTATATTCATCTTAAATCCTTGAGTACGTCTCTGTGCAGTGAAAGTGTGACAGGTGGCACTGGATTGGACCTTTTATGGAACTTAAAGATTATATTGCCCTTACGTGTATTTATCAACAAATAAATCACATTCACTTTGTTACTTTACAATACTTTTACTGTCGGACATTCTAAAGCAGCAAAACTGTTATCGACTTAAAAAAAATTACCCACACTTGCTCTTATTTTTATTTTTAATAGCCGTTAAGTCGTTAAGCCATGACGGAGGCCTTTAGGCGGCCTCAAAATTTCGTCACTAGTTGGTCACTTGCTCTTACAAACTTACTTTAAAAAATCCTACTAATATTATAAAGGTGAAAGTTTGTGTGTGTAAGTGTGTAAGTATGTAAGTGTGTTTGTTACTCTTTCACGCTAAAACTACTGAACGGATTTGGCTGAAACTTGGAATATACATAGTTTATGACCGGGAATAACACATAGGCTACTTTTGATTCCGGTATTCCCACGGGAGCGGAAACTACCGCGGGTAACACCGCGAGGCGCAGCTAGTAAAAAATAAATCTGGCATTCAAAAATAAAAAAGGTGATTGTAACACAAACTTTCACCTTTATAATATTAGTGTGATTATTTCACCATTCACTATTGGTCGTTTGAATTAACCTTATTTAACAAAAACAATTTATTAACTGAGCAAGCTGGATTCCGCCCCAGTTTTTCAACAATAGATCACTTGCACACCATTAATCAAATAATCGAAAAATGTAATGAATTTCACAAACCACTGTATTTAGCTTTCGTGGATTACACGAAAGCATTCGACAGTATTTATCACTCTAGTATTTTCACAGCACTCAAAAATCAGGATATTAATCAGACATACATAGATCTCATCGAAAATATATATAACAATAGCACAGCTGACATAAAATTGATTACGTCAGGACCCCAATTCCCCATACAAAAAGGTGTTAAGCAAGGTGATCCGCTTTCACCGAAACTTTTTACAAGCACACTAGAGGAAGTATTTAAAAGACTGACGGATTCTTGGGTGCGGATGGGGATATCATTCGGCGAAAAGAAGCTCACAAACCTTCGATTCGCTGATGATATCGTCCTTTTTGCCTCAACTGCACTCGAGCTACAACATATGCTTCAAGATCTTAGCATAGCAAGCCTTGAGGTTGGACTGACGATGAACCGGTTAAAGACACAAATAATGACGAACAGCACCAAACGAACGATCCAGGTGGACGGGCAAGTTATTCACTACGTCGATGAGTATATCTACTTGGGCCAGTTAGTTTCTTTTAAAAACAGGCAGGACAAAGAAATCGATCGCCGGATCGAAAACGCCTGGAAAAACTTCTGGTCCATGAAAGAGCTAATAAAGGGAACTCTCCCTATGACATTAAAACGCAAACTCATCGACATGTGTGTCTTGCCCGTCCTCACCTATGGTGCGCAAACGTGGTCTTTAACTGAGTCTCAAAAGTCCAAACTCAAGGTTTGCCAAAGGGCGATGGAGCGCAGTGTGCTTGGAGTCAAGAGGACCGACAGAGTCCGTAACACCACACTGCGATCAGAGACTGGAATTGCCGATGTAGGAGATAAATCCGCTAGGCTCAAGTGGGAATGGGCGGGCCACGTGAGTCGTATGCACCCAGACAGGTGGGCTAAGATCATCACACAGTGGGTGCCTGAAGATGGGCGGCGACGCCGGGGCAGGCCTTGAAGACGCTGGCGTGATGATCTCGATGCATTCAGGGCTGATTGGTGGGACGAAGCCGGCGATCGCAAAGCTTGGAAGTTGATGGGGGAGACCTTTGCCCAGCAGTGGGACAGCATAGGTTAGATAAAAAAATAAAAAAAAAAAAGTTCGAATTTCAAAATACTCAGAACACACTTCGAAATTCAAGTTATTGCGCAAAATACACATGCTAAATGTAACACTAAGTTAACAATAGCGTTACCGTAACGATTATAATTGATCTGACCTTGGTTATGTCATGAGGAAGTCGCTTGCAGAAGATACTAAGATACCTAGTTATTAGAAGTTATTTTTAGACAAATGTAAATCTTTGTTAGAATGATTATTTTTTAACCCCTGGCGAAAAAGTGAGGGGTTATAAGTTATTAGTTTTTGAAAACGTCATACTCTCACCGTACCACAAGCCAAAACCAATCTCCATTTGAAATTAGAACGTCAATTCGAGTTGCCAAGTTTATAATCCGTGTAAATAGTGCTATGACCAGTGTTGCCAACTTGTGAAATAAAGTGTTTAATAAAATGCCAAGATGGCGCTTATCGGACCGAGGAACAGTGCTCCTATCATCAAGGATAGTCTGCACACGCCGGCTTATGAGGTAAGATTGAATATAATAATCAAAGTTTACAGTAAGCTCTATAACCGGGCCGAACTTAGGCCCTCCGGGTGGTCACGCATTATGAACAGTCGTTACGAAAAAGCGCTTTTTTTAACTCGATTTTTTTTTCGCTCTAGAGGTATTTAAAGCTTGTCTTGTAATTATTGACAGACTAGCTGCGCTCCGCGGTGAATTGTTCTCAATCCTCTGGGAATACCGTGATCAAAAGTAGCCTATTATTTAATCCAGGGTATAAGCAATTCTGGTACCAAATTTCATTCAAATCCGTCCAGCCGTTTGAGCGTGAAAGAGTAACAAACACACTTACACACAAACTTTTACCATTTTAATATTAGTGTGAAGTGTGATAGTGTGATTAATTACCTACGCGGTATCCAAATAGTTGGGTGACCGCTAAGAACCCAAAGTAATCTAACATAGACGGAAACTAGTGCAAAATTAAATTATCAGATATGAATCTCAGCACAAGGTGAGTGAACTAACTATTCGTGTAAGAATTCGCGTTTTTGTCGCTGTTGTGAATTCATTTGAATAATTCATACTTGCCGAGAAGTTGTAATGTATATTTTAAGCACACGACTGCCTAGGAGTGTGTTATTGTTCAAGACAAGTGGCAAGTCGATGGGCTTGCAACCTGTCACGTATGGAAAGTTAATATGGAAAGTTATGTGGAAATACCTCTAACTACCCCCTTAGACAAAAGGATCTAAAAATTGTCTGTAACAGAACGGAACAGGCGTTAGACTCTTAGCATGTAAGCACAGTCGAAGTTATCCTTGAGGTCCTACCAGAATGTATTTACAAAACAAAATCGCGATCGGGAGTCGCGTTGGAACAGGCATTAGAATCACCTAGCATGTAAAACGAAACTTAAGTGATCCTTGAGGTCCTACAAGAATAAATGATTTTTCTTTCTTTCTTTCTTTCAAATATTTAAATAGTGTAGCAGTCATCTGGTTACCATAACACAAGCATTAAGTTGCTTAGCTTGGGACTAGATGGCGCTGTGTGGAATGTCCAAGGATATTTATTTATATTACAGATAATTAATACTATAGTTTATATTTAAACATGAACTATGAAGTGCCTAGTAAAAAATTAATAAGTTATTATTTAATGGATGTAAGTACCCGGAACTGTTAGTTTTGCGAATGTGCTTAGTAATATCGCTTTATTACGCTTTTTGCGATAAATATAATTGTAATTATCAATTTAGATGCTGATAGAGGTAATTAATTGAACAATAAAACAAAGACGTGTTCTTTTGTTCTGTCGTTTTGTTTTGTTCTCAAACTCTTGGATACATTAGTGGCAATTCTGAGTGTCGCAAAAGCTAAACTAAGCTAACTAAAATTGTTGCCGTCCCTTTCATAGCGATGGGAATAAAAAGGATGGCAATAATTTTAGTTTAGTTTAGCTTTTGCGACACTCCGAATTGCCCCCATTGTCCAACTATAAAAAAACGCGAAAGTTTGGGTCTTTAGTCGTTTCGCACTACATTTTTGTATGGATGTTTGTTAACCAGGAGGTACTCTTTTAAAAAACGATTTTCAAAATCGGCACACTATTGACGAAATAATCGGTGAACTTGAACATACATACAAAACAGTGGAACATGGAACCTCCTCCTTTTTTGAAGTCGGTAATGTCTAAATGCGAGAGCAGTGAGTAGATAGTTAGTACATGTCCATCAGACGCATTTACAATATAAATGAATGGACTTGCTATAAACATTACTTTAGGTCCTAAAGTTTAGGAACTATCTCCCTGTAGCCGGACGCCATGTTTTGTCCCAGGCTCCCAGCCAACCACAAGTACATCCAGTTGTCATCGCGACTTGTTATTGGTGGCAAGCCGCCATCTTTGATGATTAGGTATAGTTTTTCTTAAACTTTCGCGATCACAATTCATATTTATAAGTACATGTACACGGGGTTTTATCGCGTTATTTACCTTATTTCTTTAATAACGCGATAAAACCCCGTGTACATGTACTTATAAATATGATTAGGTTAGGTATGTTCGTTTTTTCGTAGTTATGTCATTTCTATCTCTTTCCTTCTTCTGATATCAGACGCAATAAGCAGGTTACGTAGGTACTACGTCCCACGCACTCAATTGACAACGTCAACTTAAGGTTTTATGTGAACATGCAGTCTTTAGTGCCCTGCTGAGGTCATCGTTAGTCCTAGAATTCATAGTACTTGTCTAAGACCTAAACCTAGCTAAATAATAAGATAGATAGATAGATAGATAGATAGTCATTTATTGTCATACAAGCAACACAGCAACTTACATATAAGAGTAGAAGACATATTTATACAGAAACTAAACTAAGTAAGTAATATTTACATAACTGTACAAAATACAATAAGAACCAGTTGAGCCACCTAAGGATCGTTACAAACGATCTATAGGTAGCTCAACTGATCCAAGCCACACAGCATTGCCCGCACTGGCAGCATTGCCGCTCTGAATGGCAATGCTGATCCTTTGAGAAGAACTAGAGAAAGAACACTTTCTAGAGAACTTTTCAGCCCCAACGGCCATCTGTTCTGCGTGCTCATGAACGAAGTTTCACGTTTATTTATTTAGTTTTTATTTTTGTATATACATATTATTCATATCAATGATTATTTAAATAGTGCTGTGCAATGGGTCCACATATCATTGTATTTTAATAGAATTTTTTTTACAATGTGAACCTACTGTTGACCGGACAAATTAAACTATCTTTAACTTTTTATGATAAAAAAGTTAAATTCTCACGTTCCTAAATTATGTTTTTTAGCAATTTAAACCTATAAATTAATATAAATTAGTTTATAAATAAATATTAAAAGCTTAAGGCGCTATCGAACTACTTTCGTTTTCTTCCCACACTTTCGATCTTGATTTGCGAAAAACCAGTTAAGAATGAATGGTTTTAATTATTATTTTATGTAGACTTATGATTTGTGTGTTTAGTTTGTTTAACACGTTTGGCTTAGTGCAATGAAGGACTTCTGTAGTGGGTTCGAATGAATGTTTTTTCGATGCGGTAAATTTTTCAAAAGTATAAATTGCAAAAAGCTTTTCTTTATAATTTACAATTTCCTAAGACCAAAACTTTTTAACTACAAAGGAAAAGGTAGCTTTACTTAATCTCCCAAAATTTTGTCCCACCCTGTATAATATACCTACATAATATAAACTGAGTTGAATATCTGGGGTTTTTGTTAATTTATTTGTTATCTATTTATTTCCTAGCGCACTATATGCCTCAATGATTTTAAATCAGAAGCACCTTAATCTATTACAAATGATCTGCGTACATGGTCATGGCATGTGCGCAGGCGTCGATCGGTTTGTACATGTTATTATGACCGTCTGTCTTAGCTGTGTTATTAAATGGATTGAGACTGCCCACTGGTGACTATTAAAATGGCATTATTCTAAAAAAAAACGAGTACGTATGAGTTACATACCTCTGACTACACCCATAGACATCTTCAAAAGGATCTAAAAATTGCCTAAAAAGATCTGAAAGAAATGTCTACCGCTCCCTGGGATACAGTCGTGATCATATAAATTTAATTTAATTTCATTTCACGTATGAGTTACTTAGTGGCTAATTGTGGTGACGGTGTTTTAAGCCCGCCTAAAGGCCTCCGTCATGGCTTAACGAATTAAAAAACCGGGACCGACAATTTTACGCGCCTTGTAAGACCTTTTTATAACGAGCGAAAAAGATGGTATCAATTTTAGTGCTGTCAAATTAGTTTAGTTTTTGCGACATCTGAGACAACAGAATCAGTGCCATTAGACCTGCAGAAGTGGATCTTCGGTACCTATTTGTAGTACCCATCCTCAGATTGTCTGGTAGAGATCGCTTTTTAGCGATAAGACCGCCGATTGTATATCATAGTAATTTAAGTGTTTTGTTTTTATTGTTCATGATGTTTTTTTATCTGTATAGTGTGCAATAAAGTATTTTCTATCTATCTATCTATTCTGTGGTCTATCCAAGGTTGCATCAATGGATCATTGAGGCTAAAAAGGTTGCGCGTACGTCATTGTACCTACCTATAGTGTTAACCATTTGACGATGGTAATTCTATTGACTACGTGACGAAATAGTGTTGTTTTTCCTAGTAAAATAACAAAACATCTTTACTAGGTTATCTATTGACACTGGACATAAATGTGGGTGTTATAAGTTTGTAGACTTTGTACCTACCTAGTGTGTATTTATCTGTCCGAGGCAACGTTGCCTTCTGTAAAAAATATGCTAGTAACTGTATTTCATTAGTATATTTCTATTTCAAAATAAGTCTAAAAAATATAAAGTTAAAATAGCCTACGGACTAGAAATCACTTGCAACATTTTTGGGAGGCCTAGCTAGTCCCGCGTCCCACGGCGGGTGGGCGGCAAACATTCCATTCGTTGCGACACCAAATACCACTGGTCCTTTGTAGGTCACTCTGTCTGCTCCAATACTTATAACATTGTATTAAAAAAAGACGTGTGGCACTCGGAGACTGCCGTGGTAAAGCTATTGCATGGGGGGTGTTAGGTTATTTTCGTTACGGAATTTCTGGATTCGGTCTCCACGCTCAAGGCCCGCGATAGAAGCTATGCAATAGCTTAAAATACTCACTTCACTTCTTCTTTTATGGCTACTGCGACTTTGATTGCCACAATTCTGCCAGTGTACGCGTAATGTTAGTTTCGTACATTTTTGATTGATTGATTGATTGATTGTAAACCTTTCCGGAGGGTAGTGAAAAAAAAGCTCTGAAGCTCACGCCTCTCGGATCGTACGAAAATCAACAAGACTGGGTTTCAAAGAGTGATTCAGTTAAAATGAAATAAAAACTAATTCTAAAACAATCCATTTTGATCTTAGATAATTTTTCAACTCAATGCTTCGATAGTGAAAGTTGTTTCGAATCGTCAAATTAATACCTAAAGTAAAAGTTCAATTACTTAGTTATCTAATGGCGGTGAAATAATATATTCATTTATATTTGTAATTTATCAATCGAATTTTTATTTTAAAACATTTTATTGTGGTTTACGTAACGCAATAATTAGACAGCTAGTATCCGCCCGCGGCTTCGCTCGCGCTCGCGCGTAGTAGATGACCCTGATAAAAAGTAAAATAAACTATGAATACCTACTGACTTATTCAAAGTTTCAGCCAAATCTATCCAGCTTGATCCTCACATTTTATCCTTTCAGATTTACTTTAGTAGAATCACAAGGTTTTAGTTTAGATCGGTTTGTAAAAGAAAACAAAACTCTGACCTTCGTAAGAACCACACGAGACCAGCAAAACCTGTTTCTCAACGGTTCGCATCCTTGCACAAGGACGGACGGCCATCTTGGATCAGGTGTCAAACGGCCTTGAGTCTTGACAGTAAAATGCGCGGCATTTTTTGACTTCCGCTTTCGTTTTTTTTTAATACATTATGGTTAGGTGATTGCTTTTGTGAGCATTCTTACGTTACATTTTTTACTATTCTCAGCCTAGATGAGTCCTCTAATTTTTCACAAGGTTGTAAAAACCGTTTCATCAAAGAGGATATCAAATACCTACCTACTTTGTGGCTAGACCATAAAATTTGTTGTCACGACTATTTCTTTCTGGTAGTATTCCTCTGAGATTTACAACTCGTTACGATGAGTTGTGTATTTATGTAGGTACTTACCACGTGACTAGTTTCAAGTAGATTACTAATTGATTCTTTACATCTTAATTAGTTATTAGTTCATCAATTATTTTATTACACAGCTTGATGTTTTTTCAAGATGTAAAGTATTTAATTCAATAACCAGGGGCCATTACAAATACCTACAACATAAGTAGGTAAGTACTTACTTAATTAATACTTAGAAGTAATTATATTTTCCGTTCAAAATCATAAATTTTCAGTGTAAAGGTAACGGATTTAACGATAGGTCAACATATTTTTTTGTTTCATCAATAATAACTTGAAACTTTCCTAAATAGGTTTATTTTATGAGGATTTAGTTAGAGGATTATGTAGAGATGCAAAGACGGCCATCTTGGATGTAGTGTAGTGTCAAATGACCTTGACAGTAAAACGCGCGGTATTTTTTACTTCCGTTTTTGTCTCTCCAAATGTGGCTAGGTGTAGTGTTACATTTTTTACTGATTTACATTATGTCTAATTAAGATCTTGATTATGTTAGTACTTACTTATGTATGATTAATAAAAAATATTTTGAATGATGTAGGTACATTGACCACTTATAATATTGCGTTTAAATTAACATATTGATAATTATTAATAATTATGACGTAAAATTTTCTTCATCTACGTATTTGTCACAGACTAAAAATTATCCCAATATTACAAGGACTTTTAAATGGCCGCTTTGCATCTCATTTAGGAATCCTAATTATTTGAAGTTTTCTTAAGCTAAATGTGGGCATATAATTGGATTTGCCTTTTACTACCCCTTACAGTGCCTAGATATAGATATCTTTATAAGATCTAGCCCAATAAGATCTAAGAAAATGTATGTCCACCGCACCTTGGATGTCAGTCGTGATCAAAGTAATTTGAAGCATTTTGAAAATTTCAATAAAATAAAACATGTGATTTCTAAATCTACGCAATATACTTACAATGCCGTTAAACTAATCACCATACAAATATGCCTAACTAACAAACACAAGGTTGTACTAGTAAGGCAAACATCCTAGAGTTAGAACCTTGCCTAAATAAGATAAGGTTGTTTATGATATACTGGTTGGTGAAAATAAACATTGTGTTTTCTATTTCTCTAGATCTCATGAAATCGCATTAAAAATATGTTAACTTCCAAGTGAACCGGTCGTGCCGTAGCTTGCTTAGACGTTCTTGATAGATAATTGAAGCTAAGCGATGATCTGGACGTCAATTGTGTGTGATGGATGGGTGACCGCAAGTGGCACTAGCAGCGGATCACTAAGAGAAGACTCAACCACTAAGCATTCGAACATACAAAGAAGTCGACACTGGGACATTATTTGTTATGTAGTAGGCTTGCCAAACGCTTTCAACCATCTCATACTTAGAAATTGAAAGTTAGAATGACTTGCACTGTCGTTGCCAATGTTGTTGCAAAAAAAACATTATTTCTCTATAGGTCGAGGGCCACCAACGTTGGCGGGATTTCAAACTAAGAACTTTAGCGGGTCTAAAGTAAAAAGTTTAGTTCAAAATCATGATGAAATATAGTTCTATTTTGAGTAGACCTTATCAGAATCGGTTTTTTTTGCCAGCGCCATCTATCAAGATACTTGGAACTACTATTAGATAAAATGAGACTAAGCTTTATTCTCTCCTTGTTACAGATCAAGTTGGAGAGCGTGCTGGGTCTGACAGTGAACAGCAATGCAGCCTTGGACTGCGATCCTAACACCGAGCTGGTGGCGTACCCTGCAGGGTAAGATTATTATTACTTATTCATTAAATTATAAACGGTGAAGGAAAACATCGCGAGAATCCAGTTAACTTTCTAATAACGTCGATGGGCTTGCAACCTGTGGAATAACTTATGGAATGTACTAAATACTCTAGGTATTTGGATTGGATATACTTACCTTTGGGACTGGGCAGGTCACGTGTGCCGTATGCCGGAAGAATTGTGGGCTAAAATCACCACTGAGTGGGTCCCACAAGGCATTAAACGGCCTCGTGGTCGGCCCAAGCGGAGATGGCGGGACGAACTCGACGAGTACTCCACCAGCTGGCTGACAGAAGCCCTACACCGAGGCGAATGGAAAAAGGGAGGGGAGGTCTTTGCCCAGCAGTGGGATCCAGTGGGCTATTTAAATTAGATTAGATAGATACTTACCTTTGAGTCCTCTGACTGACAAACATCTTGTCAAATAGCCATGTTTACGATAATACTAATTGAAAATGTTTTTTTAAATAAAACAGTTGCACATTTTGCGTTTTTCTAAGTACTTTTCTAAACAATATTAAAACTCCCTTAACGAGGGGTGAAAGGCAATTAACTTAGAACCCTCGGGTGAATCATGTGGCGCACCTTTAGCGCGGTGTGGCCGCGCCTTTATATCGATTCCAATTTTGAAATGGACACCATAGACAATGCACTTTAACCATATTTGAAAATGGAATTGAAAATCTTCACAAAAAATAAACGCTTGTGGTGTAATGTAGCTTGCTAGACGTTCTTTAGATAGTAGAAGAGGTCAGTCTCAATAACCTATCTATCTTTGGTTTTGCTTGACGTCGTTAAGCCATGACGGAATCCTTTAGGCGGCCTAAAACTGTCACCAGTTCATATGAACTTACATTCTAGCTAGTGTTTATATATTATCTGTGGTTTTATCCAAGTACTTTGAGCGAAAAGGCTGTTAGTATAAAAGTCGAGCTTATATTTAATTTACTAACTTTGCTCTTGCCTCAGAAGCCTATTTCTCTGAAGTGTATGAGAAAATCATGTCGGCGGGAAACTTTGAAAGTACTTCCAAAACTTGAATGTACTATGACACAATGTAGAAGTTGTATCGGGAATTATAAATAAGAACGTGTAGATCTCGTTCGGGGCGAACTAATACAAATGTTAAGCAAGTGAAGATAATGGGGGCAATTCGGAGTGTCGCAAAAGCTAAACTAACCTAACTAAAACTATTGCCATCCTTTTTATTCCCATCGCTATGAAAGGGACGGCAACAATTTTAGTTAGCTTATTTTAGCTTTTGCGACACTCAGAATTGCCACCATTATCGATGTAACTTCTACACTGTGTCGATCTGCATTTCCTTGGCAATTTACTAGAAAGCATTTTGATAAAGCAATATACTAAAATAACTCGGCCTACTTTGAAAACTCTGTGCTAACTTTAGTTAGGTAATAGTGGCAATTCGGAGTATCGCAAAAGCTAAACTTAACTAACTAAAAATGTTGCCGTCCCTTTCATAGCGATGGGAATAAAAAGGATGGTAGTTAGTTTAGTTTAGCTTTTGCGACACTCCGAATTGCCACTAATATCTAATTTGTGTGGTAACCTGCAACCTACTTACCTAAATGTAGAGGTATTACCAAGAACGGTGAATACTTAAAAGGTAAAAAAAAATACTACAGTAGAACATAGAACCTCCTCCTATTTTTAAGTCTGTTTAAAACATAAATCGGCGTTCTAAAAAAGTTCTTTCAAGCGAAAGTCAAGCGAAAATGGACTTTGAACGATATTTCGCAATTTCGCGATAGCTTTAAACGTTTAAAGGTTAGTAGGTCAATGCGGTTAGAAATAGATTAATCATGTTGTAGAGGAGGCCTAAAGGTGGCCTTTGGACGCGTGTAAGGCTTATT
This sequence comes from Xanthorhoe designata, assembly GCA_963582015.1. NCBI lineage: Eukaryota > Metazoa > Arthropoda > Insecta > Lepidoptera > Geometridae > Xanthorhoe > Xanthorhoe designata. The sequence goes on from OY757059.1 coordinate 299,397, forward strand.
CAGGGTTTTAATGGAAGTTCAATTACCAAAAGGCCTCAAAAGTCCTCAAACTGTGTTTGTAGTGGAGACCTAGCCATTTTAATTTTAAACAAAAAGGAAGAGGTTCCATTTTAAGCATTTTCTAAAATTTCATTCCCTAACACGACAAATTGTGCATTTTAATATGAAACCCTTGACCTAAATTGAAAGTGCAATCCGGGAAATGCTGGTACCGGAAAATTGAAGTCGGCTGCCGAATGAAATTGAATTTAATTTACCTGCTTACGTCAAGCTACGGTAGCTTTGCATCAGTTTTGGACTTGCCTCTGACTGCCATGTAGATATTTTCAAACTTTTTATAAGTTTGTTAGATAGAAATTATGGTTTTCTTATTCTTTTTCGTATCATTGGTAGCTAGCTACCTATAACTCGCGCAGATAGAGAAAAGATCTGTAAATGGCGTCCGCTCGCATGCGTTCTCGCTCACTCTCTATCGCTGTCTATACTCACACAGTAAAGTACGCGTTACAAAAAAATTGTCAGTCAGGATTCGCTTTCCACGTTTGATTGTTATTTATTTTCGTTAGGTTTTTGTTACGAACGTTGACATTTTGTGATTGATTGACAATGGCTTCACGAAAACGTGGAAAGATTCTTCACAGTGATGCACGTGCGATTGTTTACAACGTTATAAAATACTTTGACGAAGAGAAGAACTTGGAGCGTTATCATCCGTTAAAGTATAGCGCCGCACGCTCAGCGATGGCGACTAATTTATCGATGGCTACTATATCGAGAATAAAGAAAGAAGGTAATTACATGGTACCTACACATTATTTTACGCGGTTGCTTTATTGGCGTGACCAAGATAGATAGATAAATCAATTTATTTGAAGATGATTAGCCTTATTTTTTTTTATAAGTACCTCGATCGAGTATGATTTTTTTATATAGATTTTCTGGCCTGGAAACGAGTCCTTTTGGCAGCGAGTATGACTAAGTTCATGGTTGCTGACCATCAGCCATCGTCATCATCCATTACCATCATCAATCCTCATCCATCATCATAGCTGTAGATAATGTAGAAAACTTGAAGCATCTGAAAATACGGGTCCTCAGTCGCCCCGTATCGATCAAGTCATTCATGGTGTTGATCGTACTCACCGGCGTGTGCGAAATTGCAAACGGTAAAAAACTTTTTTTTAAACTTGTTTTGCCAACCGTGCGTACCTTACCCGCCGCCATTTATAGATCTATTCTCTATCTGCGCGGGTTATACCTAGCTTACCTACCTAAGTACAATATTACTATTTTTTTTTATCCTATAGTAGGTTATAGTAAGTTATTATTTATTTATACCACTGTTATTGAAAAACTATGGAAATATTGTTATGGAGAGTGGGCAGCTTATAAATAAAAAAGAAAATTGGAAAATACTAAAAGTTTTATACTTAATGTATTTTTGGCCACGTTGGCCTCTAGGCGTTATGAAAATATTTTTTAAAAATCCGATCATTTCAATAATGCAATTCGAAAAAAGAATGAATCACGGCCATCGGAGCGCGCGCACCGGAAGCGGAAACGGTACAGTTGCGGGTCAATGGCCTGTCTGTCACCTGTTACATTGACATTTGTGACATATTTGTAAACAGAATCTCAATACCATACCACGATAACAACTTTTCTTTAAAAAAAAATGTTTTTTTTGCGATAAAAAGCTAAATAATATCATCCCAGGTCCTAAACCATAGTATATTCCAAGTTTCAACCAAAACTGTGCAGTAGTTTTTGTGTTAAAGAGTAACATCCAGTCTCAATAACCTATCTATCTTTGGTTTTGCTTACTGTCAGTAGCTATTTGACGTTTTTTTGTATGGAAGAAATGTCAAATATCTACCCGCAGAGGTTATTTAGACTGGCCGTTAGTGGTATAGGCGTCTTTCCTGTGGTTACTGGATAGGTATGGTATGGCTGGCAGCTGAGAGGATGGTTTAGTTAGGTGCTCCAAGCCTACTCTATCTCAACAATGTCTCAGGCGCTACAGTATCTTAAGCGCAGGCAAAGATTGCCTCCTGTCGCTGCATAACTATAAGTCATCTAGAAAAGATGTAAAGGCCTGAATTGTATGGGCAATGGCCACACCGTGAGAATGGCATGTTGGGTGGACGATGTGCATACGAATAAAGTACAATCACGATTGGGAAGTGAGTAAGGGTATGAGCGGAGCGATACTGAGCGATTTTATCCTTTTGGCCCATAGATAATATTTTAATTATGATAAGCCACATGTGATATAGGTCGCGCCACTTAAAAAGAGCGCGGTCGGGGAAGTAGCGGGGGTATGTTTGCGCCTGTGTTCACTCGCTGACGAACCAATAGCACTCGCTAAATCATTGGTATGAAGTGCGCCGCAACACCTCTCCACCAATCATCGACCACTGCGTATACAACATTCTTGTTAGTAAAAGAGACAAAGCATTAGATCTTTTGTCCATATCATCGCGTGTCGTTTTTTGTATGGCCGGAAACTTGATGCTCCGAATTGTGTACTACGAAACTAATTTATTGCATTTTTTGTCCCTCTCGGGGCGGCACGCTCGCTGTTAGTCCAGGTACTATATGTATATACTAGGTTCATGGAAAAACCTGGTATGCATAGGATCTTCCGCTTCGCTTACCGCTCTGCGTATCGCTCCGCTTATCAGTAACGTTGTAATGCTAAACACACGTCAAACATTAGCCTACGCGTGACAAAGCTAGTTGGTTATTCTATGTAACTGTGTAGGTTTCGAAGTGTAGTTTGATGTATTAATTATTGTAAGACAGACGACTTATGTACTGATAACTATTTTATAAATGCGAAAATCAATATGGATATAAGGGTGGATGGATGTTTGTTACGTTCATGAAACGAGTAGAAATTAAAAAATAAATAAATATCCCTGGACATTCCACACGGCGTCATCTAATCCCAAGCTAAGCATTTTAATGCTTGTGTTATGGTAACCAGATGACTGATATACTACATAGATACATTTTTTTTTGTAAATACATACATATAATACATAGAAAACAACCAGACACGAAACAAATATTTGCAGATCATACAAACATTTGTCCCGTAGCGGGGATCGAACCCGCAACCTCTGCGTCTCAGGCGGGCTTTCGCCCACTGTGCCACAGAGGTCGTAATAAAAAATAATAATAATAAAACCGACTTAATTTCATAAGAAGGAATAATTTTCTTTCTTTCTTTGAAATATCGGTAAACTCATAATTCCACGAATCATGGTAGATATCCCATCTTAAGTGTGTATAATGAAACCATGATAGTTTATAAAGTTTTTTTTTCTTTCCAGATGCACAGTGGTCCTCTACAACGTGAGGAAGAATCGCCAGGCTCACGTCCTCAACGTTTCTAGGAAGAGTATAACATGCGTCGCCTTCTCACCGGACGGACGATATTTAGCGACGGGGGAGTGTGGACACGCCCCCGCTGTCAGGATATGGGATTTACAAGTGAATAACTTTTACTACTAGTATAGTATTATATTAGTGGCAATTCGGGATGTCGCTAAAACTAAACTAAACTAATTTGACAGCACTAAAAATATTGCCATCTCTTTCATAACGATCGAAATAAAAAGGATGGCATCAATTTTAGTGCTGTCAAATTGCTTTAGTTAAGTTTTGGCGACCTCCCGAATAGCCACTATTATCTGTGCTTTTTTTTACCAGTATCACAGACATAAAGCAATACACAATAAGTAAAGAAAAAAATGTAGTGCCATCTAGCGGCACGTAGGGGAAACTTGTCAACAGCGCCATCTAGCGAGGCGTAGGTTGAGACGTTTTTATTTCGTGAGCAAAGAATACACAGCTCTCAGTATTTACAAATCAAACTTTTTATTAGTTTTCTTTCATACAGCCAATTATATTTAATTAATTTTTAAAAATACTGATTTTTGCTTCTTTAAGTAGCACCATCTAGTGACGAAGACTAAAAAATATTCTTGCAATGCTGTCTAGTGGTACTACAAGGACAATAGTGGCAATTCTGAGTGTCGCAAAAGCTAAACTAAGCTAACTAAAATTGTTGCCGTCCCTTTCATAGCGATGGGAATAAAAAGGACGGCAACAATTTTAGTTAGCTTAGTTTAGCTTTTGCGACACTCAGAATTGCCACTAATAAAGGGTCTACTATACTTGATCTAAACTTTCTTATGTGACAATGATAATACTAACTTGCTTCTGTATCTAGGACCCCACAGCATCAGGGGCTGTGCAAATAGCAGAGTTTCCGAGTCACACGCACGGAGTCAGTTGTGTGGTCAGTATCCCTCTTTATTATTATTAGTAGCCCTCAGTGTCCCACTGCTGGGCAAAAGCCTCCCCCCAGTATCCCTCTTAATTTGTTTTAATTTAGTTTAAGGTGCCTGTATGGGTGAAACTAGCGCCACCGCCTATTTTATTTTATTATTACGTTGAACAAAGGAATTTCAAAAAACTGAATGTTCCGTTTGTGAAACCTATCATAAGCTTTTTTTTAATACCTCTGTAATAGTTTCGTTTCCTATGTAACGGTATTCACCGCGGGTAACACCGCGGGGCCTTCACGCTCAAACGACTGGACGGATTTGAATGAAATTTGGTACCAGGATTGCTTATATCCTGGTTTAACACATAGGCTACTTTTAATCCCGGTATTCGAACCGGTTCAGCTTGTCAAATTTTGATGGTAATTATTTTGTTCCAGGCGTTTTCAACCTCATCCAAGTATCTAGTCTCAGTGGGATCGCAACACGACATGATAGTGAATGTGTGGGACTGGCGCGCGAACCTCAAGCTGGCCAGCAATAAGGTATATTGTTAGGCTCAACTCACACCAAAAGAGCATCGAAGAGCAGCGAAGCGGAGCGCAGTTTCAGTGTCATACGAATTTCAACTTTATTTTTATTACTATTGTAATGGTGTTTTTGAATATTCCCGCCTATTACATGTTTCGGTTCACTAATTCATTATGGCTACGTATTTTGAAGTAGTAAGTATGTCATCTGTCACGTTGTCATTAGGACAGTGACAGATGTAAAATAAAATTAACATTCTCGATCTAAAGTGTTGCCGGATTAGACACGGCTGCTGGAAAGTCGCCAAGTTTTTGTTCTCACCGGCCAGCATTAATTTAGCTTTTTTTATAGTTTCAGGTTTAGTTTCAGTGTCAGATCTTTAGAATTGTCAAATTCGCATTTCAGATATTTTGGCTGTGCTTCACTTCATCAAAGTTCATTGAACCTTCGTTGTGAAATTGAAATAGTAAACAAATTTAAATATCGGAATCAATTATGGTTTTCTGGGAATCCAGGTATTCCCTGAGCTGGAAACCCGGTTCTTTCTTTGGTTAGATCGAGTGCCCTGGGCACGTCCTTCCTTTTATCTTTCGAAAACAATCAGTGAATTTTAATTACATCTCAGCTGGACTCTGTCGCCGCGTCTTCGCCGGGAAAGCACTCGCCAGGGCTTCCGTCCACTCGTGGGTAAAATGATGGAAAAGCTGGTCTATTCACTGGGAGGACACCACGAGTTCGGCTATGCGCACGCGCCGGCGACGAGTCCAGCTGAGATGTAATTAAAATTCACTGATTGTTTTCGAAAGATAAAAGGAAGGACGTGCCCAGGGCACTCGATCTAACCAAAGAAAGAACCGGGTTTCCAGCTCAGGGAATACCTGGATTCCCAGAAAACCATAATTGATTCCGATATTTAAATTTGTTTACTATTTCAATTTCACAACGAAGGTTCAATGAACTTTGATGAAGTGAAGCACAGCCAAAATATCTGAAATGCGAATTTGACAATTCTAAAGATCTGACACTGAAACTAAACCTGAAACTATAAAAAAAGCTAAATTAATGCTGGCCGGTGAGAACAAAAACTTGGCGACTTTCCAGCAGCCGTGTCTAATCCGGCAACACTTTAGATCGAGAATGTTAATTTTATTTTACATCTGTCACTGTCCTAATGACAACGTGACAGATGACATACTTACTACTTCAAAATACGTAGCCATAATGAATTAGTGAACCGAAACATGTAATAGGCGGGAATATTCAAAAACACCATTACAATACTTCCCACGCCGGGCAGAATTTTTCTTCGATGAAATCGGAGGAAAATTCCCGGATGACCACATCCGTTTACATCAAGAAAAAAACCAAATTCCATAACTGAGAAAACTAAGTTAAGGAAAAAGGCAAAGAAACACGAGTAATTGGTGCTATCAGATTCGGAAATAGACACCAGACAGAAACAGAATACCTAAACCAAAGCTTACCTAATGTTTAGATCAGGTAGTTAATGTCAAACGGCTTGGGGACTAGTTCCCTAGGATTGAAGATCCTAAGCAGTTCCAGACACTCACACACAAACACACAGTCCCTTTCATTAACACTTTCATTGCGCTCCTCTTTCATACCCACTTTCATACATCGACAACAAGCAACAGTAACAGTAACCTCTCCAACGATCGAGGATACTGAAACCAACACACTAGAGTTTCATCCAAAATACCCAGTGTTGGCTTATTTTAATAGTCACGACCCGCTATCAGCAATTGGGAAACTCCTAGTGGAACCTTTCAAACATTATCGAGAGAGTTCCCACCAAATACCCAGTGTTGGCTTATTGAATAGTCACGACCCGCTATTATTAGGTATGATGGAACCTCCTATTGAAAAAGAAAACTGCAGAACAAGAAAAAATCCCATAAAAAATGAAGCCCTACCTACCAACGACTAAACTACCTAACCAGAACCTAAACTACTAAACCTTATTCTAACCATCCACGTACAGACCGGCGTGAAGTGAAGGGTGGCGGTCTGAAAAGCCGAACCACGCGACACTGCAACGAAGTAGCGAGTCTGCACCTACCAACATAAAAATGAAGAACATAACACCAGCAAAACAGACATAACAAAAACCAACAACCCAGGACAAGATAACACGTAGCCAACCTACGGTCCGGGGGAAAAACTCCACCACGTGTAACGCCAGCTCTCTCGATCTGTCTCTAAGACAGAGAGAGAAATGATTGTTTTCCAGTGAATCTCTGGTAAAACAAGGAGACCTACAGATACTTGGAAGTTTTTGTAAAAAACTCCAAGACCGAGAAAGGTCATGATAACGCCTTATGAGCGTCGACGAATTCACCACCTCCACTGAAAATGTAAAGTGAAGGAGTGAGAATGACAGAATAGTACAAGAATGTACCATAAGAATCCGAAGAGAAATCGGAATGAATGACTAGAACAATATAATAGAACAGCGTGGATTAGAACAGTCGTTCACCTAATTTTAATTAAAAAGTACTATTTAATCTTACTTATTAACTATTTATCTATGTACTTATTGAAGAAATAATGATTACTTAGATCGAATTCCACTACAAAAAAAACAAAAAAAAATTTACAGCCTGTATAGGTAAAATAAATTAAAAAAAAATAAATAAAAATTTACACCCTGTAAAAGTTGAACTTTCAAAATCAGAATATTGAACTTTGAACCAATTTAGAATTCAAAACTACTAAACAAATGCACTAACTGTTGATTAACCAGTTAAAATCAGATTAATACTAACACAACATAAACAAGCCCTTGAAAAGTTTGAACAACCCTTGAACTTCCTAGGAACACCGCAGGATCATGACGATATCATTTACTGTATGTGGGATAGAACCATCTAAACAGGATTATGATGAATCATTTACTGTCTACCAAGTGGGATGAATACCACTAAAGCTGTGTTACCTAGAAGAAAGGATACTAAAAGATTGACTTGAAGATGAAAATATTGTGTTGTTGTTGTGCAATGTGAATAAACAAAGTTGTAACCTGCAAAATTGTTACTTGAAATATCCTACAACAATACTATTGCAAAACAAAGGAATGTATGCAAAGTAATGTCTATGTGTAAGATTTAAAGTATGTGTGTATAGTAGAATGTGTACCCATGAAAATTGTGTAAGTTTGTAAGAAAAGTTTGAAAGTATTTTTGAATAAAAGTTATTGAAAACACAAGTTATTTTTAACCACGGTTGCTGGTATCACAATTTTGTAATAATCTTTTAATTTTAGTTAAACACAGAACACTTGCCTATAGAACTTTAGGCTCTTCTTATATATGCAGAAACACTATTAGTTATGCAGGTATAAAGTTTATAAATTCACCAGTTTACAACTAAGTATCACTAGAATTGTGTTTTACAAAAATACCACTATTAGACACTTTATTCTAACATAGTAAAACCATGTTTAGTTAGATACACATGAAAAGAACACATTTTGGCAAAAATACATAAGTACATACAAGTTGGAAATAAAACAACAACAAATATATTTCACAATATTATTCTTTGTGTTAGTACAATGAAATTATATTAGGATTTTGAATAATTTTGGTTGCTGGGCTGATTAAACCAGTTGGAGCGCCACTGTAACGTTTTAGAATTATAAGCTAGGGGATTCTAGAAGGATTGCGTGAAATAATGCAAAGAGTTTCAATAAACAACTTTTATTGATGATGTTGAATAAATTATAAAATTGGGCGCCTTTATAAAATTAAGAAGTTATAGATACGATGCTACGGCTAGCTTAAATGAGAAACTTAACTATTAAGGGTTCACAGGGTTCGTGGAGAGCCAACACGATCAGACTTTTACCAGCAACCATTTACGTTGAAACTTAAATTTAGATTTTACTGCTGAAGGCAGAACCAGAGGTGTGTAGATTGATTTGTAGTTAGTTTGAGAACAGCACAGAAATAATTAAGAACTCAGCCGAGAAAGAAGTTCCTCGAGACTGAGGATACCGTGGAGAGGTTCGCAGTGGCCGGTCTCAGAGGAAGGGGGCCCGCTCACTGCGAAGACAGCACCGCTCCAGGTGAGATCCCGTCCGCGAGGTCTCGGCTGGTCACTCGAGATGTTGGTGTATAAGAAAGAAAAAGAAGAAGAAGAAGAATCCGAAGAACGAAGAACCCCGAACGGGGTGCTTCGTAATCCTCAGCTGGACTCGTCGCCGGCGCGTGCGCATAGCCGAACTCGTGGTGTCCTCCCAGTGAATAGACCAGCTTTTCCATCATTTTACCCACGAGTGGACGGAAGCCCTGGCGAGTGCTTTCCCGGCGAAGACGCGGCGACAGAGTCCAGCTGAGGATTCAGCTCCGTCTCTCGGTGCTCGAAAAGAACCCCGTTCGGGGTTCTTCTTCGGATTATTCTTCTTCTTCTTCTTCTTTTTCTTCCTTATACACCAACATCTCGAGTGACCAGCCGAGACCTCGCGGACGGGATCTCACCTGGAGCGGTGCTGTCTTCGCAGTGAGCGGGCCCCCTTCCTCTGAGACCGGCCACTGCGAACCTCTCCACGGTATCCTCAGTCTCGAGGAACTTCTTTCTCGGCTGAGTTCTTAATTATTTCTGTGCTGTTCTCAAACTAACTACAAATCAATCTACACACCTCTGGTTCTGCCTTCAGCAGTAAAATCTAAATTTAAGTTTCAACGTAAATGGTTGCTGGTAAAAGTCTGATCGTGTTGGCTCTCCACGAACCCTGTGAACCCTTAATAGTTAAGTTTCTCATTTAAGCTAGCCGTAGCATCGTATCTATAACTTCTTAATTTTATAAAGGCGCCCAATTTTATAATTTATTCAACATCATCAATAAAAGTTGTTTATTGAAACTCTTTGCATTATTTCACGCAATCCTTCTAGAATCCCCTAGCTTATAATTCTAAAACGTTACACTATAATACTTATTTACTTTATAATAATACAAAAAGTCAGTTTTATAAATATAAATATTTTACTAAGTACATACTTATATAAAGTTATGTTGCAGTTTCGTTTCTGTAATAAATAAAATTCATATCCTACTAATAGAAAGAAAGAAAGAAAGAAAAGGTTTATTGACAACACACACAAAAATGGTACAAATCAAAAATACAAAGACAGAGCTTAAGGCAACAAAAATTAAAACAATAACGTAGGTAACTATAGTACCTATGGGCACTCTGCCTAAGGGCGTTGTCAAAAGGTCCAGACTCAGCTTTAAGCTAGCTTCACGAGGGGGTGCCAGGTGAAGAAGCGCTGGTTTTCAGTCTGGGCCTAAAGTAGAGTGGTAATATTATAAACGTGAAAGTTTGTAAGCATGTATGTATGGATGTTTGTTACTCTTTCACGCGAAAACTACTGAACGGATTTGGCTGAAACTTGGAAAATACATAGATTATGACCGGGAATAACACATAGGCTACTTTTGATCCCGGTATTCCCACGGGAACGGCATAGCACAGCTAGTAATAAATAAATTTACATAATTCCTTTCCTACCAAGTTTCTTTGTTGTTAATTTGTTTATTAATACTATTTGTATTACTATTGCTTTATACAATGTTCTATTGCAGGTGTCGTCCCGGGTGAAGGCTGTATGTTTCTCAGAGAGCGGGAACTACTTCGTCACGGTTGGGTTCAGACACGTCAAGTTCTGGTACCTTGAGTACTCAAGAAATGCTAAGGTAATCTTAATGGTGTCAATTCTTATGTCGCAAAAACTAAACCAATTTCACAGCACTAAAAATGTTGCCGTCCCTTTCATAGCGATCGAAATAAAAAGGATGTCATCAAGTTTAGTGCTGTCAAATTACTTTAAACATTCTGTAGAATTCCCATGGACCGAGTATAGTACCTGGATGAACAGCGAGCGTGTCGCCGAGAGGGACAAAAATGCAGTGAATCCATAGTCTCTTAGTACAAAATAAAAAGATCTAATGCTTTGTCTTTTTTACTCGCAAGAATGTTGTATATATTCGTCTTTGTTTTTGTGACTGAGAAAGGAATATACAGGACTCTATTTCTTACTTTCTCTAAGAGAATTCCCGACTCGTTTTGACCATGTTTGACAAGTCGGTGAGTGCCTCGATTGTCAATTCAAAGAGTTATTATTAATATAATGTTTTATTATTATCAGCCCTCAATGTCCCACTGCTGGGCAAAGGCCTCCCCCCACTCTTTACATTGTAACAGTAAACCTTAAAAAAAAAATAGGATCTGATAAGGATCGTCGCAGTTTGAAATTGCAGCCGGTTCGTATGAGCAAGTGGCCAACTCTGGTGATGGAGTTTTTAGGCCGCCTTAAGGCCTCCGTCTTTAAACGACTTTAAAAGCCGGGACCGACAATTTCACGTGCCCTCCGAAGCACGGAAGCGCTCAGGTGATAATGCCACTTGCGGTCAACCATCCAATGACCGCTCAGAACGTTGCTTAACTTCGACGATCTATCAAGAACGTCTTAGCAAGTTTCGCCACGAGCGCTTCGATGTTGCCACTTGTTCAAATCCTACTGGTAATGCCAAATACTAGAGCTATTAAAGAAACTCTTTCACTGTATTATGTTAGTATAGAATTAGATTGTTCATTCATATGTCGCGTCACGTAAAAAGAGCTTGGTCGGACAAGTAGCGGGGGTATGTTTGCGCCTGTGTTCACTCGCTGACGAACCAATAGCACTCGCTAAATCAATGGTATGAAGTGCGCCGCAACACCTCTCCACCAATCATCGACCACGGAGCAGTTTGACAGCCAGCGCTCTTTTTACGTGGCGCGACCTATACCTACCTAATGTGATCTCAAATTCAAATTCTTTATTAATCTTAGACTAACATTACCGACTTAGGATCTAAGACGTTAATCTATTGATATCATTTATGGCAATTATATATAATCTCATCTGATCCCATCTGCTCCTCAGTTCAAAGAGCCGGTCCCACTGATGGGCCGCTCAGCGATCCTCGGCGAGCAGAAAGACAACGAGTTCTGCGACGTGGTGTGTGGACGAGGAGACGCAGCCGACAGCACCTACGCCATCACACGAGGGGGGTTGCTGTGCGAGTTCAACAGCAGAAGACTGCTGGACAAATGGGTGGAGTTGCGGGTGAGTTGAGAATAGCGCCATCTATTTATGGAGGTTTGCAACTTTCAGCAAAGGGGAAAGTGCCATCTGTTATTCAGGTGACTCAACTTTTTCATCGGAAAATATAACATCAATTACACTACAAAAATATCTTTATGTAGATTATATATCCGAAATTAGTAATTCTTCTGTTTATCATTATGATTGCTTATAATTGCAGCATGCCCGTTTTATCCCTGTTATTATACTTAGATAATTCTTAGCTGTAGTTGGATCAGAGAAGACGCTTGTGTTAGCGGTTTAGAATATTTTTTAATAATTCGACCATTGCTTTTCTGAAACAGATAAACATTAAAATCCCAATTTTTGTAGTGAGACGTTTGCCTACCGGTCCGTTTATAACAAACTTGTCAAGGTTTGAGTATTTACTTGTTAAATACTCATATTATTTTTGATTTCCTCATACATATTTTGTTTTCAGACGACCTCCGCTAACTGTATGGCAATTGGCGCCAACTACATATTCGTGGGCTGCGCGGACGGGATAGTGCGATGTTTCGCACCGGACTCGCTCAGATACATCACTACGCTGCCGAGGACACACTATCTAGGCGTTGATGTGGCTCAGGGCACTAATATCAAGTAAGTTATTACAATAAAAATAACAAATATTTAGAATACTGCCATCTAGCGGCTGTTTTATGAATTACAGAACCAGACAAAAGTATCTGACATGTATATCATGATGCAAAGTAGTTTTGTGACAATACGATTATTATAACGTTGTGCAAGGGTTGAAAGGTGGTAAGGAATGTCAAATTTATTTAATTTTATGGATAGGAAACTAGCGATACCTTTCATGTATTTTTATAACTGAGTTATTAAAATGCATGATATGTTTGCGCCTGTTAATTCAAATGTATTTATTGCGTATTATATGTTAGTAAGAGATGGTTAGTGATACAGAGGCCTTAGGGCGTTTGTCCACTGCCGCCGTCACCGGGACGTCAACGAGAACGAGATGACGGCGCCGAAGTACTGATACATAGACTAACTATAGCCGCGTGTCCACCGCAAGGCCGTCACGTCATCTTAAACTCGACCAGAAATAATCTCGTTCTCGTTGACGTCCCGGTGACGGCGGCGGTGGACAAACGCCCTAAGGCCTCTGTTCACTAACCATCTCTTACTAACACATAATACGCAATAAATACATTTGAACTTGAATTTAACTTATGTTCTGGCGTATGAATCTTATCTTATGTTATCTTCCAGCCACATGTTCAGTCCCCCGGCCTTGGCCCGCTACCCGGACGCGGTGGCGCTCTCGTACGACGCGCGCAACCACAAGCTCACCGCCGTCTACAACGACCACAGCCTCTACGTCTGGGACGTCCGGGATATCAAGAGGGTAGGCATGCTTGCCTGTAGAGTCTGCGATACTTAGGCCTTAACATCTTTACTAGATATTTATACAGAGTCAGGAGGCTTTGCCTACACTTAACGGGACACTGTAGTGCCTGGGACATTGTTGAGATGGAGGCTTGTAGCACCTAAACCATCCTCTCAGCTGTCGGACATATCCACAGGAAAGACAATGGTCAATACGTGTGGGGCTGGCTAGCCGCGGGTTTCCTCACGATGTTTTCCTTCACCTGCTATCTTACCTTGTTTTGTGCCAACTTCCAATCTCTCACCACACCATCTGTTGATAATCATATGCAACTAACAACAAACTATTCAAAATATTATCATGAAATATTATATTTTGAATAATAAAATATAAAAACAATTGTAGGTAATTTTAACTAGAAAGTAATTTAAATTTCTTGGATGAAATTGATGTTTTAAAGTTTCCAGGCTATCCGGTGCTGCTATCTACTTTAAACTCCCGTTTTGGGGCATTTTCAAGGTTACAATTTTGAGTAGGCCTTTGTCTGTCTACTCGGTATTCATCGTCTTTGGCGTAGGCAAAGATTGCCTCCTGACGCTGTCTAGAAAAAAGTCTGAGTTAATGAATGACTGAATGATAAATGAATGAATGAATGAAAATTATTGCAACCTTATAATATAAACAGAGATTAAAATAAAATTACATACGGCTAATCTCAATAAGCTATCTACCTTTGGTTTTGCTTACTGTGAGTAGATATTTGATTGTAGATACATTACTTCCATACAAAAACTGTCAAATACCGACAGTAAGCAAAACCAAAAATAGCTAGTTTATTGAAACTGGCCGTTAATGCTCATTTGAATCAGCTCAAAGACATGAAAAACTTACCTATATTACTTTAAATAATTTATTATTGTTGTGTCGACAGGTAGGCAAGGCCCACTCGGCTCTATACCACTCGGCTTGTATCTGGGGCGTGGACATGTTCTCTGAGGAGGCCTCCTTCCTGACATGTTCGAGCGACGACACCGTTAGAACTTGGACCTTACACGCCCCGCCTAATAATATATACAGCAATGTAAGTATAGTTTACTTCCCTATTACAAATAGACTTATGCTATAGACCCTCAGAAGAAGGAAAGAGATAGAAATGACATACCTACGAAAAAACGAAGCATACCTAATCTGAGTCTGGCACAAAGATGGCGGCTTGCTACAGCTGATGTACTTGTTGTTTGCTGTGACAACATGGCGACCGGCTTCAGGCAGATTGTTCCTAATGTTTGTGCCTGGTCCATTTATAAAAGTCAATGTATAGGCCACCTAAAAAGAGTGCTGGCTGTCAAACTGCTCCGTGGTCGATGATTGGTGGAGAGGTGTTGCGGCGCACTTCATACCATTGATTTAGCGAGTGCTATTGGTTCGTCAGCGAGTGAACACAGGCGCAAACATACCCCTACTATAAACTGGCCGAGTGATAAGGCAGCCCGGCTGATCACTTGTATCTATCTTCGAATCCCGTCGAAGCCGTAAAACTTTTAGTAAGATTTTTCATTTATATTTAAATGTTTTAGGAACTGAACAAAGTGGTGTACATAGACCCCGAGCTGAAGTTTCTGAAGGATGTGGAGCTCACGTCCACCACAGAGAAGGACAAGTCCAAGACGTACGACGAGAGGACCGGCGTGAGGTCAGTCGCATAGATGACGCTGTGTGGAATGTCCAAGGATATTTATTTATTTAATGTAATTTTTTTTAATATTGTAGATGTGTCCGCATCTCCCCCGACGGGCAACACGTGGCCTCGGGGGACCGCGCCGGGAATATCTGGATACATTCCCCGACCGGCACGCTTCTTCACACATTAGAGGCGCACGACGCTGAAGTACTGTGTCTGGAGTACTCACACAAGCCTAGACTGCTGGCTAGTGCGTCTAGAGACAGGCTGATACATGTCTTTATGGTGGACAGGGTGAGTATTTTGATCATATTTCCGAGATTTGCGAACAGCGCCATCTAGTGGTGGTGCTTGTAATCAGAATAGGAAACAGCGCCATCTTTTGATGATTGAGTGTTTAAGTTTTGTTCAAATCGGTGAAGGAGTTACTAAGGTGTGTATGAAAATAAAGTATACCAATTAAGTATCTCTGCACTATTACTATAGTCACAAAACTCAAGAATCGTTTTTTAAATATAAAAAATATGAGAATTTATTCTCTAATTTCAAACATACGAGCTCACTCTTATAAAGCTCGATAGATGGCAGTGTTAAAATATTCATACAATTTCTAATGAAACAACGCCGTTTCAAGTGCACGCAGATTTGTATCTGACGACCTCTGTGTGGCCGAAAGCCCGCTTTGGACGCGTAGGTTTCGGGTTCGACCCTCGCCACGGGACAAATGTTTTCGTAAACTACAAATATTTGTCTCTAGCCTGTGCTTTTTAGTTTTATTTATAACTTTCTTGTCTCTGCCTACGACTAATACTCTTTTTTTGTTCCAGGGTTACCAAATACTACAGACCTTGGATGAGCACTCGTCTTCCATCACAGCTGTCAGGTTCCTGAGCACGGCGGGCAATCTTCAGATGGTGTCGTGTGGGGCTGACAAAACTATTCTCTTCAGGCAGCTAAGGACGGTAAGGGTAGTAAACATGGACCTAGTATAGTATAGTATACCTAGACGAACAGCGAGCGTGTCGCCGAGAGAGACAAAAAATGCAGTGAATCCATAGTCTCGTAGTACAAAATTCGGAGCATCAAGTTTCCGGCCATACAAAAAAAGTCGTGTGGCACTCGGAGACTGCCGCGGTAAAGCTATTGTATGGGGGGTGTTAGGTTATTTTCGTTACGGAATTTCTGGATTCGGTCTCCACGCTCAAGGCCCGCGATAGAAGCTATGCAATAGCATAAAAACGGCACGCGATGAGGGACAAAAGATCTAATGCTTTATCTCTTTCACTCACAAGAATGTTGTATATATTGTTCTTTGTTTTTGTGTGACTGAGAAAGGAATATGCTGCGCTCTATTTCTTTCTTTCTCTAAGGTAGTAAATGGTGGCGATTCTGTTGCAACACTGACTTGGTAAATTATGCCTAAAACCGGAAGATTTTATTACGTTCATGCTAAAGACCAATCTAGCATAGCACTGAAAATAACATTTGAAGAACGAGGTACTTTTAACCTTGTTTTTCATCTTTGCGGGTAGTTTTAGTCAGAAGCAAAAATGGTCTTGATCAATTCTACCCACATTCACTTTAATTTTACTAAATTATAGTAATTTTAGAGATGTCACTCAGTCTGTTATTTTATTTTGAACTTTAACGTAGCTAACAATATTCAGAACAAATAAATGAATCTTTATCTTTATCTCTATGTGATTTGTATGTTTCAGTCACAAGATGGCAGCTACCAGTTCGCTCGCGGTCAGAACGTGTCGGGTCGCACGACGCTCTACGACATGGAGGTGGACGCGGGCGGCAGACATGTCCTCACAGCGTGTCAGGTAACTGTGCATCGATAGCCGGGTACTGACCAAGCGAGCGGCCTCGCGAGGCAGCCTCGGACATTTGCCGCAGTACGCCGCGCGAGGCGGCCTCGGTCTGTAAGTTTTCTAATCCGAGGCTGCCTCGCGCGGCAAGGCCGAGCCAGCGTGAGCATCGCCGCTCTTTTCGACTCGCTCTATTCGACGAATAAGCGAGGCAAAACACTCCTGTCTTGAGCGCGGCAAACGTACTGAGGCGCCTTTGAGCATCGACAAAAACAGATAACGCTCGGCTCGGGCCGCGGCTCGCTCGGGCGAGGCAGCGCGTGCGTTTGCCTCGAGCGAGGCACGTCTTGACCGACCGAGGATTTGCCTCGCGAGGCAGCCTCGCGAGGCTGCCCGCTCAATCAGTACGCAGTGGATTTCGTCAAAAAATATGCACATTAACACGAGCTTTAAATGGTCAAGGAAAACTTCGTGAGGAAACCCGCGGCTAGTCAGCCCCGATTGACCATTGTCTCTCCTGTGGATATGTCCGACAGCTGAGAGGATGGTTTAGGTGCTACAAGCCTATTCCATCTCAACAATGTCCCAGGCACTACAGTGTCCTAAGTGTAGGCAAAGCCTCCTGACTCTGTATAAATCATCTAGTAAAGATGTAAAGGCCTAAGGTAGGTACTACGTACTACTATTTCCTCAAACATTGTGGTGTCCCAACGGGGCTTTTGTTGCGGCCAAACCTAATTTTTAAGACCATTATGTACCAACTGCCACTGAAAACCAGCGCTCCAACAGTCATGATGCTGCTTGGAGCATATGCTGAGGGGTTGCCTTATTTTCTTGTCACTCGATTGTCAATAAGTATTTTCTTTTGTATATTAATATGAAAAGTGTTATTATTGTCAGGATCGTAACGTGCGCGTGTACAGCGCGTCTCACGGACGACACACGAAGACATTCCGCGGCACCACGGCCGAAGACGGGACACTTATCAAAGTAAGTTACTGTTGTTTAAAGTAAGTAAGTAAGTATGAGCAAGTGGCCAACTCTGGTGACGTTTTTAGGCCGCCTTAAGGCCTCCGTCATGGCTAAAAGATAAAGGTAAAGATCATTTATTTGAATGTGTAAATAAACATGTGTAAATATGATAAAAACTGGGTACCTATTAGCCGCAACATGTTTTACCGATTTCGGTGTGCAAAGCGAGAGAAATGGCATGCTTTTAGACACAACTTAAATATTACAATAATTGTGGCAATTCTGGATCTCGCCAAAACTTAACTAACCTAATCTGACAGCACTAAAAATGTTGCCGTCCCTTTCATAACGATCGAAATAAAAAGGGATGTCATCAATTTTAGTGCTGTCAAATTTATTGGTAGGATTGAAGGTAAATGTGTAATTTCAACTTGTCCCGACAGGTGGCGCTAGACAGCAGTGGTATCTACCTGGCTACTTCTAGCACGGATAAGATACTGAGCGTGTATGATTACTACTCGGGAGAATGTATGGCCACTATGTATGGACATTCTGAGATCGTCACGGGACTCAGGTAAATACATTACATGCAATCTCGTAAGGCTCAACTCACACCAAAAGAGCGGCGAAGAGCAGCGAAGCGGAGCGCAGTTTTAATGTTATACGAATTTCAACTTTATTTCCATTACTATTATATATTTGTTTCGGGTCTGGATGTTTTATCTATAATATGTATGTATTTACAAAAAAAAATGTATCTAAGTAATATATCAGTTATCTGGTTACCATAACACAAACATTAAGTTGCTCAGCTTGGGACTAGATGGCGCTGTGCGTAATGTCCAAGGATATTTATTTTATTTATTTATTAATTTCGTAGTACAACATTCGGAGCATCAAGTTTCCGGTCATACAAGCGGCACGCGATGAGGGACAAAAGATGATGCTTTGTCTCTTTTACTCACATAAGTGTTGTATATATTCTTCTCTGTTTTTGTGTGAATCAATCAATCAATCAATCATTTATTTGTTTTCTCTCACATACAATACATACAGTTAAATAAATATAAATACAGGAAAATAAAATAAATTTAAAAATAAATGTAAGTAGTTAAAATAAAAATAATCCAAAAATAAGTGTGTAAAAATAAGTGAATGAGAAAGGAATATACAGCGCTCTATTTCTTTACAGTAGAGCGCTGTATATTCCTCTCTCATTTTCTTACTTTTTCTTACTTTCTCCTAAGACTTATTGATTGTTTTAATAAATAAATAAAATATGTTTATTTCAGGCGATTGTACCCATATCACAAAGTTATAATTACAAAAAATAAAAGACCATCTTAATACCAAAGACGATTAATATCTAGAAGACAGACAAAGGCCATACACAAAATCGTAACCCTAAAAAATAGCCTGAAAACTCTAAAACATCAATTTTATCCAAGAAAATTCAATTACTTTCTAGTTCAAAATGTTTAAATATTGAATATTGTTGCTACCTACTACTAAGTATTGAAATTTCTTGGATAAAATTGATGTTTTAAAGTTTTCAGGCTATCTGGTACTGCGGGATCGGGTTACGATTTTGTGTATGGCCTTTGTCTGTCTTCTAGATATTAATCGTCTTTGTTAATACTAAAAATAAAAACATAAAAATTATACAGACCTACGTATGTATGTAGATGTTTTCCATGTTTTTATTGTAGGTTCACGCCCGACTGCCAGCACCTGATCTCCGCGTCTGGCGACGGCTGCATATTTGTGTGGCGAGTGCCTCACGACATGGTGGTCACGATGCGCGCGCGGCTCGCGCAGCAGGCGATGCGTCAGGGGAAGTTAGTGTGAAGCTAAATTATAACAAAAAAAAAATTATAAAAAAAAAGCAAAAATTATTTTTCTTGGAGATGGGTTCGAACTCGCGGCCTCCGGCGCAGTCGTTTGGAGTCGTTCGTTCTTTCGTTCGTATGAGCAAGTGGCCAACTCTGGTGACGGAGTTTTTAGGCCGCCTAAAGGCCTCCGTCATGGCTTAACGACTTTAAAAGCCGGGACCGACAATTTAACGTGCCCTCCGAAGCACGGAAGCGCTCAGATGAAAATGCCACTTGCCATGGTCACCCATCCAAGTAGTGACCGCTCAGAACGTTGCTTAACTTAACGTTTGGAGTTATGAACAGAAATGTACTCGTTGCTCTTCTTTTTAAATGAAGTCAGTTTCTATAAAAAAAAATCCCATGTAGTAGCAATCTTTTTCTTCATTAATCTATCAATCTATATACAGTGTTTGTAGATAGATAGATTATACTTACCTTTTCTTTTGTAGTTAGAGTTTTGTTCTTAGGAACCATCTATTTTATTTTGAAGAAAATATTGCCATAAAAATTACATTTCTATAAAAAAACAAGTTGAACTTAATCGACTCTTTTTCCCACCAGGAACATTTTTCCTGTAACTTACCAAACCAAATCGTCTCTTAAATTAATGAATTATTTTTTTACCAGGAAAATGTCAAACGGTGGCATGCCGTTAGACAGTGAAAGTGAATCTCAGTTCGGTTCCCCGCCGCGGGAGCTGACCGACAAGTTCTCCGCGCCCGCTGTACCTGATTATACGTGAGTATATTCCTGTCCTTATCCCACTAGTGGGGTCGGCACAACACGCGTTCTTCCATCTCCCTCTATCAGACATCTCAGCACTCACTCCTTTCTTACTCATCCCTCACATAGTCCATCCATCTTTTCTTAGGCCTACCTCTATAAAGTAAATACCTAATAATACCTAAATACCGAGGTAGTAAATACCTTTTTCATTTTCAAAACTATCGTGAGTTGTATGAGACATTATAATAGCACACGGGAAATTACTCACGTAAAATTATCGTCGATTTAGATACCGACAATGTTTCGATTCTTCCGGAGAATCTTCATCTGGGTATGAGTGTGGTCACTCCTCGCGGTCGCGTCTCACACACAGGTGTGAATCGAAAATTTGTCGGTATCTAAATAGACGATAATTTTACGTGAGTAATTTCCCGTGTGCTATTATAATGAGACAATACCTTACCTCTACTGAAATAAATGTTTCTTCTTGTTTTAGTCTCCGCATCGGTCGGCTGCCGTCGTGGGCCAAGAAGTCCCTGGGGGACGAGCTGGCGGCCCCCGGGTCCCCCGGGTCCCCCGCGCCCCCCGCGCCCCCCGAGCCCCCCGCGCGGGGGAAGTGGGCCACGAGGATACACCCCTCAGGTAAGGCTCAGCTCACACCAAAAGAGCGGCGAAGAGCAGCGAAGCGGAGCGCGGTTTCAGTGTCATACGAATTTCAACTATATTTTCATTACTATAATACTTATTATCGCATGAGCATGAGCTAACTTCCTCACGATGATTTCCTTCATCGTTAAAAGCTCGTGTTAAGCGCATATAAATTTTTCGATGCGAAAAGTTCATTGATGCACGGCCGGATTTGAACCCACGACGAATCGAAAGTAGAAGTACTAATCCACTTGACCAACACGGCTTTTTATTGTACATCCAGATAAACGCGTTGACTCAGACAAGGAGAGCTCGATAGACAGTGGTACGGATACTCGCTACGTCGACAAACGGAAGGACACTTCTATCAAACAGGTACGTTTATATTATACTAGCTAACTTGCCCGTGGCTTCGCTCACGTGGTACCTACCTTGATAAAATATAGCCTATGTTCATTCGGAAAGTCTAAGCTACAGATTGGTGAAAGAATCTTTGAAATCGGATGAGTAGTTCCGGAGATTACCCCAAACATACAAACAAACAAACCAACATTACCTCTTTATAATATTAGTATAGATTTATTATAGGTGATGGGTTAGAATACATTATGTGATTCACACACACACTCTCTCACACACACGCGCATTATATAAGTTATGTGGATAGGTGATGGGTTGGAATACATTCTGTGATTCATACACACTCACCCACGCACATACTCGTACATTCACACACACACCCTAACACAGAAATCTTGTAAATAATATGTCTTTCGTTCATCACTCACATTGGTTGCGGTGTGTAGTGGTGTGTGAATATTATAATATTAATTTTATTATTCATTTATTTCAAGTCTGCTCAGAAATTATACTATTATTTTATTTGATTTTAAAATAGTCATACAATATTCCGGTGTGAGAGTTCGGCTAGACCGATATTGATGTTTTTTTGTACTTACGGGACCAGAATTTTTTTATTCATCATTAAATTTATGATTTCTGGGCTGATTTTTGTTATTTTTTAATTTTCTCCTATATAACTAATTTACTTTCATTGTGATGATTTCAATTCAAGATATTTGCAACTATGAAACTAAGTTTTTCTAAATACTTATTTTCGTCTAGGCTATTGATTTATGAGACCATTGCCCAGCAGTGGAACACGAAATATTAATAAAAAAAGTGAGAATTTTACATCTTTGTACTTACATGCCTTTTAGTTTAGTTTTTTTTAATTTTATTTTTTCTTGTGTACAATAAAAAATAAAGAATAAAGAGAATATAATGTGATAGTGGTACCTATTCAGATGTCGCACTAAACTAAACTAATTTGACAGCGCTAAAATTGATGCCATCTTCTTCATTTCGATCGTTAAGAAAGGGACGGCAACATTTTTGTGTGCTGTCAAATTACTTTAGTTTAGTTTTGGCGACACCTGAATTGACAACAGTCAATTATCTATAATTTAGGATGTACAGTACAATGACAAATATTGTTGATTTTATTTATTAAATTCATTGACTGCGTAAACCCATTTTATTGTAGAAATAAATCCTATTTTCTAAACTTGAATCGAAATCATCAACTTACGGTTTTGGTGTTTATTCCCTTCACATAGAGACCAAAGTCGCTAAACCTGTCCCAACTGCCTCGCGTCGAAGCATTGTTTCGAAATTTTGACGCAAGAATGAGAAACACTTTTGATATTTTGACGATCTCACCGCGAGTGAATAAGGTTTATTTTTGTTTTTGTTATGTTGGCATCACTGTCATGTTGTTATGTTGGCATCATTTTGGTTGATATTTTAGAGATGGGCCATTTTTTTTATAGAAGAATAGAATAGAATATTACTTTATTGTACACCATAAAAGAAACAACACAACTTAGATACACAGAACAAAAAAATATATAATATTAAATATAGAATATTATTATGTTGGTATTTCTTAAAGATACCAAATATTATTTGAATGCCTGGGAGTAAGTATCTACCAAACACTTGGCCGAATGTTGAACGCGAAAATACAATATCTAAATTTAACGAAAATTTAGAATTTTGACTGATCTTTTTTTTATTCGTTTTAAGGCTTACATTAGGCCGAATTTAAAACTCGGTATAAAACTTTGGCACATCACTAATTTTATTGATTTTTTTTCTGTTGATTATCATTATTATGTTGGCATCATTTGTTATGAGTATCGTTTGCTTCTGTTGCATTTTGAATCGTATTGTCTATAATTTAGGATTACATCTTGCAAGAAAATAAAATATCTTTCGTATCCTAAAATATAGACACCATAGTAGTAATAATTTTTTATTAATTGAAAAATCTTATTAAAAGTTTATGACTTCGTCGGGATTCGAACCCGGCTATAGGGTGATCGCTTGTATCACGCGGGTTCGAATCCCGTATAATGAAACACCTTAGTGTGGTATATACATTTATTTACATAAACTAAACTACTACATATTTACATAACTGTACAAATTACAATTAGAACCAGTTGAGCTACCTAAGGATCGTTACAAGCGATCTATAGGTAGCTCAACTGATCCAAGCCACTGCCAGACGGAAGCGTACCGAAGACACTTGGCAGCATTGCAATATAAATTCAAATAGATTTTCTTGATGATATTAAATTATTTTAATTAATCATATTACCCGCGGTCTTTGCCTATTTCTACGTTACAAAGACAATTTAATTTATGTATTAATTATCATTGCTTTTAATCATTGCACGTCCATTGCATTGTATTTTATTTATTTGATATTTTGAATGTTTATTATCATTTTCATTGCATTTTGTTGCATTTTTCATGTTTTTTTTATTCTGTGTGAGAAACACTACTTAAAAACATTTTTGTTTTTAATGAAAAACAAGAAAATATATTATTATTCATTTATTTATATATTTTACTTATAGTCCCGTCAAATAAAAGATATAAATCTAATCTAAACAGCCCACTGGATCCCACTGCTGGGCAAAGGCAAAGGCCTCCTAACCTCCCTTTTTCCATTCGCCCCTGTGTAGAGCTTATGACATTCAATAAATAAATACATTTTTTTTTCTTCAACCTATATCGTCCCACTGCTGGGCAAAGGTCTCCCCTATATACCTTCAACAACAACAAATAAATAAATAAATAATAAGTAATATATATTTTCTTGTTTTTTACATTTTATTTTGTTAGTCTCTCACACAGATTTTGTTTTCATTTTACTTTTGTTTATATTTTTTGTTTTCGTTTTAAAAAGGTGACAATACTGTCAAAGAGAACCACAGAGAATAGAACGCGACATCACACTGATGATTCGTCGCTGGGCAGTTTTAAATACGAGGTTTGTGTTTTTTTGTGTTGTCAAAGTGGTCTATAAAACGATCGTACTGAATAAATACATTTTGATATTTTTTTGTTAGTATTTTATTTATTTATTTATTTATTTATCAATAAAAATCCACAGCTCTCAGTATTCACAAAACAAACTTATTTATATTTCATACAGCCAATGACGGATTTACATTTTTTGAGTACTACTTATATTACGATAGTCACTAAGTAAATATATTAGAAAAATATTTTAGCAGATGTGTGTGATGTGTTATAGTTAGATCAAAGACGATCTTAGACTTTCTTGATAGATCATCGAAGTTAAGCAACGTTCTGAGCGGTCACTATTTGGATGACCGCAAGTGGTATTAATATCCGAGTGTTCGTGCTTCGGAGGGCACGTTATTTAACGTGCCCTCCGAAGCACGAACACTCGGTCCCGGCTTTTAAAGTCGCTAAGCCATGACAGTGGCCTTAAAACTCCTCACCAGAGTTGGCCACTTGCTCATACGAACTTACTTACTTAGCAGTTGGTAGATGTGGGCAAATAGATAGATAGATCATAAGTTATCTAATTTTAAATCAGTGAGTAATTTTTTTTGTCCTACATACATGACACCTACATGTATTCTGAATTTTCGTTCTCATTCCATTGGGTTCCGTGGTGTAGTGGTTATCACATCTGCTTTACACGCAGAAGGCCGCCAGTTCGATCCTGGCCGGAATCATAGCTTTTTGCATATTTTCTCTTTTTACTTTCCTTTTGTGGTAAGTAAGTTCTTACGTAACGAATTGTTTTATTTTGAAGCAAATGAATTTGATTTTTGAGAAAAAGTATTGAAAAAAATTGCTGCTGTGAAAAGTTGATCATAATCAACTCTATTTACCGCCAGGAACAGAGATAGGCAACATTTTGTTCTGGAATACGCGTGGGAAGCCGCGGGTAGGAGTTTCTTTAAAATAATCCGTATATTTACGACGACCTCTGTGGCGCAGTGGGCGAAGGCTCGCCTGAGACGCGGAGGTTGCGGGTTCGAATCCCGCCGCGGGACAAATGTTTGCAAGTTCTGCAGATATTTGTTCCGGGTCTGGATGTTTTTCTATCTATAATATGTATGTAGGTATGTATTTACAAAAAAAAATGTATCTAAGTATTATATCAGTCATTTGATTATTATTACACAAGCATTAGGTTGCTTAGCTTGAGACTTGATGACGCCGTGTGAAATGTCCAAAGATATTTATTTATTTATTTTATTAATTTTAGGATCAAGAGTCAACAGAGCATGATGGGGATATTGAAGATATATCTGATGGTGAGAGGACCTCTTCGTCTGAGAGTAGAAACCGACCGACGTACTACCCCGGCAACAATGATGATGATACACCTGGGTAAGTCCCTGATCCTACTCATCCTATCCTAATAATATTAAGTAGTTTTTTTTTTCTTTTTTTTGGCTTCGCACGGCTTGTGCATTTAGCCACAATGTAACATAATTATTATTATCTTTGCTATTTTTGACTGTTAATGTACTGATTGTAAAGTTTTATGACATTGTTCTTATGTATTTAATAATTTTAATTTGAAGACTAAATTTGCATGCCTATAAATGGCTAGAATGTATTGGAACTACCTCATATTTAGGTTTAATAATATTTATTCTCAAAAAGACAATGGTATCACTTACATGAGAACAATGTTGTACAAAGTGTAAATTATCTAAAATCGTTCTTACAAAATTTAGAGCTAACAAAAAACAGAAGAAGTTACAAAGTAGGTACTTACAAAGATTAAAGTTAACTAGGTAATTAGAGATAGGGTGGGTGGGTATCTATTCGAAGTTTTCGAAGTTTTGGCTCATTTGATGCATCTTAAATAATTATTTTAATATCAATATTGTACCTACTTTCTGGCAAATAAATGAATTGAATTGAATTGAAAATCGCACTTTGGGAGTACAGTCGGATCATATTTAATTTCTCCAGTGAGTTCATGGTGAATGCTATGGACGCTGAAGAGTTGCGGCAGTCAGTCCGTCGCTCGAAGAGATGGAAGGCCGACTCCGTCCGACTGGACATTCCACCAGCTGCCTCGCTAAGCGGCTCCGGGCGTGACTCTGATGATGATGAGGTATGGCTTATTTTCACCGTCATGGCTTAACGTCTGTCGACGTCATGGCTTAGCGCCTGTCAGCGTCATGGCTTAGAATCTGATTTGAATTGAGGGTTTATGTTATAGATTATCGTCCTGTAACATGGCTTAGGAGCTTCTGTTGATGACGAGATCCATAATGATAATTATCGTCATGGCTTAAGGTCTGTTGAAGTTAGGACAGCTTCACATGTGTCAATTATGAAGATATGCGAAAAGAATTTCCGTCCGTCGTCATGGCTTAAGATCTGTTGCCTCAAATATTCACTTATCCTCCAGGTATCGACCCCATCTGGTGACAACACGGAACGGAACCCGCTATCCGGCTCGTGCGAGTCACTGGACACCGCTGGGCGGAGGGAGAAGTTCCTAAAGTCAGCCTTTGACAGCCTGTCAGTTACTGACATGGACACCACTGTGACAGGAGGTCAGTCAAAGCAGAAACAAGTCTAACCTATAATTACTATAATAATATTATAAAGAGGTAAAGTTGGTTTGTATGTTTGGGGTAATCTCCGAAACTACTCATCCGATTTCAAAATTCTTTCACCTATTTGTAGCTTAGACTTTTCGAATGAACATAGGCTATATTTTATCAAGGTAGGTACCACGCGAGCGAAGTCGCGAGTAAGCTAGTATAGTAGTAAAGACAGTTAGTTAATCTCCATACAAATCTGCGTGCACTCGAAACTCTGGCTAAATCTAGATGGCGTTGTTTCATGGCCAGAGTTTTTATAAATACTTCTTCACAATTTATCTATACTTATAATATTATAAAGAGGTAATATTGGTTTGTTTGTTTGTATGTTTGGGGACCCGAAACTACTCATCCGATTTCAAAAATCTTTCACCAATTTGTAGCTTAGACTTTCCGAATGAACATAGGCTATATTTTATCAAGTTAGGTACCACGTGAGCGAAGCCACGGGCAAGTTAGCTAGTTATTTATATAGTTGTTTGCCGGCATCGGTATCGAGCTTTACAATTACTCAAAAGATGGCGCCACATTGCAATAAACATTTGTTTTCGACAGGTCACAACTCTCTCTCCTCCCAGCACCTCTCCCGCCCCCTCCCCCTCCCCCTTCCCCTCCCCGCTCCCCGCACGCCCGGCAAGGTCGTTGACCCCGAGGCCGCGCGCCGCAGGGAGGAACTTAACAGAAGAATATTGGAGACGAGGCGGCAGTTGGAGAGCGTAAGTAGAACTTAATAAGGTTTCAGAGTGTTTTTCTATCTACAATAAAATAATTTATCTCTGGACATTCCACACGGCGTCATCTAGTCCCGAGCTAAGCAACTTAATGTTTGTGTTATGGTAACCAGATGATATAATACTTAGATACATTTTTTTTTTGTAAATACATACATATTATAGATAGAAAAACATCCAGACCCGGAACAAATATCTGTAGAACATGCAAACATTTGTCCCGTGGCGGGGATCGAACCCGCAACCTCCGCGTCTCAGGCAAGCCTTCGCCTATGCGCCACAGAGGTCGTCGTACAATGTGTATGTATTTAAATATGTAGGTATCTATGTAGTTTATCAGTCATCTGGTTACCATAACACAATAAGCAATAAATTGCTTAGCTTGGGACTAGATGACGCCGTGTAAATGTCCAAGGATATTTATCTATTTACTAGCTGCGCCCCGCGGTGTTACCCGCGGTAGTTCCCGTTCCCGTGGGAATACCGTGATTAAAAGCCTTTATGTTATTCCCGGCCATAAACTATGTACATTCCATGTTTCAGCCAAATCCGTTCAGTAGTTTCCGCGTGAAAGAGTAACAAACATCCATCCATACTTACAAACTCGTTTATAATATTAGTAAGATTTAATTATTTAAGGTTTCATTAAATTAGTTCTGTAACTTCCTCAACAGGTGGCGTTCAGATCAAATCTGAAGTCCAGTCAGTCCACCACCGACCTCTCATACATCCCAGAGAAAGACAGCTCGCGACGAAACACCAGGCCCGTCTCTATGGCGATACCCTCCAATAGAAATAACAACAGCTATGGTATGTATTTATATCTCAATTATAAAAATGGGGTAAATTTAAGATTTATATTTATAATTAAAAATAGGGTAAATTTGAATTATGAATAAGTTCAAAAAATTTATATTTTACCCTATAAGGGAATTTATATTTTACCATATATTGGAAGTAGGGTCAAAATTAGTATTGTATTATAATTAAAAAATAAGGTAAATTAAGGATTAGCAATTTTGAATAAGTTCTAAAAATTTATATTTTACCCTATAAGGGTAAGATTGGAAGTAGGGTCAAAATTAGCATTGTATGTATTATAATTAAAAAATAGGGTAAATTTAGGATGATCAATTATGAATAAGTTCAAAAAAAAATTATTTTACCCTATAAGGGTAAGATTGGAAGTAGGGTCAAAATTAGTGTTGTATTATAATTAAAAATATGGTAAATTTTTGATTATCAATTATTAATAAGTTCCAAAGTTTATATTTTACCCTTTAAGGGTAAGATTGGAAGAAGGGGCTAAATATTTCTTCTTTAAGCCATAAATCATGAGTTAAAACAATTATAATTCACGCAAAAATAGGGTGAAATACATTCTATTTTGATTGATTTTCATTGATGGTATTTTATGATTGTAACAACAGACACTTGTCCCGCAGCGGGGATCGAACCCGCAACCTCTGCGTCTCAGGCGGGCTTTCACCCACTGCGCCACAGAGGTCGTCAAATAATGATTAAGAATAATCGGAGAGTTCAAAATAATTGCTAGTAAAATTAATAATCAATTTGCTAGTAATGCTGGTTATAGTGTATAAAATAAAATAAAAAGTAA
This sequence comes from Xanthorhoe designata, assembly GCA_963582015.1. NCBI lineage: Eukaryota > Metazoa > Arthropoda > Insecta > Lepidoptera > Geometridae > Xanthorhoe > Xanthorhoe designata. The sequence goes on from OY757059.1 coordinate 328,753, forward strand.
AGGCCTGAGTGTATTATAGCACTATATTATATTCGGCGTGTGCTTTAAAGTAACTTGATCACAAAAAAATTAAGACGCTACGGAGTAACCATTTTTTTGAAAAATCACCTAAATATTTGTTTTTTTGTAGAAGCTAACTTTTAACATGAACTAAGCTATTTTCATAAACAATAAATTCAATGTGTGTACCTACTGGGTGTACTAATACTATTTAAACCTCAGAACAGAGCTGAAAAAAATCTGTTCAAATTTGTTGAGTAGTTTTAATACACCCAGTAATTTTACCCGACTGCGTCAGGTGGAGAGTTACCAATGAAATAGACATCATAACTTATAGTACTTGCCTCGGCAGACATGATAGTGGCTAAATGCACAAGCCGTGCGAAGCCAAAAAAAAATAATAATCATAACTTATGAATTACTAGCTGCGCCCCGCGGTGAATAGTTCCCGTGCCCGTCGGAATACCGGTATCAAAAAAAGACTATTTTTTAAGCCAAGGGTATAAGCAATCCTGGTACCAAATTTCATTCAAATCCGTTCAGCTGTTTGAGCGTGAAAGAGTAACAAACACGCTTACATACTTACACACACACAAACTTTCACCTTTATAATATTAGTGTGATGATGTGTGATGTCTACTTCTTTGGCACACTCTAATATATTCTTCTTGATTAAAATTTCAATTCAATTAATGATAAATATTTATAACATTCGATTTTGGTTTGAAAAATATTCTGCGCGTATAACTTTATATAACTTTCGTATAACATATAACTTTCGCAAATCGTAGACACAATTTAAACGAATACAAGGGACCATAACCTGTAATTAAATTACGTGAATTTTACATTACTCGATAAAGGCCCTTATATTGGTTTAAATTAGTATTTTCTGCGCAGTCGGGTTTTTTTTAATGATTATCAAGCTACGCTTACCAACTAACACATCATTCTACCCTCATGCTCGCCAGGAGAAGAAGAAACATTAGATAGTTTAACTCCCAACTACTTCGACAGTCTCAACCCCTATTCGAACGTCAACACCGACTTCCGTAACAAGAACCCTTATGCTATCCCCGCGAATCTTAACAAAAACATCCCCTACGACACCCCGTATGTCCCCCCACATGGGCATACAAAAAGTATCACTGACAAGAGATCTTTGAACTTCACCCCTTATAATAAACCAATGGTTTTTAAAGAGCAAGCGAATAAACCAGTAGCGTACGTAGTAGATATGAAATCTTCGAAAGTTTTCAATCGTCTCTTTCCTATGGAAGACAAAGATAAATCTAGAAACTTCCATCTCAATCTCAACGAGAAACCTCAAGTTAAAACTCCCAAACCAAACGCCAGAAGCATATTTAAGAATTATAAGTCTTGTCCCGTCTCGCCGGTGTCGGAGGAATGTAAATGGATTGATAAAGCTCAACAGAAGGATGATAAAAAGACAGACTCGAATAGTTTAGACCCTAAAAAGAGAAATTCTCTAAGCTTCTTCATAGGAATTGATAATAAAATAAAAAACAATGGTAAAAGTATAGTTGATACCATAAAAAGTGATACGGAAAAGATGATTGCAGAAATCACAAAGAAATATGGTGATCTAGATGAGTTTGAACCTGATTTGGATATAGAGCCCACTAAAGAAGAGAAAGACGATGGTAACTTCTCGTCTGATTCTTTGGAGGACTGCAGTCTTAGTCAAGATGCAAGTTGCAAGAACAAATTGTTCTCCAAAAAGATCTGCAAGAAGCACAACAAAACTTTACCTAAAAGATCTGTTTCTAACTACGAAATAGGTACAACAGATAAACCTATGGTTCCTATCAAACCAGCTTATATGTCAAACAAAAGCTCAACGTTACCAAGAAATATGCCATCAAACCTTGATGATATACTAGATGAAGACTCAATTAACTATAATTGTAATAATATTTATAGATGCCAAAGTGTTTTAACCAAGCGATGTGTGACGAGATCCAACGAATCAGTTTTAAGCGAGAACTCAAACTGTTCCAGTGTTTCGAATGAGATATTCCTCAGATACGGGAATGAGGTTGCGTTCCAGCAAGCGAAGTTCGATAGTCGTTACAATATTAATGATTCACAGAACTCTCTTGAGAATCTGAATGAACCCGATGACTATCTGGATAAGCACAGGCATTCGAGTGCTAGCTTCTTTTTGAATCAGAAGAAATATATGAAAAATAGTTGCAGCCAAGAGTCTGTTCTTTCTGATGATATGTACTTAGAAGATAACCAGTTATGTAGGACTAATTGTAATTCTCTCGAAAGTGTTTTGTCCGATGATTCTGAGTGTACCAAAAGCGCGCCGTTGGAGATGTTGTTTGAAGGTACACGACCGAAAAGACGGAACGTAAACATACCAAGAGACAGCAAGAGTTGTTACGAGTTCGATAACACGTCCAAAAGTTATGGCTCCAGTCCGAATAACACGCCTCATTTTAGCTACTTATACAACAATTATTTAGAAGGAACTAGTCCTAAGTATAAAGAAACTATCGTTCCTAAAGCACCGATTGATAAAGTTAATAAAGTGTACGGTTTTGAAGTTCCTACTAAGGAATTGTCTGGTCATAAAACAGTTACTAGGTCGAAAAGCCTTTATGATTCCACTCAGCCACCGCCGGCTAAGAATATAGCGTATTACTTTGATGGTAGCAATGTACAGAGTTATAGTAAAGACGCTGTGGTTCAGTATAAAGATAAAGACGAAATACCAAGACTAAGTAAAGATTACATGGCTAATACAAGCAAGTCTTTACTTCCAAAATGTGCTGATAAATATAAGTACAAAAGTCAGATGGAGGGATGTGAGCAGAATGCTATGGTTAAATCTAAAAGTTGTAGTTTCGAAGTGGTTTTAGAACCAGCGTCGAAACCAAATCCTTTGAAGAATTTGATGGAGAAACGAAATTCGCATGTGCAGAAGAATCTAGAAAAGTTTGAGGAGCAAATAAGGAAGAGCACACAAACGAAGGTCAATAAAAATCAAATGAACAAAGAAAAGGCGGATCGAAACGGATCTAAATACAATAATGCTACTAAGAGTCTTGAGAGAGGTTCAGGGCAGAAAAACAATAACAATAACAAAATAACTATGGAATTTGTTCCACACAAGCCGCCTAAACCTATAAAAAGAACTTCGTCAGTCAAAATGAATAACAGACTTAAAGCCGGCATGGAAAAGTCTGGATTGACCTCTATATCGTCTCAATACAAAGCTAAGTTAGATGGTTTGCAAAACAAGAACTATTTAGGAAACAAAACTCAAGCTGATAACAACTCTAATATAGACGCATCAGATACAACAGAAAAATCTTTCGATATTTTTGTGAAAGAGAAAGATGTGAATGAAAATAAATCGGAAATTCAAATGGATAGTTTAGAAGTGTATGCGATGCAGAAAATGGAAAGAATGAGACATGTTAGTATGGATTCCTTAGATGTTATTGACGGTAATGATTTTGCCAAAGATTCTTTAGACTATTACGCTGAACAAGACAACAAATTCCACTTTGGTAAAACAGCCAAGGACAAAATAAATATTAAAATAGCTAAAATCGACCGTGATTTAAACAAACCAACCCACAGTCGTCACACTGATTCTAAAGAGAATATAGCGCCTAATAGTGACGATATAAAACAATACAAAAACATAGAAAGGAAGATTGAAATAATAAACAAATTGGTTGAAATGGAGGAAAGGAAGATACTTCAAGAGAAGTTTTTGAAGGAATGGCGTATGAGACCATTGAAAGCTAACATAGACGACGGTCAAGGAGTAGTCAAAGTATTATCAAGAAAATTCGAAAAACTAGCGACAAAACAGACTGCTCCAAATTTTGCGTCCTTAACTTTAGAAGAGAACGAAATAGAGAAAGAAAATGACGGCAAAGAAATCAAACGTAACTTGAGCCTTCCAGATATACTAGACTCCGAACAAATCGGGGGTCTCGTTACGGTGGGCGAAGAGGTCACCAACGATTCAGGAAACGAGATTCTTAACAATGCAGTGCTTAGAGAAAATGCACCTAAAAGCCTGAAGCAAAGAGTGTACAACGAAATGGTAATACCAAAAACAGACGTCCATTTAGACAGTGAAAACTACGAATCAAGCACTACTAGCTCTAGTTGTACCAATAGTCCAAAGAGATTGTCCCTATACGGCTTACGTCCAAAAACTCCGTTTAGAAAAGTAGTGAGGGTTCCGACCCCTAGATTATGTATGGAAAATAAGCTCTTTGCTAACAAATTTCGTCCATGTTTAAACGCCGGGGGTGTCATAAGAGGTGCTCTTATCAAAAAAGTTGCGATGGTTCCAGTTTTGCCATCGAAATTCACGATAAACCAAGGTGATGCATGATTATAGGTCCCCTTATTTGCATTTTTATTTAAATTGCGATGTGTTGTGAAGATTTGTTGCAGTGAGCGAGCTAAGCGAGCTATTTGAACCAGAAAAATGTTGTAGCGAGTAAAGCGAGCCTGATATATTTATAATAATCGTTCTTCAGCTTATGTTGATAAAATGTTCCGAATTCAGCTTACACTATAATAGGAACCTCAATAACTGCCCGATATATCAATTCTGAATTTTACAAATTGGTTCGCTTCGAAGTTATCAGTTTAGATTGACTCGCTTAGCTCGAGTGTAGGCTTATTCACAAATACTTTCCTTTTCACCAAGAAAGGAAGTGGCACAAAAAGCTAGTATTTCACAGATTCTACGAAGAAATCTTCACAATACATTGAAAGCTTCTTTTGTTTCTTCGATGTTAGCAATACATTTATAATTAGTAATTGCATGGTTTTGTGTCTTTGTAATTTTAAAGTATTTTTAGTGATTTGCAATTTAGTTACGTATGTAGATGTATATATTTTAGATACAGTAGGTAATAATGTACGACGTTGTAGCATTTTTTATAGCAACTAGAAAATTAATAGATTCAGCAAATAATTATGTAACTACCTAATTAACAGTGACATCTTGTCTTGGGTATTTCGTAATGGATAGGTTAGGTCATCAATGGATATAATCATATTTATTCACAGAAACTAAACGACATACTCGTAAGTGCATTACTTTACAGTACAATTAAAATTAGCGTTCTTGAGCTGTTTATGTATCGTTAAGTAAGTTACTTACTTACTTACTTATGTATCGTTGTAAACTATCTAAAGGTAGCTCAGCGGATCCACCACCTGCCAGTCGAAAGCGTGCCTGACACCACCATTGTCACGCCGAATGGCAACGCTGATTTTTTATTTATAATACGTTGTACCTACTTATTCTCCGACATCTCTTCCTTTATATTTCACCAAAACAAAAGTCAGGCCACAGTTATAATAGATAATGCATGATTAAAACTCATCAGCCAACCGGTCGCACAACTTGTCGGTGTCAGACAGAGAGGAGGAGAGTACGGGAATGAGACGGGCGATATCGCTATCGGATCTGGCAGCGAAGCCAATGCCGGCGCCACGGACGCCACAAGGTTTGTCGAATATGGTGGCAAATGTACACAGTTTGGTCTCTAATTGGTGGTTGGCAAAATGTACACTAAAAGGTGGTTGGCTAAATGTACACAATTTTAGTCGATTTACACGTCGCTATAATAATGTACGATAATAAATGTACGCTAGTTGGTGGTTGGATATTACATAATTTTAGTAAATAACTGGTGGTTGGCTAAATGTACCTACACAAATTGGATCGATATACGGTTTTCATGGTTGTCTAAATGTACATCATTTTGATCAATATAGGTACCTACACCTGTGAATGGCTATGTACACAGCTACTGCGGCAAACTAACTGGTGATTAGCTTGTACACAATTTTGATCGATGTACATTGTACAACGTAACGGTGGCAAATATAGACTTTATTGGTCTTTATTTATTGGTGTTTGGCTAACGTCCACTTTCAATATTCTATTAGGTACTCTGTGATTTTGCTTAGTGTTATTATATAAATAAATTGCAACAAAAAGAAAAGTTTATTTATAACTGACACCTATAAATAAAAACATAGCAAACCAAATATTCGACATTAGTAAAAATTATAAATTATAATATTACCTACTACAAAAGCAAAAGCAGAGAGATAGGACATTTAAACTGGCTATAAATGTACACAGTTAGGTCAATGTAAACATTTACAAATATACACTGTACGGGTTTGGTGGTTGGCTAAATAACATAAAAAATTATAGAATCGTTAGCAAAAAATATTACGCTAGTAAAATTAGTAGTAAATTTTGGCAATGTGTTAAACTTATTTTTATGTTACATACAGATGTCGCCAAAACTAAACTAATTTGAGAGCAAAAAAAAAAAAAAATTTAATGTTGCCGTCCCTTTCATGACGATCGAAATAAAAAGGACGGCATCAATTTAAGTGCTGTCAAATTAGTTTTTGCGACATCTGATTTGACACCAATATCTCTATCTTAATGTAAATTGATAAATTGAATGCCGTATTGCTTATGTCTCGTAAAGTAATAGCAATTAGAAAAATAACTGTATTTTGTTTGTATTTAGAAAAAAATTCACAACTTCTGAGCAATTTTGAGAGTTTACATAACTGGTAGCGTTTCAAAGTATAGTTGTTCTATCTCACGAAGTCCTTTTAGCCCCAATTTTGGGCCGTATACAGAAAGAAAGCTGGAAACTTATAAGCGCTTACCGGCGCTTGTCAGCGCTGTTAACCCGCGCAGGAAAATATATTAACGCGCGCCGCTAAGCACTGAACGGTGCCGACAAGTTCCGACATGCTTCAACACGCGCTGGTCAGCGCTGAGCGCTGCCATTTAAAATTAATAAACAACTGCTTCAACCTGCTTCCTTTGTGTAGAACGGACCAGCGCTTATACGTTTCCAGCTTTCTTTCTGTATACGGCCTTGCGCTAGTTGTCATGCTCACGGAACTCGCTACTAAAGTCTGACGTGAACACAGACTATAGTGACCCGGAGCGCGTCTCGGACGAGACTGATTGCTTCTGAGCATACGCACACTAAAACTGTGGACATGCATTCACTTTCACATTAAAAGCCCAACGGACTTCATGAAATAGAATATCCCCTTCAACATGGACACACAGTATAAATTCTCAAAATTGCATCAAAATATTTCACATCGAACTTCAAGTAAGTAGAAGTTCGTTTCATCACTATATTGCACTGCATGCATTACTTATTTATGAACACTAATCACGGTACTACACTTGAACTCGTATTGTGAGTATGATAAATAATTTGTAAATTTGTTTAATTAATGTTTTCGTATATTCCAGTACCTCCCAAACCGTCCACTCCTCAGAATGGTAGCTCCAGCAAGTCCCCCGGCTTCGCTAGACCAGCTCCTCGGTACTCCAGCAAGAGTAATATGACCAGGAGTTCCAGCGTTGGAGTGCTTAACCAGGTAAGGCATATAGAATAGAATAGAATATAAATAATTTATTCAGCTCACATACATTTTATGGCGGGACGAACTAGACGCCTTTGAGAGGGACTGGCGGACGAAGGCACTGGATCGGCGTGACTGGCGAAAGTGGAGGGAGGCCTTTGCCCAACAGTGGGACAGTATGGGCTAGTAGTAATAGTAATAGTAATTCAGCTCACATAGAAAAGAAAAAGGTAGGTGTAATTACTTAGGTACTACGTAATATACGTGAGTGACGACCTTTTTCTCTGTCGCAATTTATTTTAAGTTTTTTTGTAAATGTTTTTAAGTTTTTTATGTGACAAGAAATAAAAGTTTTTATTATTATTATTAATAACATTAGCCCGGGTGGAATTCAGTATATTTATTTATTTATTTATTTATTGAATCATATGGCACACAAAACAGAATATAGCCAAACAATACTAAACGATTTACAAAATAAGGGTTTTGAGCTAGGTTCCATTCCAAAACATGTGTACACATTATACTCATTTAAAGCAGATAGGTACTTACATAAAAAGAAAATAAATATAAAGAGAAAAAAAAAACAAATGCAGACAATTATTTTCTGTGCTCAAACAAAATACAATAGGTATATCCTGCACTTATAAATAAAGAAAGAAAGAAAAACGTTTATTTGACACGCAATACACAGAGGAAATATGAGGATTTAGGATGGGTGGCATTTGGCAAACTAAAAATGGTTTTCAAATGCAAAAAGCTACCACAATCCCTAAAAACAAAGGTTTTTAATCAGTGCGTTCTTCCAGCAATGACTTATGGCTGCGAAACGTGGTCAATAAATGTAAAAACCATCTAGAGGCTTAAAGTTACTCAAAGAGCTATGGAGCGGATTATGCTTGGAATATCTCTACGAGACAAAGTCCGCAACACCATTATCCGAGAGCGCACCAAAGTGGTAGACGTAGGATACCGCTTTGCTAAACTAAAGTGGGCTTGGGCCGGACATGTGTGCAGACGCGGAGACGGTAGATGGAGCAAATCCGTTCTAGAGTGGAGACCGCGGCTCGGTAAGAGGAGCGCTGGCAGACCATCTACCCGATGGTCTGATGATATTAGAGCCCATGCTGGGACAGACTGGACCAGAAAGACCAGTGATAGAGCAGTGTGGAGAAAAATTGGAGAGGCATACGCCCTGCAGTGGGCAATTATATGCTGAAGAAGAAGAAGAAGAAGACACAGAGGAAACAAAGCAAATAACAAATACTTACTTAGCACTGGCCATGTAGAGTCAAATGCATCCAGGTCATCTCGCCATCTTTTTTGAACAAATTTTATTTGATTAAGATTATTATAATATGAATATTCTTTACAGAGTGATTCAGAATCAGACGGGCAGCCATCTCGTCAGAGCAATCGTGGGCAAGGCGTGATGCGTCCGACAATATCGTCCATGAACAAAATGGCGGGCAACGCACCGCGGCGGCGCGGGCCGTCGCACGCCTACAGCGCTGGTATGGACTTGCCTTACACTAACCCTTCTAGAATGATAGCTGCACAGTATACAACGTGATTCATAATTGGTATGTTATCCCGGAAGGGGGATTTTGTGACCATGAAAATGGAAAATTAACAGTTGTGTAGGTGCAAATCTTGTGAATTCTAATTTTCAGTTTTTTATACAAATGTTTTTGTTAAACTTTCGCGATCACAATTCATATTTATAAACGTCGGGAAGAAAAGAAATAAGGTAAATAACGCGATAAAATCCCGTGTACATGTATTTATAAATATAAAATGTTTTTGTTAAATCGTTTCAACCCAAGTCAACCCTAAGTTTGTCAACATTGTAACTACCTTTCCTACTAGGTTCGCACAGATTTAAAATTGGTAGGTACAATAGGTAAGTAGGTATGAACACACAAGGCAGACAAAAAAGTGCCACTGGCCTTAGGGTCACCGGCAAAGTTCATGGATCAGCTGATTATTATAGGGTTGCTCTGTGTTTATTTCTGAAGGAAATTTTGCTAGTCATTTCTTCAATGAACATCGAAAAAAAGTCGTAGAACAAATGTCGTTCACACTGATGAGGTGAATGACCCCTTTTCGGGATAACACACCAATTATGAATCACCGTGTATTCAGAAGAAAATATGCGCATTGGTCATTCTGAGAATTAGACCTTTCGCGTTTCTGTGTTTGGTCAATATGAGAATTCTGAGACTATTTTGAGATGATATGCGTTCGAGAAAACGGCTAAATGTAACTAAATTACTGAAATAAAATTACCATCTTTAAAGTATAAAAATAGGCGCCTGCTATATAATTTTATCTAAATCACGCCAACACTTAAAACCCGCCGACACATCGGTTTAAAAGGGTTTTTGAATACACTTTAGCTTCAGCTGTTTGCAGATACATTTTATAAATTTTTGAGGGTATCAATTATAATACACAATATGCACTAAATCACTAACTAACACTTGCAGTATCGTTGGCGACGGGACAGGAAGAATCCAGCTCTGAAGCCGAAAACAACGGAGAGGGGAGGCCTAGGGCTGCATCCATAGACACGAGACGAACAGGTTTGTAATAAATAAAAATGGAAATACAAATACAAAAAATACAAATACAAATTATTTATTTACCAGAAATAAGAAACAAAATTACAAAGTAGATAAAATTATAAAATTACATTTTAAAAATTATTACTTGTGGTCCCCGCACTAGGCTAGCCTGTGTCGCGGGATATTTTTGGCGGTGCCATATTTATCTAATTTTATCGAAATCGAAAACTAAACCGAAACCTAAACCGAAACCGAAACCGTAACCGAAACCGTAACCTAAACCTAAACCTTAACCGAAACCGAAACCGTAACCTAAACCGTAACCGAAACCGAAACCTTAACCTAAACCGTAACCTAAACCTTAACCTAAACCGAAACCTAAACCGAAACCTAAACCTTAACCGAAACCGTAACCGTAACCGTAACCTAAACCGAAACCGAAACCTAAACCGAAACCGAAACCTTAACCTAAACCTTAACCTAAACCGAAACCTAAACCGTAACCTAAACCTTAACCTAAACCGAAACCTAAACCTTAACCGAAACCGAAACCGAAACCGTAACCTAAACCGAAACCTTAACCGAAACCTTAACCTAAACCGAAACCTAAACCTTAACCGAAACCGTAACCTAAATTGAAACCTAAACCGTAACCTAAACCGTAACCTAAACCGTATCCTAACCCGAAACCTAAACCGAAACCTGAACCGAACGACTGGGACGACAGAGACGACTGGGACGGCTGGGACGACAGAGACGACTGGGATGACAGGGACGACAGAGACGGCTGGAACGACAGAGACGACTGGGATGACAGAGACGACTGGGACGACAGAGACTACTGCCCCGCAAGCTAACTTTCATTCAAAACTACTGTCACTGTACTGTGTATCTGTCATTATAATGTATTGTCAATTGTCAGGTCGCAGCGGCAGTGAGAGGGACCTGTCAGCGAAGGCGCGCGAGGTGACCGCCAGGCTCACGGCCAACACCCGACCGAGGAAACAGGACGCGCCTGAAGCTAGTTGTACGTGTATACCGACTTCTATTTATTTATTTATTTATTTAATACAGTTATGACAGAAAGCTTACAGTTAAAACCAAAACGCTAACTATCTAAGATAAAAACTTAAGAAAACACTCAAGGAGTTAAAAATAGTGGAGGAACTATCATAAAAAATGTCCACATGTTGGACCTCATGAACAAATGCATTGAGTAAAGTAAGCGCCCTCAAAGTTGGCGCATATACACCTAGCATGTAAAACGAAACTTAAGTGATCCTTGAGGTCCTACAAGAATAAATGATTTTTTCTTTCTTTCTTTCTTTCATTTGCTTTGACATGCCTTACTTAGTTTGACTGGCTTCCCACTGAAGCTTGACTATTTAGATTGTTAAGTGTGTGCCATAACGCCGAGGAATGAGCGGGAGAGCGAATAATGTTTTTACTCGTGAGTGAGAAGCGCAGAACGATAGACACGCAACATAATTTATAGCGAAAAAACAGTTTTTATTTAATTATTAGTTAATTAAACAAGCAATCGAAAAATTAAAAAACCAGAACTAAATAAATACTTCTAGGCTATTTGTCAAAACATAAAACCAACAAAAATAGCGTTCTGTTCCTGAGATAAATAGCAAACTGTGTGAAAAACATGTATTTTTCAAAAAAATATATGATCGAGAAAACTTTTACCAATCGTGTTTCTAAAAAACCAAGATAAAAGATAAAAGTTCAAAGTATCATTTCCCTAAATATGAAGGACGTAGCTTTCACATATACTGAGATAAATAAGGATTTCGACGACTAATTTGCATATGGCGCCCTCTTAAGGGATCGCTTTTAAAAAAGCTAGGCCCACACCACCAGGTTCTTGCCTGATTCTTTCCCTGGTGTCGCGTTGGAACAGGCATTAGAATCACCTAGCATTTACATGCTAGGTGGTAGGTGCGATCCTTGAGGTCCTACCAGAATAAATTATTTTTCTTTCTTCTTTCTTAAAACTTTATAAGTTTGCTAATCATATTTGCTAATGATTGATTTCAGTGTCATCATCGCAACTATGCTCAGCTCTGACTGAGCAGTTGACGAAAACAGCATCGAAAGTGGTCCAGCTTTACGCAAGTTTGCAGAGAGAGCCAAACGCTGCCGCTGATATAAGTGGTTAGTTAAAAACTGTTTTTTTCTTTTTTAAATAAATTTACGCTTCTTCGCTCGCATTGTACTTACACGGTTAAAAAGAAGACTGTGCTATTACCTGGATAAGAGGTAGCCTCTGTGTTAATTCAGCCTAATCCGTTTTTTTAGTTTTTGCTTAAAAATTATAAATAAATACTTCTTTTTTTATTCACTTTTAACCGTTTAAACCTTCCCTAAACTTCCACAAATATTTCAAGATCAAAATTAGCCAAATCGATCAAGCCATTCAAGTTAGAGAGTGACACAGAATAAGATAACGGTTATTTATTTTCGTTATTTTAGTTATTTTTATTTAAAACAAATAACTATAAAAAAACCGTTTCCAGGCCTCGAAGCAGCCATCTTAGAAACGCAGAAGGTACTGCGTACCGCCGTCGCTCGCAACCAGAACGGCAACGAGATGAGCTCTCTCTCCTCAACAGACGGAGAGAGAAGTGGCCTGCACGCGGCGACGGCGAGAGAGAAACTAGAGAATCTGGTCTCAAAAGGTACGTTTTTTTCTATCATGTCCCGCTGGGCAAAGGTCTCCTTTCAACTTCTACTCTTTGCGCTCCAAGGCAACAGTTTCCTAGTTTGTAAAGGTACATTATAGAATAAAATAGAATATTAATTGTTTATTTGCGTGAAGTATTGTACAAATAAGTTCTAAAAATATTAAATTAAGTCACACACATAGACCGTGGTATAAAAACCTACATGAAAAAAAATCACAGTAAACCTAGCTATTAAGGTCATGCAAAAGAAAATTAAGAAAGTTGTAATAAAAAGGGGTAATAACGCACTACAAGACCCCTTTGTTGAGGTTGGGAAATTTTATAACGATTTAATACTTATAGTTGTTTAAATGTAGCGGTTAAATAATGTAAGACCGTTTAATAACGGTTTATATCTGTTGTATACGGCAACAGATAACGGTAAATAACTGTTATAAAGTTAACTAACTTATCATATCGATATAGTTAATTAAGATGGAGACATTCGTTTTACTAATATTGTAATATGCTTTAAATAACATAAAAAAACTGTTTAATACAACACAAACACTTTGTGTAAACTTTATTTAAAATCCTGTTATAATGTATTTTTCCTTTACAGAAGCCAACGCGAACAACCCAGCAATGTCTCTTATAGAGCAATACTCCGATATCCTTCTAAATATGATGCAAAACAAAATGGTCAATCAATTTTCTCAGAGCCCCCAAAGTTTACCAAACACGAAAGATCCAGGCGGCGATAGCTAGTATACGTTAATAGTGTATAATTGTGAATAACTTATTGATAACAGTTAATAACGGTTATAACGTTATTTTATCGTAATTTTTATAACGGTTGAAGGAAATAGGAATTGCTTATGATCACTTAAGTAATAGTTCTGAACTTAGAATTGTGACAGTTTGCATACCCATCGCTTAAAGTAAAACTAACTAGTTAAATATCTTTTGGTATCAAATCACAATTAATATTGATAAGTAATCATTTATTTTTATAGTAAAATGAAACAGCAATAATCTTCCATTTATTTCTATTAAGCGTTATAACGTGTTACGAATAACAATACAAGCTGTTATTTGTAACAACGGAATCAAATAACGGGTATTATTTTTTGGAATCGGGTCATAAATGTATGTTGTAAATTCCATACATTTTATGACCTGTATTGTAATACAATGTTAAAAATCTATGAATATACTAAAAACATTTAATAAAGACTTCAAATTAACATTATAATTCCGAAATTACTGCCATATTAGTGTCAAAGAATTTAACAGATGCATTTTTAACATTCCAATAAAACTTTTGAATATGGTTGCATTAAATTAATGTTATTCCAATTATTATTGAATTGGGTATCCGACTTGTTTTGTAGCTACTTCAAGTTTTTTTTCAATAACCTTATTATTTCATTAAATTACGAAATTATAATATTGTTTCACAACAGATGACATAATTTGTAACCCTCAGTAACGCTTTATAATAAAACTACGTTATATTAAGTTTTTGGTTTGCAAAAGATGAAAACGGTTACCTCCATTATATTTTGATTTCAAAGGTATTTTCAATTAAATGTTTATTAATTTACTAAATACCTAAGTAAGTATATCATATATTTACACTTTTTATATTATGTCTAACCTGTCGCCATATAATATTGTGCGGATTTTTAAAGAACCAACTTTATTTATTAGAACCAGTGAAAGTCGTTATAATTCTAAATCAAAATAACAGGTTATTTATTATGTACCTATCAAAGTTGGAACAAAAAATAACAGTTACATCTAATGTAAGTAAACCTGTTAATTTTAACACATTGAATGAAAACAAAGATTACGAATAAAAATCAAATCGGGTCGAAGAAAAAACAGTTTTAAAGCTAAAAAAGTTTTTTGTGTAAATAATAATGTAAAATTTATTAGATATTGTATATTTATTAAGAATGCTTCCAATTCATTTTGGAGATTGGGGTCACACTAGGTACATACAATCGCGTGTTTTAGCTCTGAAAAAAGCGTGTTAAATATTGTTTAAATTTTATCACGCTAATAGCTATAAAAAAAAACGCTTCAGTGCTGAAGAACGCGACTATATGTATTTGACCCTTTGACGTTTCAACTGTCATTAAAATGTCAAGACGTTTAGACAAATGATAATTAATTCGGAATTAAGTGCAATATATATATACGCTATATTTAAAATGTAAAGATGATTTCACTTCTATAGTCATCATCATGTCTAAAATATACCTTTTAGCGCGTTTTTTCTGTTGTATTTTTGTCATTTGTCTAAACTGTCATGTCACAAAAACGTCAATTCATACCTCGAGTAGGTCTTCTATATTTTTGCATTTTATAAACGTAATTAATCGGAAAATCTCACATTAAAAGACAAAGCAATTATAGAATTAAGAGTATGTACATTTTCGCCAACAAAACCTTAGATAGTGTTGGTTGAAAAATGATTTCATCAGTTTTCGTTTAAATCTCATAACTTGTTGTAATGCCACTGTTAAGTGTCAAAAAGGTACTGATTAAAAAAAAAGGCAAAAAGGTTTCAAAAATGACAACATGCTTTCACGAGAGCTTTTCGTAACAAAAAATCAAATTCATTATTCAAAACAAATTGATAATTTAGAAATAATTGAATAATTATTGAGAATTTGCTAAAATCGTTCTTTATGTCAAAAAACTAAATCAATCAAAATGTCGGTTGTGTTATAAATTATTTACCAATGTTATGAGATTTAATCGAAATCTGATAATACTTATTTTAATCTGTCAATAAGTCTAAGCTGTCACAAGTATAATAAATGTACCTATGTATTAATTAAGCATGTGTGAATTTAGTACCTAACATTTATGTAAATAATTTAATTTGTGACTAATGTAGAAAATTCGCTTTGAACTGTCATTTTCAGTTTGACAGTCGTAAAGCGCGGTAAAATGTAACGTCAAAAGGTCAGTGACCTCGCGAGTAGTTTAGATTTTTTTTTATAATGTTCAAAATTGTATTGCCATTTACGAAAAAGACTAATGTTATTATGATATTACAATTATAAAAATATAATTTATGTTTTTTATTTATCCAATACCTATAGTAGTCCGCGGCTTCGCTCGCGTGGTAGGTACTTACCCGGATAAAAATGTGTAAATCGTGCCAGCCGATGATTGTTTGCTATGAAGACATCCATCGTAGATATGGGGTTTTCATGCCAATACTTTAACACTGCGTCATCCAATCCCAAACTAAGCACTTGTGTTACGGTAATCAGCCCCCTGATTGTGTAACTTGCTTCGATTCTATCAAAGCAAAAATCACAGTAAACAACTGTCAAATATGACAGTAATTAAGTAAGTAACTTATTAATTTATTTAGCCAGCGACCTGACCGTTGTTTTTGGGATTAACTGTGATTTTTGCTTTGATACAAAAATGATACAATCCGAGACAAGTGTCACAATCACAATGTCACAATGTGACACAATCTGGGGGCAGATGACTAAAAGTACTAGGTACCTAACCTAAATACATTTTTTTGTAAATAAATAAGTAAGTTAAGTACGTACCGTACATTAGAAAACACAGACTCAAGACAAACATTAATATAATTTCAACTATTATTTATTATATTTTACGTAGAAAGAAAGAAAGAAAAATTTATGAAAATTATGTAGGTAAGTACCAACTTGAAGCAATAAATGAATATGAACATCTTTATTTTGTCATTACAAGAAACACAGGTACATATAAACGGAAAAAAATTTCAAATGGCTACTACTGACGCACATGCATGATGCTTCGTCAGGAACCAGGTAGGTATTTGTTTAAGTGTTTTTATCAAAGCTTTATCTAGGTTCATTGCACTCGTTGAAGTTGAGTTCATACTCTGAGTCATGTACAATCCCGGCTCGCAGCAGGAAGTCCAGCAACGGGCGTCTGCGCACCACCCTCTCCCTGATCCTGGCTGAGCGAACCTCTGGGAGAAATAACAATTAGTTTATTAATTTAATGAAACTTTTAATCTTTTACTAGATGATTTAACAGCGTTAGGAGACAACCCTAATGGGAAACTGTAGTAGCTGTGTGTGTAGCCTGGGAAATTGCTTAGGTGGTGTAGGCCTGCCCAGCATCTCAACCAAAATGTAGGTTGGTAATGCGGGTTTATAAGTGTGAAATACGGGTTGACACGTAAAATATGCGTGTTAACATTGAAAAGTTTCAAATGGGATTTTACTTGTCAAAATGCAAGTTGACAAGTAAGATGCGGGTTGACATGTATCTACATGATGCGGGTTGACTTGTGCAAAATGCGAGTTGATATGTAAAAAATAGGGGATGACTAATGAAAAGTGCGGTTGTCGAGTAAAAAGTGCGGGTTGACTGGGGAAAAATGCGGGTTGACATGCGCAAAATATTGGTAGATAAGTAAAAAATCGGGGGTTTCCAAGTGAAAAATGCAAGCTGTGTGCAAAATGCGGGTGGACAATTGTAAAATGCGGGTTGACTAGGAAAAACGTGTAAAATGTGAGTTGACAAGGACAAAACTTGTGAACAGGAGCGACTTGTTACTTACTAAGCGCAGGTTGTAGCGGCCGTGTGACGGTCTGAGGTCCCAGCTCATACAGCACCTGCAGGTCCGCGTGGTTGCCGAAACGGAAGCCGAAGCCGAAGCGATGGTCGTTCGCTGGAAAACAAACACCCAACAGTAGGTATGTTCTGAGTGCTCACAATTTGGATGGGTGACCGAAAGGCCTTAAGTGTCGTATGAGCAGTCCGAGTACCATCTGTCCCAGCCCAGGTACCATCCGGCTCAGTCCAGGTACCATCCGGCCCAGTCTAAGTACCAGCCGGCCCAGTCCAGGTACCATCCGGCCAAGTCCAGGTGCCATTCGGCCCAGTCCAGCTACCATCCGGCCCAGTCCATGTACCATCCGGCCCAGTCCAGGTACCATCAGTCCCAGTCCAGGTACCATCCGGCCCAGTCCAGGTACCATCTGGCCCAGTCCAAATACCATCCGGCCCAGTCCAGGTACCATCCGGCCCAGTCCAAGTACCATCCGGCCCAGTCCAGGTACCATCAGTCCCAGTCCAGGTACCATCTTGCCCAGTCCAGGTACCATCCGGCCCAGTCCAGGTACCATCCGGCCCAGTCTAAGTACCAGCCGGCCCAGTCCAGGTACCATCCGGCCAAGTCCAGGTGTCTTTCGGCCCAGTCCAGCTACCATCCGGCCCAGTCCATATACCATCCGGCCCAGTCCAAGTACCATCAGTCCCAGTCCAGGTACCATCCGGCCCAGTCCAGGTACCATCTGGCCCAGTCCAAATACCATCCGGCCCAGTCCAGGTACCATCCGGCCCAGTCCAAGCAACATCCGGCCCAGTCCAGGTACCATCAGTCCCAGTACAGGTACCATCTTGCCCAGTCCAGGTACCATCCGGCCCAGTCCAGGTACCATCCGGCCCAGTCCAGGTACCATACGACCCAGTTCAGATACCATCCGGCCCAGCCCAGGTACCATCCGGCCCAGTCCAATTACCATCCGTCCCAGTCCAGGTACCATCCGGCCCAGTTAAGTACCATCCGGTCCAGTCCAGGTACCATCCGGCCCAGTTAAGTACCATCCGGCCCAGTCCAGATACCATCCAGCCCAGTCCAGGTACCATCCGGCCCAGTCCAGGTACCATCAGTCCTAGTACAGGTACCATCTTGCCCAGTCCAGGTACCATCCGGCCCAGTCCAGGTACCATACGACCCAGTTCAGATACCATCCGGCCCAGCCCAGGTACCATCCGGCCCAGTCCAATTACTATCCGTCCCAGTCCAGGTACCATTCGGCCCAGTTAAGTACCATCCGGTTCAGTCCAGGTACCATCCGGCCCAGTTAAGTACCATCCGGCCCAGTCCAGATACCATCCAGCCCAGTCCAGGTACCATCAGTCCCAGTACAGGTACCATCTTGCCCAGTCCAGGTACCATCCGGCCCAGTCCAGGTACCATCCGGCCCAGTCCAGGTACCATACGACCCAGTTCAGATACCATCCGGCCCAGCCCAGGTACCATCCGGCCCAGTCCAATTACCATCCGTCCCAGTCCAGGTACCATCCGGCCCAGTTAAGTACCATCCGGTCCAGTCCAGGTACCATCCGGCCCAGTTAAGTACCATCCGGCCCAGTCCAGATACCATCCAGCCCAGTCCAGGTACCATCCGGCCCAGTCCAGGTACCATCCGTCTCAGTTCAAGTACCATCCGGCCCAGTCCAGGTACCATGTCCAAGTACCAAATAGTAACAAACACACCTACACACACACAATTTTCACCTTATTATTTATTAGGATAGGTAGGTATTAGGTACCTTTAAATATTCTGGGAGAGAACCCGTAGATACCGGCGAAGCCGGTGGCGATGTCTTCAGGAATTATCAGAAATATGCCTTCACTTTGACGATCTGGAAACACAATTAGCCTTCAATTCAAGAATACAAAACTCAAGCCTTTACATCTTTACTAAGTAGATGATTATAGCGGAAGACAGTCTTTGCCTGCGGGAAACTGTAGACACTGTAGTGCCTGGGACATTGTTGATTGGTGTTGTAGCACCTAAACCATCCTCTCATCTGTCGGCCATATCCACAGGAAAGACAGTGGTCAATACGTATGAGGCTGACTAAATCGTAAATAGTTAAGATAAAAAAAACGATTCATTCGTTCTGAAGTTATGACGCCATATAAAGAAACAGTAACTTATAACCTACTCTTTTTCGTCAGGGTTAAAAAACAGGATCACCAAGGCACAAATTTCTAACATCTTTAGAACATGAAAATGAACTTGAAAACCTATGAAAATTTGAAAATGTCTCGGGATAGTCAAGTACCAAAGATAGATTGGCACATGCCCCAAATGTATGAGTCTTATGCCTATCTATAAAAATAAATAAATGAATGACAAATATTTTTATAAAAAAAAATATAAACCTAATTTTCAATTAAAATTTTATTTAAAAACTTACAGTTCAACATCAGCAAGACAGCAGCGATGTAATAATTGAAACCACTCATTTTCATTATCCACTTGTTTTTATTCCCCTAAATCTTCATTCTAATAGATACTTTTTAGATGACTTTAGAAACTTTGAATATTTTTTTAAGGAAAATATCAGAAATATTTTCAAGTCCTAATCAATGGAGCGTTAGTATTAGAATGGGCAGGGTGTAAAGTACAGGCAAGATAAACAGCCACTTATGACAGATAATGTACGGCTCTTACAACTGGTATGTATCAATTATTTGGACATGCCTCTGACTAAGTCCTTAGAAATCTGAGAAAATAATTATTATGTCTACCACACCTTCGGAGTATAGTCGTGTTTTGTAAAAAACTCATTTACTAAATTAAAATACTTATAAGTCTTTCCAATCGTTTATTTAACTTTTGACAGATCATGCACATAAAGTTTTATAATAATTTTTGATACAATGTACTACAGGGAATACTGTACTGTCATGGACGGGATCCGCCCACTTAGAGATGTTTCATTCGTAATTAATGACAACTGGTTTTGAAATAAATCGCTTATCGATTATATTAGAACATACAATAAAATTATTGTGATTATTTTTATATCAAATCACGTAAAAACCTTTATTATTTTGCATTAAAATGCCCTAAATGTCTCTGTTGTAATGCATAAATAATTTGCGTAATGAAAACAGTTCCATGGGATCGAATTTATTCGCTGAAAATTAATGAATCTAAAATAATCGTTTAGACTTACTGTAGTTGGTTCAAATAAAAAACATGTGAATGAACTGCGGTACCTACTTGTAATGAAAAGGTGCAAAATGTTGATATTCATAGTAAATAATGAGTGTGTTAAATCGATTAAAACTTCTTCATGAATAAAATCGATCGATAAAATAAATCGAATCGGTAACGGGTCAGGGTATCACTATTTGAGTCAGTATTACAGCTGTCAAAAGTTAAATAAACGGTTGGAACGAGTATAATAAAAGTTCGCTTCGCTACAACTAGTACTTAATACCTATTAAAAATTTGCTATACTTACAAAAAATAAGTACTTACCTGCTTATTTACGTGCCTCCTTTTTTTAAAGTCAGTTTAACTGATAATTTAATAAAAATGAATTGGATGACCATACACAATAAGTATATTATGTGTTTTAATAAACAAAAAGCCTATCTTAGTCAACTGCCATAAAACCTTTTTAACTTGCCACTGTGACACCAATTCCATATTTCACTACCTATTGTCAATTGTTCACACGGACTTCGAATGGTTTTTATAGCGTGATTAGTAATCTATGGGTTTTGTTTACTTCTTGAAATTATTTGAAGGACAAGCCTGTTAATCTGTTCATTATAAACAATTAAACAGGTTTTAAAAAAGCTAGGCCCACACCACCAGGTTCTTGCCTGATTCTTTCCCTGGTGTAGGGAGTCGCGTTACAGGCATTAGAATCACCTAGCATGTAAGACGAAACTGAAGTGATCCTTGAGCTCCTTCCTACCAGAATAAACGATTTTTCTTTATTTCTTTCTTTTGATATCAGTCATCTGGTAACCATTACACAAGGTAACAACAACAAAATGGTAATATATCCTTGGACTTTTCCACACAGCGTCATCTAGTCCCAAGCTAAGCAATTTAATGCTTGTGTTATGGTAACCAGATGACTAATACTTATATACCTTTTTTTTTTGTAAATGCATACCTACATATTATAAGTAGGTACCTACATAGAAAACACCCAGACACAAAACAAATATTTGCAGATCATGCAAACATTTGTGCCACAGCGGGGATCGAACCCGTAACCTCTGCGTCTCAGGCGGGCTTACGCCCACTGCACCACAGAGGTCGTCCAAGAAAAGTAATATGTCTCGTTCTCGGTCTCAGTCTCGATACCTCGGGGGAATACTCGTTCAAACAGAAAAAGAATTAACAAAATTGGTCCACTATTGACAGAATTATCAATGAACAAAAAACAACAACATTATAAAAAACTAGCTAACTTGCCCGTGGCTTCGCTCACGTTGTACCTACCTTGATGGAATATAGCCTATGTTCATTCGGAAAGTCTAAGCTAAAAATAGGTGAAAGAATTTTAAATCGGTAAGGTAGTTTCGGAGATTTATCCCAAACATACAAACAAACAAACAAACAAAACAACTTTACCTCTTTATAATATTAGTATAGATGAATTAAAAAATATACCATACAGGGTAACTTAAACCTCGTCCTACTATTAAGAGGCCGTAGGTAGCAAATATGTGGTTTGAATCGTATTAGATCTCAAAATCCGTGAAAGATACCACCTTATAATGTTTGGAGAAATTAAACTTTGAACTTTTATCTTGCGTTGTGGTTTTTTAGAAACACGATTGGTAAAAGTTTTCTCGATCATATATTTTTTTGAAAAATACATGTTTTTCACACAGTTTGCTATTTATCTCAGGAACAGAACGCTATTTTTGTTGGTTTTATGTTTTGACAAATAGCCTAGAAGTATTCATTTAGTTCTGGTTTTTTAATTTTTCGATTACTTGTTTAATTAACTTGTAATTAAATAAAAACTGTTTTTTCGCTATAAATTATGTTGCGTGTCTATCGTTCTGCGCTTCTCACTCACGAGTAAAAACATTATTCGCTCTCCCGCTCATTCCTCGGCGTTATGGCACACACTTAAGTCGGTTAGTAAATAAAACAATGTATAAAACACTAAAATACAAAATTTATTCCACCACTAATCTAAGTCCACGTTCGATAAGTCCGCAGTTATTTTCTCCACCTCTGCTTCGCTTCTCTTCTTCTCTACCACTCTGGAAAAACAAATTATTTTAAGTTTTTTTTTAATTAAAAAATATGTACATATCCAATGAGCTAGTGTAACAGGAATTAAAAAAAATGAAAATGATCACGACTGTATCCCAGGGAGCGGTCAACATTTCGTTCAGATCTTTTTAGGAATCAGAATCAGAATCAGAATCAGAATCAGAATCAGAATCAGAATCAGAATCAGAATCAGAAATTTTTTACTGCAAAACTGTTGTACAAATAGGTCTTAAATGATACGTAGGTACAAGTTTATACAGCTATCCATTTCGGATGTGCGACATTATGATAATTGGTTACCTAGTGAAGGCAATTTTTAGATCCTTTTGAAGATGTCTAAAGGGGTAGTCAGAATTTTCATATCGCCTTATTATTCGCCACACATTGGAGTGTTGGAACGTGTTGGTTCCAATACTCCAATGTAAGAATCGATCTTGGACGGTTATTGGACACAGACGGAGCATTGCCGTTGGACATACTATTTTTGTTAGAAACAAATTAAAGCAAATATGTGGTGCCCGCATTAGACTAAATTTCCTTAGCCCGCATTAGCCCTCATTCGCAAGAGAGCTTTTTTAACGTCCGTTAAAAAAGCGTTCAAATGACGTTAAAAAAGCTCTCGTGCGAATAAGGGCTTTACGTCCAGCGCAGAAAATACAACAATGCTCGATAAAAAACCGTCGCGTTTAAAAAGCGCTGACGTGTGAACATATACTTGGGAATACATTTGTTCTATTTGAACGCTTTTTTGACGGACGTTAAAAAAGCTCTCGTGCGAATGAGGGCTTAGTCTTTGTAGATCCTGATCTCAAGATAAAAAGAAATCTCTCAAACGATGTTTCCAGTTTTAAAGGTTTAGGTTTCTATATTTTCGAGGTTTTGATTTCGATTAACTGTTCAAATCCTTACTTATGAGCCTCTTCCTTCTTCTGTCCGTACAGCCGTCTCAGATCGTCCAAGATTTTAGACGGCATTCCAGGGTTCGGCTGGTGGATTTCATACTGCCCCTGAAAATAATTTGTAAATTAGATACCTAATTCTTATACTTCTCTAGTAAAAACAAGAAAATTATAATTATAAAATATATCTAAATGAATAAAAAAAATATTGTATAAAAATTATAGCGATTAAAGACGGGTGATGGATGACGGAAGACAGAAGACGGGAAACGGGAAACGGAAGACATAAGACGGGAGACAGGAAACGGAAGAAGGGAAACGGGAAACGGAAGACAGAAGACGGGAGACGGGAAACGGAAGACGGGAAACGGGAAACGGAAGACAGAAGACGGGAGACGGAAGTCAGAAGAAGGAAGACGAAAGACAGAAGACGGGAGATGGTAGACGGGAGACAGAAGACGAGAGACTGAAGACTGGACACGGAAGACAGAAGACGGGAAACGGAAGATAGAAGACAGAAGACGGGAGACAGAAGACGGAAGACAGGAAACGTTAGACGGGAGACGGGAAACGGAAGACAAAAGACGGGAGACAGAAGACGGGAGACGGGATACAGAAGACGGGAAACGGAAGACAGAAGACGGGAGACAGAAGACGGAAGACTGAAGACGGAAAACGGGAAACGGAAGACAGAAGACGGGAGACGGGAGATGGGAGACAGAAGACGGGAGACATAAGACGGGAGACGGAGGACAGAAGACGGAAGACGGGAGACAAAAGACAGAAAACGGAAGACAGAAGACGGGAGACAGAAGACAGGAGACGAAAGACAGAAGACGGCAGACGGGAGACAGAAGATGAAGGATGACGGATGAACGAAATGGATGAGATGACCGAAATAAACGTGATACTCAGTATTAAATGGCACCAGCAAGTAAAAATCGATTGCTCATGTACTGAAACAATTGTTTGTCCACCTTCGAGTTCTTCACGAGCTCCACCACGGAGTCCTCCAGGTTGGGCACGTCCCCCGGCCGGGGCGCGACCTTCACCACCGGCTTGGGGTACTTCATCTTCTGCGCCCAGTTCTGGAGGTACTTGCCCGCGTCTGATTGGAGGAACTGAAAGGTAGTTTTTTTAAGATAGTCTTCATATTTTTTGGAAGTGGACCCCCGGTAATCCGGCAAACATTATGCAGGGCAGTGTCGGACTATCAAATTTGTCGGATTATAGAGCACTGCCTAAGACCCCTATAGTCCGGATTTTTTTACGAAAGAGTACCTTGTAATCCGACAAATTACATAGGTATCTAATGACAAGAATCTATACAGGGTGAAAGAAAAAGACGTCTACCGAAAACGAAACGGGGTGGTACAGCACCCCAAAAGACATCTAAAGAAACATTAGTTGTCTGAAAAATGACCGCGGGCGATCGATGACCGCGGGCGATCGATGACCGCGGGCGAGATCAGCTGTTCGCTGTCGTACGAGCGTACTAAGCTATGCGTAATACTGCTGTTTCTTTAATTTACTTGTTTATTTCCTTTATTAAATGATCTAATTAGGTGGAAATGGTCTTATTATGTTGTACGATGTGTATGTAACTAAAATAAAAATAGAAAATATTTAAGGTAAAAAAAAAAAAAAAAAAAATTTTTTCCCCTAATTATGTTCAGTACTATGGTCTGATTGCAACCCATCAGTTTTCGGTAGTAGTCTTTTTACACCCTGTATATTATACGTACATATTTACATTCTAAGTCATGTCGGATTACAGGGGGCGCCGGATTAGACAGGGGCCGGATTATCGGGGGTCCACTGTACTTAAATCAAGTTATTGTTATTGTATAATTGCATTAATGTTATTGTATATTAGTGGCAATTTTGAGTGTCGCAAAAGCTAAACTAAACTAACTAAAATTAATGCCATCCTTTTTATTTCCATCGCTATGAAAGGGACGGCAATATTTTTAGTTAGTTAAGTTTAGCTTTTGCGACACTCAGAATTGCCACTACTATCTAGGTACTACGTACTACTATTTCCTCAAACATTGTGTGTCCCAACGGGGCTCTTGTTGCGGCCAAACATAATTTTTAAGACCTTATGTACCAACTTGAAGCATTCAATGAATATGAATATGAATAAAATTTCTTTAGTTTTAACCAAAGACGATTATTATCTAGGTTTTAACTGACTTAAAAATCGATGAGGTTTTATGTTTCAATCTTTCTTTGTTTTTTTTATACTGGGTGTAAAAAGACTACTACCGAAAACTGATGGGTTGCAATCAGACCATAGTACTGAACATAATTAGCGGAAAAAAAAAGTTTAAATATTTTCTTTTTTTTTTTAGTTACATACACTTCGTACAACATAATATGACCATTTCCACCTAATTACATCATTTAATAAAGGAAATAAATAAGTAAATTAAAGAAACAGCAATATTACGCATAGCATATTACGCTCGTACGTCAGCGAACAGCTGATCTCGCCCGCGGTCATCGATCGCCCGCGGTCATTTTTCAGACAACTAATGTTTCTTTAGATGTCTTTTGGGGTGCTGTACCACCCCGTTTCGTTTTCGGTAGACGTCTTTTTACACCCTGTATTTTATATATTTTTTGGAAATAACCACAATTCGTTTTAACCGACTGAAAACGGAGGCGGTTCTATGTTACACAGTTGCACTATTTGTATGTTTTTTTTTGTTTATTTTATTTTTGTTCACCGATTAATAAGTAGTGGACGGATTTTGAAAATTCTTTCTTTGTTTGAAAGAGATATATTATATAAAACTTAAGAGCTCAGCTCTTGTCGGTGTAATGATGCAATTTCCTCAATATACTTCTTTCCAATGCGATCTCTTTTACTTCTTGATACGACATGACAGCGACCTTCTCTTTTATCTGACTTATGTAATTAATTCTCGGTCTTCCCCTTCCTCGTCTTCCTTCCACTTTTCCTTCTATGATGTTCCTTATAAAGCTGTCATGTCGTATAAGATGACCAATCATTTTTTTTGAAAGAGATACTCCCGAGATAATCCCATAAAAATTTAGGATCTGATGAGGATTTGAGACAACAGAAATGGTATATTTCTGTTTTTTTAAGAGTGCAGGGAATTGCTCTTCTATACTAATATTATAAAGAGGTAAAGTTGGTTTTTTGTTTGGGGATCTCCGAAACTACTCATCCGATTTCAAAAATTCTTTCACCGATGTTTAGCATGGACTTTCCGAATGAACATAGGCTATATTTTATCAAGGTAGGTACCACCGCGACGCCGCGGGCGGTAAGCTAGTTTCTTAACAATTGAAGTCGATTCAATTTTTTTTTAATTATTGCGTTACTTTTTCTCTGTTTTTGTTGATCTTCGGAGGAGTTGGTGATGGTGCTTGTCTTTTGGCGTTGGACGCTGTCTGGGAGCCGAAAGGTTGGCCAGCTGAAAGAGAAAATAATAAAATAAATAAATAAATATCCTTGGACATTCCACACAGCGTCATCTAGTCCCAAGCTAAGCAACTTAATGCTTGTGTTATGGTAACCAGATGACTGATATAATACATAATCATGGCAATTCGGAGTGTCGCAAAAGCTAAACTAAACTAACTAAAATTAATGCCATCCTTTTTATTTCAATCGCTATAAAAGGGACGGCAACATTTTTAGTTAGTTAAGTTTAGCTTTTGCGATACTCTGAATTGCCACTAATATAGTGTTAAACCACACTTAGGTACCTATTTAATTGTAAATGAAAAACATAGTAAGTCATAAGGTTTCGTGGCCGAGTGGTAATGCAGCTCAGCTTAAGGGTGATCGCTTGTATCTCGCGGGTTCAAATCCCGTCGAAGCCGTAAAACTTTTAGTAAGATTTTTCATTTATAACGCTGCTAGTACCTTAGACATCTTCAAAAAGGATCGTAAATTGCCTAAAAAGATCTGAACGAAATGTCTACCGCTTGGGATACAGTCGTGATCATATATTATTTGCATTTTTAGTGTCTTAGGCATGCTTCCGTCTGGCAGTGGTTTGGATCAGTTGAGCTATCGGGTTACTTACTCAAGTTCATGGTATTGGTCTGAGGTCCCAGCTCCAATACCACCTGGAAGTCAGCATGGTTGCCGAACGCGAAGCCGAAACCGACGCGGGAATCCGAGCCTGGAATGAAACCAGCTTATTACAAGAGACACTTGTACCGAAGGTCGCGCCACGTAACAAGAGCGCTGGCTGTCACACTGCTCCGTGCTCGATGATTGGTGGAGAGGTGTTGCGGCGCACTTCATACCATTGATTTAGCGAGTGCTATTGGTTCGTCAGCGAGTGAACACAGGCGCAAACATACCCCCGCTACTTCCCCGACCAAGCTCTTTTTACGTGGCAAGACTAGCTAAGACGTTCTTGATAGATCGTCGAAGTTAAGCAACGTTCTGAGCGGTCACTACTTGGATGACCGCAAGTGGCATTATCAGCTAAGCGCTTCCGTGCTTCGGAGGGCACATTTAATTGTCGGTCCCGGCTTTTCAAGTCGTCGGCTTAAACGGAGGCCTTTAGGCGGCCTTAAACTCCGTCACCAGAGCTGGCCACTTGCTCATACGAACGAACAAGAGGCAAAATTAGTTTTTATAAAAATCGACAGTTAAGTAAGAACAATTTCCTGTAGGCCAACTCCGGATCGCGAAAAATCGGACCGGACTTTCGTCCGCAATTTTGCGGTCTAAGTATCGAAGAACCTCAAGCGGTCACCCATCTATTTCATAACCTTACCTTTCTTGATAGGCGGGATGTTGGAGTAAGCTACTGACAGCAACGATGGCAACTCCTCAGGAATGATGACTGAGCATGATACTGGAAAATAAAACAGGCAAGACATGTTTAAATGAAAAAATGAAAAAAATTAAATATGATCACGACTGTATTCCCAGGGAGCGGTAGACATATTTTTAGGAGGGGGGGGGGGGGCCTAACGGGTACCTAGTCAGAGGTATGCCCAAGTACCTACTTTATATTATAAACGCTACTAACCTTACGAAAGTTTGTAAGTATGTATGGATGGATGTTTGTTACTCTTTCACGCGAAAACTACTGAACGGATTTGGCTGAAACTTGGAATATACATAGTTTATGACCAGGAATAACACATAGGCTACTTTATGGCCGCGGGTTAAAGTAATTAAAGTCATCTGGTTACCATAACACAAGCATTAAGTTGCTTAGCTTGGGACTAGATGACGCCGTGTAGAATGTCGAAGAATATTTATATTTTATTTATTTAATTTCGCAGGGTCTTAATGAATAAAACAGTGCTTAAGATGAGTATCTAAACAATTACATAAGACGACCTCGGAGACGTGAGGCAACGCGTGTGACATACTTACATATTACCTAAACTTACACACAGTTACTTTGTTGCAAGAAATGGTAGTATTTGTAATTTTTTTTATGGAAGAAATGTACAGTAGGTACTTACATTATTTATTTTTAAGTTATATTTGTATGTTTTTTTCTGTCGATGGGCTTGCAACCTGTCACGTATGGAAAGTTAACTTCTGCAAAAAGTGGGCTTGTACCAAATATGTATATATTTGGACATACCTACCTCTGACTACCCCCTTAGACATCTTCGAAAAGATCTAAAAATTGCCTAATGATCTGAAAGAAATGTCTACCGCTCCCGGGATACAGTCGTTTTTTTTTATTATGCAATAAAGTTTTCATTCATTCATTCATTCATTCAATCGTTCAATGTCAAATATAACACAGGTTATTGGCCGTAAGCAAGCCACGCAGAAAGCATTCTACCTAAAGCCAAAACACTGTACCTATCTCATGTTAGTGTTTTGCCTTAACAGGGCTCAATCGTTTTCTTTTGATCTGTTCTATGTATCCGTATATACATTATTTTTCTATCTACTACCTACACTGAGAAAATACGATTCAAAAAACACTGTATTCACGAAATCCTATAGGAATTCAAATTCCAAAACACTGCATCGCTGCGTTTTTTCAACATACAGTGCACCTATTGGCTTAACACGGTAGAATTTCGTTAGTATAAATTACTGGTGGCACTTTAAGTAGGTACCTACTTAGTGGAAAGTTACTTAAACATTACAATCTGTTCAAGCTGTCAATTACTGATAGCAGTTGTCATGTCTATCCTACTGTCCTATCCTACTAGTATTAAAACGTGAAAGTTTGTAAGTATGAATGGATGTTTGTTACTCTTTCACGCGAAAACTACTGAACGGATTTGGCTGAAACTTGGAATATACATAGTTTATGACCGGGAATAACACATAGGCTACTTTTGATCCCGATATTCCCACGGGAACGGGAAATAACGCGGGGCGCAGCTTGTATGACATAAAATATTTATTTTACCTACCTATATATCGATAAATTGTAAACACACAAACACACTACAATTTAATACGTATTATGTATTTGTACATATATAAAGATTTAATGAATGAAAATGGCTTAAAACCAAAGTCAACGTAATAATTATTATGTACCTTATATCAAGGTGTTTTTTAACTGTTGGAGCGCGTTTATGTCTTTTGTATGAAAATCAACAGTATTAATTACCAAAATATTAAATAAAGTACTTAATTATGTAATTTATTTTATTATTTACTTATTACTACCTGACCTAATCATTTAAGAACTTTAAAGATTTGCGTAAATGTGTAATAAAAACAAATAAAAAAACTGTCACTTAACATAATATCTGTTTAAAGAAGCTATTTTGACTATTTCCTTTTGAATAGGTATTATTAGATACTTACTTTTACTTCTTGCTATAGATTTAATTCAATTGTTTTTTGTTATTTAGGTACTTTTTACACATTAAATTAAAAAATAATCTATTCTTATGAAGAATATTGATTGGAAATAACAAAACGTTGTTCGTTTGTTCACCTCACTTACATAACATCAGTTCCGATGAAATAATCAAAATTAGAAATCTTACGTTTCCTAGTCATTAATTAGCTTTCTAACAGCGTCGATAGGCTTGCAACCTGTCACGTGTGTAAATAACTTATGTAGCACTGAAATAAATAATTAAAACTATTTATAAAATTACTCATGTATCTACATAATATGATTGATTACCAATAACAGAGATTTGAGAGATTCTTAAATATTTTTATAAATAAGGCAACTTGAAAATGTTGACATGTCAAAATGTCCTCTAGTTGGCCTCTATACATCTTCTAGAACTAGAAATGTCAAAGGATACGAAAAAAAAAACGCGTACCAGCCTAGTTTCGACATATCTATCTCTGTTTTTTTTTTAATCAACTTAAATAAAAGGCTTTGTCGCTAATGCGATTATGCCGCCTTGGTCAGTTACAATCAACTCACTTAAAATCTACATTAGCTAATTTGTAAAGTATTCTAGCTGTGTCCGAAAGGGGCTCAGCTAGAACACTATTACAGTCCTACTATCGATCTCTGATGTAACTACAATCATTTTCAAAGGATTTAAAAATATATCAAGATCAAGAAAGTGTCTATCGCACCTTGGGATACAGTCGTGATCATTATATAATTTAACAACTCCACTTACCAGACGAAAGTAGGAAGAGAGAAATATATATTTGCACGTCCATTTTGTCAAAACTCATTACATTTTATACTAAAAGCTTCACAATCCTTGTGTTATTTAAAAATAAAAACTTTATTCTGTCACTGCTACGAATTTTACCGCCAAACTGAGCAGAAAACACATGAGTAGCCAATGTCGAAACTTTCTCCTATAAAAAAAGACATTATAAGCTAATTATCATTACTCAAATTGCTACTTTATTACTGTTACATTACGATTATAATTTCTGTCACACTGACTCATGCAGTTGAACCTTTTTAGATACACAAAAACAAGGTTCCATATGTTTGATTTTAAAAACTTTTAGAGTTATGTGCTCAAGGACTTTCACAGAAATGTATTCTTTAACTTAAAGCTGTAAGACTCAAAATCAGAAATACAAATCTCCCATACATTTAGCAAGATGGTGTGGGTTTTCCATTCACCGGGAGATAGTGAAAATTTTTAACATAAGATTACTTTTCCCGCCAATGTAATATAACTTTTATTTTCATAGAATAAGAAGCAGAGTTGTATGTAAATGTATGAGTTGTATGCTGTTTTGTATGGAGTTGTATGACCACCACTTTCTCGTTACGTCAGAAGTTGAAACTGACGTCGAGAGGGGCGCAGTCGGTCGGTGGAGCAGCGGAAGTCAATTATATCGCAATGAAGGTCGCAGGTTCAAATCCCACATTTGGCATTCCCATGGCAAATTTGACTACTATAATATTATTACTATTTCTATATTTTGCTAAGAAAAAACGTCAAAGTACCTAATTAAAAATAGATAAAGTTGCAAAAATGATGGAGAGAAAAAAATAGGTATTTAATTTAACGGAATAATAATTATTGAAATCGGATTTATGTAGCTTTGGAGATTAGGTACTGCATAATAAGCAGACAAACAAAAAGCTCTTGACGACCTCTGGTAGCGCAGTGGCAAAGGCTTGAGTCGCGGAGGTTGCGGGTTCGTGGCAGGGATGCCACGGGACAAATTTAATATTGGTATGTTCTGCAGATATTTGTTCCGGGTCTCTTTTTCTAGTATAATTTCCTTTCGGACCCAAGGCACAACTACTGTGCTCAACTTATTTATATGTATTTAAACAGAATTTCAGTCATCTGGTTACCATAACACAAGTTGCTTAGCTTGGGACTAGATGACGCTGTGTGAAATGTCCAAGGATATTAATTGTAATTTTAGGCGGAAAATAGGGGTAAAAGTTTGAATACTTAAAATACTTAATTAGTTTATATTTAAGTACAGGAAAACAGCTGGTATACTTAGGTATTCAACTGCCAAAGGTCAGACTATGAACCCATCAATAATCATTACATTAACGAACAATAGATTCAATGTTAATTAAATTTAAATTAAATCGTGACGTTATCAAAAACAAACGGAATCGTAGAGTGAATTAAAGGAAAATATTTACTAAAGTTGTTTTTAACTTAACTTACTTTTTACCTGACTTTAAAGAAATGGCAATATTTTGTTTTGAAACGGTCTTCATTTTTGTTCACAATTCCTAATATCCTCAACAGATTTTTATTGGGTTTGGTCTTGGTCTCTCTTGGGAACCATAAAAAGGATTTTCAAAATTGACAAAATTGTGAACACATAAAAAAAATACATAGAGACATAGAACATCCACCTTTTTTGAAGTCTGTTTAAAGTTGTGTGGTTAATTAAGCCACCCGTTAAAACATAGTGGCAATTCGGAGTGTCGCAAAAGCTAAACTAAACTAATTAAAATTAATGCCATCCTTTTTATTCCCATCGCTATGAAAGGGACGGCAACATTTTTGGTTAGTTAAGTTTATCTTTTGCGATACTCCGAATTGCCAATATTATTTAGATAAATATTTATTTTGGATTTAGTAAACCATGTCCCTAAGGATAATGTTTTCTACCATAATATCTTTAATTATTCTAAAGCCGTGCTCTCCATATCAAATTAAAAGTCAGAGCCAAAGGTGAAATCCATGCATAATGAAGGTACGAGTATTTCTGCTGAATTTAGGTCGCATTAGAACAGTATAAAATGATAAAATCTACGAACCGAGTAGTAAAAACATCTGAGCAAACTTTTTTAAGAATTGCTATTAAGATTCATCAGGCAATCTTTCCCGGCCCAGTTCCCGTTAGCTACTATTGCACGTGCGTCATGAGCAGTGAACGCGTTAATTGTTATTTTTAGATCGTTGAGGTTGAGCGACATTCTGGAGAGGTCAAAATTTGGATGGGTGACCGCAATGGCATTACTAGCTGAGAGCTTTCTTGGTTTGGAGGGCACTTTAAATTGTCAGGACTGAAACTCGTAATCTAAGAAATAAACGCCATTACGCCACTATAGTTAGTTAGGTATACTCGTATTATGGTGGCTATTCGGGATGTCGCTAAAGCTAAACTTAACTAATTTGACAGCACTAAAATTGATGCCATCCTTTTTATTTCGATCGTTATGAACGGGACGGCAACATTGTTAGTGCTGTCAGATCAGTTTAGTTTAGTTTAGGCGACATATGAAAAAAACTGTCTTGCAATGTGTGGAACAATTTTTAACGCAGTACCCAATGAAATAAAAGACTTGCCTATAATATAAAGCAATTTATCAGAAAGCTAAAATTATGGCTACTGGACAGAGCCTTCTACAATGTCGACGAATTTTTGAATAGGTAACTGACGATTAAGAATATTTTGTGACATGCTTTCTTTTTACCATTATATAATTTGACTAATATTTTAATTAATTAATTACAAAATTTGCATACCAATATTCATGGTGAAATATGTGAACTCTCAATGACTTATCATAACATCTTGTACTTACCATTATTTCATGCAAATAAACTATAAACATAAACATCCCGAATAAAATACCAATATCCTTAAATGAGAAGTACAATTACCTAAACTTTGATATATTTTGGTACCTACCTACAAGCTGTCCCGGCTAACTTCGTTACGCCAAAATCTGGAACCAATTAATTTTACAGTTGTTGTCATTGGTTATGAACATTTTGTATAGGAAAATGTTTTTCGTTTATGTATTTAATTTTTTCGTAAATTTACCAATGTTTTAACTCAGAATACAGGGTTTTTAATTAATATATTTAACATTATACCTAATACAGGTATTTTCATACTTAAAAGGGGGTCCGAAACCCACGAAATGTATTTACGTAAGTTTAAGTTACAGAAATAAAATATTCGTACCTATATCTTACTAGCTGCGCCCCGCGGTGTTACCCGCGGTGAGCAGCTATTATATATTTCCCTTTCCCGTGGTGATACCGTAATCAAAAGTAGCCTATGTTTTAATCCAGGATACAAGCTATCCTGGAGCTGGTACCAAATTTTATTCAAATCTGTCCAGGCGTTTGAGCGTGAAGGAGTAACATTCACACTTACTCAGACATAATTTCACACCTTTATTTATAAAGGTGTGAAATTATAAACGTTTGTTTATTATTTTACACACCAGAATTACACTATCACATTAATAAGTATTATAAATTATTATATTATGTGACTCCGGACAAAAACTATAGAATCACTTCAGCTGGTCTCGAGTTAGGTAACTAAAGACAGACTAAAGATAATAGTGGCAATTCGGAGTATCGCAAAAGCTAAACTTAACTAACTAAAAATGTTGCCGTCCCTTTCATAGCGATGGAAATAAAAAGGATGGCATTAATTTTAGTTAGTTTAGTTTAGCTTTTGCGACACTCCGAATTGCCACTATTGACTAGTTACTCGATAGGTTAGGTAGGTAATAGTGGCAATTCTGGATGTCACCAAAACCAATTTGACAGCACTAAAAATGTTGCCGTCCCTTTCATAACGATCGAAATAAAACGATGGCATCAATTTTAGAGCTGTCAAATTGTTTAGTTAAGTTTA
The DNA here is from genome assembly GCA_963582015.1 of Xanthorhoe designata. Taxonomy (NCBI): domain Eukaryota; kingdom Metazoa; phylum Arthropoda; class Insecta; order Lepidoptera; family Geometridae; genus Xanthorhoe; species Xanthorhoe designata. Next base: position 363,700 of record OY757059.1, read on the forward strand.
GGCGACATTCAGAATTACCACTATTGACCTCAGAATACGAATTTTATTCTTCCTTTTTTAATGCTCCCACGTATTCTGACTTTAAGGTTTTCAAGACTACGACGATTAGTCATTTAATTAGGTAATCATACCTAACTTAAAAAACTCAACCCTTTTTACATCTTTACTGGATGATTTATACAGAGTCAAGAGGCAATTTTGCCTACAATTAACGGGACACTCCTGAGACATTGTTGAGATGGAGGCTTGTAGCACCTAAACCATCCCCTCAGCTGCCGGACACAGGGAAGACAATGCTCAATAGAGATCCAGGTAAGCATCACCTAAATTAAGTAGCGTTAATAGTACTTATTATTCTCGTAAATGTCGAACATAGAATTGATTAGTCAGTAGGTATAAATAAAGATAAGTATTATTATATTGTTAAAATGAAGGTTTCAATCTCAGGGGGGGTCAACTTCCTTAGCATCAAATGCAGACACCAGGGCACAGTTTGCCATATGAGAGAACGCTATACGTAAGACAAAGACGGCACAATTTATGCTTTAAATCGCTGGAACATTGCCCGACAGAAAATTAAGCTTGGAACAAAATTCGTTCGCCTTGCCGCCATTTTTGTTTTGTCATTGATTTGATTGAGTTTTGTGAACTAAATTATCGTCTTTCTGGTGGTAATTTTCAAAATTCTAACTTTTGACGATGTCTGCTTCAGAACTGCAAAGAAAATGTGCAAAAATGTCATATCGCTGCTGCAAGTGACGAGTGTGAACTTGCGTTTCCACAGATTTCCTCTACCCGGTAAACATGGATCCTTGAAGTAGGTAGGTAAGTGCCCCGGCTTTTGAAATTCCATTTAAATTTACTTACACAAACCTATGTCTAATTTGTTCATTCAATGATTCCAGGGCACGAGTATGGGCCATACTGCTACCCAGCTGGGAACTGAGAAGTCACTTAGAAGCTTAAAAATCAACAGCATACAATGCTATGCAGTAGGTACCTACCTAAGCAATTCGATGACGGATCAGCAGCAGTTCTAGGAAACGATTGAACAACTTTGCTATTCCAATTGGAACAGAAGTATAATGTTGAAGCTACGCCAGGATCAAAGTTCAACTTCAAGAACAAGCCCCACTATCCCAGATGTGGATTTTCAAGTAAGTTCATTTTCATCAGTAGGTAATGAAACAATTGTTATTATGTACTTTTATTATAATGCTAGATTAGATACCTATTTAATTTCGCCCGTGAGTCTCGGTCAACTACTTTAGTATGTATCACCTATCATGTAAGACGAAACTGAAGTGATCCTTGAGGTCCTACCAGAATAAATGATTTTTCTTTCTATATATCTTTCTTTGATTGGATTGACTTTCCCAATAGTAGTGAGGCCTTTTATGTCATTGGCCGGCAATTTTAACTTTTAGGCCCAACTTTGTTTGTAGCCTCAATGAAATCCTTTGTTTACCTTAACTTCCTAATTATTGTTTAGTAAGATAAAGTGTCAGAGCCCACATAAGTAAATTTTTTTAAATTAAAAAAAATTGTTTGACTTCTAGGCATTGGTGACAGACTACTGTACCTGTTGTAATACTTAGTCAAAAAGGTTGAAAATAAAAAAATGAAATAATCTTGCTTCAATATTTCTTTATAATAAATAAGATGATTTTAATCAGGGTGTTTAATTTTTTTTAGGTTCCAAAGACTGCAAAAGGAATTATAAGGGAGTTGGATCTAAGTAGATCTGCAGAATTGAACCCTAGAAAACGCAAACTTTATGCAAAATGCAGAAGAAACTTGAGTAAAATAATAAGACTACGAAAAAAATGAAGAAACAGAGTCATTCGGTCTTACACAGGTTAATAGCCAGATGAGAATGTAAAAAAATTAATGGATCAATGCATAACTGGGTCTTTTGCCTTATTGCTGAAAATGAGTGGATGCTTGAGCACTATGAAAAAAATAAATGTTTCTAATAATGTCAACAATTACTTTATGTGTGTTACAATTCTCAGAAGATGCGTCAAGAAAAGCAACCAATCTTAAAATAAATATTTTTCAAACAACACATTTAAAAAGGGTTGTATTCTTTAATCTAATTATTTATCATAAAAACAAAACTTAATTCAGTTAAAATAAACTAATTTCTCATATCAGAAATGATTAAGTGAAGTTTTCATGGTACCTACCTTTATACATTATTATACTAGTGACTATCTATCAGAAGAATGGTCAATAATAATTTATTACATTGACCATTCTTCTGATAGATAGTTACAGCGAATTCATACAACGGATCGAAATCCATTTTATTTGAATCGAGCGCAACAAAATTTAAAAACTCCCGCCAAACGTAAGTTTCTCTTGTCAAAAGATGGGGCGCTAGTGTGCTTTCGTGTTGGCATTTATTTTGTATGAAGTCGTGCTTCTTCTCGTCAGAGTAAATATGTTCTGTGGTTTCAATAAAACTACTGATTTGGACCGATCATAATAACCTTGACATTATTCCTAACGTAATGTTTACGTATTTATGATTCAGCAAATATTTGCAATTTCTTAGAGTTAATCGGATTGAACGTGAAGAAGTAACTGAAAAAAAATTAATACAAAACAATCGTACCTAATCGAATCGAATAAACGCGATTTATAACAACTTATAGGTAGTTTTTCTTAAACTTTCGCGATCACAATTCATATTTATAAATACATGTACACGGGATTTTATCGCGTTATTTAGGGTAGGTAGTTCTAGATTGAACCAGGCAGCCACAATTAACCATCGATATTTCTCAGAAATCTGACGTTGCCTATTTGTGCTTCTACCTGTAAATGATAGGCGCATGTGTCCCCCCTCCGCACACCAGCTTGTGCAAGGCACCCACTAATAACGGTTGTGTGAGAAGCGTTTGTTTGAAAATTGAACCAAAAAGTAAGTTTTTTCTGCAGGCATCTTTGATTTTTAGTGTGAATTGTATAATAGATAGCATTTTTTTTATTACAATTATTAAATAACCATTTAGTTAGCTTTCTCATGTACTGTACATAAGCTTGAAATAATAAGACTAAACCGTTGAAATTTTCAGATTAGTTCAAAGTATGTGCTGTGTCTCTCATCGAACCACATCAAATAGTTCACATTGAACCAGGTTTTTATGCTACTTGCTTAGAGTAATTTCCTAAAAAAATATAAAACTTGCTGATTTTGATTAAGGTTAAGACAATAAATAATAATTTTAATCTCTTTATCGTGATTTGAGTGTTTTTCTATTAGATATTCATATTTTGTATAGGTTTAATGTTAATTTTAAACTGATTAAATTTAGAAAAATGATAAAAAAAAGAGAAAAATGTTTTATGGTATCAAACCACAAATATTGCAATAAAAAGCATAAAACTATATGTATTTTCATATGTTGCCCTTTATTAATGTATTATAATATAATTACGGTACCCAAAATAAAGTGGTTCATTGTAGAAAATACCCCGGTTCACTGTGTACACCTAAGAGTACACAATGAACCAAATCTCATTTTTTCTTAAAAACCATGTATCGACTAAACCAATGAAAAATGTAAAGAAATTTAAATGCAAAATGAAAGACAGATAAATTCACTAACGAACAGTGAAAAAATCGAACTTAAAAACCCAAGAAACTTGAAGATAATGGCTTTCAAAATTTACCTGGTTCATTGTACGACAACGTACCCTACCTTATTTCTTTTCTTCCCGACGTTTTGGCTATGTTGCAATAGCCATGGTCGCGGGTGGACTGGAGTATGCTTCAATTTGAGTTTGGCCAAACTAAGCGTACTGTAGCCGAACGAATTAAGGAGCACATTGCAGCAGTTAAGAACCGCCAGGTACATAAATCAGCGATAGCGGAGCACCTAGTGGATTCCGGGCCCAATCACTGGATTGAACTTCACGATCCCAAGATTCTTGCCAACGAACGCCAATATTATAAGCGAATGATTCGTGAGGCAATTGAAATCAAGAAGTATCCGAATTTCAATCGTGAGGATGGTTTTAGGCTCCCATCATCTTGGAATCCTGTGATTAGTAGATGCAATGCACGTCGTACTATGACTTCTCGGTGTGAAGATACTGTTAGTGTGGTGTGTTGCGGTGTAAATGCAGCCGATCCGAATTCTGAAGATCTGTGAGGGTAGTTTCACCAGTGATACAAAACTACCCACCCGCTACACAACGAAACTCAAATTGAAGCATACTCCAGTCCACCCGCGACCATGGCTATTGCAACATAGCCGAAACGTCGGGAAGAAAAGAAATAAGGTAAATAACGCGATAAAATCCCGTGTACCTACATGTATTTATAAACTTATAGGTACTTACATAGGGGAGAGGGGGGCACAGTGAATCACTTATTTTTTAAAGAGCAATAACTCTTTAAATATTAAGTTTGGCGCTTACTTTTTTTGTGTAAAACATAGGTTGTGGTTTTAGCTACAGTATTGTGTAATAATATCGTCAATATAACAAAACAGACAAAACCTATAAGGTTTTGAAAAAAAAATGGTAAATTATCCACTGTGCCCCTCCATAGGGGCACAATGGATATTGACTAGGGGCACTGTGGATTGCATTGGGGTGCAGTGGATAATTGCCTTCATTTTGTAAGTAAAATTTATAGGGGCACTATGAACCAACTAGTAAGTATTTAAAATAATAGTAAAGTTCATATAGCTTAACCCTTTATTCTTAATATACGAGTATTGAGAATTAGTAATCTATCTGTAAATTATTTAGACGTTTTGTTGCTTGTTTAGAATTTTTTTTGTACTATTTGGTTTTGTAGATCATGATTCACTGCACCCCAGTCCAGAGTGCCCCCGAAGGTGATTTTTGAACATTTTGTAAAAAAACATAAGTTTTTAAGTGATACTTAATATTTGAACAACAATTTCCATTGGTAATAAAATCGTGGTTCACAAAAATGACATCCCATAGCAATATTTCCATCAGGTTTTTTTAAAAAAGTTCGTAAAAATGACCAAAAAATAAGAAAATGACACTAAAAGGTCACGTTACAGCCATAGCGCGTTTTCTCGGCTTTGGAAGCCATTGGTCACTGGCTTAAGCGAAGGGTATTGGGTAAGCCATCGCCTGGCTTGTTTTAGCGTGTGTGTATGAGCCTTAGTAAATGAGATATAGGTGTCTATCCACTGTGCCCCTTGATCCACTGCGCCCCCTGTTCCCCTACTCAGGTCGTACAAAAAACAAAAGTAGATTAAGTAGTTTTAATTAGTTTTTTATTGGTTTTTGATAAGAAAAATGGTTTTTAATGTTGTAAAAGTTATAAAATAAAATATCAAAATCAACTTTTGTTGCTTGCAAGTTAAAAAAAAACCTAAAAAAATAAACAAATAGAGACGTAACTAAAATTATGAGTAGAATTTGGTAGAATATAGAACAAACAACTTTTATGAGTTCAATTTAGGTACCTATTCCAGTGAAAAATTTTCAAAGAGTCTCAAAGACTTATTAAAATATTTAAGAAAAAAGGAGATTATTTATAAAAAAAATATACAAACAACATTCGGATCCGAGACAAATATTTACAATCATACAAACGTTTGTTCCGGGCGAGGGTCGAACCTGCAACCTCATGCGTCTCAGGCCTCACCCACTGCGCTGCAAAGGTCGTCGAAATTAATGAATGGGGACCTGTTAAAATACCTACCTGTTAAAAATGTTATTTTTTAGACAGGTCAGTCGGACTTGTGATCCTGTTTGTTGATTCTCTTGATTCAATCTTTAAATCGCTATTAAACAACAATTGAAGAGGTAGTAAACATTTTTGCAAGATTTTCTAGTTGTAGGTACCTACAATAAATATTTTTTCTTTCTTTTAAAAGACTTGCTTAAGAGCGGTCAACCCGGCTCACTTTTCATACAAACGCTCGTACGTAATTATGCAATTGTAACAGATATTTCTTTTAAACTTTTGGACTAATAGGTATCTTGCACTATATCTAGGTTTCTATCAAAACTAAAAATCAAAATTTTGAGAAACAAATTCAGTATAAGCTTCCAAAAACCTGCTTTTAGCATAAATTTTACCTGAACTTTGGCCGTTCATAATGTACTCATAAATTGTAAACGTAAAGAAAATATTGTCATAGAAACCTTGCAAATCTTATGGAGATTCTAAATGACTAATATTTATTTTACAAACTTGTAAGGCTTACTGAAAAAAACGTATTTCCTGGAACACTTTTTATGAAATTTCCGCACACTATTTTTCGAGTGAGCGAGTGAGCGGCGAAATTACCTACGGAATGCCGAGCGCTGAGGCGCTATCTCTCTTTTTTCGCTTTGCTTCTTTTTCGTGCATTGCGCTGGATGAAACAACAAGCTTTTCAGCTATGCCCGCGTCGATGATAGACGCACCGGGAAGGGCCACCTTAAATGAGGTTGGGTCTTGGTCGATTTTTTTTATTGATGCTATAAAATTTCAATTTCTTTTTACCATTTATATAATGGTAAAAAGTATAAATACTATACTTAAATGGTAAAAAGAAATTGGAAATTATTTTTCGAAAGATAAGGAAACAGTGAAAAAACAAGTTATTATAATGTAAAATGCAAATAAAACTAATAATTCTGGGAAGTAGACGCGAACGCAAACAATTAATATTAAACCAATATTAATTGTTTGCGCTCGCTTTTACTTTAGCTTTCGCTTTTACTTTAGCTAACTTTAGACCCGCCGTTTGCAGGAAATTCTAATATTATTTTCATGAAAGAAAGAAAGAAAGAAAAATCATTTATTCTTGTAGGACCTCAAGGATCACTTAAGTTTCGTTTTACATGCTAGGTGATTCTAATGCCTGTTCCAACGCGACTCCCTACACCAGGGAAAGAATCAGGCAAGAACCTGGTGGTGTGGGCCTAGCTTTTTTTTTAAAGCGATCCCTTAACAATCTAAAATAATCTAAATAGTCAAGCTTCAGTGGGAAGCCAGTCGAAGTCGAAGTCATAATCGAGTAAGTAAGTTCGTATGAGCAAGTGGCCAACTGGTGACGGAGTTTTTAGGCCGCCTAAAGGCCTCCGTCATGGCCTAACGACGTTAAAAGCCGGGACCGACAATTTAACGTGCCCTCCGAAGCAAGGAAGCGCTCAGATATTAATGCCATATTTGCCAGTCCACCCGCGTCCATCCATGGCTATTGCAACATAGCCAAACGTCGGGACGTAAAGAAATAAGGTAAATAACGCGATAAAACCCCGTGTCCATGTACTTACCTATAGATATATAAGAAGTTATAAAAGGTTGCGCGCCTCTGAAAATTAAAATAATCATCCTTATACGAAATACGGTCTATTTAATACTTCAGTATCAACTCGCTCAACGCGGCGGACGCGCGTCTGTTTATAAATATTCATATAGTGAAGTTCTGTGTCATATCACAGGTAAGTTGATAAATATTTAGAAATTCGTTTTTACTAACGTAAATAAGAAAATTCTGCACTTGTTTTTTTTTATTTTTATTTGATTTTAGAGATTTTTTTTCAAAACAACTTTTGAATTTTAAAATTATGTGACTATCAAATCATAATCAAATATCAAATATAATCAAAGGCACGTCCAATTAAAAGCGTACAGAAAGTGCAGTGTAGGTACCTAGTACCTACATAATCTCAATGCTTTATTTGGAAAAGTTAAAAAAACGACCCTTAAATATAGTTTTTTTAGGATCTCAAGAGGCTTTACATATCTCGATAGGGTTTACATATTTGAACCTTTTGGGGTTGAGACCCTGGGTCCGAAGCACAGATAAAAGAACACAGATAAAAGAATACTAGGTCCGAAGGTACCGGGGCCCATCGCGTTTTCAAAATTCTATCGGGGCGTCTGGTCGAAGCGACGCGTGATCCGAGGGCTGGCACTTGGCTGAAAGGATCAGCATTGTCATCCAGCGCGGCAATGCTGCCAGTGTCTTGGGCACGCTTCCGTCTGGCAGTGGCTTGGATTAGTTAAGCTACCTATCCTATAGATCGTTTGTAACGATCCCTAATGTTTTTAATCGTATTTTGTATAGGTATCTAGTTAACACAGTACCTAAGCGCAATCTAAGTTGACCGGAGTGAACATAGTTATTGCGAGTAGCGTCGCACTGCTCGGAAATATCACTATCTCTGTCTCACGTGTCGATACGTCTGTTTAGCTCTTTCGTAACGACTGCTCATAATGCGCGACCGCCCGGAGGACCTAAGTTCGGCCCGATCTCGTATTGCGCTTACTGTAATTCAAATAGGTAACTTGTTAGTGGAAAATTTTAAGAAAATTACTTAGTTACAAAAAACCGCTAATCGACTGACAATCTTATCTAAACTACCTAATAATTAAGTAAATTTTTTTCCTCACAATTAAGATATTAGATTTCTTTCAAGTTTGTTTCATTTTGAAGGGGATAGTCAGAGACAAGAGCAAACACACGATTGGTTCACACATTTGCCTAGTTTATATGACAGGTTGCAAGCCCATCGCCGCTAAAATTGCTAAACTATGGAATGCTAGGTACCTAAAAAATGTGGGAAATGCCTAAGGCGCAGAGGTTGCGGGTTTGATTCCTTCCGCGGACAAATTATTTGTGTGATCTGACCATTGTCTTTCCTGAAATGGCTGGCTAAGCTGAGAGGATGGTTGAGGACCTAAGTGGAATAGGCTTGCCCAGCACCTAAACTTTAGGTGCTGGGCAAGCCTATTCCATCTCAACAATGTCCCAGGCACGTGTCCCGTTAAGTGTAGGCAAAGCTTGCCTCCTGACTCTGTATAAATCATCTAGTAAAGATATAAAGGCCTAAGTTTTATGTTTTTAGAACAAAAAAATGTTTATTATAAGTAGTATAAAGTATTATAAGTATCGGTCATCTGGTTACCATAACACAAGCATTAAATTGCTTAGCTTGGGACTGGATGACGATGTGTGGAATCTCCAAGGATATTATTATATTATTTATAATGTCCAAATATTATGTTAACATACCTCTGGTAACTGCTATTGACGTCAAAAAGGGTTTAAACGCAAAGATGATAAATACCTAAGTATTACATGAGTCAGATTGAAGAAAAGGTCGCTGACATTTTTTTTTATCAACCTACGTCATTGGCAAAGGTCTCCCCCCATTGAGATGTATTATAGAGCCACAATCAGACAAATAAAATGTAAACGCCAAAACTCGGCGCACGCTACGTAGTGCGCAGAGTTTTTCTTGTTTGCGTACAAGCGACATTGAACATTAAAATAAACGTCAAACCGTCTACATTCAAATGTCAAATGTCATTGTAGAACATTGAATTTGCACGCACATTTTTTAAGTGTTGTCAGCTATTAGATTGTGACTCTTTAATACATCTTAATCTCTCCCCAATAGCTCTCCAACCTTTCGAGACTTCCAAGTCTCTCGAACGTTAGGTCGCTAAAGTACCTAAGTAAGTTTGTTTGAGCAAGTGGCCAACTCTGGTGACGGAGTTTTTAGGTCGTTGACATAGAAAAATCTAAAAAAACTTTATTATTTTACTATTTGACGACCTATGGACCAGCGGGCGAAAGCCCGCCTGAGACGCAGAGGTTGCGGGTTCGATCCCCGCTAAATGTTTGTATATGATTTGCAAATATTTGTTTCGTGTCTGGTTGTTTTCTATGTATAATATCATGTGTGTATTTACAAAAAAAATATACATCTATGTAGTATTCAGTCATCTGGTTACCATAACACAAGCATTAAGTTGCTTAGCTTGGGACTAGATGACGCCGTGTGGAATGTCCAAGGATATTTATTTATTTATTTACGGACGTACTTCTATGATTCTAGTATACTTATAAATATTCGATTATTATCCATGGTATTATGAGGTGATCTCTTAAACAAGTATTTTTTTGCTATTTAAGTATCCGTGCGAAGTTTATAGAACCGGTTTAAAATGTAGGAAATTATTTTTTTACCCTTGAAATGTTTAAAAATATACCTTGAACTTCCTCACGCTGATTGGTTACATTACAATCACGTAAAAGGGACTTTAGATACATTTTATTCATTTCAGACTGAGTAGGTAAAGCAAAAATAAGTTCATATAAAGCTATCGTTCGTATAGTAGTTCGTATAGCTAGTTCGTATAAATCGTATAAGTTCGTTTGCAACGTTCTGAGCGGTCACTACTTGGATGGGTGACCGCAAGTGGCATTATCAGCTGAGCGCTTCCGTGCTTCGGAGGGCACTTTAAATTGTCGGTCCCGGCTTTTAAAGTCGTTAAGCCATGACGGAGGCCTTTAGGCGGCCTAAAAACTCCGTCACCAGAGTTGGCCGCTTGCTCATACGAACTTACTTTTACTTTTTTCAGTTCGTATAAGCTAGTGGTCAACTCTGGTGACGTAGTTTTTAGGCTAAATAAAGGCCTCCATGTAGCTAAACGACTTTCAAAGCCGGCACCGACTATTTACCGTGCCCTCTGAAGCACTGATGCAAAAATTAGACTAAACAATAGTGGCAATTCGGAGTATCGCAAAAGCTAAACTAAACTAACTAAAAGTAATGCCATCCTTTTTATTCCCAGCGCTATGAAAGGGACGGCAACATTTTTGGTTAGTTAAGTTTAGCTTTTGCGATACTCCGAATTGCCACTATTGTCCAACTTAAATATTGACGGTCTCATGCATAATCAATTTTGTCCATTTATCACGCAGATCCAAGCTCTCTAAAACATTCTTTAAAAATTTACCATTCATAATCACGTTTTAGCTCTAATACCTAGATTATCAGCGTTGTAAACTTATCAACTCCAATACCCTACTTTATCTCTCTAATAGCGAGTGAGTGTTTATAATTAAAAAGTATCATGGATAATTTTCCATCCGGCAGTGACTAGGGTCAATTGAGCTACCTTTACATCGTTCACAACGATGACTCTAGTTTTATTAATGACGTATTTAATGAGCCGAACTGCGTAAAGTATAATTAATAAAAACAATTAAAGTTTTACAACACAAAAACTTTAATTAGGTATTAAAAACTACTTGTACCTACCTAATACCTATATGAATCAAAGGGATAAAAAATAATTCACATGGCATTTTAGATAATGTCTCAAGTTGTAGCAGAGGTAAAAAAATCCTAATTACATACCTAAGTACCTAAATAATAGTGGCAATTCGGAGTATCGCAAAAGCTAAACTTTACTAACCAAAAATGTTGCCGTCTTCATAGCGATGGGAATAAAAAGGATGGCATTAATTTTAGTTAGTTTAGTTTAGCTTTTGCGACACTCCGAATTGCCACTAATACCTAATTATATCTTATACAAATTGGTAATTAACAAGTGATAAAATTATTTGTTTTATTAAACCTATCATTGTCTGTATTCTTGAGGTGCATTTTTGTCATAATTATGGCGGACTGCTGTAATTACTAATTCTATTTTATTAAAATAAATAATCTTGCTCTTATTATAAAAATAAATACGTTTCAGGATCCATGAATCATATTTAATTAGATCAATATTTTTTAGTAATTCTTGATTACTGTCATCATGCCCAAAGAGAATAAAAACCATGGACCTCGACGAACAGTGAGCGTGCCGCCGAGAGGGACAAAAATTGCAATGAATCCATAGTTTCGTAGTACAAAATTCGGAGCATCAAGTTGCCGGCCATACAAAAAAGCGGCACGCGATGAGGGACAAAAGATCTAATGCTTTGTTTCTTTTACTCATTAACTGAGAAAGAAATATACCTACAGCGCTCTATTTCTTACTTTCTCTAAGATAAAAACTCTACGTTTACCCAAAAAATCATGCCTATCGACGAAATAGTCTGTGAACCTATATTTTTAAATATAAAAACATTTTAGAAAAAAAATCCCTAAAGTTTCTTTGTCCCTGAGTTACGTAGGTCGTACGCGTCACCCACTCAACCGCTTCGCAATGAGGTCGAAACATAGAACCTTTTTGGAAAAAAAAATGAAAATTCAGGTTTTTGTTTTTAAATACTGTATTGATTACAAAATGGACGTTACCTTATCGTCATTTTGTAATTAGGGCTGTTTGCGGAAGTATTGACGTAGGTTTAAGTTACCTTGATAGCGAGCATAGGTAGTTATTTGCGTGACGTAAAATGATGTAGGTTTTTAAGTAAACAAATTACATCGGCAGTGGATTTTCCGTCGTAGCAATTTGTTTCGCTTCTACTCTCTTTTTAACCTCCATAAAAGAAGGAGGTTCTATGTTCCACTGTATGTATTTTTTTACGTATTTCCACAGATAAAAGAATGTATTTCACTGATTATTCCGTCAATAGTAGCGAGATTATGAAAATTATGTCTTTGTTTGAAAGAGTATACTACTGACAAGGATACTCCCTTTTTTAATGCGTAATTTTTAATATTTAACTAAGTATCATTAATTTTTAATTTTTGTTACTCGCTCTAAAACTTATTACATGCTGTCTTCTTGAAAGAAAGAAAGAAAGAAAGAAAGAAAGAAAGAAAGAAAAAATCATTTATTCTTGTAGGACCTCAAGGATCACTTAAGTTTCGTTTTACATGCGAAACTTAATGGTGATTCTAATGCCTGTTCTTCACTTTTAAGTGTAATGACTTCATTATTTTATTCCTAGCTAAGTATATACTTTTTTCAATTGTGTTGGTGTACTATACGTAAGTGATGTAATAAATAAATAAATAAATAAACGAAAGTCGAGGTACCAACCCACTCGGCAAGCACAGCTCATACAAATTCTCTAATTATCAAGTCAAAATAAAAAGAATCTAAGTTTAAATATCTAAAAGAAATGTAAATAGGTATAGATTATTTCGGGGTCACAAAACAGGTTTTAAATTAGTTGGTTACTTATAAAAAGTAATAATCTGACCGCAGATAAAATATTCATTGTATGTTGTTAAAATTGTGATTTTCCTTCTTGATATTTAAGATTGTTGCGTTGATAAATTAAAATAAAATCTATCTAGACTAGAATATAAAAATGAATCGCTGTTTCTCGCACGGATATCCGTTTAGGCTAATTTTGATCTTGAAATATTTGTAAAAGTTCAAAAGGTGAGAAATGGAAAACACGTGAAAACATTAACGATTTGACGACATTGTTAAATTAGCAGGTCGTACATGGTTTAGTCTGGCACAGAATAGGGGAGGTTGGCACAAGCGAAGAGAGGCCTATGCCCAGCAGTGGGATGAAACGGGCTGCACATGATGATGATGATGATAACTATGGCGGTAAGTTTGCAGGGTCAGCTAGCAGAGAATAATAATTATCATACAAAAGACAAAAGTCACATTTTTATGAAAACTGACTTCAATCTATAAAAACAAAAAGAGAGCTATTTCCTACTCTCTCGAGGAGCATTTCTGATCATAGCTCCGAAGGTCCTATTCAGATCCTTAATTAATGTACTTATATGGGACCACCTCTTTCAAACAACCGACTTAGGTGGAAGGATGGTTAGGTGCTGGGCAAGCTATTCCATCTCAACAATGTCCCAGCCTCCTAACTCTGTATAAATCATCTAGCAAAGATGTAAAGGCCTGAGTAGTAGTTTCAAACAATACTTAAAATTAATTTCAAAAAAAATAAAATAGGTATATATAGTACCTACCTACATTGGAACACAATAACCTCCTCCTTTTCTGAAGTACCTACGTTAAAAATGAGAGTAAAACCACTCTCAAATACTTGTACTGTTTGCCTTGATGTTATAATGACTTTCGATGCAATTTAAAACTTCCTGCATGTAGGGTTAATGAACTTTAAATAATGCAATAGGTACCTACCTATTTAACTTTTCAATAATGTTATAGTTCATGAATAAGGTCTTAACAAATATCTATATAAAAACTTAAGAGCTCAGCTCTTGTCGGTGTAATGATGCAATTTTCTCCATATTATTCTTTTTTCCAATGCAATCTCTTTTACTTCTTGATACGACATGACAGCGACCTCTTTTATCTGACTTATGTAATTAATTCTCGGTCTTCCCCTTCCTCGCCTTCCTTCTATGATGTTCCTTATAAAGCTGTCATGTCGTATAGGATGACCAATAATTTTTCCCCAAACAAATATCTACTTACTATAAAACAAAGTCATGTCCGACAGCTAGTAAAGATGTAGAAGACCTTTAGCGATGCGTAGTAGATACTAATTAGGTATTTTCCTAAGGTTTTGAATAAGCAGACAACAGGGTACCTAGTCTATTTCTAGATCTTGTAAGAGGACTTGTTGGACTGGTCTTAAAGGAGTCAAAGACACCGAAGGTAAACGGGCAACGTTGTTTTGTTATAGGTAATTAAATGTTTTTGTTGCGTGTTGATCTTTTACATTAAATTTTTCTTGTCACGTTTACGTCAATGAAAACAGTAATGATTCTGGCCGAGTGAGGGTAAGACCCTCTCAGACTTCCGTTAAGAAGGTCGTGGGATCGAATCCCATGATGTAAAGGGTGTAAGTGGGGATGAATAATCGAGTGTTTCCAAAATAAACCCATGTTCATCAAATGAAAGGAAATATTTTTTTAATAAAATGGTGACTAGAATGCAAAAATTAATCATAATCGATATATTACAAAAACAGTTTTTAAAGCACTTATAGTGAATGTTACGAATACCGACGGGCGCAGGCGCAGCTTGTAAACTATACGCTATTTGCAGTCAGATCAAAATGCAAGTGATGTAGGTTTTTAAGTTCCTTTGTTAAGAATATGATGTGTGCTAATTAAAATAAGATGTCGGTTTGATTGAAGAAGGTAAGTACCTATACGTGTTGGTATGTAGAATGTAGCATATAGATAAGTATCTCCTCATTCTAAACATTGTGGTGTCCCAACGGGGCTCTTGTTGCGGCCAAACCTAATTTTGAAGACCTTATGTACCAACTTGAAGCAATAAATGAATATGAATATGTGTTTACTGTTGTTTTTTATTTACAAGCAAAACGGTCCGACTAATGAGCAGTATCAATTTATTATTTAAAAATGCATCAACGCAGAAAAGGTTTTTACACGTGACCAGAGGTCAGTCAATGACTCCAAGTGATTTAACTTGAAAATTATTGAACTAAATTGTACTAAATCCGGGTTGTAACCAGTTGGATAAAAAGCGTCGAGTGTGTTTGTTACTCTTTCACGCTCAAACGGCTCGACGTATTTCAATGAAATTTGGTACCAGGATAGCTTATATCCTGGATTATCATATCAGGCTACTTTTGATCCCGGTATACTCCCACGGGAACTTTTCACCGCAAGTAACACCGCGGGGCGCAGCTAGTAATTTAATAATATTAACAAGCCCAGCCGAGATTCAAATCCACGACCTTTAAAACAGATGTGGTTATTATGTTGTAGTTATTAATAATAATAAATAATAATAAATATCCTTGGACATTTCACACGGCGTCATCTAGTCCCAAGCTAAGCAATTGAATGCTTGTGTTATGGTAACCAGATGACTGATAAACTACATAGATACATTTTTTTTTTGTAAATACATACATATCGTCACTGGAAATATCACTTAACGTAAGGGACATTTTGTCGAAAATGAGTTAAATATGCAATTCGATCTAAAATTCGACGCTCTATCGACTGGCATACTCAGAATTTTGATATCTTTAAAAAAATGTCCCTTACATCACATTTTTTTAGTAAGTTCTAGACAGATTAGTCATAAATATTTAACGTAACGGACTTGTAAGTATCTTTAAGATTTTTTTTTGTCCCTTACGTTAAATTCACTTGGAGTCATTGCATGCTTTTGACTGAATCCAACGGCTTTTTAACGTATAGAAATTGTTCTTTGGTCAACTCCTAATGATTCTGCAAGCTTTTCTTGCATTGGGCACGAGTCTTGATCTAGCAAAGCCTCCAATTTATCAAGTTCATACTCTCACAACTGGTCCTGAGAAGGAGATGTAGGTAACACCTCCTTCTCACTACAGTTACCTACGTACAGTTTTTTTTATTTGGTCTACCTCTACTCTTAGGATATCCAATTCTTTATTTATAAAACACAATTCACCAATATTTCTATTCCTCTTCTCTTTTCAGTACTTGTCCTTACCATTAAAGATTTTAAATATATTTTTGTTGTTCTGCGTTTAATTGCAAAGCCGTTATGAAACCTCCTGTTTACTCACTAGGTGTCAAAATATATTTTTAGGCTGATTATCTAATATTTATAACCTAATTAGTCTAAAACTGGCATCGAAATAGAAAATTGTAGATCTAATTGGTCAGGTAATTTATATTCTCTTCTCACATACACAGATACGAAAAGGTTTGATCTCTAATTCGATAGTAATAAGGGTGATATTACTAGGTTTGTATGTACTTACAACAATTGAAAACTAATAAAAGACCCTTACGCTAAACTTGCCTATTACTTTATTTAATATGTTGTTCCTAACATCATCGCAGACTGTTTTCACCTTCATTTTGAATAACGTAAGGTACAGCTTTACATTGAATTTTACGGTAAGGGACAGGCTATCTCCTAAACCATAAGTTTTTTCACATTTTTGAAATAATAGTAAGAAAGGTGCTGAAAAACTAAGATACTTTGCTCTTTGAAGTATTCAAATCGGACGGCAGGAAAAAAAGATACAGATCAATTTCCAAAAAAAAAAACGTATTTTGGCTCTCCTGAAAAACAGGGGTTTGTCCCTTACGTTAAGTGATATTTCCAGTGACGATATTATACATAGAAAACACCCAGACACGAAACAAATATTTGCAGATCATGCAAACATTTGTCCCGCAGCGGGGATCGAACCCGCAACCTCTGCGTCTCAGGCGGGCTTTCGCCCACTGCGCCACAGAGGTTAGATTTGGTTTATATTTATAATAATTTATTGCAATCTTCCTGTTTCAATAATTAGGTAAATACGGAAGTTAAATAAACAAATCAAGGCTTAGAATAATAATATACCTAATTATTAAAAACATGCAAACTTTGGCAAATAAAAATCTAAATAACTAAGTAAGTTCAAATCATATCATTTATTGCGTTTAGTTCATATCAATAATTTAGTTCGTATGCGCAAGTGGCCAACTCTGGTGACCGTGGTTTTGGCCACCTAAAGGCCTCCGTCATGGCTTAACGACTTTAAATGCCAGGGACCGATAGTTTTACGTGCCCTATGGAAGCGCTCAGCTCCCATCTTGTGGTGTGACCGCTCTTCAACGTTCTATCAAGAACGTCTTACTGTGCGTCTCAATAACCAATCTATCTTTGGTTTTGCTTACTGTCAGTAGCTATTTGACGTTTTTTGTATGGATGAAATGTCAGATATCTACCCGCAGTAAGCAAAACCAAAGATAGATAGGTTATTGAGACTAGCCGTTAGTATTGAGCTAAGTACTTTCTTGCCATTTAGTTTTGTTTGAAAACTTAGAACTTCTTACCTAGGCGTGACGTCATGCCTGAGTAAAAAGGCGCCATGATACTTGTGAGCGTTTTGGCGTCAAACAAAAACTTTTCGTTAAAAAAGGGTTTTTTTGTACAAAGGAGACCGATAAGAACCTATTAGAATGGTTTTCCAAAATTAGTCATCATGCCTATTTGCTCTGGTGCGTAGAAGGAAATGGCATCATGTATAATAAGCTGCTAGCGTCCAGTTCATAACAGGTTTCGATATTTTCTGATCACGATAAAAAGTACCTACTTGAAGTAGGTAGGGTAGGTAGTTCAACAGTGAACCAGGCAGCCACAATTAACCATCGTTATTTCTCAGAAATCTGACGTTGCCCATTTGTGCTTCTACCTGTAAATGATAGGCACATGTGTCCCCCCTCCGCACACCTGTTTGTGCAAGTCGCCCACTAATAACGGCTGTGTGAGAAGCGTTTGTTTGAAAATTGAACCAAAAAGTAAGTTTTTTCTGCTGGCATCTTTGATTTTTTGTGTGAATTGTATAAAAGATATCACTTTTTTTATTACAAATATTAAATAAACATTTAGTTAGCTTTCTCATGTACCGCACGTAAGCTTTAAATAAAAAGACTAAACCGTTGAAATTTTCAGATTAGTTCAAAGTATGTGCTGTGTCTCTCATAGAACCACATCGAGGTAGTTCACAATGAACCTGGTTTGTATGCTACTTGCTAAGTGTAATTTTCTAAAAAAATAGAAACCTTGCTGATTTTGATTAAGGTTAATAATAAATAATAATTTTGATCTCTTTATCGTGATTTGAGTGTTTTTCCATTAGTTATTCAAATGTTGTATAGGTTAAATGTAAATTTTTGACCGATTAAATGTAGGAAAATGATAAAAAAATAGAGAAAAGTGTTTTATGCTACCAAACCATAAATATCGCAATAAAAAGCATAAAAGAACTATGTATTTTCATAAATTGCCCTTTATTTTTGTTTATTAATGTTTTATAATATAATTACGCTACCCAAAATAAGGTGGTTCATTGTGGAAAATACCCCGGTTCACTTTGTACACCTAAGAGTACACAATGAACCAAATCTCTTTTTTTTTTTAAAACCATGTATCTTCTAAACTAATAAAATTTGTAAAGAAATTTAAATGCAAATTGAAAGACAGATAAATTCACTAACGAACAGTGAAAAAACCGAACACAAAAACCCAAGAAACTCGAAGCTAAAGGCTTCCAAACTTTACCTGGTTCATTGTACGACAATGTACCCTACTACCTAAATTCTACGGTAAACAAGTGGCAAAATTATTTTAATTGCGTAAGAAAATAGCAATTTCCTACACCTTTGAGATGCATTTTTGATCAAACTCCAAAGATCTTCATCAGCTCTTGATTTAGGTAAGTATTATTCCGTCGATAGTGGACCGATTTTGAAAATTCTTTTTTTGTTTGAAGAGTAGGTATAGGTACGTACTCCCGAGGTAGTCCCGGTGAAAAAGTGAGGATCTGATGAGGATATTCTGAGTTATGAGCGTAATTCACCTCGAGAGTGCATGAAATTGCTCTCTTACGAAATTAGGTAGTATACTAACAGACAATCTCAATTCAAATCCTATCTATCTTTCTATACCTATCTATCTTCTATCTAGGTTTCTATCCTGTTCATAATGCAAAAAAAAATGCCTACGCATACTAGTTAATATACATCAACCAGAAAGTTGTAGAACCTATTTCACCCAGCAAAATATTCTTACCGTACCCTCAATATATATTTTAGAAATAGCTAAGTTTGTAAGAAAACATATTTCATATTTTGAATATAATAAAAACCCCCGTAGAAATAATAAATTAGTTCTGCCTGCACCTAGAATAGAAATGTTTAAAAAAAGTCCTTACTATAGAGCTATACTGATATACAATAAAATCTCTGATAACATTAAAAAACAAGTTAAGAATTCATCATTCAAAAACAAATTAAAACAGTTTCTTATTCAAAAAAGTTTTTATTCTATAACAGAATTCATGGAAGACTAATAATAATTAAGTAGGTAATTAATTGTAAGTTACTTAAGTGCCATATTATTTATAAGTAGGTAGGCATGTCAAATTGTCCATCTTGTGATACAAAACTAGTTTAAAAAAAAAAAAAATACTACTTAAGTAATTGGTAGGTAATTGCATTATTGTTATTGTATAATATCTAGGTACTACGTACTAGGTACTATTTCCTCAAACATTGTGGTGTCCCAACGGGGCTCTTGTTGCGACCAAACCTAATTTTTAAGACCTTATGTACCAACTTGAAACAATGAATAAATGAATATGAATGAATGAATATAGGTTTTTTTTTTAGAATCTGCAAAAGCTGAGTTGGTACCTACCATTTTGTAGCTGATTGTTCTATTGTTGTTTTTGTTTGTGTTGTGTTTAATTCTAAGCTACAAATAAAAAAATTTGATTTGATTTGATTTGATCTTTGGTATTGCTTACTATCAGTAGCTGTTTGACATTTTTTGTATGGAAGAAATGTCAAATATCTACCCGCAGTAAGCAAAACCAAAGATAGATAGGTTATTGAGACTACCCGTTAGTCGGTTTAGTAAAAAAAAAATGTATTTGGACATTCCACACGTCATCTAGTCTCAAGCTAAGCAACTCAATGCTTGTGTTATGGTAACCAGATGACTGATATACTACATACCTAGATATTTACATTTTTTTTTGTAAATACATAAAAAAATATCCAGACCCGGAACAAATATCTGCAGAACTTGCAAACATTTGTCCCGCGGCGGGATTCGAACCCGCAACCACCGCGTCTCAGGCGAGCCTTCGCCCACTGCGCCACAGAGGTCGTCAAATGTTGCTACTTGTGCATCAATTGTTTTAGATTTACTTATTAGGTACCGATATTTATGTACTTATTATATAAGTAGGTAGGTATGTACCTACTTACAGCGTTCAATATTTCATAAAAACAACATAACATAGATTAATGAACTTAAAATTCATACTTCCTAACGAATTTGCGTTGTATCATGAGGAACATGTTTAAACCCGTTTTGCCACAGATATGTACGTAACATGTTTTTGCTCGTTTTCGAGTTAGGTCGTTCCTCTAACATTGGCCATGAAAAGCTTCCGCCCGGCTTCACTTATTATCATATTTGTATTTGAAAGAAAGAAAGAAAAAAATGATTATTTTGGTAGGACCTCAAGGATCACATCAAATTCGTTGTATGCTAGAAGATTCTAATGCCTATAATGCCTGTTTTCGTTATTTTATAATAGATTTAAAAAAGTATTAAGTACCTTTATACTTATACCACTTTGCACATAAGGCACAGCTTAACACCCAGCGTTCTTTTAAGCCTGCTACGTTTTTCGAACGAGCTTTTTTGTAGAATTAACAGCGGTTTTAGTGTAGTATAGTAATCTATCCTCGCTCACGTGCATTGAGATGTATAATAGAGCCACAATCAGACAAATAAAATGTAAACGCCAAAACTCGGCGCACACTACGTAGTGCGCAGAGTTTTTCTTTTTTGCGTACAAGCGACATTGAACATTAAAACAAACAACATAACGTCTACATTCAAATGTTAAATGTCATTGTAGAACATTGAATTTGCCCGCACATTTTTTGAGTGTTGTCAACTATTAGATTGTAACTCTTTAATACATCTCAATGCTCACGTGTCAAGTATTCTAAATGTATGGAATGTTTAGTTCATGCAAGTTACCGGGGGAGGCGCTGCACTGGATTTTCATACATTTGTGATACTTGACTCGGTAATATATAGTATCCAATACTACGGTCAACTGGCGTTTACCCCCATACCCAAATACCGTCTGCCATGTTTTAATACACTGATAGGTAGGTACAGTCAGCGTCAAATTGATATGAGCGTCTAGAGTAGTCAAAATGATCTGAACAAAGACGATTAATACCTAGAAGACAGAAAAAGGCCATACACAAAATCGTAACCCGTACCAGATAGCCTGGAAACTTTAAAACTTCAATTTTTTCCAAGAAATTTCAATTACTTTCTAGTTAAAATTACTTACCAAAATTTTTTTTATATTGAATATTGTTGCTACCTAAGTAGGTAGGTACTACTAAATATTGAAATTTCTTGAATAAAATTGATGTTTTAAAGTTTCCAGGCTATCTGGTACTGCGGGACAGGGCTACGATTTTGTGTATAGCCTTTGTCTGTCTTCTAGATATTAATCGTCTTTGGATCTGAAAAACATAAAAGCAATTTGATATACGCAGTTGGAATCATCATATTGTTGCAAGCTGCTCAGGTATAGGTGCTTGCAACAATATGATGATTCGAACTGCGTACATCAAATTGCTTTTATGTGTTTCAGATCATTTTGACTAGGTACTCTAAGCGCTCATATCAATTTGACGCTGACTGTACCTACTATTTTTACTTAATTTGTGTATTGTTCTAAATTCAGCTTTCATTACCGAAAGTTTGAATAATGTATTTCTTTTGTATGGTAATATCAATGAATGCAATGTCAAAAGTCATACAAACAACGTACGTATTTCGAAAATAGCCATTTAAAAGTCAGTAATGGTGTGGTTTGATCGTGCTCTTCGCAAATAGAAAGGTAATTAATTAATAAATATCCTTAAGCCGTGTTGGTCAAGTGGATTAGTACTTCGACTTTCGTTCCGAAGGTCGTGGGTTCGAATCCGACCGTGCATCAATGGACTTTTCGCATCGAAAAATGTATACGGTGCAGGAAGACATCGTGAGGAAACCAGTTAGCTCTCTAATAGCGTCGATGGGCTTGCAACCTGTCACGTGTGGATAGTTAACTTCTGCTAGATGTAGGCATGTACCAAATATGTATTTGTAAATACCTCTGACTACCCCCTTAGACATCTTCAAAAGGATCTAAAAATAGCCTAAAAGATCTGAAAGAAATGTCTACCGCTCCCTGGGATACAGTCGTGATCATATTTCATTTCATTTAATTTAACCTTAAACACACGCAGCGCCATCAATTCCATAAATTTGTAGGGTTCCTTACCTCATTAGCTTTAAACGATGAAGGAAAACATCGTGAGGAAACCCGCGGCTAGTCAGCCTCGCACGTATTGACCATTGTCTTTCCTGTGGATATGGCCGGCTAAGCTGAGAGGATGGTTTAGGTGCTGGGCAAGCCTATTCCATCTCAACAATGTCCCAGGCACTACAGTGTCCCGTTAAGTGTAGGCAAAGCTTGCCTCCTGACTCTGTATAAATCATCTAGTAAAGATGTAAAAGGCCTGAGTTTTACCTCATTATAGGAAACAAGTAACGAAATATTTTTTGTTTATAAAACCGAGTTCCGTTTTTGCCAACTGGTCGCTTTCAGATGTCATGTGCTAAATTGAATCGTAAAACTGAAGTCATAAGAACAATTCAGTTTAGGTCCTAAACTGGATCGCGCTAAGAGCTCGTGGTAGGCCCCCTGGTCAGAAAAGTCCAGTTTGAAAAGTGACTAGTTGGCGAACCACTTAGCTTATGACTAGATGACGCTGTGTGGAATGTCCAAGGATATTTTGATTATTTATTTTTAAATATGCATCGGAATGATACGTTTAAAATGAGTAGAAGCCTGCTGAGCTACAATGTAACTTCATCAGTAAGAACCTATATAGATATAAGTCGCGCCACGTAAAAAGAGCGCTGGCTGTCAAACTGCGCAATGATCGATGATTGGTGGAGAGGTAACGCGGCGCACTTCATACCATTGATTTAGCGAGTGCTATTGGTTCGTCAGCGAGTGAACACAGCATAAACATACACCCGCTACTTCCCCGACCAAGCTCTATTTACGTGGCGCATACTACCTTCAAAAATGGATACCTATTATTTTCGAAGTAATGACAAAATACAGTGTAGGCAGGCTAGGTATAGCGCGCGAGCAGGACAGACATACTAGCTGATGAGTGGTGAGACAAAGACGAAGTTCTGTGGTAGTATCATAAGCTACTTTTTAAATGATTCGATACTGCATTTAATTATCTTAATATTGATACGAAACTAGTTTTTCAAGCGTCGTGAGTGATGTCAGATGCCATTAAATGATTTTAAGTACCTAATTCTTGTCTCCGTTCTTTAAATTCAAGAATGTGAAGATCAAATCAAAGTAGCTCAACTGATCCAAGCCACAGTCGGAAGCGTGCCCAAGTCACTGGCAGCATTTACCGCGATCAATGAGTCAAATAACATGCCAGACGGATCACAACGCACGTTTCATACAATGACCGTGCCAAGACCGTATCAGGCACAAAAAGACACGATATAGCACCGCAAAAGACAGTAGGTAGGTACGTACTCTACTTTAAACGAAAAAAAAAGTTTTTTCTTAGGTATTAACTAGATATTAGTGGCAATTCTGAGTGTCGCAAAAGCTAAACTAAACTAACTAAAATTATTGCCATCCTTTTTATTCCCATCGCTATGAAAAGGACGGCAACAATTTTAGTTAGCTTAGTTTAGCTTTTGCGACACTCAGAATTGCCACTATTAATCGTCTTTGGTATTAATAAAACAACGATTTCAAAACTTTAAAACTTACTAACTAGAAAAGAAAAGGTAGGTTTAAAATGGTGCCATGAATAATTTCATTTTTTTTGCATTTTTCATTTGATTTTACCCCCTTATTCATATTGGTTCAATAAACCTACTTTAGCAACAAAATAACGGACGGATTATACGGACGGGAATTAACGGATATTAAATCGAATGCCTCTACTCATTGACATAAGAGCAACAAGAAAAAAACCTTCTTTAAATCTATATTAAATTGACAAATCTTTATGAATAAGGCCAGTTTATTTTTATTTCAGAACATGAGCAACGTATTCCACGAGTCAGACATACAGAACTCTCACACAAAAGAAAATATGGAGCGATGGGTCGAAGCACAGAAGCGGGGAGAGAGAGTGGAGATCGACGTGTACGGGAAGCCGAGTGAGAAGCAATTGAGGGAGTTGGAGAGTGTGAGAAGCCTGAGTCGGGAGCTGCAGGATAACTTGCATGTGAGTTCACATCATGATGAAGCGCTCGTGGCGAAGCTTGCTAATGCCGGGTTCCTATAGCCAACTATGTCCGTACGTAGGTCGTCATAGCAACGTTGTTGATTCAACACAAAATGTATGAGACTTTTTGACAGATAACAACGTTGCTATGACGACCGACCTACGGACATCCGTTAGTTGGATATAGGAACCCGGCATAAGACGTTCTTAATAGATGTTCGGACACAACTTGGACGGGTGACCGCAAGTGGCATTATCAGCTGAGCGCTTCCGTGTTTCGTAGGGAACGTTAGATTGTCGGCCCCAGTTTTTAAAGTCGTTAAGCCATGACGGAGGCCTTTAGGCGGCCTAAAAACTCCATCACCAGAGTTGTTTTTTGTAAATACAATACCTATTATACCAACATAGAAAAACACTCGGACACGAAACAAAAATGTGCATAGCATACAAACATTTGTCCCGCAGCGGGGATCGAACCCGCAACCTCTGCGTCTCGCAGGTGGGCTTTCACCCACTGCGCCACACAGGTCGTCAATATGTTTTATATGAGTTTATGTATGACTAGTCAAGTCAGCCCCACACGTATTGACCATTGTCTTTCCTGTGGATATGTCCGACAGCTGAGAGGATGGTTTAGGTGCTACAAGCCTCCATCTCAACAATGTCCCAGGCACTACAGTGTCCCGTTAAGTGTAGGCAAAGCCTCCTAACTCTGTATAAATCATCTAGTAAAGATGTAAAGGCCTGAGTTTATTGTATGACAAGTAAAAAATGATTAACAATTTCAGGAGTTAGAAAACTCAGTAAGGATTGCAGACGTGGAGAACGAGGCTATGAACCCCGCAGCACCGATGCTGGACTACTCTGAAGACCACGAGTTCATGTCCGCCAACGACATAGAGAACTGCTACGCAGAAGAGGACAAAGAGGATGCTAAGGAAGAGGAGAAGAGAAGGCTGACGAAGGGTAAAGCGCCGAAGACAGAGATCCAGCAATTTTATAAGGATCAGTGTGTTTTTGTGACTGGTGGGACTGGGTTTTTGGGGAAAGGTGAGTTTGCATGGTTTTTTGTTTCAACGCTAATGCGGGCACCACACATTGGCTTCAACTTGGTTCCAATGGCTATGAATAGAATGGCCTATGGCAATGCTCCGTGTCCAATAACCGCCCAAGATCGATCCCCACACATTGGAACCAACACATTCCAGCATTCCAATGTGTGGTGCCCGCATAAGGTATATTAGGTAAACGAATATAGTGCGCTGACGCATCTACGCGCGTACAGCTATCATTGCTACGACGACGCCGCGAAGTGCGGTCAGCGCTGCCCGTTAGTTGAGCACTAAATACAGCCTATTGAAATAAACGGCCTTTCAATACAGTTACTCTATCACGCGTTCCAGATGCGAACAACGCAAAACGCAATCCATTGTGATTTCCCCTTGTAAAATCTTTACACGCTAGTTCTTTCGCGCACGTTTGCTACAATCACGCGCAATTGTGTCCGTGTAAAGCGAGCGACTATCTTGAAAGTATAATTATACTCTAATTTGTTTATTCTATTTCAGAATCCTTTAAATATGTCATTTAATTAAAATTATTTGCAGATGTGTAAAGGTTATTGCATGGTTTTTTGTGTGAATTTATGTTTTTTTTTTATTGTTATTTTGTGAAATGGTTTTGATGTGTGAGTTTTAAATATTTAATTTTAAGGTAGACGGTGAGTTTGTTTGTTTTGTTTTCGCTTTTTGTATTGTTTTTTTGCTATTTTTAATTTTAATAAAGGGTGTATTAAGATTACTCTCGAAAATGTAATCAGGTGCTATGGATGCTTCTTGTTCGATAAAAACTAATTCTGTAGCTTTGACCACGCAAGAATTAAAGTTATTTTTTAAAAACACAATTAGGTACCTATACCCACGACAGAAAAGTCTGAAGGTACCTACTCCTTTATAAAATAACTCGCATTCATTGTTTATCCGCATCTTGGGAAAACAGTCTTAATAATAATTATTTAATTTTCAGTATTTAAAGTTATTGTTTATAAAAAAATTCAATAGTCAACAAGACGTTTAAATAGATACTTATTTGACGTAATGCCCACATTTAAACTTGCAAAAATTAAACATGTCAACGAATTTTATGATAAGTATCATACTCTGAATCTATTTTAGTTTTTATAAGTAGTCTTTTTCACCCAATTTTGTTTATAGATTTAGCATGGATGGTTTAGTGGTAAGGTAAGTATTTCTATTTGAATTTTTCGCTTGTTTTTTTTTTATTGTGCTTATCTTTTCAATGATTTTAGTGAAGATACAAAGCATGGGGTGGATTCTATAATGTAATTTTTTTGCTATCTGTCATGAAAATAATAATTCATTCAGTGTCAGGAGGTAAAATAGACCTAGGTACATTTAACGGGGCACTCTAGTGCCTGAGACATTGTTGAGATGAAGTAGCCTTGCCCAGCACAATGTATCATCTTAATCGGGCATATCTATTGTAAAAACCATCGTTAATGCAAAGAACTGACAAGCTGTGAGTTTCCTCAAAATGTTTTCCTTCACCGATTAGACCTTGTATGATAATACATTTATTTAATAATTCTGTTACATTGTAACTTTAAGTCAAATGATAATTGTTTTTTATAAAGAACAAAGCAACAATGAGAGCGTAGGTACCTATAATTAAAAGACAATTATAGAATTTTTGCACTTACAGTTAAACAAGGTTATTTATTTGTACCTACTCTATTTACTACTTCAAGTGAGTAAGAGCCTCGACTCTTGATCGGTCGTGGGTTCGAACCCGGTCGTGCATCAATGGATTTTCGTTACGATTTCTTTGCGCAATAATGGAAGCTCTAAATGGAAACATCGTCAGGAAAATAATAGTTTAATAAATATTTGTGTCAATTCAGATGACGCCAAAACTAAACTAATTTGACAGCACTAAAAATGTTGCCGTCCCTTTCATAACGATCGAAATAAAAAAGAAGGTACCTATCAATTTTAGTGCTGTCATATTAGTTAAGTTTAGTTTTTGCGACATCATTGACACAAATTGGCGATATTATCTTCTGCAAAATTTAAACATGTAGGTGTCTATCAAACACTGCATTTTGACTTACCTGACTACTCCTTAGAAATCTTCAAAGGATCAATAATAAGAGATAATACTTAAATAAGATTAAATGCATAAAGTCCAAACAGAATAATAATTTATGTCTACCGCACTTTGGGAATACAGTAGTGGCAATTCGGAGTGTCGCAAAAGCTAAACTAAACTACTTAACTAAAATGAATGCCATCCTTTTTATTCCCATCGCTATGAAAGGGACGGCAACATTTTTAGTTAGTTAAGTTTAGCTTTTGCGATACTCCGAATTGCCACTAGTAGGTACCTACTTACCTACATAGTTATAATTTTTATTTATTTTTCAGATGGCAGAATAAGTTTGAAAGCAAGCCGTGTTGTTGAAAAGGTTGTATTGTAGTATTTACAATACGAAAACAGCTGAAGAATTTTGAAAAACCGATGTTTAAACTAATAACTTATTTTGGTCATGAATAGCTAAGAGAAGTAATTTTTGTTTATCGAACTGTAAAGTAGAAGCTCACATAATTACTTACGAATTTTTATAAGTACCTACCTACCTACCTAATTTAATAAATGTAAATTTGTATTAATAAAAAGACACCAAATATTGGTTATATTCTCTGCTGCTGTATATTCTCTGTAGTAAATAATAAAAAAAACATTTACT
The DNA here is from genome assembly GCA_963582015.1 of Xanthorhoe designata. Taxonomy (NCBI): domain Eukaryota; kingdom Metazoa; phylum Arthropoda; class Insecta; order Lepidoptera; family Geometridae; genus Xanthorhoe; species Xanthorhoe designata. Next base: position 391,931 of record OY757059.1, read on the forward strand.
ATGTAAGTTTAAATTAAAATTATTGCTCACAAAATTAACCTATTAACCTCCAAAATCAAAGAGTATTTATTGAAAGTACTTAGGTACCTATATTAGTCCATTTCTATGAACGATGACGATAGATATTTCTTTATAAGGGTGGATCAACTATTTTCTGTCATGAATCAACTTTTTGTGTAATTTATTTTTTATTGTAATTTTGCTTTAATTTCACCTAATATTGCTAAACAAATTCATGTAGTTTATAAATCTATAACGTGCACCGAACATTTTTGTGGCATTCATAGATTTTTAAGCGGTTATTCTAAAAGTGGCTCCCAATAATGTCTCTTAGCTGACAGTATAAAATCGCGGTAAAAAGCAAATAAAAAACAACTTTTAAAACAGTTTTTCTGCTTTAATGGCAACTATTAGTCAAATGGATCAATATTTAACTATTAAAGGTAAAGATAACCTTCTAACTTTTTTTTAAATATACCACATTGTGTCTCTGGGCTCACATAATAAAATAAATTGTCTTAACTTTCCTTATATTTCTGTTGGCTGAAACGCAATAAGGACGCAATTTTTACACAACTACTCTTAAATGTTTTAAAATATATTCTCATACAAAAAATTGAGTAATAGCCTTTATTTATTTTAATATCTTACTATCAATGCTATAAAAGTTGGGGACAACTTTGTGAGCCCGAAGACATATTTTGTGACTCCAGAGACACAATGGTATTACGATATAGGCAAAGTACAATTTGTTAAACATTTTTCCTTGCCGTAATCTTTATTCGTAATTTTTTAATCAAAGTCGCGCCCATTCCGAAATAGTTTGACTGAAATCTTGACAAGTTTCTACCACATTGCTCTATCCTGAGCTTGTCTCAGGGTAGAAGGTATAGTGAGTCCCGTTATTGTTTTGACTGTTTAGGTCCTTTAGGTAAACGCCCACAAGGTTTTTTCACTCGACATCCTTACGCAATCAGCTTTGTAATATCTGCGTGTCTCCGGACGATATGACCAAAAATCCTTAGGACTCGTTGGTAGTATATCGTGGACAGTCGGGTTCTCTCTCTGTCTTTTGATCTTGAGTTTGAATTTTTCCACCAACGCCACATCTCAAAAGCCCCGCTATTTTTTTGATATGCCGTGAGAATTTACGTTGATTCTGAGCCGTAAAAAATCTAGAACAAACATCAAAAACCGTACCAGCCTTGCCTTTTTGTGACAATAAATATATCCTTGGACATTCCACACGGCGTCATCTAGTCCCAAGCTAAGCAATTTAATGCTTGTGTTATGGTAACCAGATGACTGATAAACTACGTAGATACATTTTTTTTTGTAAATACATACATATTATGCATAGAAAAACACCCAGACACGAAACAAATATTTGCAGATCATGCAAACATTTGTCCCGCAGCGGGGATCGAACCCGCAACCTCCGCGTCCGTTTTGCCCACTGCGACACAGAGGTCGTCGAAGGCCGTGACAAGATTTGACAAAACAGGAAGGTTTCTGATAAGAATCATTTGTCTTGGCGATACTGCTCAATGGCCCGCTTTAGCCATCTGTGTACCTCTTCGGATCTCCTTATCACAGCTTCCTTGGTCGCTGATCGGAGACCCAGTAGGTATACAAATTTGCTGACGATCTGGGAGCTCTCTTGCGCGTACTAGAACTCCAGCTCGATCAATGATCATGTCATGACTTTAGTCTTTGACTTGTTGTGTTGACCAATAGTCCTACCATCTGGCTTGCTTGTTGCACTCTTACAAATAAATCAGCTAGTTCCCGCTCCGATGCAGCAAACATAGTGTCGTCTGCGTATAGAAGGTTACTGATCTTATTGCCCCAACCGAGACCCCTCCTTCCCACTCTTTTAAGGCTTGAATTAGATGTATTCTATCCCCTCTTCTTTTTAACATCTATGACGAATGCATCATGAGGACATGATGCATTCGTCATAGATGTTAAAAAGAAGAGGGGATAGAATACATCCCTTTCAAACTCCCTTTCAATTTTTGAAAGGTCCTGACACCACATCATTCACCCTAGCCATTGACTCACCGACTTCATACAGTACAGATGCGATTACAGTAATTAAGTGCCTTAACGTCCATTTCATTGAGCATTCTTTACAAACAGTCCCATCATACACAGTCAAATGCTTCGGAGTAGTCAATGAAACACAAAAGTAAAATTATGATCATTAAACTTGTTTGTTCTTCTCTATTAATTGTCTGACGTTGGCAGTTTGCTCTCTGATGCTTTGGCCTTTAACGAAACCAGCCTCTATATCTGTCGTATTATATAAGATTCATAAGCGTCCATTGACTACTTAGTAGAGTAGAGCATGAGAAAAAAGTGCCACTGTCCGTTAGTTCCCGCATGTTTTCGTTGAACCTTTCTTGAGTTAGACTAAGGATATTATAAAAGTGACAATTTTCAGTCCCTAGGCCACTTCCCAGATCTCCAGTTGGGTGTTAAATATAGAATTCTGAATATGTTAGGCTAAAAAACGTGTAAACGTGGAAGGCGTGTAAGATGAATTGAAAAAAGTAAGTGTTTGATGACTAATAAAGGCAAAATGATGCAGGTTCAGGTTGTGTCGTACCCTACATAGAGACTTATACTTCTACGTCATATTTGACTGAATTTTAATTCAAATTCAAAAGTTTTACTACTCTCAATTAAAAATCTGCAATGATCCTCTTTGCATAAGACACTTCATTTATTCTGCATAATATATCGCTTAGATATTATGGAAAATTTTGTGCAGAATATCTCTTGGGTCACAAAAATTGTCTCCTGGGTCACTGTCTTTGTGAGCCAGTGGAAATGTGACCCATGAGAAAAACTACGGTTTTTTTAATGTTTTCTTCAACAAACAATATAAATATCACGAAATACATGCATGCAAAGCATTCCAGAATTAAATTTCACAACACAATAACCAAATTCCTATAAAAAGTTAAAGGTTTACCGTGATTAACCGGAATTTAATCGTGAGTCAGCGGATCCACAATAAAAAAACCGACTCCCGCGCCGAGCCACGAACGATTTGGCCACGTCCATATGATGGTAAGGTGAGGTTAAATGCAATCATTCGACTACCAGATCAGTTCCTTATTGTCCCAGCTGTCCACCGTCTAATATTACTCACACTTTATGGTACTGTTTTTGAGGTCTCCCTGGAGACAACGCGTTTTGTGATATTTTAGGGACAACTATTCAAACTGTGTTTTTTTTTACTTAAAACTAAACCATTTTTTTTGCAAATCAATATTTAGAATGCTGTTAGATTGTAGCTTATTATTACTTTAAAATATAAAGACATGTCAAGGAAAAATTTTACACAACATCCAAACATAAATAGACAAAGTGCCTTAGGGACAACTAGAATTTGTATGAAACTCAATTTTGGTCTACTGGGTCACAACTTTTTTTTATATATTTTATCTAAAATTTTAAACATAATGATAAATAGCTATAACTACATAGGATCTGATTTGATTATTAAATAGTAAAACCAGCAATTAAACAAACACAGTACAATTCAAGATTTTTTTTATATCAGGGACACGATTTTACATAAAATAGTTGATCCACCCATAAATTAATTAAATTATTTTTGAGTGATGATTGCTTGTTTTATTTACATTTACAACAGAAATGAAACCTTTAACAACATTTAGGCTAAGATCTACAGTAGGTATACCTACTGTAGATCTTAGTTCTACTAGTGGCAATTCGGAGTGTCGCAAATGCTAAACTTAACTAACTAAAAATGTTGCCGTCCCTTTCATAGCGATGGGAATAAAAAGGATGGCATTAATTTTAGTTAGTTTAGTTTAGCTTTTGCGACACTCCGAATTGCCACTACTGTTTCAGTCTTTGACAGTAATTATATTACACCCAGTAAAAAAGTAAGTAGGTACATAATCACCTAAATTAGCACAAAACGCGTGTGTAAAATTACAGACATCAGTAATTCATATTCAGACTCTAAAAATGAAGTTATTGAAAATTAAATGACATTTTAAAGACAACAAATTGTTATTTTTTTTGTAGGGTTGAACTATTAATTATCTATAGTTTACCTAAGTACCTATTTCTGAACCCTATTCATTATTTACTTACTCTGCAAAATGGGTATTAATATGTATTTGGACACACCTCTGACTAACCCCTTTAGACATCTTCAAAGGATTTTAAATGCCCAAGATCTGAATATGTCTACCATACATATTCAGATTGAGAATACAGTCGTGAACTCGTGATTACTTTTTTTTTACTTGCTTTAGTAGTTATTTACCTGAGTTCATTTTTCTTGTAACTCTTGTAGTGTTGAAAGAGGTAGAGACGAGGTAAGAGTGCAAAAAATGAGAGCAATGTTCAGTCAAGTTATTTCAAACTATGTCTCATCGGGTTCCGTGGTGTAGTGGTTATCACATCTGCTTTACACGCAGAAGGCCGCCAGTTCGATCCTGGCCGGAATCATAACTTTTTGCGTATTTATAATTTTTTTTTTCAACTTCAAAAGTTGGCTGTATTTAAAAAAAAACTTTTCAGAAGGTTAAAAGCACTGTACTAACAATGTAGAGCACGAAATTAATTTTGTGAAATCGGACTAACCGACAAACGCCATTTTATTTTTAAACCCTACTTACCTACCATTGTGACTATTTTTATCTACTGACACTAATATTTAATAAATGTAAAACAAACTGATCCGAAATGGAAACATTAAAGACCCCAGATACATTATTACCTAAGTAGCTAATTCCTAAATGAACTAAAAATAATTTTAAATCAACATAATTATATTAGGTATTTTCATTCAAAAAAATATTAATTTATTAAATTGGGCTGCACTGGGTACGGCATACATATTTTTGTGGTTCTCAGACATAGAGCCAATATTGATAACAGTGCCATCTATTTTTTAACTATGCAACTCTAGGCTTAATGAAAACAGCGCTATCTGTTTTTAGCCAATGCAATTTTTCAGTGCTGATTGAGAAGTTGCTGCGTTCGTGCGGAGATGTCGACACTATCTTCGTGTTAGTGCGGAACAAGAAAGGAAAGGATCCGCGAGCAAGGATACATGAGCTATTGGATGAGTATGTTAGTACTAATTTCTAAATAGTATAAATTGATCTGTCTAGACCAGGGAAAACCGCTATTTACCGTAGCTTTTTATTTATTTCGCAAATAAACAAATTTTAATTATGTTGAAGAGACACAATATCCCACGCCATTATGAAGGCAAGCTTAGTAGGTACTTACTAGTGGCAATTCGGAGTGTCGCAAAAGCTAAATTAAACTAACTAAAATTAATGCCATCCTTTTTATTCCCATCGCTATGAAAGGGACGGCAACATTTTTAGTTAGTTAAGTTAACTTAAGTTTAGCTTTTGCGATACTCCGAATTGCCACTACTACCTACACTAAAATTAAGAGTGGCCATCTCTGGTGACTGGAGTTTTAAGGCCGTCTAAAGTCCTCCGTTATGGCTAAACAACTTAAAAAAAAGGACTGCATAGGCAATAATGGTGTCTTCCATCTTCAGGTCTTCAGCAGAGCTCATGATGAGAATCCAAAAGGAATTCACAAAGTGGTGCCCATCATCGGAGACATGGAACTACCTGGACTCGGCATCAGCGATGAAGATCGGAAGACCCTGACTAGTAAGGTAATGTATTTCAGGTCAAAGTCATAAATCATTGTATAGGACCTCTGGAATCGCATTGAAACGTTTTAGAAGCTGGTGATTCTACTGCCTAACACAAACAAAAGAATCAACAACACAAGGTGTGGGCCTTACTTTTGATTGTAGATATGTCAATAGAGTTGGAAATTTCACACCGCATCATCTAGCTCCAATGAAAGCGAAGCTTGTGTTATGGAAACTGCTTGACTGCATGACTGCTATACCAACAAGGTAGGTACTTTATATACTTTTTTGTGAATACCTATAGGTACATATTTTCCAGAGGCAAAGAGACAATGATTGCAGATTATTCAAACATTTTGACTCGCATCGGTAAATACCCTTTTTGTGTGCGCAAACTGCACCACAGAGGTCGCTAAATTTAGTCTAGTTTTCTTATAAAAATGTTTTTTCCAGGTGACAGTCATCATAAACGCGGCAGCCACAGTGAAGTTTGATGAGAAACTGTCAGTCTCCACAGCCATCAATGTCACAGGAACGAAGGAGGTTATCAAGCTGGCTAAGGAGTGTCGTCAACTGAAGTCGATGACGCACGTGTCCACTGCGTACTCCAATACACATGTCAAATATATAGAGGAAAAGTAAGCACTTATACAATGCATACTACGTGACAGGTGAAGTGAAGCGTTCGTGGAGTGGTTTGTTTGGACGTTCTTGATAGACGTTGCAACCTTGTGAGCAGTCGCAATTTTGATGGGTGACCGCAAGTGGCATTAACAGTGCTTTTGTGCTTCGGAGCGCACGTTAAATTGTCGGTTCCAGGTTTTTTAGAGTCGAAAAATTATTGATTTTTTAAATGGAGAACTTATTATGGTCATTCACCCTGTAGTATACAAATAGCAGATAAACAGTGCATGACTTATGGTACATTCATACATTTATTTGCAGATTCTACGAGCCCCCAGTCACAGTGGAAGCTTTGGAAGCTGTATCTGAGCTGGATGATAGTCTAGTTGAAAGTATTTTGCCCACGTAAGTATTATTATCATCAGAAACACTAGTTCTCGTCTTTCATACCTTGAAACTAGATGGCGCTGAACTGTTTAACTTTACCTACCAATATTTATCAACTTGACTTAAAATAAGATTTAGATGATTTTAAACTAGATATCGCTGTATCATATCTATATCTATCTAAGCCAACTTGCCACTCACCAGTAGTATCTACCTAAGTATATAATTATCCGCACCGCATATTTTATTTATCATAAATCATAATCATTTCTGGGGCCTTCTTTTGCTTTTGTCATTCTTCCCAGTCCTTTCCCAGTCTGCCTGCCAACGACGATTACCCATGTCCCTTTACATAAATGTAATTCTTGCAGGCTTTTAGGCAAGAGGCCCAATACATACTGCTTCACAAAGGCTGTAGCAGAGGAGGCTGTTCGGAAGTGTGGAGAGGGCATGCCTATTTGCATCGTCCGGCCTTCTATTGGTAGGTATTTTCTTTCCCTGGTGTAGGGAGCGTTGGAACTGGCAGTAGAAACCCCTAGTTTCTAACGTGACATGTCAAAGTGGTCTATAAACGATCGTACTGAATAAATACATTTTGAGTTTGAGTTTATATTATAAAGATCATCATCACCATGTCGGGTTGAAGCTACTGACTCTGACTCTGACTTTGACTTGATTTAAATAATTATATTAACATGGTAGTGGCTAAACGCGTGGCTTAAGCCGTGCGAAGCCAAAATAAAGAAGAAACAGAAGAAGAAGAAGCTAGCTGAGAATGAGCAAAGAGAATAAAAACACTACTGAGACATTTTTGACAGATCATTGAAGTTAGGCAACGTTCTGAGTCGTTACAATTTGACGGTTGACGCTGAGCGCTTCCGGACACGATAAGTTATCGGCCGGTGCCACGTCTCTATAAATATTCTCACCTGTAATTGTTTAATATCCATTCACATTCAACCAAGTCCTTTTATAGTTAATACATGACATTGATAAATTCATCATGACAAGGCTACAAAAATGATATTAATTATTATTTCAGTGGTGTCATCCTACGAAGAGCCAATTCGAGGCTGGACGGACAGCGTGTACGGACCTACTGGGCTGGTCATCGGTATTGGAACTGGTGTAAGTACTTGCAATTAGGTTTTAAATCTTTGATTTTTATGCTCAGTTCCCGCCAAAACTACAATTCTGTCAGTTTTTGAACCACAGAGTAAGAAAAGAAAAACAAGATATCGAAAAGCGGTAAAGAACATTATTTTTCATGAGTTAAACGTACCTACCTAGTGGTTATATTCTTTTTGAGATAAGTGAAGTTATTCTACTATTTCAATCAAATGATGACAGTTTGAACCACAGATAATATAGGTTTGAAAGGAACAAAACGCAGCGGATTGGTAGACGTTGTTTTGGTAGTTAGTCTCCCGCTTTCTTTGGAAATGTTTGAAAGTGATGCGATGTGAGTGTCCAGTATTATTTGTTTATTTTTCAGGTTCTGAGAACAATGTACATGAACAAAGACAAGGTGGCTGATATGGTGCCTGTAGATTTAACCGTCAATGCTATACTGGCCTCTGCCTGGCATACCGCCAAGAACTTCAAGGAAAAGTAAGATTACCATTATTATCATATACCTCTGCAATAATCTGGCTGGTGATAAACAATTACGAACCCATTTCCTGCCTTCGCGGTTTTCACTGATTTGGAGCGCCGCAGCCCGGCTTTATAACACGCTCATAATGGAGCGCCATCTGGAAATAGAGAGCGATTGTAACAATATTTGAATCACGGTTCCTAGTATGAACATTAGCAGTCCTACTAACCTATAAGTATCGTCCTTGGTATTGGATAACACCGCCATCTCTGTTTTAAACATTGCAACTCTCGTGTTTCAGTCAGACCTCCCACATTCCGATCTACAACTTCGTGTCCGGCGCACAGAATCCGATTACTTGGGGCGAGTTTATAGATCTCAATAGAAAATACGGCATCGACAAACCTACTATGAAAGCAGTCTGGTAAGTTTCATTGTAAAACAAGAAAATCTATATTAGACTACCCAACTCCTGAACAGATTTTATAGATGATAGACCAGTTTTAAATAAAAAAACTTGCAAAAAAAACGGTTTATCCATTCATGGAACTATAATAGGTGCCAAATAACAGACGCACAGATCTACACACTACCAGTATTATATTATCTGTGACACTACGAACAAGCACTATCACCCCCTAGTCATTAAGGGTACCTACACAATAATAACAAAGGAGATGCAAAATCGAATTCTAATCCTCAAACTTTCCCAAACACAACTCATATTTTTTTAATACATCCAGACACACCTTTAAATTTGTTAGTTGTTCTATTGGTATAAAATCCTATATTTTTAATTTTTAAGGTACTACGGCTTCAACCCGACAAACTGCTACTACATGTTTGTATTCTACAACTTCTTCCTACACTACCTGCCAGCTCTATTCATCGACATCTACTGCGCGCTCACCGGCAAACGACGAGTGTAAGTTGTGAACTTTGAATATAGATGGCGTTGTACACAATTTTATCGCTAAAGTGTAACTTTTCATAAAGATGGCGCTCACTTTTACTGTCAATCATAATTGTACTTAAGATGGCGCTATAATTTTGATTTAATCGCTTTTCTGGGAATTGGTAATTATAAATTACGATGGTCACTGCTATAATACCAACATAATAAACGTCAATATACAAATCGGTCCAGTGATTCTCGAGCTATTGAATAGAATAGAATAGAATAGAATAGAAAAAGTTTTTATTTTCCATCAACATAAACATGGGCTATTTTATCTGTGACATGGGTAACATACAAATGAAAAATACTTAATATTGGTGGCTATTCGGGATGTCGCTACTACTAAACTAATCTGACAGCACTAAAAATGTTGCCGTCCCTTTCATAACGATCGAAATAAAAAGGATGGCATCAATTTTAGTGCTGTCAAGTCAAATTAGTTAAGTTTCGCTTTGGCGACATCCCGAATAGCCACCATTGAGTGACAACGAAAAAGATTCATTTTTGTAACCTATAAAAGAGAGTGTTATTTCAGAATGCTAAAACTCTACAACAAAGTGATGAAACTGGCCAACATCCTCTTCTACTTCTCCACCCAGGACTGGAAGTTCCAAGATACAGGAGTGAGGGCCATGTGGGGGTCACTGACCGAAGCAGACAAGACGGTATTCCCTTTCAGCATGGGAGAGATGAGCTGGGAATCTTTAAGCGAAATATTTTTAGTTGGTAAGTTTGTGGTATTCTTTTATCTGTGGTTTGTGTGAAAAAACATACCTACTAGGTAGTTATAGGTCGCGCCAAGTAAAAAGAGCGCTGGCTGTCAAACTGCTCCGTGGTCGATGATTGGTGGAGAGGTGTTGCGGCGCACTTCATACCATTGATTTAGCGAGTGCTATTGGTTCGTCAGCGAGTGAACACAGGCGCGAACATACCCCCGCTACTTCCCCGACCAAGCTCTTTTTACATGGCTCGACCTATAGGTAGGTGGGTGGATCAACTATTTTCTGTCATGAATCAACTTTTTGTGTAATTTATTTTTTATTGTAATTTTGCTTTAATTTCACCTAATATTGCTAAACAAATTCATGTAGTTTATAAATCTATAGCGTGCACCGAACATTTTTGTGGCATTCATAGATTTTTAAGCGTATATTCTAAAAGTGGCTCCCAATAATGTCTCTTAGCTGACAAGTATAAATCGCGGTAAAAAGCAAATAATAAACAACTTTTAAAACAGTTTTTCTGCTTTAATGGCAACTAATAGTCAAATGGATTAATATTGAACGATTAAAGGTAAAGATAACCTTCTAACTTTTTTTTAAATATACCACATTGTGTCTCTGGGCTCACTTATTAAAAGAAATTGTCTCAACTTTCCTCATATTTCTGTTAACTGAAACGCAATAAGGACGCAATTTTTACACAACTACTGTTAAATGTTTTAAAATATATTCTCATACCAAAAATTGTGTAATAGCCTTTATTTATTTTAATATCTTACTATCAATGCCATAAAAGTTGGGGACAACTTTGTGAGCCCGAAGACATATTTTGTGACTCCAGAGACACAATGGTATTACAATATAGGCAAAGTACAATTTGTTAAACATTCTTCCTTGCCGTAATCTTTATTCGTTAATTTTTAATCAGAGTCGCGCCCATTCTGAAATAGTTTGACTGAAATCTTGACAAGTTTCTACCACATTCCTCTATCCTGAGCTTGTCTCAGGGTAGATAGAAGGTATAGTGAGTCCCGTTATTGTTTTGATTTGGTTTGACTGTTTAGGTAAACGCCCGCAAGGTTTTTTCACTCGACGTCCTTACGCAATCAGCTTTGTAATATCTGCGTGTCTCCGGACGATATGACCAAAAATCCTTAGGTAGGACTCGTTGGTAGTATATCGTGGACAGTCGGGTTCTCTCTCTCTCTTTTGATCTTGAGTTTGAATTTTTCCACCAACGCCACATCTCAAAAGCCCCGCTCTTTTTTTGATATGCCGTGAGAATTTACGTTGATTCTGAGCCGTAAAAAAATCTAGAACATGAACATCAAAAACCGTAGCCCTGCCTTTTTGTGACAAGATTTGACAAAACAGGAAGGTTTCTAATAAGAATCATTTGTCTTGCCAAATTTTGGTCATACTGCTCAATGGCCCGCTTTAGCCATCTGTGTACCTCTTCGGATCTCTTTATCACAGCTTCCTTGGTCTCTGATCGGAGACCCAGTCATCATCATCATTTCAGCCCATTTCCACCCACTGCTGAGTATAGGCCTTCTCTTTATCACGCCACTTTCTCCGATCCCTTGCGAGTCTCATCCACTGATTCCCGACTACGTGGACAATGTCGTTCGACCATCGAGCGGGTGGTCTGCCTCTTGGTCGTTGAGCGTCCCTGGGCCACCATTCAGTAATCGCTTTTGTCCATCTTCCATCGTCCCTTCTAGCCAAGTGCCCAGCCCAACTCCACTTTAGTCTCGCGATCCGCATACCTACGTCCACGACCTTTGTACGACGTCGAATTTCGACGTTGGGTATGTGATCGAGAAGTGAGATTCCGAGCATGGCTCGCTCCATTGCCCGTTGTGCTACTCTTATTTTGTGCATGTATTCCTTTGTGAGCGGCCATGTCTCGGAACCATAGGTGAGTATGGGCAGGACACATTGGTTGTACACCTTGGTCTTCAGGCATTGGGGGATTTTGGATTTGAAGATATCCTCCAGCTTTCTACAGGCAGCCCATCCCAATTAAGTGCGTCTGGAAATCTCCTTCAATTGAGAGTGTGGGCCAAAAGATAAACAATATCCAAGGTATATGTAATCGTCCACTACCTCTATTTGGGAGTTACCTACAATTATGTTAGGTTTAGGACCCCTAAGGTTGGTCATCACCTTGGTCTTGGACATATTCATCTTTAGGCCCACCTGCTGCGATGCTTGATGTAGGTCATCCAGCATTTCTTGGAGGTTGTCCACGGTCTCAGCTATGAGGACTAAATCATCAGCAAAACGTAGGTGTGATATTTTGCAGCCATCGATGTTTATACCTATCTCACTCCAGTTGAGTGTTTTAATTACATCCTCGAACACCAGAGACCAGAGACTCGAGACCCAGTAGGTACACAAATTTGCTGACGATCTGGGAGCTCTCTTGCGCGTACTGGAACTCCAGCTCGATCAATGATTATGACTTTAGTCTTTCACTTGTTGTGTTGACCAATAGTCCTACCATCTGGCTTGCTTGTTGCACTCTTACAAATAAATCAGCTAGTTCCCGCTCCGATGCAGCAAACATAGTGTCGTCTGCGTGTAGAAGGTTACTGATCTTATTGCCCCAACCGAGACCCCTCCTTCCCACTCTTTTAAGGCTTTCCTCATGTCATGACCATTCGTCATAGATGTTAAAAAGAAGAGGGGATAGAATACATCCCTTTCAAACTCCCTTTCAATGTTTGAAAGGTCCTGACACCACATCATTCACCCTAGCCATTGACTCACCGACTTCATACAGTACAGATGCGATTACAGTAATTAAGTGCCTAATAACGTCCATTTCATTGAGCATTCTTTACAAACAGTCTCATCATACACAGTCTAATGCTTCGGAGTAGTCAATGAAACACAAAAGTAAAATTATGATCATTAAACTCGTTTGTTCTTCTCTATTAATTGTCTGACGTTGGCAGTTTGCTCTCTGATGCTTTGGCCTTTAACAAAACCAGCCTCGGTATCTGTCGTATTATATAAGATTCTCAAACGTCCATTGACTACTTAGTAGAGTATAGCATAAGAAAAAAGTGCCACTGTCGTTAGTTCCCGCATGTTTTCGTTGAACCTTTCTTGAGTAAGTCTAAGAATATTATAAAAGTGACAATTTCCAGTCCCTAGGCCACTTTCCAGATCTCCAGTTGGGTGTTTAATATAGAAATTATAGAATTCTGACTATGTTAGGCTAAAAAACGTGTAAACGTGGAAGGCGTGTAAGATGAATCGAAAAAAGTAAGTGTTTGATGACTAATAAAGGCAAATTGATGCAGGTTCAGTTTGTGTCGTACCCTACATAGAGACTTATACTTCTACGTCATATTTGACCGAATTTTAACTCAAATTCAAAAGTTTTACTATTCTCAATTAAAAATCTGCAATGATCCTCTTTGCATAAGACACTTCATTATTCTGCATATTATATCGCTTAGATATTATGAAAAATTTTGTGCAGAATATCTCTTGGGTCACAAAAATTGTCTCCTGGGTCACTGTTTTTGTGAGCCAGTGGAACTGTGACCCATGAGAAAAACTACGGTTTTTTTAATGTTTTCTTCAACAAACAATATAAATATCACGAAATACATGCATGCAAAGCATTCCAGAATTAAATTTCACAACACAATAACCAAATTCCTATAAAAAGTTAAAGGTTTACCGTGATTTACCGGAATTTAATCGTGAGTCAGCGGATCCACAACAAATACACCGACTCCCGCGCCGAGCCACGAACGAATTGGCCAAGTCCATATAATGATAAGGTGAGGTTGAATGCAATCATTCGACAATCAGATCAGTTCTTCATTGGCCTAGCTGTCCACTGTCTAATATTACTCACACTTTATGGTACTGTTTTTGAGGTCTCCCTGGAGACAACGCGTTTTGTGATATTTTAGGGACAACTATTCAAACTGTGTTTTTTTTACTTAAAACTAAACCATTTTGTTTGCAAATCAATATTTAGAATGCTGGTATATTGTAGCTTATTATTACTTTAAAATATAAAGACATGTCAAGGAAAAATTTTACACAACATCCAAACATAAATAGACAAAGTGCCTTAGGGACAGCTAGAATTTGTATGAAACTCAATTTTGGTCTACTGGGTCACAACTTTTTTTTATATATTTTATCAAAAATTTTAAACATAATGATAAATAGCTATAACTACATAGGATCTGATTTAATTATTAAATAGTCAAACCAGCAATTAAACAAACACAGGACATTTCAAGATTTTTTTTATATCAGGGACACGATTTGACATAAAATAGTTGATCCACCCAGGTACATACTTACGAACAGGAAACAGCGATGTTGCACTTGGTGGCCACCAAACTCTGTTTACGCTACTCCTAAACTATACAAAATAAAACTATTACAGAGGTATTAAAAAAAAGCTTAGGTATGATGTAAGTATCACAAACTGAACAATCAATTTATAAAAACAGAAATGAAATGAAAAAAAAAAATGAAATATGATCCAGAGTGTACCCCAGGGAGCGGTAGACATTTGCAATTTTTAGATCCTTTCGAAGATGTCTAAGGGGGCAGTCAAAGGTATGTCCAAATACCTACATATTTGGTACATGCCCACATCTTGCAGAAGTTAATTTTCCATACGTGACAGGTTGCAAGCCCATCGACGCTATTAGAGAGCTAAATTGAACTGATTGAACTAAATTAAAACAGAGATAATTAAAAAATGATTTAAATTGCAGGTCTTCGAGTATACCTCGTGAAAGATGATCTTTCTACCCTTCCAGAGGCAAGGAAAAGGTGGAACAGGTAAGAATAGAATAGAATAGAAAAAGCTTTTATTTTCCATCAACATAAACATGGGTAACATACAAATGAAAATACTTATTGACAATCGAGTGACAAGAAAATAAGGCTACCCCTCAGCATTTGCTCCAAGCAGCATCATGACTGTTGGTAACTTAATTTTTTTTTATCTAACCTATGCTGTCCCACTGCTGGGCAAAGGTCTCCCCCATCAACTTCCAAGCTTTGCGATCGCCGGCTTCGTCCCACCAATCAGCCCTGAATGCATCGAGATCATCACGCCAGCGTCTTCGAGGCCTGCCCCGGCGTCGTTAGTTAGTTAATTAGTTCAACTTAATTATAAGTTTACTAAAACCAAGGACGATACAGATAAAACAAATCGAAAATTATTGGTAACTTTATAACACGCTCCAAATAGAGCGCCATCTGGGGCGAAAGCGCGGTTAGAACAATATTTTAATCACACTATAGTTCCTAGTATCAAAGACGATTAATATCTAGAAGACAGACAAAGGCCATACACAAAATCGTAACACTGATCCCGCAGTACAAGAGTACAGTGCAGTAGTAGTAAGGTAGCAACAATATTCAATATAAAAAAAATTTTAGGTAATTTTAACAAGAAAGTAATTGAAATTTCTTGGATAAAATTGATGTTTTAAAGTTTCCAGGCTATCTGGTACTGCGGGATCAGGGTTACGATTTTGTGTATGGCCTTTGTCTGTCTTCTAGATATTAATCGTCTTTGCTAGTATGAACATTAGCAGTCCTTACCTATACCTATCGTTCTTGCTAAAACTAAGTTACTATTTTACGAGGTACAAGGTGTAATATGTCTGCTTCCAAAAACTGAAAGGGTGAACAACGTGGGTAATCCGAAGCTTTTTGATACTGGGCCGTGTTGGCCGAGTGGGATTTACCTCGACTTTGGTTCCAAAGATCGTGGGTTCGTTTTCGTTCGTCAACAATTTTCGTTTCGAAAAATTGTCAGCTCTAAACGGTGAAGGAAAACATCGTGAGAAAACCCGCTTAGTTAGCCCCACACGTACCTATTGTCTTTCCTGTGGATATGGCCGGTTAGTGTGAGAGGATGGTTTAGGTGCTACAAGCCTATTCCATTTCAACAATGTCCCAGGCACTACAGTGTCCTGTAGCGTAAGCTAAGCTTGCCTCCTGACAATAAGTTCCAGCCTACAGCGATAATCGAAACCTATTGTATTGTTTCCTATTGTATAGAATGCCTACTGAATATTATAAATCTGAAAGTAACTCTTGTCTGTTAGGCTTTCACGCCTAAACCACAGAACCCATTTTGATGAAATCCGGTACAGAGATAGACCTTGGGAAAGAACATAGGCTACATTTTGTTCAGATCCCACGCGTGGGAAGCAGCTAGCCACATAAATATTTATTATTTTGTTTCAGATTATTCTACATCCATCAGTTCGTGAAGCTGGCAACTTTAGCGATAGTATTAAACATTTTATATTTAGTATTCAGGCCTGTGTATGCTTTATTTTAAATATTATTGTAATCTTACTTATCTTTAAGTAAAAAACGTTAAAAAGTTTGCCAACATTTTCAAATAAGCGATTTTTTATGGTCTGACGATTTCTAAGTGAAATTATAATAGAGATTTGGGGTTGTTTGCGCAAGTAAATCGTGAGGCACCCATTACTTATGTTAATCATGAAGAAACTATCAATGAGGGGGGGTTTTCTTTTCAGTTAAATTCTTAGTAGACGACCTCTGTGGCGCAGTGGGCAAAAGCCCGCCTGAGACGCAGAGGTTGCGGGTTCGATCCCCGCTGCGGGACAAATGTTTGCATGATCTGCAAATATTTGTTTCGTGTCTAGGTGTTTTCTATCTATAATAAGTATGTATTTACAAAAAAAAAAAACAAAAAGGTATCTATGTAGTTTATCAGTCATCTGGTTACCATAACACAAGCATAAAATTGCTTAGCTTGGGATTAGATGACGCTGTGTGGAATGTCCAAGGATATTTATTTATTATTTAGTTATTGGCAATCACTGAGACAAAAAAAGATCTAAAAAAAATTGCTCAATGATCTGAAAGAAATGTCTACGGCTCCATGGGATTAAGCCCGTCACACACGTAGCTATAATATATAGTAATATAAATTATAGCAAGGCATATTACGATATATTTTCTATACAAATATTCAAGTGACCGCACACGCAGCTATAATATACCTATATTATAGCTGCGTGTGTATTTGTATTGAAATAGCAAGGCATATTAATATTATTATAGCTAGGTGAGTGACGGGTTTTACAGTCGTAATCATATTTCATTTTTTTTCTGTGACAACGCGCTTGTAAAATATAAGTAAACGTAGTTTTGTATTTTTTGATTATAGGTAAGTACCTTCAAACTCTACAATAATCCAAGTAGGTACCTATTTAATCCGGTTGTAAATCGTAGATTTGAAGTTGTGTTGTGAATAAAATAGGATAAAATTATTTAAATATACATTAGTGGCAATTCGGAGTTTCGCAAAAGCTAAACTTAACTAACCAAAAATGTTGCCGTCCCCTTCATAGCGATGAGAATAAAAAGGATGGCATTCATTTAGTTAGTTTAGTTTAGCCTTTGCGACACTCCGAATTGCCACTTAGTCTGAAGCTAAAAAGGCATTGTTTTATTTACCTATAACTAGCAGACCTTAGGCCTTCAGTCCAGCCATTCTCGAGCAATTGAGTGACAAAGAAACGGGATTCATTTTTTAAAATAGATTAATAACACACAATACATTAAAAGCACTATATTTATATACAAAATAGAGTAGGTACCTACACATCACACAAACATAACGATACTTAATTCTACTGTACAATGCTGTACATTATAACTGTAACTACACAAAATTTTTGTTTTCGTTGTGGGCTAAGGCCACTACCGAGTGGACGACTCCTAACAAAAAACGACCTCGCGGCAGACCACGCCGTAGATGGAAAGACGAGTTAGATGCCCATCTAAAGGATTGGTCCACAGTGGCCCAAAACAGGGATGAGTGGAGAGAAGGAAGGGAGGCCTTTGCCCTGCAGTGGGACATTACAGGCTCATAACATAACATAACACACAAAATTTTGCTAAATATAATTGCAAATGTACCTATCGTTAGATACGTCATTATGACAAAATATTTAGGACACATCCGCCAGATTCCACATTGTCAACAGTAAACAAAAGAGCTTAGTCCTAAATTAATTTGACGACCTCTGTGGCGCAGTGGGCGTAAGCCCGCCTGAGACGCAGAGGTTGCGGGTTCGATCGCCGCTGCGGGACAAATGCATGATCTGCAAATATTTATTTCGCGTCTGGGTGTTTTCTATGTAGGTATAATAAGTATGTACCTAGGTATGTATTTACAAAAAACAAATCTATGTAGTTTATCAGTCATCTGGTTACCATAACACAAGCATTAAATTGCTTAGCTTGGGATTAGATGACGCTGTGTGGAATGTCCAAGGATATTTATTTATTTAATGTCTTTTCAACCAACTAATACAAAGGAAAATTTAAACTCAATACTTACTCCATATTCATGAAGTCTCAAGGGACAGAGATGGTTGGAGGGCATTGGGGCCACATTTGCCCAGCAGTAGGACAATGTAAGTTAAAAAAAAACCCTCTGATATTTCCCCATAGTGTAAGACAATACCTAAGAATGGTTTACACATATTCATCAGATACCTACGTGTATTATACATAAGCATTTTTAGCGCTTCAGCGACCGATGCCGCGGCACGCTCGCTGCGCTCGCTCGCCTTGCGCGTTAGTGGTCACTGTTCTAACCTAACCAACTGATTTTGATCTGGGTCAAGAGTAATTTTTACATTTACTGTGGAATCTGACGCATGTGTCGTTTCGTCAGAGTAAACTATAATCTAATATTCAACAAATACCCCAGCATTTTTAAATTTAAATATATTAATAATCTCACTATATAGAAAAATATAATATCTAATTATAGGTTGGCCACATTAAGATGAAAACGAATAAACACGAGCTTTGGGTGAAGGAAAACATTGTGAGGAAACTAGTGAGCTTTCTAATACCTTAGCGGCTTGCTACCTGTCAATGATGTGTGACTTGCCTATGACTACCCCCTTAGACATCATCAAAAGATCTAAAAGATTTTCTCCTGTATATTGGGAATATAATCGTGATCATATTTATTTAATTTTGTTTTATGATTGCCCATCATCGCTAAATTAAAATACCTATACTTGTTTTCTCATTTAAATGAAAAATCTTACTTAAAGTTAACAGCTCCGGCAGGATTCGAACCTGCGTAGATACAAGCGATCGCTCTTAAGCCGAGCTGCCTGACTACTAGGCTACGGAACCTGTACGCCAAAGCTGAAACTATTAGTAACATTTCTCGGTTGATTCCTCATGATGTTTTTCTTCACCATTTATATAAAACCCGCTTACGATCGATAGCTACTAAATAATTAGTTTATGTATTTTATAAGTAAATTATTAAGTAAGTAACTTATTTTCTATGTTCAAAATTAACATACAAAATATTATTTGTGCTACCATCAAAACCTTTATATTTACAAAACATATTTGTTCTGTATTTACAACTATAAACCAAAATATACAATCATTTTGAATGTTAGAATTCAGTCAACATTTAAAACAACGCCATCTATGTTTTTCTTTCGAAAACATAAAATCTAAAATGTCTTTTTCTTTCAAAACTTGTATCAGACTAATTTCACTATATTTTTATACATTTTGGGGTACAATTTAACATTTCAGTCTATTTTTATAGGTTTTCTATTAAATTTAAATGCTTTGATTATATTCGAGCATATATTTGGAATCTTAGGGTTAGGCCTGATAACTGTTAAGAAATGTTCGGACCAGGACCTCAAAAAGGCTCAATAAAACATAATTATAAAACAGAAAACTTAAGTAAGTAATTATAAAAGAAAACAGACCATAACAAAGTTACCCGCCAAATCTTCGACGCCATCTTTCTTTTTTCATAAATTTTAGTACTTATTAATATAGGTTCAGTATTACCCATTGATGAAAAAAGAAAGTTATTAATATATTAATTTATCATAAAATCATTTAACATTTTCGCTTTCTAATCATATTCAAATTACAATTTAATGGTGATGTCCCATAGTCAGCAACACCGGAAGTAGCGCGCCGACAGTAAGTATAATGACTTCGAAAAGCTGTAGCCCGCCAAAACCTTTCGCGCCGCCATCTTGTATTGGCAGTAGCGTGTGTGTATTGGAATGGGGGTGTGGGTGAGTTAGTTCTGGCAATACATGTACTGTTGCCACATACAAAAATGTTCCCGCTGAGAATAACATGGCAATACCTGTGAAAAAAAATTTTTTTTGGCGGTGATTCTTTATTTGAAATTTCATTTTAAGTGACTTACAGTAAGTGCAATAATTCGTGATCGGGCCGAACTTAGGCTTTCGGGCGGTCGCGCATTAAGAACTGTCGTTACGAAAGAGCTAAACAGATTTATCGACACGTGAGACAGAGATAGTTATATTTCCGAGCAGTGCGACGCTACTCGCAATAACTATGTTCACTCTGGTCAACTTAAATTGCGCATAATGTAGGTATCTGACTACACAACTACTGGACAAATGAACTTAAAATAATACTTATTTTTAAAGAAATCTTCGACACAAATGAAGCAGCTAGACCACTCTTAAATCACACCTTTCAAACAAAAAACGCCACTTAAATCGGTTCATCCGTTCAGAAACTATGAATGATGCCAGAGACACCTATAACAACCCCTTTTAAAAGAACCGATAAAGTATAATTGTCATTACAAAATAATTTATTAATCTATGTTATTCTTAGTCATGTGATACAAAATTTCGCAAGCACAATTGTAGGCGCCGTGGCTTAGTTGGTTAAAGCGCCTGTCTAGTAAACAGGAGATCACGAGTTCGAATCTCGTCGGGGCCTTCGAATGGAAATGGACTTTTTGCACTCTAAAAATAAGGATACACAAAACACTACAAAATGAAAGCAGCAATAAAAAAATTCAATGAATATAAAAAACTTTTGCAACGTGACATTTGTTACCCAACTGCGCCAGAAAGGTTGTTTTCAAAGGTGACATTAGACTACCTTGTGCAATTTGATTACGTTTTTAAACTAAATACGCACTATTTTATTATAAATGAAAAATCGAACTAAAAGTTATCGCTCCGGCGGGATTTGAACCCGCGATGATACAAGCGATTGCCCTTAAGCCGGGCTGCCTTTTCTCAGCCACGGAACCCCTTACGCCGAATAATAATGTTATTCCTTTGTTGTCATCGTCTTCTTATTTTCTGTACTAATATTTTATCTTGTCTCATTCATATTTTGTTTTGTAAGTACCTACACTACACCTACCATTTCTTTTCTTTTTTTTTGTGTTAGCCCATTAGAATATCGTCTTTTGTATAGGTGCCACGTAAAAAGAGCTTGGTCGGACAAGTAGCGGGGGTATGTTTGCGCCTGTGTTCACTCGCTGACGAACCAATAGCACTCGCTAAATCAATGGTATGAAGTGCGCCGCAACACCTCTCCACCAATCATCGACCACGGAGCAGTTTGACAGCCAGCGCTCTTTTTACGTGGCCCATATCATTTGTTTTTTGTGTGTGTTGAATAAAATATGCTTTCTATTCTATTCTATTAAAAAAATAGCATATAACTTACCAGTAGCATTTACGTCGCTCAAAGTTTGTTTACTTTGGTCCCCAATTCCAAAGTAAGTAAGTAAAGCAAGAACAGGAGCCGCGAAAGAAAATATAAGGAGATGTTTCCTTATTCTGTTCCTGAAAGAGATTTAAGAAATATTATAACCTCAACCTCTGTGGGTGAGCCCACTTGAGACGCGGGTTCGATTCCCGCGGGACAAATGTTTGCATGTTCTGCAGATATTTGTTCCGGGATGTATGTATTTACAAACAAGTATAATGTAGTATATCAGTCATCTGGTTACCATACCCTGAGAGACTTTGTAAAACTAATTATGTAAGTATTTATAATTATGTTCTTGTCTCGCTGCATGCTGCCAAAATACAAACAGCAAGAAAGGGACAACTGCAGATCAGACCGTTTTAGGTTCATAATTATTGACCAAAGTTTGAGAACACCTACTTCTAATTATAATATCTCTTCTGTCTTGGATAATAAATATTATAGTAATGAAAATAAAGTTGAAATTCGTATGACACTGAAACTGCGCTTCGCTTCGCTGCTCTTCGATGCTCTTTTGGTGTGAGTTGAGCCTAAGTTGCTTAGCTTGGGACTAGATAGCGCTGTGTAAAATATCCAAGCATAATGTAAGAGTATTATTATAATCTTCGACGATCGACCGAAATGGTCTGGTGACATCCTTACTTAGCTATGGGGTCGGACTGTGGGTTACCTTTCAAGACCAGCGTGTAGCAAGAAGGTCACAAGTCCAAAGGCCGCGGGTGCCTTGTGCAACATGATAGCAAGGAACACTATTAATTCCACGTCAGCATGAGACGTGGTAGCGGCTGCTCCTAGGGCGATTCCATCGGCTGAAACAAAATCAAAAAAATTAATAAAGCGATTTCAATTTCGTAAAAGAGCTATTTTTATTATCCTGCACTCTCGAGGTGCATTTCTGCTCATAACTCCTTAGGTCTTCATCAGATCCTCAACATTTTCATGGGATCAGTTCGAGAGCATAAATTAGGTAGGTACTCTTTGAAACAAACCGATGTCAAAGAAGTTTATGCATGTTACCCGCGGTAAATTGTTCCCGTTTCCGTTGGAATACTAGGATCAAAAGTAGCCTATTCTTTAATCCAGGGTATAAGCAGTTCTGGTACCTACCAAATTTCATTCAAGTCCGTCCAGCCGTTTGAGCGCGGAAGAATAACAAACATACTTACATACACATACACAAACTTTTATCTTATTAATATTAGTGTGATATTAGTGGCAATTCTGAGTGCCGCAAAAGCTAAACTTAACTAACTAAAAATATTGCCGTCCCTTTCATAGCGATGGAAATAAAAAGGATGGCATTAATTTTAGTTAGTTTAGTTTAGCTTTTGCGACACTCAGAATTGCCACTATTATTATCTTTCATCTCTCCTCATTACATGATCATACCATGCTAATCTGGCACTCCTCACCACAAAAGGGTAGTCAGAGGTATGTTCAAATATTACTTGTTTGTTAAATGCCCACATTTGAGTCCCCATTGGTCATTGGCTCATACCACAGATAAAAGAATACCTCATACTAACTTATGTAATATTAGTGGCAATTCGGAGTGTCGCAAAAGCTTAACTAAACTAACTAAAATTAATGCCATCCTTTCTATTTCCATCGCTATGAAAGGGACAACAACATTTTTAGTTAGTTAAGTTTAGCTTTTGTGACACTCCGAATTGCCACTATTGTCTAGATACGATTGTTTTAATTTCTCTGTCGTAACTATTTCTAATGTTAATTTTATCAATGCGTACTAATATTACACAAGTGATAAAACTTTCGTCGTGAAAATCAATTAACAGAAATGTAGATAAAGGCACGTGGTTGTTTAAAAACATCACGTAATTTCTAGATAAATACCTCAACTCTCAGATTTAACGATAAGTAAATTAGTAAATACCTAACTTACTTAATTACTGTCATATTTGACAGTTGATTTCGCGATTTACTGTGATTTTTGCTTTGATATAATCAAGACAAGTGTGTACACAATCAGTCATTGGTTACCATAACCACAGATTATATAATACACTAGTACAGATGCCTCATCTAGAACATTGAAAACAATCCTGAATTTGCGGGCAATTCGTCGGGCTATCCCGTTTTACCTGTGTTTCTGAGTCAGCGCCATCTAGCGTTCATGTCATGTAATTTTATTTTATTTTGTAGAAATTGATCTAGGAAATAAAATAATGGGATATTTTATTTCGTTATATTGAAAAAAATATATTTAAAACAGAACATGTATGATTCTGGCAAAATTTAGGCATTTTCATAAATTTCCAGAGACTTTATTTCGAAATAGCAACACGTAACGCCATCTATTCATTTGTTTTTGGAACTACAACCATCTTATAAGGGGATGGGATACCATGCCATAACACAAGCATTAAGTTGCTTAGCTTGGGACTAGATGGCGCTGTGTGGAATGTCCAAGGGTATTTATTTACTTACCAGCAGCATGCACCACTAATCCAACGGTGGCTGTTACATTCTTCTCCACTGGATTACTCGCGTCGTTGTATCTTGAAGACATCTGGTCTACCAACAGCATAAAGACGAATCCTGGAAAAAAAAACTACTATACAGGCATACTTTGATAGATAGATAGAAAACTCTTATGCAGCACCACATATTGGCTTCAACTTGGTTTCAACATTGGCTACGAATAGAATGGCCAATGGCAATGCTCCATTTGTGTCCAATAGCCGTCCAAGATCGATCGACACATTGGAGTGTTGGAACCAACGTTCCAAACCTCCAATGTGTGGTGCCCGCATTACACCAAAATTGAAGGCTTTTAAAGTCGTTAAGCCATGACGGAGGCCTTTAGGCGGCCTAAAAACTCCGTCACCAGAGTTGGCCACTTGCTCATACGAACGAACGAACGAACCAAAATTGAGCTTAAAATATAAAACTTAGTGACTAATACATGGTGGATTGGTGGCACAATGAGCGGCCAAAGCGACAGGCAACCTTTTTTTGTTAATTTTTCAGATGCATTCTTTATACTAATATTCTTGTATACTTAGGTAGTTAAATTGAAGCCTGAGGCAGGCGGCCTGTTAGTAGATAAGTACCTCAACATTTTCCAAGTATGATAAAATTAAATTAGGTACATTTTTTTATTCCTCATACCAACAGGCACCTAGCATGTAATTTTAGATGATTATTAATTTTACGTCGGCATGATTTAAATTTATTAATCCATTTTCTTCCGTGCTTAGAGGGCACGTTAAATTGTCAGTCCCGGCTTTTAAAGTCGTTAAGCCATGACGGAGGCCTATAGGCGGCCTAAAAACTCCGTCACCAGAGTTAGCCACTTTCTCATACGAACGAACTAAGTAATCCATTTGTTTCATATTAAGAATTATCTTACCAAGAACCAACGATATCCCAATAACTGAATGTAAATCATCGTCATGATCAGGTGGCTCCACTGTGTTACTGCCCGCGGTCGGGGTTGACCGCTCACTGAACAGAGCTCGCACACCCTCGGGTATTATCACAGCTAAGGCAGTACCAACCAGAAGACCGGCTCCAAATACCGTGACTTTCTTTAATTTATCCTGTAAAAGAATATGTGTAGTTGGATATAGTTGTAGTGGTAGGCGAAGGAAAAGATGGATGGACTGTGTGAGGGATGACATGAGTAAGATAGGAGTGAGTGAGATGACGTCTGATAGAGGGAGATGGAAGAAGAATACATGTTGTGCCGACCACACTTATGGGATAAGGGCAGGAAGAAGAAAATAATAAATGTTGAAAATGAAAATTCCTATCAAAATGTATAGAAAATCGACAGAGCCTTTACATTTTCATTAGATGATTTATGCAGTCTTAGTAATAGGGTCCCGTTTTTACCCTTTGGGTACAAACTCTTAACAAATTTTTAATTCCCAGTAAAAATAACTAATTAAAAACTTAATAAAGTATTACTTCCCAGCCTTTTTACTATACTATCATTATCAATGGTCCATCAGAATAAGCTTACGAGAATTTTTTATTCAAACTTCGAAAAGAAAATTATCTTTAGGTACCTAGCGATGTAGGTCATAAAAATACAATAATCTGAACTGTATTGATACTCTTTAGTCGATACTCTATGTGTTGTGTTACAAAAGAGTTTTGTAATTTGTTTCCACAACGTAAACACATCGTCAAATTACAAAATAGTGTCCAAATAGTGTCGTAAACTTTGCAAAATAGACTTACGCGTGGCGAACAGATGGATGAGTTCAGATGTAGTTTTTATCTAGCAAAAGGTAATTTAGTAAAAAAATCATATCGTTATACTTGCCTCGGACATATTCACGTTCAATGGTATACTCCCAGCAACATAGGACCCCACCAGCATCACCAAAACCAACAAAATAAGCATCCAAGTCCCTTCCATTTTCGGTCACGATTTTTGATCAAATATCACAAAATCTAACACGCACAGTACTTCTCAAGCCCGAAATTCGATATTAATTAAGTCTAGGATTTACATTTCATGATTTAAGTGATTATTTGTGTCGCAATTCACTAGAATTTCACAAAATAATTGTAATTTCGAAGGTATTGTCACAGTGTATAGATAATTTTCTGGCATTCATTCATACCACTCGAGCGAGCTCGCTCGGCCCGCCTGCCTGACAGATTGCTGAATTTGACTCGTTGTCATGATTTGACACAATAGTGACTGACAGTGACACTGACGTTGATTATTTCGCTGGCAGTTATTTTATTTGATTTGATGAATAATTCAAAATCGCAGTAGCCATAAAAGAAGAAGTGAAGTGAAGTGATTTGAATATTTAATGGAATAGTGGAATATATTATAGTCTAGGAAGATGGATACAATACATCAATAGTACTCTGTGCAATACATCCATGATTATTAGTGCTAATCAAAGTGCTAACGTAGCCTGCGAAAAAAATATTTTCTGTTGAAAATTTGCCAAAATATAAATATTGGGGCCTATCATTTTAAAAATTAATTTTACTAAGTAGGTACCTACCTACTTGTATAATAAGTACCTAGGTTTGCCAAGGTACCTAATAAAAAACATCACGTGGTGTGTGGTACCATTTTATTGGTTTTAATGTGTAGGTACCTACTTACCTACCTAGCTAACATAAAATGTAACTTAAATAAAAGGTAAGTAAGTAGGTATCTATCTTTCTAGTCTAACCAATAACTTCACAAAAGTAATTAAAACCCCACTTGGTCATTACCATGACTTGCCAACGTACCTACGCACTGCGCACGCGCTAGCGTGTGTAGGCACCTAACCTACCTATTTACATATTACTAGCTTACTCACCCGCGGCTTGGCTCGCGTTTTACCTACCTTGATAAAATGTCATTTCATTTCATTTATTCATTGCCAGTAGGTACATAGCATAGCTTAAGTCTAGCGTGAGCTAGACCTAACTTTGAAATCGGATTTTTCCTCAATATTATTACCTAAGTAGGTATAAGTAGGTATATACCTACTTAGATAAGTATAGGTAGTAGGTAGGTATAGACAGAGGAAGAGGTACCTACCTACCTACCTAAAAGTTGAAAGAAAATTATCTGATTTGCTAAATTAAGTTTTTTTTGCACTGGGGCACTTGTCGGTAGGTCCAGGGGGCGTGTTTTTTTGTGTTAAATGTTTTGGAATATGAGTTGATTATTTCCCTGAGAAAAAACTATCTCTTTGAGTGATGTACAAATCATTGCTAACCAAATGATCGTAGTCATCCCTACGGCTTAGATCATTATTATCTGTATTGTTATCAGTATCAGTATTTCGGGTTTCAACATTTCTTTCATCTTCATTCTGACTGATATACATATCATTGGTTACCAAATTGTACTTATCATCTGTTCTTGACAACTCATTAGTTTTATTATCAGTATTTTTGGTAAACTTTTGTTTGCCTTCAGATCTGACATCTTGCGCATAGGTGTGTGCATACTCAGTATTTTCGGTAACCGCTTGTGTATTTTCAGTTGCGGCAATTTCAGTATAGTGACCGATTTCTTGGTATTCATTTGCATTGTTTCTTGGCGGGAGATTAGGCTTGGTTGGGGTCCGAGTTCTGGGCGATACTATGCCGATGATTCTAACGTATGGTGACCTTGGGTTGTGGGGGGCTGGTCTACCTCGTCCCTCGTCTACGTCCAATTCAGCGTAAAACACTTGGGGCTCGGACTGTGGACAAAGTAGGTAGATTAATATGGGTTAGTGTCAAAATTCAGTGGAGTATTATAGGGCACTGCCCCCTGATTGTATACACTTGTCTCGGATTGTCAATTGAACAAAAATCACAGTTGTTATGTTATGCTAAGAGCCTGTAACGTCCTACTGCAGGGCAAAAGCCTCTAAAAAATCACAGTAAATCGCAAAAATAACTTTCAAATAAGACATTAGTTAGGTAAGTTACTTACTAATTTACTTAATTAGCGTTAAATCTGACAGCTGTTTTCGTGGATTATGTGATTTTTGCTCTGATACAATCCAAGACAAGTGTACACAATCAGGGCGCTGGTGGCACAGGTTTTTATACCTATTTCAGGCACCAGTCTCTCACAAAACAGGTTCTTACCTCTATCTAGCCTACGATTGTATTTATTTTAAAAATTAATTATTTTATATCATCTATTTTATAATCCCCTAAAAGTTTTAGGGGATTATAAAATAGAAGATATAAAATAATATAAGTTTTAGGCTAAAACCCACTTTGAAGGGGGTTTTGGGAATTGTATTCTCATAATCACCTTCAGTTGTAAAAGTTCAGACTGAAGGGGATTTTGACACTAAAATTCCCATACGTAAGTTAGCAAGTCATGGTAATGACACCGTTTTAGGTAGGTACTTACATAAACATTTTCAAGTAGTTTCTGTGCCTTTTTTCGCGTAGCATATTTGTACACAACCGCGCAAATAATCATAATAATAATTATAGCAATGATGCCGCTGACTACCTCAGTAGGAAATACTGAAAGAATAAAACAACAAGATTAGTATTTTCAAGCGAGCAAGCTAACTCGCCTGCAGCTTCGCTTGCGTGCTAGGTACCTAGGTAGGTACTTACCCGAATAAAAAGTCATAAAATATTAGTCTGAGCTGAGGTGAGGACTGAGGGCTCTATGTATTTTATATTATTTTTATTTATTTTAAGGATACCCAACATACTTAGGGTTAAGTACCTACCTACACTGTACATGCATCAATTGATAGCCAAATATTAGAAAACAAAAACGAGTGCTCCCATATTTAAAGGGTATCACAACATGCGTTAAAAAAAAAAATTAGGTTGGTAATTAAAATATTAAAAAATAAAAATTAATTCGAATCTGGCCACACTGTAGTAATTATTGGTAGGTATTTATTTCCTACTGTGATGTCAGACTCGAAATGCTAACATTTAAATATTTTAAGTAGGTAGGTACTAATAATAAGGAGCAAATAACTGTACCTACTTGCTATGCCTATTTTGACACGAGTTCGGCCATAAGGAATTGTTATTCCTCGTAGCCAAATCAGTTAGGCGAAATAGTTTAGCCACGAGGAACAGCCCAAAGAAAGAAAGAAATAAATAAGTACTTAGATAATATCCTTGGACTTTCCACACGTATTGGTATACCTACACGTAGGTATTCCATTCTACATTTTATTACCAATAAAATGTAGAATGATAATGTAGTAGGTAGGTACCTATATTATCATTACGCTGTGTGGAATGTCCAAGGATAATTTATTTATTAATAATGATAAGTAGTGGCAAATTAATTCTGAGTGTCGCAAAAGCTAAACTAAACTAACTAAAATTAATGCCATCCTTTTTATTTTCATCGCTATGAAAGGGACGGCAACATTTTTAATTAGTTAAGTTTAGCTTTAGCGACATCCCGAATAGCCACCAGGATGTCGCTAAAGAAAGAAAGAAAGAAAGAAAGAAAGACTTATGACTTGCCTGCGTCTGATTTTGATGTATCCTCTTTAGGTGTATGTTTCAATTCTTTTCCAATTGTATTTTTTGACTCTGTATTTCTATGTTCTAAGGGTTTAACTGATAACACGCGACCTTCTAGGTATAAGTCAAAGTTTACTGTCTGTGTTTTTGTTTTAACTGTGGTTTTA
Source organism: Xanthorhoe designata (assembly GCA_963582015.1). Lineage (NCBI taxonomy): Eukaryota > Metazoa > Arthropoda > Insecta > Lepidoptera > Geometridae > Xanthorhoe > Xanthorhoe designata. The sequence goes on from OY757059.1 coordinate 421,605, forward strand.
GGAAACTGGGCGGGCTGAAAAATGTAAAGAATGAATTAACAATTTATTGTACCTACATACTTGCACAGAAAAAACATACAAAAATACGTCATAGGTAGGTACAACTTAAAAAGAAAGAATCTACTTAAATTAATTCATAAGTAATCTAGAGCTACAACAGAAAAGCGAAATGTTAGTACAAAAATAAAATAATAGGCCTGGTACTTGCGTGCGCGAGTGTACCCATGTGCAAATATACCCCCTCCACTTTCTCTCAGCGCTCTTTTTACGTGGCGCGGACTATTAGTGGATGGCACAAACTATATATAGGCCTATGCCCAGCAGTGGGTATAGTCGAGCTGTGGATGACGATGATGAATAGGTAGGTAAGTACATAGGTACCTTTAGTAACTTTTGTTTTGTTATTTCCGTACAGAGTAGTATAGTTCCATCATGATCCATCTCGATGCGTTTAATAACGGTCTTAGTATAATGAGTTCTTGTTTTATCATGATACTGTACTATACAGTGATATTTATGATAATCATCATCTAAAATCGCTGTAAAAAGATGTTTAATACGAGTTTATACATTGTAACTTTTTTAGGACCTAACTTTTTGCAATTCGGAGTGTCGCAAAAGCTAAACTAAACTATCCTTTTTATTCCCATCGCTATGCGGCATCATTTTTAGTTACTTAGTTAAGTTTAGCTTTTGCGATACTCCGAATTGCCACTAATGTTTGTTTAAAAATAAATAGGTTCAGATTAAGAAAAGCAAAAAATTTAACAATAATTAAGCAAATACCTATTATTATTTCTAAATCTCTCTTATCCACAAAAACTATGAATATTTTTCAATAACTAGAGTTTTCAATAAATAACAAGACTTTTCAAGCACTATCATGGTTCCCCTACGACGGACCTCCCCTCGGTAGCCATAAAAAAGTCGTAGCAAATAAATACTTACTCGACTCCATAGAATTTCCTTCGTAAACATTCAGCGAATCATAATGACTAGCTGAAAATAAAAGTGTTTTGTTGTTTTACTAATGTTAAGTATTTTGGAAATCGACTGACATGACGTTGAGCGCTGTATCAATGACAATGGTTAACGGTTGCAGTTTGCAGTTCAGCGTGAATTAATTGCTACGCGCTTAGGTACAGCTTTTTTTGCTACGACGGACGGTACGCGCTGACTGTTGGTTGAACACAAAATACAGACTCTAGCTAGAGGAATAAGATGAATACCATTTTCTACAACTAGACATCTAATTTTGATATCTTGAACCATTTTCGAGATAGAGGTCAGAGCGCAATATAGGTATAGGTACTTATTTAAGTTGTTTATTTTATTTTTTTCGTGTCTGGGTGTTTTCTATGTATAATATGTATGTATTTACAAAAAAAAATGTATCTATGTAGTTTATCAGTCATCTGGTTACCATAACACAAGCATTAAATTGCTCAGCTTGGGACTAGATGACGCCGTGTGGAATGTCTAAGGATATTTTTTTTTTTTTTTTTTTTTTTTTTTTTTTTTTTATTAACCTGTTATGTCCCACTGCTGGGCAAAGGTCTCCCCCAAAATCCTCCACTGACCCCTGTCTTTGGCGATCTCCCACCACTCCTTCTCAAACACGTCAAGATCGTCCCGCCAACGCCTTCTCGGCCGGCCTCGTCGTCGCCTACCGTTCTCGGGCACCCAAGAAGTAACAGTGTTTGTCCACTTCTCGGGTTGCATCCGGCTAACATGACCTGCCCAGTCCCACTTGAGCTTTGCTGTTATGCTCCCAACATCGGCAATGCCAGTCATCGAACGCAGCATTGTATTACGCACCCGATCTACTCGTTTAAAACCTAAAATGCTGCGTTCCATTTTTTTATTTATTTTTATTTATTTAAGTAGGTACCTAGTAGGTACTTACCTATATCAGACATATTCTGGTTACCATAATTCTCACAGGCATTAAGTTGCTTAGCTTGGGGCTAAATGACGCTGTGTATGAAATTTTAGAGGATATTTATTTTTTACTTATTAGTTTAATTAGTTATTTATTTTATTAGTTTAAAGGTACCTAGGTACTCTAGATAGTTAATCACTGCCCTCTATCTCGAAAATGGTTTGAAATAGGTAAGTATAAAAAAAAGTTACGAAAAGTTACACCCTACGATAAGTAGGTTTTGAGACAAGATAGCCAATTTTGGTTTTGCTTACTGTCAGTAGCTATTTGACGTTTTTTGTATGGAAGAAATGTTCAATATCTACCCGCAGTAGGTAAGCAAAACCAAAGATAGTTACCTACTTATATAAAATAAGTAGGGTCAGGTGTCGTTGAAACAGTGGTACACAATGAAACTTTGCGAAATTTCTGAAATGTGACGATACCAGATCTTGCAGTTTATCGCATAAGGAGCCCCTCTCGAACCTCATGCTATATCCCAGTTTGCGTCGATGGCGCGCGAAAGAAGATTTTTTGCGAAGCTTTTTTCAATTTTTTTACAAAAAAGTACGAATTTTCTGCTTTCTTTCAAGATTTTACATTTAGTAATGCTAGCATATCTCATATTTCTCAGGATTACCTAACATCGGACATATTTCATAGATTTAACGTGGACTATAACATTTTAATAAAGTGATGCTGTAGTAAAAATAAAATGAGATTACTAAAGATACCCTTGGTAGTCAACAATGAAACAAATGCACAGTGGACACAGTGAAACAGTATTTTATATAGTAACCTACTAGCTTACTATTAGAGTCTAATTAACTAGTATCATATGGATACCATACTATTCTTATGTTGTTATTTTGTTGTAATGAAGTATTATTTTCAGAATTCTTATGAAAAAAATATAATAACTAATGATTTTCATTATGTAAATATATTTTTTTTGCACATAACTAATTCCTTTGGTCATTTACCTATTTTATGTAATTTGGAAAGTCTGATAGCGTATTAACTTTGAATAAAACCTTTTTTTATTAAATACAAGCAATTTTTGACGTTAATTTAACAATGATGGAAACATCCGGTACAAATTAATATGTTTCATTGTTTAATTTATGGTGTTTCATTGTATACACGGTCGTGTACACAGTGGAACATTTCTAATTTTTTTGTTTTTATTTTTTTAAGGCCTGTGTATATATAAATTGAAAAAACTATAAATGACATCCAATACTCAAATAAATAACCTGTATACCTGTAAAAAACTAGATTCATATCGGTAGAAACGAAAGATCTATGAGACTTTGAATTTTGGGTGTTTCAACGTTGGACACCTGACCCTATTAAGTATAGTAATGGAAATAAAGTTGAAATTCGTATGACACTGAAACTGCGCTCCGCTTCGCTGCTCTTCGATGCTCAAATGTGAGTTGAGCCTAAATCAATGATTTTCTTTATATCTATCTGTTATCAAATAGTTCAAATAGGTAGTAAAAAAGTCTTCTTAGTTTGGGGCTAATGGCGCTGTTTGTAAATGTCTACCATTCTACCAATTTTTATTATTGACTATAGATAGTGTGAAAATAAACACAAACCTTGATTGTTTTTGGGTATGAAAAAAATTTTCAATTTCTTTTCATGTTTTAATTGTGAATATTGTGATGTTGCAATACACGAAATTTCCAATTTATCGAATTTGCTAAAATAGATAAAAATAAGTAGTTTAGTGCTCGACTGACGGTAAATGCTCGGTCAAGAGTAGCTGTATCAAAGACAATTTATTTATTTATTTACACACACATAAAATATAATTTGTGTGTGTAAATAAATAAATCTTAAAATGCAGGAATTATAATATTCGAAATTAATTAGAGACAATATAATATATTGAAAGTTATTATTATTACCACAGATTATATAATACCTACACTAGTTATTACTCAACTACATTACTTACCTACCTACTACAAAAAGAGCCGTGTTGGTCAAGTGGATTAGTACCTTGACTTTCGATCCGAAGGTCGAGGGTTCGAATCCGGCCGTGCATCAATTAACTTTTTGCATCGAAAAATTTATATGCGCTTTTACACGAGCTTATAACGGTGAAGGAAAACATCGTGAGGAAACCAGTTAGCTCTCTAATAGCGTCGATGGGCTTGCAACCTGTCACGTATGGAAAGTTAACTTCTGCAAAAAGTGGGCAGTACCAAATATTTATGTATTGGACATACCTCTGACTACCCCCTTAGACATCTTCAAAACAGATAAGTATAAAAATTGCCTAATGATCTGAAAGAAATGTCTACCGCTCCCGGGATACAGTCGTGATCATATTTCATTTTCATTATTTCATTTTATTTCATTATTATAACTAATTATTATTATTATTATATTTATTATTATAACTGACGAACCATTAAATAAATGGTAAGAAGTGGTAGTAAAATATCTACATAGGTATAGGTTGCGTGCGCCACGTTAAGAGCGCTGGCTGTCAAACTGCTCCGTGGTCGATGATTGGTGGAGAGGTGTTGCGGCGCACTTCATACCATTGATTAGCGAGTGCTATTGGTGCGTCAGCGAGTGAACACAGGCGCAAACATACCCTTTCCCTTTCCCTCAGCGCTCTTTTTACGTGGCGCGACCTATACATAGAAAAGCAATTACATCGCGTACAACGTTGCGGGTAGGTACAGCTAGTTCGGGAATAAACATACAATTTCATTTAGCTTTTGATGATACTGCTAATGCTTTACCTGCTGCTGATGGTGATCGATATATTTCCTGTAGAAATGTTGTCACTTTTGATGTCGAAATTATCAACTGAAAAAAATATACCTAATATTATTCTTAAATACTTAATAAAATAAATTAATAAATATCTTTGGAAGTTTGGACATTCCACACAGCGTCATCTAGTCCCGAGCTAAGCAATTTAATGCTTGTGTTATGGTAACCAGATGACTGTTATACTACATAGATACCAACTTACATATTTTTTTTGTAAATACATAAACAAGTAGTTACCTACATATTATAAATAGAAAACACCCAGACTCGAGACAAATATTTGCAGATCATGCAAACATTTATCCCGTGGCGGGAATCGAACCCGCAACCTCTGTGTCTCAGGCGGGCTTTCGCCCACTGCGCCACAGAGGTCGTCAACCTCCAACCACGTTAACCACGTCTTACAACCTATCTCTAGGAACATTATAATAATCGCCATGACGGAACGGACCAAATGTTTATTAGACAAATTTTATTCAGAACAATAAACCTACCCATTTGTGAAATAAAATATCAAGGGTTAATTTTTAGTTGGTTCAATTCCCGGTTGAGGCAAGCAAATTTTGGAAATTTTTTGAATGCAGTTTTGTTTCTTTTTAAAAATTAAGAAATGTTTCCTTTCAGTAAAATGAGCTAACAAAAGGATTTAAGGTAGTTCCCCCCTTCCATGGCCCATAGAAGAATTCCATCCTGTATATAACAGCGATAATGATATACTTATAGATAGATAGATAGATAGAAAACTCTTTATTGTTACACCAAATTATGCACTAAAACCATACTAAAACTAAAAAACTTTAGAACTAATAACTACAAGGTGACACAATGGGCGGCTTTAAGAGCTTATAGGTTGTCAGAAGGCGTCAGAGTGCTTCTGATTATCCTCTACTATAAGTAGTTCTAAAGTTTTTTAGTTTTAGTATGGTTTTAGTGCATATTAGTAATTAGTGCACATCTACAATAGGTACCTACTGTATTATTCACTTTGAAAAAAATACACCGTAAAGTTGAGGATTCATACTAAACATTCTAAATTACGAAAAATCCACAAACTTACCTTGCCATCGGAGACTCCATTCTGAAATGCGTTCTGATTTTTCACAAAACACAGTATAAACTATTTTTTCTTCGAAGTTCAGGCTGTCTCTTTCTATTGGAAATGTATCTGAAAACAAGTGGACAAATGATTTTTTTTTATGAAACCGGCTTCAATTTCGTACTATGAGAGTAATTTATGCCGGCCTGTGGCTCAGTGGGTTAAGGCCCGCCTGAGACGCAATTGCGGGTTCGATCCCTGCCAAGGGACAAAATGTTTGCATGTTCTGTAGATATTTCTTCCGGGTCTGGGTGTTTTCTATCTATAAATGTATGTATTTAATTGTAATTGTATACCTAAGTATAATTAAGTACCTATATCAGTCATCTGGTTACCATAACACAAGCATTGAGTTGCTTAGCTTGGAACTACATAGATGATGTTGAGCAAAATGTAAAAAAAAGACGTGTGGCACTCGGAGACTGCCGCGGTAAAGCTATTGCATGGGGGGTGTTAGGTTATTTTCGTTACAGAATTTCTGGATTCGGTCTCCACGCTCTTGAGCGTCTTGAGCTATTGCATAGCTTTTATCGCAGGCCTTGGCTCACGATAAAAGCTATCGTTCGTTCGTTCGTATGAGCAAAGACGATTAATATCTAGAAGACAGACAAAGGCCATACACAAAATCGTAACCCGATCCCGCAGTACCAGATAGCCTGAAAACTTTAAAACATCAATTTTATCCAAGAAATTTCAATACTTAGTAGCAGGTAGCAACAATATTCAATATTTAAACATTTTTAACTAGAAAGTAATTGAAATTTCTTAGATAAAATTGATGTTTTAGAGTTTTCAGGCTATTTTTTAGGGTTACGATTTTGTGTATGGCCTTTGTCTGTCTTCTAGATATTAATCGTCTTTGGTATGAGCAAGTGGCCCTTATAATGATTTTTTTTCAAACAAACAGTCCCGGCAATTCTTGAGTTACAAATGGTGTAACTAACCCGATTTTGTTTTAGGTACCTACCTATTTATTTAAATACATAGGTATATACTTATTTTACTTACGCGGTCCTGGATTTCTTTCAACCTTATAAAACAGTGATATTAATGGACCTGAAAAACATTTTGTTATTACATACCTAAGTTAACCAAACCTATTTACAAAAATGTACAAAAATAAACTGAAAATGTGCATGTACTGTGCAGCGGTAATCTGACGCCTGTCAGGGTACTACGCTTCCGTCTGGCAGTGGCTTGACTGCTTGTTCATTTGTATTTTGTACAGTTAAGTAGGTAAATATGTAGTAGGTATCTATGCCAAGGACTATAATGACAAAATAAAGATCTTTCTTTCTTTTCTTTCTTTCTTAATTTGTAAGTGTATAGAATATAAGGATGGTGTAGGAAGGGAGTCACGTTGGAACAGGCAGTACAATCCTCTAGTTTTTAAGGACGTAACATGTCAAAGTGCTATAAAAGATCGTAAGTAGGTACCTACTGAATAAATACATATTGACTTTGAGTTTGGACTGCTCATCCAATAGGTACCTACTTCAAATCATGATTCTAAAATTAGTGATAGGTGTCGTCGCTAGGAGTTTCCTTTCCATAAAATTGAATAAATTGGACATGCCTACCACCTTTAAACCAAGGTAATAAATCGTAAAGATATAAATCACATAATATACTGGTTGACATCACAAATATAACCCACAGATATAAGACCACAGATTATAATAATACACTAGTAGTAGGACAAATCTTTGTTCCTAGATACAACCAGCGGAACAAATCGGAAATTGTTGGTAACTTTATACACGTTTAAAATAGAGCGTCATCTGGAGCGGATTTTAACAATTTGAATCACGGTTCCTAGTATGAATATTTAGCAGTCCTTTACCTGTATCGTCCTTGTCTATACCCACTTTAGTTTTATGGAGTAGGTTAGTGTAATTATTATGTGTTGTTGATGTTACACTGGGATTCTGCCAAGTGGCAGTCGGTACCTGCCTGATCCATTCCGTATCATCATTTAAATCTACAACAAAAAAATCTACTGTAATTGATAAAATCAAATCATGATAACGACTATATTTCCTGGGTAGACGTTTGGTAGAGATGATTCTAATACCTGTTCCAACGCGACTCCCTACACCAGGAAAAGAATCAGGCAAGAACCTGGGGGTGTGTGCCTAGCTTTTTTTAAAAGCGATCCCTTAAAAATCGAAATAGTCAAGCTTCAGTGGGAAGCCAGTCAAAGCAAGTAAAAGTAATAACAAGATTAAGCAATCCTGGATGTCGCCAAAACTTCAAAACGTCTCATTCATAACGATCGAAATAAAAAGGATGGCATCAATTTTAGTGCTGTCAAATTGGTTTAGTTAAGTTTTGGCGACATTCAGAATATGGACACGGGGTTATAACGCGTTATTACCTTATTTCTGTAGGTACCTACGTCCCGACGTTACGGCTATGCTGCAATAGCCATGGTCGCGGGTGGACTGGAGTAGGTATGCTTCTAATTTGAGTTTCGTTGTGTAGCATAGCAGTAATATGAATTTAGATCGCGAAAGTTTAAGAAAAACTATACTTACCTAAGATAAATTAACTCCTCAACAATATGTTGTCTAACAACAACCTGTTGCTAACTTAAGTGGTACCTATTTACCTATTTAGTTATTGTTTAGCATATTTTGGCAAAGCTTATCAGGATAGTAAAGATATTGGTAAGTAGGTACACCGTCAACCGTCGAGGGGCAAAGCGACATCAGGCCACGCAATTTTATCAATACAAAAGCATCAACAGAATAATCAGATTAGCAGGTTCAACAAAAGAAACGACAAGACCAACAAAGAGACACACAAAATCTACACATAACACCTTTCCTTTCCTCGTCAGGACTTCGGGGGTTGTACACACTTTTAAAAGTGCATTGTTACTTACTTGTTGGAACTGGGTGTGGTTTAGATGTGGTATAATATGCAAGTATGCTTACATTTATTTGAAAACAATTAAATAATATAAAATAATGCAAAACAATGCACATTTTCACCATCGTGGCTTCTAATTATTTAATTTGTAAAGTAGAATATACCTAATATTAAAGACTAAAGTTGTCACCGCAATCAGTATAAAATAGTCGGATAACTTTAGTATCGCTAGAATATCGCTTTTAGAAGCGCTCGGGGCGAAGCTTGCTAAGACGTTCTTGATAGATCGTCGAAGTTAAGCAACGTTCTGAGCGGTCACTACTTGGATGGGTGACCGCAAGTGGCATTTTCATCTGAGCGCTTCCGTGCTTCGGAGGGCACGTTAAATTGTCGGTCCCGGCTTTTAAAGTCGTTAAGCCATGACGGAGGCCTTTAGGCGGCCTAAAAACTCCGTCACCAGAGTTGGCCACTTGCTTATACGACGAACGAACGAACTTTAGTATCTAGATATAATCCGGCTTTTACTTAACAAGTTCGATCTTCGATTCTTCGAGGTTCGATCCCCGCCACGGGACAAATGTTTGCATGTTCTGCAAATATTTGTTCCGGGTCTGGATGTTTTTCTATCTATAATAATATATGTAGGTATGTATTTTCAAGTGTGTAAAATGTCCAAGAATATTTATTTATTTATTTATTTAAGTATGTATATATAAATAAAACTTAAGAGCTCAGCTCCTTGTCGGTGTAATGATGCAATTTCCTGCATTACTTCTTTCCAATGCGTATAATTCTTTGCAATAAAAAGTATGTATTATTATTATTAGCAGCCCTCAATGTCCTATTGCTGGGTAAAGGCCTCCCCCTATTCTTTCAATTCATTTCTTTACCGTGCTAGTGCTACTATAGAAGTATAAATAAAAAAAAAAAAAATAGTAACTTCCAAAACGTAAACCGTAACACTGTTACGGTTTACGTTTTGGAAGTTGCCGGTAATTCCGAGCGAAGCTACAGACGAATCCTACATAGTTTCGAATTAAAATTCGGCTTTTAAAAGCCGGATAAAGTACAACTCTAGGTATATTGATAAAACGAGGTAAATAAATAGTAAATAGCAACACTGTCGATGTATTTTTCGATACATTTTCCTTCAAAATGTATTATTGTAAATTAATTAGGTACCTACATAATTGAATTTAAAGGATACATTCCTTTAAAGACGATTAACATTAAGCTCTGTCTACCTACTAACCGAAAATAGAATAGAATAGAAAAATATTGATTTACATTTACTCACACACATTACAGTACAGGTACAATTATTTGTAGGAAATATGAGTGAAGAAAATGGGCACTACTCAGCATTTGCTGTAGAAGCTGAAGCGGCAACTACAGCGCTGGTTTTCAGTGATGCCGCAGTATGTAGCGCGTCACGTCACAGAAAACGATGTACCGTGCGTTTCAATAATCACAGGTCAGCTTATGTTGAAACTGAATTCGGAAGATTAACCAACACCTTTTGGGCGTTGAGACTGCTTCACAGTTTATAACTTTTGCAGTTTCATCATTTTACTTTGATATTATTGTGCACCCTGTACTTTGTTCTGAATAAAATTTTTATTGTTTATTATTTACCTGCGATTATTGTCACGATGCATCGTTTTTGGCTTAGGTAGGTATTAGTAGAGGGACAGAGATTTTAACGTGTCAATTTCGAGTTCATTTTACATAACTGTACAAAATACATTTAGAACCAGTTTGGTTAGTTTCAGAAAATAACTAAATGTTTAACAAGTTCGTTGCCAAAAGGATTTTTCTTCTAAAATGTACATAAGTAAAGCGCCTGACAAGAATCAGTTTTTGCGCGCTTAAACATTCAGTGTTGCTCAGGCAATTTAAATAGGATTTCCATTAACATTTCTCGGCGTCGTCATATAGCGTAATATAGGTATTTAACTAATATAAGTAATTGTTAAAGTGGAAAAATAATGAATGAAATAGAATAATGACGTCACACATTAAATAGGAAAACCTATATAGGTACCTAGGTAGAGAGGGGAATGAAATGCATCCAAGTTTATAGATATACCTACCTACTTACTAGCTTACTCGCCCGCGGCTACGCTCGCATGGTACATACCTTGATAAAATATAGCCTATGTTTATTAGGAAAGTCCATGCTACACATCGGTGAAAGAATTTTTGAAATCGGTTGAGTACCTACTTAGTTTCGAAGATTACCCCAAACAAACCAACAAACAAACCGACTTTACCTCATTATAATAATTATAGTAGGTAGGTATAGGTACACGTAGATAGATGCATAATATTGATCAAATATATCTACTCTTGATCGAAGGCTGACTAACACTGCCGGCGAGTACACGCTCCACCAGTTTGTCGCTGAGCGACAAGAGCTTTCAAAGATAATACTCGCTTAGCGATGCTCGCTTGTTGATCAAAACCGCCAAAATAGCGGACATTTTTTCTACAGTGCAGCGCCGCGAAAGAGCGTCCGTCACCCGCTCAATCGCTAATAAAACGTTAAATCGCCCAGCGATAAAACTCTCTACTACTAAGTAACTCTCTCTCTGTAAGTATATAAATACCAACATAATTTATGTGTGAAAGTTTTCATTTTTGTCAGCACTGTGAGTGCCAGTTTTTTTCTTAAAGAGTAGGTAATTCGGTACCCAAATCGCGATCGCTAGCCTGTTTACGTTTTACGCTATGTTGTCTACGTTTTTTCCATACAAAATTAACACGTCATAATGTAGATGAGTAATAATGAGTGTATTAAGGAAAATAATAATAATTATTGCAGGTTACATTATTATTCCATCTTGCTATAAACATACAAACGACAGTCAAATGTCACATTGTAATGTTAAAATGATGTATACACACTCCTATTTTTTGTTGGTTTTATTTTATTTGTGCAATGGAATTTTCGGTAAGTTTATATTTTTTATTATATTAGATTAGATTTTAGAAAAGATCATAAATAGAAGACTGATCCATTATCTTAACGATAAATGCCTTCTTGCTAAAAATCAATTCGGGTTCAGGAGTGGAATGTCAACTGAAGATGCAGTCACGGAGCTCTCTTCGATAATCATCAAAAACTTTGACAGAAAGCACAAAACCGTCGGTGTATTTCTCGATCTCTCGAAGGCCTTCGACACTGTCTCCATCCCCATTCTTTTGAAAAAAATGGACGACATCGGCATCAGAGGCAGTGTCAGAGACTTGTTTGAGAGCTACCTATCCAACCGTACACAAGTTGTTAAAGTCCTCAACACCTTTAGTGACGAACAACAAGTTTCTTATGGTGTTCCTCAGGGGAGTGTACTCGGCCCTACCCTTTTTCTTGTGTATATAAATGATCTATGCAAACTATCTCTTCCTAATTGTTCTATTTTTACTTATGCCGATGATACAGCTCTTATTATTAGTGGCAAAACTTGGGCAGAAGCTCAATCTCTGGCAGAATCAGCTCTTGATACTGTCCTACACTGGCTATCTCTCAACTTTCTTACACTAAACATTAATAAAACAAAATTTATCACATTTGCAACTGCTTCCAGATTCCAACCCCCATCATGCTTTTCCATACGTGCCCACACTTGCACACTTCCATCTGCTAACTCATGCAACTGTCAATACCTAGAGCGCACTCATACCATCAAATACCTAGGTGTCCTTCTCGACGACTCTCTTTCGTGGTCATCGCATATTCATTGTACTGTGTCTAGAGTTCGCAAACTTATATATGTTTTTAGAAACTTGAGAGGTGTTGCTGATGCTGACTGCCTTCGGACAGTATACTTTGCCCTAGCACAATCTTTACTGTCTTACTGCATTACAGCGTGGGGCGGAGCCACAGGAACTTTATTACTGAGAGTTGAGAGAGCCCAGAGAGCTATTCTTAAGGTCATGTTTTCGAAGCCGAGGCGTTTCTCGACTACCTCTTTGTACTCTCTGTCTGAGGTCCTAACAGTAAGACAGCTATTTATCTTATCGTCGATTTTACGCAAGCACTCCCAACTAAATTTTGATCCCAATATCATAAACGTAAGACGTCGGTCAGATATAGTTTGTAGGATTGTTTCACGTCGAACATCTGTGGCAGGCCGTAACTTTGAATATTTAAGCCCCCCCTTGTACAATAGAGTCAACAAAATCTTAAATATTTACCCGCTCTCACGCTACAAATGCAAAACCAAATGTAGGAAATGGTTACTTTCGCTATCCTATCAGGAAACGGAAGACTTACTTAAAATTTCCCAATAACTTATTTTAAACAATTTCTAACTACCTTCCACTATTATTTACAAACATCCATACATTCTAAGCAGATTCATTGAAGCGCATAAACTCAAATACATAAATTATTTACACAGGCACACACACACATACGCAAACACCCTAACCCACACACACACATTCTCACTCACACATACACACATACATACACACACCCACACACCCTCTCACACACACACACTCAATATACTTATACTACAAAAATCATACATCTTTCAGCTTTTCCTTTAGATTTTAAAAACATAAAATTTAAACATTGTTAATTTGTATTGTTTTTTTTTTTTAGTTTCATAACATATTTTAGATTGTTTCTTTTCATTTGGTTAACTTTATTTTTATAACTTTGTTTTTTATCCAGAACCAAGTACTAAAATTGTATTATTATAAGGTCCAGGAGGTGGCGTTGAGGCTGCAACACAGTTTTAATAACTTCTGCAGCTCTCTTCGTTCTTTTTGTAATCTGTCTCATGTATTTGTTCTGAATAAATATTATTATTATTATTATTATAAATATTATTATTTTACAAGCTTTTAAAGATAACACGAGCTTTTAACGGTGAAGGAAAACATCGTGAGGAAACCAGTTAGCTCTCTAATAGCGTCGATGGGCTTGCAACCTGTCACGTATGGAAAGTTAGCTTCTGCAAGATGTGGGCATGTACCAAATATGTATTTGGACATACCTCTGACTACCCCCTTAGACATCTTCAAAAGGATCTAAAAATTGCATTAAGATCTGAAAGAAATGTCTACCGCTCCCTGGGATACAGTCTGAATCATTTTTTTTTTTTCATTTTTTTTCTTTTAATTAATACGAAAGTATTAAATTTATTTTTCTTTCCTATGGATATGGACGGCTAAGCTGAGTGGTTTAGGTTCTGGGCAAGCCTATTACATCTCAACAGTCCCAGGCACTACAGTGTTCCGCTAAGTGATTTTATTTATTTATTTGCCTGTGTAACCCACCGAGTGGGTCCCTGATACGTCGCGACGACGTCGTGGCAGACCGCGAACCAGATGGAGGGACGAGCTCGCCAAATTCCGCGCCGACTGGACCATATTAGCGCAGGAGAGGGACGAATGGAGAGAGTGGGGGGAGGCCTTTGCCCAGCACTGGGACACTGAGGGCTGCTAATAATAATAATAATAATAATTTGCCTAGACTTGGAACACTTACAATGGAATACTTGCCCTAAACAATCCTGAAAGACAATGGTTTCCTCACGATGTCTTACTTTACAGTGAAGCGCTCGTGGCAAAGCTTGCTAAGACGTGCTTGATAGATCGTCGAAGTTAAGCAACGTTCTGAGCGGTCACTACTTGGATGGGTGACCGCAAGTGGCATTTATATCTGAGCTTTGCAACCTGTCATTCATGTTTTTCTATTGTTTCAGGGGCTGATATCTATTTATTTATTGAGAAGAATAAAACTGGTAAGTACAATGATAAATAGGTAGGTACTTACTTAAATACTTTTTTTTAGAATTAGAATTAGAATTAGAAATGTTTTATTGCAAAACTGTGGGTAGGTCTTAAATGATAGGTAGGTACCTACGTTTAACTTACAGCTATCCATTTCGGATGTGCAACATTAACGATAATTGTTTGGTGCAATATTAGGTACCTACTAGTTAAGTTAGGGAAATATTTAGTGAAAACCCACATAGGTACCTTCATAATTCTGAATAAGGCGGTTATTAGTCACTCGACTGCCTTTTCATTGATTATTTACTTAGATTTTAATGAAAAATTAGAATAAATAAAACTAGATTAGCGAAAAGACAGCGAGGCACCAAATACGCAAAGATTGCCTCCTGACCCTGTATAATCATCTAGTAAAGATGTAAAGGCCTGAGTATACAACTGATTGAAAGAAAGAAAAATCGTTAAACCCCGTCACACACGTAGCTATAATATACCTAGTAATATAAATTATAGCAAATATTCAAGTGACCGCACACGCAGCTATAATATATATTATAGCTGCGTGTGTATTTGTATATATAATATAGCAAGGTATATTCATACTGATTGAAAGAAAGAAAAATCGTTTTTTTTGGTAGGACAGTGATGGCATCAATTTTAGTGCTGTCAAATTAATTAGTTTAGTTTAGTTTAGTTTTTGCGACATCTGAATTGACACTAATAACACCTTAACAAAATGTTGTCATTCAATCAGAGAAGCATTAGAATCACCTAGCATGTAAGACGAAACTGAAGTGATCCTAGAGGTCCTACCTACTAGACTAAATGATTTTTCTTTCTTTCTTTCTTTCGAACCTACTGAACACATTTTGGAATTTTTTACTAATTTTAATTATTTTATTTGTTTTAGGGAATCTGTATGAAGAATCACATACTGTTGAATACTCGTATCTTGGAGATGAAACAGTGACATTGACTTGCAGTATTACTGGAAACACAGTGAGCAATGGAATATATCCAACTTTAACATGGATTGAAGGTACTTATTCATTATTAGATGATAAATGATTTATTTGTAACATTATACACACATAGTAGTGGCAATTCTGAGTGTCGCAAAAGCTAAACTAAGCTAACTAAAATTGTTGCCGTCCCTTTCATAGCGATGGGAATAAAAAGGATGGCAATAATTTTCGTTAGTTTAGTTTAGCTTTTGCGACACTCCGAATTGCCCCCAGTACTAATATAAAAACAAAAAAATAGATCTTTTTTCAGCGGTCCATTCTTAAGTAAATATAAACTGAGTCGGAGAGCAGGATTATTGCTCTCTTATTACGAAATTGTAGCCGGTTTTATATTTGTTTTTAATTTTGCTACTTGTGTTCTCTTTCAGGTGGTAAAGAGTGGACAACACCGAACGAAGGAGTCAGTATCACTACCAAGAAGAT
This sequence comes from Xanthorhoe designata, assembly GCA_963582015.1. Classification (NCBI taxonomy): domain Eukaryota; kingdom Metazoa; phylum Arthropoda; class Insecta; order Lepidoptera; family Geometridae; genus Xanthorhoe; species Xanthorhoe designata. The sequence continues at coordinate 437,494 of OY757059.1, forward strand.
CTTGACGAAAGATGATGATGGAACCGAGTTGAAATGCAGAGCTAAGTCGTCGGTACTGGACAAGGAATGGAGCATCTCCGCTTATTTTGAAAAGCAGAAATCACCAGAAGAGATATTAAAAGCACAGCCTAGTAAGTCATCCTTAACTTAATAGTGGCAAGGCAATTCTTCAATGTTATATAGGTATTAGAAATTGATAGGTAATTAAGAAATGGTAATTTATGAGGTGTAACTGTATTTTAAATTTAAATTAAATAGCATGTAAATTTTTGCACGTGGTCTTTGCACCGCGAAGTATGTGATATTTTATTTTATATTTTAAGAACTTATACAACCATACTTCATGCAAATAAATGATTTCTATTTCTTTCTATTTCTATTTCTGGATGTCGCCAAAAATTTGACAGCACTAAAATTGATGCCATCCGTTTTATTTCGATCGTTATGATATCTCTATGCTCTGTATTTTTTTTCTTTTTTAAATATTTGTCTGGATGTTTTCTACTTATGTAGTTTATCAGTCATCTGGTTACCATAACACAAGAATTAAATTGCTTAGCTTGGGACTAGATGACGCTGTGTGGAATGTCCAAGGATATTTATTTATTTATCGCATAAATAATATCAGTTGGGTTTATATTACTTATCTGGTTTTCAGGTCTATTTAAATTACTGCTGATTGGAATTGGTGGTGTAATAGGAGCAACTATTTTACTGCTTTTACTCTACCGACTGTGCCTTTACTGTAGAAAAAAACGAGCTGGCCACCAAGTGGTAAGTTGAGATGAAGTATTTAGGCTCAACTCACACCAAAAGAGCAGCGAAGAGCAGCGAAGCGTAGCGTAGTTTAAGTGTCATACTTTCATTATATTTTCATTATATAATACCTGTGATAATACTTATTATCGCAGAGAAGGCGCGCGCGCGTATTCGAATTCGCCGGAATTCCCGCGGGCATCCGCGCGACTTGTTCGAGTTTCTCATGCGATAATAAGTAGGTAGGTATTATAGGAATGAAAATAAAGTTGAAATTCATATGACACTGAAACTGCGCTCCGCTTCGCTGCTCTTCGCCGCTCTTTTGGTGTGAGTTGAGCCTTTATTTAAAATTTATTTTGAGTGCTAATCAACACTTATGTTGTCAACTTGTAAGTAGGTAACATTACAAATGCAAAATTACCTATACTTAGGTACTAATATTTTCGACTAGCTGCGCCCCGCGGTGTTTTCCGCGGTGAATAGTTTCCGTTTCCGTGGGAATACCAGGATCAAAAGTAGCCTATTTTTCAATTCATATTAAATAAATAAAAAAAAATAAAAAAATTCAGGGTATAAGCAATTCTGGTGCCAAATTTCATTCAAATCCGTCCAGCCGTTTGAGCGTGAAAGAGTACCTAACAAACACACTTATTACACACTTACTGGGGGCAATTCGGAGTGTCCCAAAAGCTAAACTAAACTAACTAAAATTATTGCCATCCTTTTTATTCCCATCGCTATGAAAGGGACGGCAACAATTTTAGTTAGCTTAGTTTAGCTTTTGCGACACTCAGAATTGCCACTACTTTCAACTTTATAAGTAGGTATATAGTAAATATTAGTGTGATTCCGGGCGGAGCAGAACCCGCGTTGATAAGCGATCGCCCTTAAGCCGGACTGCCTTACCACTCTGAACGCTAGAATGAAATTATTGGTAAGATGATTTCTGTTTGAGCGGGTGATGTCGTGTACGAATCCCGCCGCAATCGGAAATTTTAGTAGGTACCTAGGTACCAAACTTTATTTAAGAAAAAATCTTTTTATTTATAGTTTATACATAACTAATAAACCTTTTTTTCAGGATAACGAAAAAGTCATATACTCTGTTGATAAGAAGTCAAAGACACAAGACGCAGACAACCCACAACTTACTGAAATTGGTTTTGACAACATCGCCTGTCACCTCAGAGATAACGACACTTACATCAGTTTTGACAGCCCAGAGTCGGACCAACATTTTGACAATGACAAGACACTAAAAATAGGTGACAGTCAAGAAACCAAAATAACGAATGACCATAAAGATGATGTTAAAATAAGCTTGGGGAATACAGAAGAAGATAGTGATTGTTAGCTGGGTTTTAGCGTAGGTACCTGAATAATGTAGTACTTTCCTTTTGTAACCCACTACAAAAAGGGTTGTTATAAGTTTGAGGTAGGTACCTATGTGTGTCAGATTTGAATTGTTTTTTCATTCGAAAGGTGACTTGATCAAGGACTTTTTGACGGGAATTTGAGAAGTCATGTTTTCTTTTTGTTTTATTTTCCGAAACTTGTGTTTTAGCGAATGTTAATGTGTAGGTATAATAATGCTGGATTATTAACTGTTGTGTGTTCGCAAATGAAACAAAACTAGATATCATTTCATTTCGAGTTCTCACAAAAAATTCGTGTGATGCTTCAGTAAAGACCCAAAAGTACCTACTGACTCCTTACTTGAAGTATAATAATGACATGATAGTGGCTAAATGCACAATCCGTGCGAAGCCAAATAAAGAAAAGAAGAAGACTTGATCAAGAGTGTTTTACTATGTTTGGTGGAAATCAGACCAGCCAAGATAATCAGCTATAATTGCTACGACGTTCGGTCAGCGTACAGTGCGCGTTCGCGCTGACCGTACGTCGTAGCAAATAATAGCTGTAGGTACGCGTAGTTGAGCGCTAGATACAGCTTTTAAAGGTCCTGTAAAAATAAAAGTTAAAAATAAACTACAAAAAACTTTAAAAAATGTATTACTTACCTAATGTTGTTGTTTGTTCAAACTTACACAAAGTATAGATTATGTAAACATAAAAAAAAAAGTAAGTAATGAGCTATGTTTCTGTTCTTTATAAATAAACTTGTTTTGCAAATATTTTTTAATTAGGTAGGTAAGTATTATTAAAATAAATTAGTCTTACTTATAAGTACCTATGTAGCCGTAGGTAGATAAAAATTAAATTGTTCTTATTATTACTTTTGTATTTTTATGTTTTAAGATCCATGTCCATATAACTATTTATACAGTAACAATTTTAATAAATTATTCTTCTACTCTTATTTAATGCATAGTTTATTTCTTATTAAAAATAAACCTAGGTATTCTGATATAATAATATTTTTGATAATAATCGTAAATATAATAAATGAAATCTTGTGTTATAAAAAAGAATCCCTATTTCCCTTGAGCACGCCATAGCTTGAACAGCTTTAGATTTGAATAAGTATAATTTCTGTATTTGATAGTGATCTCTTGATAAGGTTTAAGTTTCTTTCCATCATCATCATTGTCACCGTATAGGTACCGTATGCGGTCGACACCGCGAGTTCACAGCAAGTTAGATATACTCGTAGATACACCTTTTATTTAAATAAGTTAATGACATCTGCATTTCTTAATAAAACTAAAACAGTAATTTTGATATTTACAAAATATTTTTTCTATTTAAATTATTTTATGTTACATAATTATAATAAATCATTATTATTTTTATCCATTCTATTAAAAACACACTAAGCCATTTGATGGTCCAAGCATTAAATTAATATACTTATAATCTTAAATACAAATCTTAGTAAATACCACGCAATAAAAAAATACAATATTGCAACAAGATAGTTTGCTATCTTCAACCATTTTTGCTGACTTACTGCTTTAGCAGTGTCTTTCAAACCATCTTTAAATATATATTTCCTCACCCCAATACACCACATTACAGTATACCAACTCCAGTCGACAGTATTCATTTCAAAATTGTAAATCTGTCTGTCAGCCGCCGAAATTCTGTTCCAAAGATTCGTCAAATTAGTCTCGTCAAAATTCCATTCGTTTGTCAAAAAGAATTTGAATATTTTTGTCATTCGATCGTATTTTTCGTAAACGTGCACGAATCTGTAAAATAAGGTAAGTATTTTTTAAGCATAGTAATTAATTCTGCAGATATTTAATAATAATAATAAAATAATAAATGTCCCTGGACATTCCACACAGCGTCAGTCCCAAGCTAAGCAATATAATGCTTGTGTTATGGTAACTAGATGACTGATATACTACTTATATATATTTTTTTGTAAATACATACATATTATTATACATAGAAAACACCCAGACACGAAACAAATATTTGCAGATCATGCAAACATTTGTCCCGCAGCGGGGATCGATCCCGCAACCTCTGCGTCTCAGGCGAGCCTTCGCCCACTGCGCCACAGAGGTCGTCAATAGTAGTAGAATTACTCACGATTTGACCTCCTTAATTTTTTTCAATTGGAGCAATTTGATAGCTGCATCCACAGTATATGCAGGAATATAATGCAATAACCAGGACATTATCCAATAGATAACCTTATTGTTTGTCTCCACCAGGTAGACGTACCATAGAGCCAGAGGTGTAACGATATTGCGACATCTATTACGCATGGGCTCCGATATGTGTCCTGGAATATAAATAAATAATAATTAAAAATAAAGAAGAAGAAAGAAGATTTTCCCTATCCTCAAAGGTTTGCTGGAAGAAAACTCTAGTTAGGGTTAAGCTCGCCTTTGTACATGCCTTTTAATTTAGTTTTTTTAATTGTATTTTTTCTTGTGTACAATAAAGAATAAAGAATAAAGAAAGAAAAACATTTATTTATACGTGGAAACTCAAGGATCACTTCGAATCGTCTTACATGCTAGGTGATTCTATTGCCTGATTTAACGCGACTCCCTACACCAGTGTTAGTTTTTAGGCCGCCTAAAGGCCTCCGTCATGGCAACGAATTTGAAAGACGAACCCTCCGAAGCACGGAAGCGCTCAGCTGATAATGCCACTTGCGGTCACCCATCCAAGTAGTGACCGCTCAGAAAGTTGCTTAACTTCGACGATCTATATAGTCGGTACTTACTAAATGTAACCGCACAGTTAGTAGTACTAAGGTTATATATAGTGATGTCGTTTGTCGGTCTGACTGCTGCGTCGAAGCCAGCCACTATGGTGGCATTATTTACATAATCCACTGGTACAAAGGAAAGCTTAGTTTTATTGTTCACGCGAAGGACTCTGATTACCCCTAAAGCAACTCCCACAACGATCTGAAAGAAAAACAAGAATTAATTTAATTTTAACTAAAAACACCATTGTGCAATTTAGAGCAAGATAGGAATAATTTTAGCATCAAAACAGTCAATTTTAAATGACGCATGCGCTCGCGGACTTCTCCAGTCCGCCCACAGATGAGGGAATTTGAGCGCGGACTTTAGAAGTCCGAGCCACAGACGAAGGGATATTAGATACCTAGATAGATAAACATTTATTCAGCACACACACATACAATAGAAAAAACAATAACAGAGAAGGACACAAGACAGGTATTAAAGGTAGGTAGGTAGGTAGATACAGATAGAAAAACAAGTACTTAAACCAACATTTTTAGAGGACGGTAGGTACCTAGGTACCTTCCTACACTAAAAAAGAAATGAAAACAGAAATTAGCCCCTCCCGTGAAGTGCATTACATCTTTACTAGTTGATTTATACAGAGTCAGGAGGCAATCTTTGCCAACGATTAACAGGACACTGTGTCTGGGACATTGTTGAGATAAAATAGACTTGTGGCATCACAGGAAAGACAATGGTCAATACGTGTGGGGCTGACTAAGCTGCGGGTTTCCTCACGATGTTTTCCTTCGCCGTTTAGAGCTCGTGCTAATGCGCATATACTTTTTTTTTACCGAAAAATCTATCGATGCACATCCGGGATTCGAACCCACGACCTTTGGATTGAAAGCCGAGGTACATCCCACTCGGCCAACACGGCTCATTTTCATTATAACAACAAATATACTGTTTTTATTATTTTTTATTTTCTTTAGTTTTATTGTTAATTATAAATATTTTTGCAAAGTGCATCTTATTGAAGGTACTTCTGTGTTAATACATACACCACTAGGTCCATACATGCAGCTTACATCCAGCCAACCAGGTGTAGGTTCAATATACGAACATAGAACTGAAAAAAACAAAATTATCTAATGTTGAAATTTTAAAACACGGGATCTGGATTCTGTGCTAGAAACGTCTGGCCTGATTTCCAGAAAACATGGCTAGACATTTTTGGTCAAGTCACCTTTTGAACAAAAAAAACTAAATTTCACTTCACTTCACTTCTTTTATTTTGGCTTTTGCACGGCTTGTGCCACGCATTTAGCCACTACCATGTGTTATATTTAGTTATATTAGTCAAGGTCAAGTCAAAGTCATAGTCAGCGTCAGTAAAGATGTGGGTTCTTTACTGCAGCATTACAAGGACTCCTTGAGAGAACTCGAAATGCAATGATATCCAGTTTTGTTTCATTTGCCCACACTTATGTACGTTCACGAACACTTAACAGTTAATAATCCACCATTATTACACATTAACATCCGCTAAAACACAAGTTTTGGAAAATAAAACAAAAAAGGCAACATGGCACCTCAAATTCCCGTCAAAAAGCCCAAAAACTAAATTTAAATAGGTGCATCTGTTTAGGAGCTACAATTCTACGAGACAGATGTGTGTGTGTGTCTGTCATACATTTTTGATGTCCGACCAAGAGGAGTATTTAATAACACTTCACTTGGTCTGGCATCAAAAATGTATGAACGACTACAGCACAGCGCTGATAAATTGTTACGTGTTACAATTTTGTGTGATAAATTGTTGTCAAATATTCGACTTACGGTCAGCGTGTACCTACGTTAAGCGCTGACCGTCGGTTGAGTAATACAACCTTGGTAATAAATGATACTTACTAAGGGAAGGTTCATATCTGACGGAACATGCGTCGCGTATTATCGGTCGCGTAACGCCAGAACAGACAAATGTATAGAAAAACACTTGAAAACACTTGACCGTTCACACTCAACCGATGATACGTTAGTACACTAGATGATACGCTCGGCGTATTTTACGTCAGATATGAACGTTCCCTTAATCTTTATATTTTTCTTAGTTCGTTCTGGTATCCGAGCGAGGTTTTAGTTTGTTTATGTTTTTTGCGATATCTTACCTATGGAGGGCCTGACAATGACAACCCTCATACTCTTACTCTCTGTTCTCACGACTTCCTCAGCAACTGCCTTCGTGAAGGTGTACGTGTTCGGCCAGTCCTTTCTTGGACTGTAACAAGGAGGTCACTATTTAGTAAAGGAAATAGATTGCAACAGTTTTGGTAGCTTTTTCAGCTCTGAAGACTTTAAGGCTCAAATCAAAGAGAGAGAAATCAAAGAGCAGCGAAGCGGAGCGCAGTTTCAGTGTCATACGAATTTCAACTTTATTTTCATTTCTATAATACTTATTATCGCATGAGAAACTCGAACGAGTCGCGCGGATGCCCGTGGCGCCGCGGGAATTCCGGCGAATTCGAATACTCGCGCCTTCTCTGCGATAATAAGTATTAGTATAGTAATGTAAATAAAGTTAAAATTCATATGACACTGAAACTGCGCTTCGCTTCGCTGCCCTTCGCCGCTCTTTTAGTGTGAGTTGATTGATTGTTTTTATACCTAGATTGAAATTTGGTACCAGATTTGCCTATAACCCTGGATTAAAGAATAGGCTACTTTTGATCCCGACTTTCCAATGGGAACAGGAACTACCACGGGTAACACCACGGGGCGCAGCTAGTAAAATATCATTTATTTCGTATTAAAATAAATAAATAAATATCTTTGGACATTTTTACACGGCGTCATCTAGTCCCACCCAAGTTAAGCAACTTAATGCTTGTGTTATGGTAACCAGATGACTGATATAATACTTAGATACATTTTTTTTGTAAATACATACATATTATAGATAGAAAAACATCCAGACCCGAAACAAATATCTGCAGACACTGCAAACATTTGTCCCGTGGCGGGGATCGAACCCGCAACCTCCGCGTCTCAGTATTACCATAGACAAGTATTACTTACTTTTGAGTAATTTTCTCCAGCTGCTCATCATTCTGCTGTGCCAGGTGTATCATCACGTCGGGGGGTACTGGGCACGCGTAGAACTGCTCCATGATGTCACCACCAGCTCTTCCAGACGTGGTGTGCGAGTAGGCCGTTGATACGTGGACGAACGATCTGCAACAGTACCAATTTTAGTTCTCTCCCTGGTGTAGGGAGTCGCGTTGGAACAGGCATTAGAATCACCTAGCATGTAAGACGAAACTTAAGTGATCCTTGAGGTCCTACAACAATAAATGATTTTTCTTTCTTTCATTAAGGATTTCTCTTCTTTCTTTCTTTCTTTTGGGGGAGGGCTTTTATGTCACTTACTTGAGTTTCTTACAAGCTCTTCCAAGTTTTAAGGTCTCTTTTGTACCGCGGATATTGATCAGTGTGGCTAAACGTATCGCTTCGTCGAACCGGACTGTAGCAGCTACATGGAAAACCATGTCTACCTGCAAATAATAAGGCAAAATAAAGAAATATATAATATAACTGACTTCTAATTTCGTAAAGAGACCTCTGGGACGACTTCTGTGGCGCAGTGGGCGAAAGCCCGCCTGAGACGCAGAGGTTGCGGTTCGATCCCCGCCGGGACAAATGTTTGTATGATCTGCAAATATTTGTTTCGAGTCTGGGTGTTTTCTATGTATAATATGTACCTATGTATTTACAAAAAAATATATATCTATGTAGTTTATCAGTTATCTGGTTATCATAACACAAGCATTAAATTGCTTAGCTTGGGACTAGATGACACCGTGTGAAATGTCCAAGGATATTGTCCAAGGATATTAATTTCGTAACAAGAGATCTTTGTGACAATACAGCGCTACGGAAGACCAGCGTTTTAACAGGTTCCTTGGTTCCTGCCTAAGCATCATGCTGAGTAGTAGCCATTTTTGACATTTTTCTCTTTTTATATAAAATTGTGTAGTGTTTTCTATACCTAATTGTAATGACAAAATAAAGATTTTTCTTTTCTTCTTTTCTTTTCAATAGAAAATAAATGCATGTCAAAAATGAAACCTAATTTTTAAGACCTTATGTACCAACTTGAAGCAATAAATAAATGAATAAATGAAATTACGTGGAATATCTTTACTTTTCTTTGAATGTTCAGTTTGTGAAACCTATCATACCTACTTAAACTATTTTTTAATACATCTGTAATAGTTTTATTTTGTATAGTGTAGGAGGAGTAGCGAGAAAGAAAGAAATAAAGAAAGAAAAATCATTTATTTTTGTAGGCCCTCAAGGATCACTTAAGTTTCGTTTTACATGCTAGGTGATCCTAATGCCTGTGCGAGAACAGAGTTTGGTGGCCACCAAGTGCAACTTCGCTAGGTACTACTCCTTCTTCCCTCCTCATAACATGACCATACCAAGGTAACCTATTACACCTCATCTTCTCATTCACTGGATCTACTTTTACTTTTTTTTTCAAATTTATTTACTTACCTCTTCAGTAACAGTTTTCCAGTCTTCCAGGCTCATTCCAAGTCCAAGTTCAGCCACGTCTCCTTGAACAGCAACTATCTTTTCTACAAAGTTTGGTTTCTTTTTGCGCACCGCATCAAACACCTGTAAAGATATTGTAATTCGAATTGATTACTTATTTATTTATTTCATTATTCAGCTGTGATGGTCGAGTGGGTTTGTCCCGACTTTCGATCCAAAGGTCGTGGGTTCAAATCCGGCCGTGCATTAATTGATTTAATATGCAATATTATGCGCATTATCACGTGTGAAAGAGTAAGAAAAATCCAAAACATTCGCGTTTATAACATTACTAGCATACTCGCCCGCGGCTTCGCTCGCGTGGTACCTATCTTAAAAATACGTATCGTATATAAATATATATTATAAATACGTATTATCATAACATACTAATATTATAAAGATGAAAGTTTGTGTGTGTGTAAGTGTGTTTGTTACTCTTTCACGCTCAAACTGCTGGACTGATTTGAATGAAATTTGGTACCAGAATTGCTTATACCCTGGATTGAAAAATAGGCTACTTTTGGTTCGGGTATTACCACGAGAACTATTCACCGCGGGTAACACCGCGGGGCGCAGCTAGTATAATATTTAATACGTATTTTACGTAATTATGTAGGTATATAATTATTTTATATTCGTACTTATACTTATATTTATCGTAGTTTATTAATAATATTTAGGATTATTGAACTTACTGGGTCGTTCAGCATATCTTGAAGTCGTTGCTTTGTGTCTAAACCTCTCTTTGGTCGTATCAATATGAATACTTTCCTTAAATTACATGATCTGAAATAATAAAATTAAATGAAATGAAAAAAAAAATGAAATATTATCACGACTGTATCCCAGGCGGTAGACATTTCTTTCAGACTTTTTATTGGTAATTTTAGAATTAATAACATTGAAGCGCTCGTGGCGAAGCTTGCTAAGACGTTCTTGATAGATCGTCGAAGTTAACCAACGTTCTGAGCGGTCACTACTTGGATGGGTGACCGCAAGTGGCATTTTCATCTGAGCGCTACCATGCTTCGGAGGGCACGTTAAATTGTCGGTCCCAGCTTTTAAAGTCGTTAAGCCATGACGGAGGTTTTAGGCGGCCTTAAAACTCCGTCACCAGAGTTGGCCACTTGCTCATACGACGAACGAACGAACAGTGAAACATAGAACTTCTTCCTTTTTTGTCGGTTAAAATGTCCATAAGATGTCATTAAAATATAAACACATAAAATTTTACAAAAATCTTACCTAAATAGCTTCTCAATAAGCTGCTTGCCTATAAAACCTGAGCCTCCAGTGAGGAACAGCGTTAAGCCATCATAGAACCTCTGCACCTCAGAATCTCCATAAGCCATGGCTTGGTTCATCACACGCTGATGTGACAAGCCCTCCAACTCTGCAGCTACAGCTGGATCCATTTTTAAAGTCCTGAAAAAAATATTATAGTGGACCTCTATGGCGCAGTGGGTAAAAACCCGCCTGAGACACAGGAGTTTATTTTCAATTAAATTTGGATTTTTTCAATTCAATTTCACAATTTCAACGTTAAATTGTCGGTCCCGGCTTTTAAAGTCGTTAAATGGCGGAGGCCGCCTTAAGGCCTCATACGAACGAACGAACGAACTATCAATTTCTTTTTTGGATATTTTACACGGCGCCCAAGCTAAGCAACTTAATGCTTGTGTTATGGTAACCAGATGACTGGATATTCTTATATTATTTTAATACACACATAAAGATAGAGAAACACACAGAACTGAACAAATATCTGCAGAAAATGCAAACGTTTGTCCCGCAGCGGGGATCGAACCTGCAACCTCTGCGTCTCAGGCGGGCTTTCATCCACTGCGCGACAGAGGTCGTCAAAGTATAAAAAAAAATACATACAGTAGTACATAGAAAATCCTTTTTTAAAGTCGGCTAACTGGTTACCACAACACATTTGAATTGCTTAGCTTGGGACTAGATGACATGAAAATGTCCAAGAATTTTTTCATTCGGGTAAAAAATCTTACATTTAAAAATAACTTGCCACACGTGGTTGTTTCAAGTTACATGGACGTTTATTAACAATCTACATAACTGTTATAATGTTAAATTATATGTATAACCTTTTTGACTCTTATTCACTTACGTAGTGGCTTTTTTCCTTGCATATTAATTACTTTTTACCTGCGTAAGCATAATCCAAGTTGACCGGAGTGAAAAGAGCTATTGCAATTAGCGTCGCCTTTTTTGTACTTAATAAAAATGTTTACTTCTAGATCGCGACGTCTGGAAAGAGTGGGGGGAGGCCTTTGCCCAGCAGTGGGACACGAACGGCTGATATAAATAAATAAATAAACAAACCTCTAAAGTACCTATAATTACCATTTTTGTTTGGATAGAGAGATATTTTTGAGTTTTTGTTGTATTTTTGTTTTTTACATGTAGAGGTATATTTATGTTTTATTTAATTTTGCTTGGAGTCAAGCGAACTGACAAGATTCTCAATACCACGCTACGTTCGAAAAAGGCCGATGTAGGCAGGAAGTCAGCCAGGCTAAAGTGGGATTGGGCAGGCCACGAGAGGAGAATGACCCCGACAGGTGGGCATCGGCCGTCACCAAGTGGGAGCCTGAAGACGGACGGCGACGCCGAGGCAGGCCTAAAAAACGCTGGCGTGATGACATAGATGCCTTCCAGGAGGAGTGGTGGGAGGCGGCCGGTGATCGAAAGAAGTGGATAGAGCGTGCCAACAAGGCAAGGACATGAGTTCCGTGTGTAATCCTATTTTAAGATCTTGTATACTACTTTGTATGATGTATACCACCATGTACCTGGCAAATAAATGATTTCTATTCTATTCTAGAGATGGGGGAGACCTTTACCCAGCAGTGGGACACATTATAGGTTTAAAAAAAAGTTACACCAAATTAGAATAATTTAACAATTAGGTATTATTAGAATAATTACGCACCTCTGCATAGTTGGTTATATAACTATTTCAATAGATATTTTTCTTTGATATTATTCTTTAAATAAAGCTTTATATTTGTCACGTTTATTTATAGCAAATTGCAGGTATAAACTTAGGTTTATTTAAAACCTGGGTTATACCTACATCTTGACACCGTGACCTATATCATTGTCAAGTAGGTAATTAAAAAGTCTAATTATATGTAAAAAGCCGTGCTATTCAAGTGGATTAGTACTCCTGTGGTAGTGGACTTTCGATCCGACGGTCGTGAGTTCGAATCCGGCCGTGCATCAATGGATTTTTCGTGTCGAAAAATGTATATGCACTTTAACACGAGCTTTAAACGGTGAAGGAAAACATCGTGAGGAAAACCGCGGCTAGTCAGCCCCACACGTATTGACCATTGTCTTTCCTGTGGATATGTCCGGCTAAGCTGAGAAGATGGTTTAGGTGCTGGGCAAGCCTATTCCATCTCAACAATGACTACAGTGTCCCGTTAAGTGTAGGCAAAGCTTGCCTCCTGACTCTGTATAAATCATCTAGTAAAGATGTAAAGGCCTGAGTTTTTTTTTAATTGTATGTAGCTGTAGGTTAAGAATTGATTATATAAGTATAATGATATCCAATAATCATGGTTAATTCCTTAAATTAACAATGATTATTGGATATCATTATCATTAAACCAAAAGAAAACGAGGGGCGTTATAAGTTTGTAGTGAGTATCTGAACTCAGTTCTTGAACAAATCAACTAATGTCGATAATTTTTTAACGAATTTAAAAAAACATTTTTGTTGTGTGTGTTGTGTTTGTGTTGTTGTGTTTGCCGATTATTTCGTCATCAGAGGATCTATTTAGAACTTTTTTTTTAAAGAGTATAGGTATCTCCCGAGGTCCCATTCAAAAGTTTTGAGGGCCTGACGGAGGAAAGAAAAGAAAGATTAGCTCGCTTCGCTCACTCAACGATAAAAAACACACTTGATTTGATTATTTAAATATTAATGCAATTACGACTTGCAAATTGTAACGCATACAAAATGTCACATGTTGCTATCTCTTTTCTTTGTAACGACGCTGACAAAGATGGTGATGTTATTTTGTAAACCTAAGTACTTATATTATTTCTTTATGTTGAAAGAGGTGGGTTTGTTTGTATAATATAGGAAATACATGTAAAAAAAAATATATTTATTTTAACACAACACGTTTTTCGAACGAGAGAGAACGAGAATTCTCTAGCGGATAGATAAAGTAACTTTCGAAGTAGGAAAATTCGATTCAGGATTCGAACCCGCATTGATTCAAAACAGTCCTTTAAGGTGCCTGTATGGGGAAAACTAGCGCCACCGCCGATTTTATTTTATTATTACGTTGAACAAAGGAATTTTAAAAAACTGTTAGGTTGGAAGGCCACGAAGTTGCACTTGGACACACCAAACTCTGTTTTCGCTACTCCTCCTAAACTATACAAAATGAAACTATTACATAGGTATTAAAAAAAAGCTTATGATAGGTTTCACAAACTGTACATTCAGTTTTTTAAAATTTTTTGCTCAACGTACCTACTTACCTAATAATAAAATAAAATCGGCGGTGGCGCTAGTTTCGCCCATACAGGCACCTTAAGCACAGAATCATCAAAAATGATAAATCTTACATGAATCCTATCATTTTTCATTCATAGCGATGGGAATAAAAAGGATGGCATTAATTTTAGTAAGTTTAGTTTAGCTTTTGCGACACTCCGAATTGCCACTTCTGTGTGGTTAAACAGTGCAAGCAAAGTCAGGGTTTCTCTTACTATAAAAAACAACGTCCTGATTGTACATTTTTATTGTAAAGTCATCGTGATTGTTTGTCTAAGTGTTATATAAATGGGTGAGTAATTATTGCGATTTTCTGAAAGAAAGAAAGTAAATTCAATTTTGGTAGGACCTCAAGGATCACTTCAGTTTCGTCTTACACGCAGGTGATTCTAATGCCTGTTCCAACGCGACTCCCTACACCAGGGAAAGAATCAGGCAAGAACCTGGAGGTCTGGGCCTAGCTTTTTTCACAGTGACTCCAGTCAAGCTTCAGTAGGGTTATCGGCGGATTTTGTGTAGTATAGTAATCTATCCTCGCTCACGTGTCAAGTATTCTAATGTATGGAATGTTTAGTTCATGCAAGTTACCGGGGGAGGCGCTGCACTGGATTTTCATACATTTGTGATACTTGACTCAGTATCGAGGACAGTATCCAATACTACGGTAAACTGGCGCTAACCCTCCTGAGCGTGGTTAGGCGACCACCTAAGTCACCAGTTGAAAAAGGGTGCAAGGCTGCAGAACAGTTCCAAAATTATACATGCCTCTACCTACCCCCCTCGCTGTTTAGGCAGAAACATTCCGAGCTACCCGCGGTTGGCTGGGTGGCTTGTGTAGATTGAAGGTTGGTTTTCGTCGCCCGAAACTATTACCGCGCGTGACAGTGACAGAGATATAATTGATAACAATGTCAGGTAGGATGAGATAGCATGATTTGACGATCGGCACGAGGCGTTTGAATTGCACTTTGTTGCGTCGAGTCGTTCAATTAATCTTTTCGCGAAATGCGTTTGTACTTGTTGTTTAATTCATTACTGCTTTTTCTCATAATTTATAATTATCCATAGATATGGAGAAAGCGTTGGATATAGAGCGAGAGGCGCGGTCCCACTTGGCAGATATTAACGTGGCGATATCTCGAGGAAACTCGGACGTCCAAAAGTTCTACAATGGTGCTGTGGTGCTAGTCACAGGCGGTTCCGGTTATATGGGAAAACAATTGCTGGAGAAATTGTTCAGGTAATGCTTTTAGCATTTTATTTAGCTAATTTGCTGTTTCTACCTTACCTTGTAGCCGTATTGGTCAAGTGGATTAGTACCTCGACTTTCGATCCGAAGGTCGTGGGTTCGAATCCGGCCGTGCATAAATGAACTTTTCGCATCGACAAATTTATATGTGCTTACGAGCTTTATAACGGTGAAGGAAAACGTCGTGAGGAAACCAGTTAGCTCTCTAATAGCGTCGATGGGCTTGCAACCTGTCACGTATGGAAAGTAACTCCTGCAAAAAGTGGGCATGTACCAAATATGTATGTATTTGGACATACCTCTGACTACCCCCTTAGACATCTTCAAAAAGATCTAAAAAATGCCTAATGATCTGAAAGAAATGTCTACCGCTCCTGGGATACAGTCGTGCGTGATCATTATCATTTTTCATTTCATTTCCTTGTAGAAATAATGCATTTAATTTTGTTTTAGATCGTGTGAAATTAGGAAATTTTATTTACTTTTGCGACCAAAGAAAGGAGTATCTGTGGAGGACAGGCTTAATGAAATACTCAAAGATCCAGTAAGTACTTACTTACGAATTATTATAAATTATCCTTGGACATTCCACACGGCGTCATCTAGTCCCAAGCTAAGCAACTTAATGCTTGTGTTATGGTAACCTGATGACTGATATACTACATAGATATAATTATATTTTTTTGTAAATGCATACATACATACAAATCGCGAAAATAACTGTCAGATTTAACGCTTATTAAGTAAATTAGTAGTGGCAATTCTGAGTGTCGCAAAAGCTAAACTAAGCTAACTAAAATTGTTGCCGTCCTTTTTATTCCCATCGCTATGAAAGGGACGGCAACAATTTTAGTTAGCTTAGTTTAGCTTTTGCGACACTCAGAATTGCCACTAATAAGTAACTTACTTAATTACTGTCATATTTGGCAGTTGTTTACGCGATTTAATGTGATTTTTGCTTTGATACAACTTGGATACAATCCGAGACAAGTTACACAATCAGGGGCTGATGTCGCCAAAACTAAACTAATCTAATTTGACAGCACTAAAATTGATGCCATCCTTTTTACCACTTATGGATAAAGGTAGGAGAATAATGTTTTCTGTCTTTGAATAAGGTTTATTTCCAGGCATATGACAGTCTTCACCAGCACCAGTCAGATTTCAAGCAACGAATCGTGCCTGTAGAAGGAGACGTGGCGAAACTGAACCTAGGCATGTCGGAGGAGAACTGGAAGGATATCACAGAAAACGTGAGTGTTTATTAATCGTTCAGCAGTGGTTTGGATCAGTTGAGCTACCTATAGATCGTTTGTAACGATCCTTAGGTGGCTCAACTGGTTCTAATTGTATTTTGTACAGTTATGTAAATCGTTCGTTCGTATGAGCAAGTGGCCAACTCTGGTGACGGAGTTTTTGGGCCGTCTAAAGGCCTCCGTCATGGCTTAACGACTTTAAAAGCCGGGACCGACAATTTAACGTGCCCTCCGAAGCACGGAAGCGCTCAGATGAAAATGCCACTTGCGGTCACCCATCCAAGTAGTGACCGCTCTGAACGTTGCTTAACTTTGACGATCTATTAAGAACGTCTTAGCAAGCTTCGCCACGAGCGTAATGTAAATATGTACCTAGTAGTTTAGTTTCTGTAAATAAATTATTATAGAACAATCGTTCAACTGCTCCCGGCCTATAATAAGCCATAGCTTTTGGGTCTAAAAACTCCGTCATCAAAGTTGGCCACTTGCTCATACTCATAAATCATCTAGTAAAGATGTTCATTCATACATTTCTTTCAGATCTTTAGGCAATTTTTAGATCCTTTTGAACATGTCTAAAGGGGTAGTCAGAGGTATGACTACCCCACCAAAAACCTCCTTTCACGAAGTCGGGTAAAATACTAAATTAATAATGTTTAGGTTACATTGGTGTTCCACGTGGCCGCGACGGTGAAGTTTGATGAGGCCCTCAAGACCGCTGTGAGGACCAACGTCAGAGGAACTGTGGAGGTGCTACGGCTGGCCAAGGAGTGTAGGCTACTCAAGTAAGAAAAATCAAAATCAAAATGTATTTATTCAGTACGATCGTTTATAGACCACTTTGACATGTCACGTTCTTATAACTAGGTGGTATAGTAATGAAAATAAAGTCGAAATTCATATGACACTGAAACTGCGCTCCGCTTCGCTGCTCTTTTGGTGTGAGTTGAGCCTAAGTAACGCGTGACGGTTAGATTAATTTAAGTAAACTCTATCACAGATCATTCGTGTACGTATCAACGGCATACTCCAACGTAACACAAGCACGCAAGGGCAGCGTCATCGAAGAACAGTTTTACCCAACACCGGTGGCGCCGCAAGCGCTCATCGACATTGTGGAGAGTTGCTCTGACGAGAGACTTAGGACGGTCACTGCCAAGTGCGTAATCAACATCAACATCAACACCAACATCAACACCAACATCAACATCAACATCAACATCAACACCAACGTCAACATCAACATCAACATCGACATCAACATCCACATCAACATCAACATCAACATCAACATCAACATCAACATCAACATCAACATCAACATCAACATCAACATCGACATCGACATCAACATCAACATCGACATCAACATCAACATCAACATCAACATCAACATCAACATCAACATCAACATCAACATCAACATCAACATCAACATCAACATCAACATCAACATCAACATCAACATCAACATCAACATTGACATCAACTTTTTAAACTATCATGGTTTTGAACATTTAAGTGTTTATAATGTTCAAAACCTTGATAGTTTAACACGTTACAGGATATTTACCATGATTAGAATATCAAGAAACTCACTTCTCTCCACTTCTTCTTTAATGGCTACTGCGACTTCATCGAGAAACTCATAATCATAAATCTACGAATCATACATAGTTATATCCATTAATCAACATCAACATTGTTTTCAGCTCGAAATGTCTAACAGCTGTTGAATAATTTCAGACTAACAGAAGGATGGCCTAACACATACACGTATACAAAGGCAGTTGCTGAAGAGGCGATACGGACGTACGGAGCTGGTCTTCCGATCAGCATCATCAGACCAGCTATAGGTGAATCTAGCCTTATTTACTCCATGACATCGACCCCTTTTTTAATAGCGATCTCACAATCTAAGGCATAAGGCGTATGATGAAGGTATATTTGACAGTGTCATAATGACCCTGGTGTCATCTTAATTATCTGCGGCCTGACTTAACCCGCTGCTAGATATAGATAGGCCTACGCATGCGCAATGGGCGCTAAATGTGAGGTGAGCCGCTCACTGACAAGGGACGTATGTGTACCTACCTATAGCGCTCGCCAGCAGAATCGCAGAGAGACGTGTTTACAAACTATTTTATTTTGTAGTAATTTGCGCGTACAAGGAGCCGTTACCGGGGTGGATTGATCGTCGTTGTGTCCATGGAACCAGTGGGGTGAGTGGTGATATTATTTTGACGTGTGACGTGTGACGTGTGACGTGTGACGTGTGACGTGTGACGTGTGACGTGTGACGTGTGACGTGTGACGTGTGACGTGTGACGTGTGACGTGTGACGTGTGACGTGTGACGTGTGACGTGTGACGTGTGACGTGTGACGTGTGACGTGTGACGTGTGACGTGTGACGTGTGACGTGTGACGTGTGACGTGTGACGTGTGACGTGTGACGTGTGACGTGTGACGTGTGACGTGTGACGGGTGACGTGTGACGGGTGAAGTGTGACGGGTGACGGGTGACTGGTGACGGGTGACGGGTGACGGGTGAAGTGTGACGGGTGACGGGTGACGGGTGACGGGTGACGGGTGACGGGTGACGGGTGACGTGTGCCGTGTGACGTGTGACGTGTGACGTAAGACGTGTGACGTGTGATGTGTAACCTGTGACGTGTGACGTGTGACGTGTGACGTGTGACGTGTGACGTGTGACGTGTGACGTGTGACGTGCGACGTGTGACGGGTGACTGGTGACGGGTGACGGGTGAAGTGTGACGGGTGACGGGTGACGGGTGACGGGTGACGGGTGACGGGTGACGGGTGACGGGTGACGGGTGACGGGTGACGGGTGACGTGTGCCGTGTGACGTGTGACGTGTGACGTAAGACGTGTGACGTGTGATGTGTAACCTGTGACGTGTGACGTGTGACGTGTGACGTGTGACGTGTGACGTGTGACGTGTGACGTGTGACGTGTGACGTGCGACGTGTGACGTGTGACGAGTGACGTGGGACGAGTAACGGCTGACGCGTGACGTGTGAATAGTGACGTGTGACGTGTGACGGGTGACGCAAAACGTGTGACGTGTGACGGGTGAAGTGTGACGGGTGACGGGTGACGGGTGATGGGTGATGGGTGACGGGTGACGTGTGACATGTGACGTGTGACGTGTGACGTGTGACGTGCGACGTGCGACGGGTGACGCATGACGTGTGACTTGTGACGTGTGACGTGTGACGTGTGACGTGTGACGTGTGACGTGTGACGTGTGACGTGTGACGTGTGACGTGTGACGTGTGACGTGTGACGTGTGGTATGTGACGTGTGACGTGTGACGTGTGACGTGTGACGTGTGACGTGTGACGTGTGACGTGTGACGTGTTACGTGTGACGTGTGACGTGTGACGTGTGACGTGTGACGTGTGACGTGTGACGTATGACGTGTGACGTGTGACGGGTGAAGTGTGACGTGTAACGGGTGACGGGTGACGGGTGACGGGTGACGGGTGACGGGTGACGGGTGACGGGTGACGGGTGACGGGTGACGGGTGACGGGTGACGGGTGACGGGTGACGTGTGACGGAGATGAAAAATTACATATTTTTTTTCAGATCGGTCTAGGCTGTATTATGGGTATTCTTCACGTCATCATTTGTAAAGGTGACGTCACAATAAACCTCATACCGGTAGATTACGTCAACAATATCATCATTGCTGCCGCAAAGGCTGCTAGTACGAGATGGCATGAGGGGAAGAAAGAGATAGTGATATACAACGTCACTAGTGATCGGAGCTTTGTTTGGGGTAAGAGGAAGATGGAAGTAAAACGTAGGTAAACGAATATCATCATCAAGAAATTAATTCTGACGTCATAGGGCTTCCGTAGCTGGGTTGTTAAAGCACTCCAGCTTGAAGAAGATCTTTGTATCATTGTGGGATCGAAACCCTTCAAAATCGAAATTTTGTTTTTATTAAATAGTGTGGTTAATCGTTTATTCTGGTAGGACCTCAAGGATCACTTCAGTTTCATCTTACATGCTAGGTGATTCTAATGCCTGTTCCAACGCGACTCCCTACACCTATAATATTTTCCCTATATTTTCAGCTAATTGTGTGGACAATTTCAACTCAATTCTCAGTAAAATACCATCGCCAAAGATAATTGGCGATTGTTTTGCAATAAAAGTTGCCAGTACATACAGATATTACGCATCGATATTGCTGCTACACTACATACCGGCAACTATTGTTGATGTTTTATGTATTTTAGTGGGGAAAAGACCATGGTAAGTGAAGCATACAATATTAGGGTTACCTATTAATTATCTTTGACGACCTCTTTGGCGCAGACCTAGACATTGAAAAGCAGACAAACCTGAGACAAAAATGTAGAGTTCATACAAACATTTGTCCCGCAGCGGGTATTGAACCCGCAACCTCTGCGTCTCATGCCGGTGCCCCACATGGGCCAACATTAAAATGGCCAATGGCAACGCTCCGTTTACGGTTATTAAACACAAACGGAGCTTGCCATTGGCAATTTTAATGTTGGCCTCAAGTTGAAGCCCATGTGGGGCGGTGGCATCAGGCCTTCGCCCACTGCGCCACAGAGGTCGTCGATTTTTAGTTATAAAGTTTTATTATAAACTAGCTGAGCCCCTCGGTGTTACCCGCGGTGAATAGTTCTCGTTCCCGGGGGAATATTGGGATCAAAGGTAGCCTATATTTTAATCCAGGGTATAAGCAATCCTGGTACCAAATTTCAAACAAATCCGTCCAGCTGTTTGAGCGTGAAAGAGTAACAAACACACTTACATAATTACACACACACAAACTTTCACTTTATAATATTAGTGTGATTTTAATTCTTTTTTTCAGGCTTGTCTCAATGTACAATCGTATACACAAATTATCACAAGTGACGAAATACTTCACACTAAACAATTGGCTATTTATTGACAAAAACACGCAAGAGCTTTATCACGACTTGTCAGAAGTTGACAAAGTTATTTTCAATTTTGACAGAACGAATTTGGATGTACCAAAAATGATGGTGCTCTGGGCAATGGGCCTCAGAAAATATGTGGTTAAAGATGATTTAAAAGGCACGGAAATAGGAAAAAGAAAACAAATTTTATTCAAGATGTTGAACGTAGGCATTTTTCTTGTTTATTTAAATATTTTGTTTTGGTTCATTAAAATATTTATTGGGTTGTTTGAATAAAATGTAAAACAATAAATACAAAATGTTATTTTTATGCAAATAAACATAAGGTGATGTTTTAATAAATTGTGTACAATTTATTGTGTTTTATTCTAAGTTAATCTTAAATTAAAAATATTAAAATACTATACTTAAGTATGTAATCTTATTTATTAACTAATTAGTAGTAGGTTCTTACCTACAAAGTTCGCCGGGTGAGGTATTTTTTATATAAAATAGGTAGGTAAACGATTTTTTATTTTGTGATAATACTTGTTGAATTAAAAAAAATGTCAGAAAACAGTAATATCAAAGTAAAATGATAAAAAAATTTAAGTAGTAGAGGTACATAATAGTACCAAATCTGAGTGTCGCAAAAGCTAAACTAAACTAACCAAAAATGTTGCCATCCTTTTCATAGCGATGGGAATAAAAAGGATGGCATTAATTTTAGTTAGTTTAGTTTAGCGTTTGCGACACTCCGAATTGCCACTAGTATTCTGATATTTTAAGAACCACAAAATAATCCGTAAAGACTAGATATTATAATCCAAAATACAAATCCATAAATACATAAAAACAAGTAATTAACTACACCGTACCAATACTGTTTCCGTATTGCTTTATCAGTATCTTTCAAACCATCTTTCAAAATATACTTCCTCACACCAATACACCAGATTTTGACGAATTCCTGCCAGTCAACAGGTGTCATGTCAAAGTTGAAAATCTTCCTGTCAGTTTCTGACAGTTTATGCTTCAACTTTGACAAGTGCTTGTCATCTAACCTGTGGTAGTTGTTCATGAAGTATGATAGAGATACCGTGAGCTTGAAGATTTTCTTGTACAATTTAGTAAATCTGAAACAAATGAAATGTAGTGAGCGAAGCGAGTCACGGTTTTTTGAGCGAGCGAAGCAAGCTACGGTTTTGATGTGTGTGTTGAAATTGCGGGTTAGTCGCGTACAAAATGTTGGTATGATCTGCAAATATTTGCTTCGAGTCTGAGTGTTTTCTTTAAAAAGCCATAAACATGAATAATTAATTGTAAGCAACTGTTGTTTAGACCATGCAAGTCATGATGGCAGTCAATTTAATTGTTTGCAAATAAAAAAATATAATAATTAAAACAAATGAAATATGGTCACGACTGTATCCCAGGGAGCAGTAGACATTTCTTTCAGATCTTTATGCAATTTTTAGATCCTTTTGAAGATGTCTAAGGGGGTAGTCAGAGGTATTTCCAAAAACATATTTGGTACATGCCCACATCTTGCAGAAGATAAATCTCCATACGTGACCGGTTGCAAGCCCATAGACGCTATTAGAGAGCTAACTGGCAAGAATCTTGCATCGTGTAAACTACTTATAGATAGATAGATTCGTTTATAGATATTTTTGATTATAGTATTAAACCACACTTAGGTTACACTATCTTACTGATAGTTTCGTCTTCGACGTCAAGGGCTTCGTGGCCGAGTAGTAAGGCAGCCCGGCTTAAGGATCGCTTGTATCTCGCGGGTTCGAATCCCATCGAAGCCGTAAAACTTTTAGTAAGATTTTTAATTTAAAAATAGATTCGTTTATTTGCCAGAATATCAGTTACAATCAGATCTTATAGTACTATGGTATAAAATATATTTAGGTAAGTACCTTGGCTCTTTCCCAATCACAAACATACCAGCATCCACAATAAAGGCGGGGATGAAATGAAGGAGTATACTCAGTGTTATAAAAACGAAGTAATATGGCGTCGTGATGACGAAACTTTTCCACACCGCCATTGGAGTGGGACAGAAATGAGCGGCATTAAGTAGATATTGTTCTAGTGTACCTGAAAAATAAGAAAGTGTGTGAAAGAGAAAAAAAATAAGTTATGTGTGAGTCGGACTCGCGAAAGGATCCGTTATTTATCGAGTGAAAAACGGCAAATTACGTTTGCATAATGGGAGCCCCCTTAAATATGGATTAATTAAGATGGACGTTTCGAAAAAGCTATTGAATGGTTTGGCTGAAACTTGGAATACTTAAATGAAAAAATATAATAAAAGTATTGATACCTCATTATAATAATAGCACACGGTATCTAAATCGACGATAATTTTACGTGAGTAATTTCCCGTGTGCTATTATTATAATAGTATTGATACCCTCTACAGCAGTGGTTCTTAACCTTTTAGTCGTGAGGGACCATTTGACAAAATTTATGTCTTGCCATGGACCACCAAGTTTGTAGTAAATGTAAAGAATACTCTTCTAAATGTCGAGAGCGCCCTAGGCAAGCACCTCATCGGCACCTTTTCCACGCCAATACGCGAGCGTAGCGACCAAAATTTTTTAAAGAAAAAAGCAAAGTAGCACATGATTTTGCTTACAGTTGGTTTTTATTCTGTGTGAAACGACCGACGCAAGCGTAGCGAGCAAAATTTTTTTTAAGATAAAAGCAACGTAGCACTTGATTTAGCTTACGTTCGGTTCTTATTCTGTGTGAAACAATGCGAGCGAAGCGAGCAAAATTTTTTTTTTTAATAAAAGCATCGTAGCACTTGATTTTGCTTACGGTCGGTTCTTTTTCCGTGTGAATGAAGCGAGCGTAGCAAGCAAAATTTTTTAAAAATAAAAGCAACGTAGTACTTGATTTTGTTTACGGTCGGTTCTTATTCTGTGTGAAACGATGCGAGCGAAGCGAGCAAAATTTTTTTTAAGATAAAAGTATCGTAGCACTTGATTTTGCTTACGGTCGGTTCTTATTCCGTGTGAACGAAGCGAGCGAAGCGAGCAAAATTTTTTTTAAGATAAAAGCAACGTAGCTCTAGCTTTTGGTTTACGGTCGGTTCTTATTCTGCGATGAGACATAATATAATAAAATAAGTTTTGCGTCGCGACGCCTCTATATTTTTTGTATGAAAGGTACGCGGAAGAGACACTTTTCTGTGTGTCCTTTTGCTAAAGTGCATACTTATAAGACTTTTATAAACTATTTTTTTATGTTTAAAATTCCGGGCGCGGCGCCCCTTGATACCTGGCGCGGTCACGCGCCGAGTGCGGGTCGCGTTGTGTGGACTTGTTGTCACTATTTATTATTTTAATTATTGGGATGGCTCCGCGGACCACTTGGGATGCTTCCAGGGACCACCAGTGGTCCGCGGACCACCGGTTAAGAACCACTGCTCTACAGTATACCTACAAATGAAAAAAAGCTAAGAAAAATCTCGATCATGACACCTATCATATAAAAATCGCATCAAAATCGGTTCTGTCGTTCATTTTAGCATTAAAAAAACGATACGAATAACAAACCCAACATCGGGGGTTCAAATCAACAACATTTTCACAGCCCCAAAAAACATACCCCACAAAATCTTGTTCTCTGAAGACGTAACCATATTATATATAGCCGTCTCCCTCGCCCCCTCGTGCTGTCTCGTTCCCACCTCCCAGCCGGCGACTATGATGGCGTTATTCACGAAATCAACAGGCACTAGGCTGAGGTCTGTTTCTTTAACTGTTTGCATCACGTGGTTTAAACCTAAACCTGAGCCGATTATAATCTGGAAAGTAAAAATTTCACTTTCAAAACTTTCGTGAGTGGGACCGGGCCGAACTTAGGCCCTCCTGGCGGTCGCGCAATATGATCATTTGTTACGAAAGAGCTGAAAAAACATAATTCAACTTTGCCGTTACTTTAAGCTAGGCCCGCTGTTTAAAATGAGCAAGTGGCCAGCTCTGGTGACGGAGTTTTTATTCTGCCTCATTACTTATAGACTTTTTTAAAACAGAAAACACGAAAGCGTTCAGCTGATAACGCCACTTGTGGTCACCCATCCAAGTTGTGCTCTCATCTTTCAGAAACGGTTTAGCAAGCTTCGCCACGAGCGCTTAAGTCTTACCCCAATAAAAATACATTAAGTCTTACCCCACTAGCAGAAAAAGCACAGCTCAAGTCCAGCCAAGCTGGAAATGGTTCCCGGTATGATGAAATTACTGAAAGAAATATGATTATCAATAATTTTACAGAGAAATATGAATAACAATAATTTTACACAGATGGTTACGACCAAACTTGACGGAAATTCGGTAGAGACGAATGTAATGCGGGCACGATACATTGGAGTGTTGGAACGTGTTGGTTCCAACACTCCAATGTGGGGATCGATCTTGGATGGTTACTGAACAGAAACAGAGCATTGCCATTGGCCATTCTATTCGTAGCCAATTTTGGAACCAAGTTGAAGCCAATGTGTGGTGCCCGCATAACTATTAAAGAAAAGAAAAAAACATTGAATTTAGACATTGACTCGGACTGGGGCTTACCAATAGATGGCCTGACGATGCAGACAGGCAGTTCTGATGCAGCAACTCGAACCTGCTCCTCAGCCACGGCCTTCGTGAAGGTATAAGTATTCGGCCAGCCCTTTATCAGCCTGAAAACATACTGAAAGTTACAAATCTATCAAAAATTGTGTGACTACCCTGTCCCTGTCCCTGTCCCTGTCCCTGTCCCTGTCCCTGTCCCTGTCCCTGTCCCTGTCCCTGTCCCTGTCCCTGTCCCTGTCCCTGTCCCTGTCCCTGTCCCTGTCCCTGTCCCTGTCCCTGTCCCTGTCCCTGTCCCTGTCCCTGTCCCTGTCCCTGTCCCTGTCCCTGTCCCTGTCCCTGTCCCTGTCCCTGTCCCTGTCCCTGTCCCTGTCCCTGTCCCTGTCCCTGTCCCTGTCCCTGTCCCTGTCCCTGTCCCTGTCCCTGTCCCTGTCCCTGTCCCTGTCCCTGTCCCTGTCCCTGTCCCTGTCCCTGTCCCTGTCCCTGTCCCTGTCCCTGTCCCTGTCCCTGTCCCTGTCCCTGTCCCTGTCCCTGTCCCTGTCCCTGTCCCTGTCCCTGTCCCTGTCCCTGTCCCTGTCCCTGTCCCTGTCCCTGTCCCTGTCCCTGTCCCTGTCCCTGTCCCTGTCCCCGTCCCTGTCCCTGTCCCTGTCCCTGTCCCTGTCCCTGTCTACTTACGTAGGGGTGATATCATCCAGTCTTCCTCTGTCTATGCTCTCAGCCATGTGGATGAGGGTATCTGGAGGGAGTGGGCTGCTGTGGAAACTCTCCAAGACCTCTCCTCCTCGCGTCTCCGACGTGGCGTGGGAGTAGGCAGTGGATACGTGGACTAGTGCTCTGAAAGAAATACTAAATTAGTATTTTTATTTCTCTACCTAGAAGCTATTTGGAAGCTCTCTTGAATCCTAAGTCTGTAATGTTAGTCTAAAGAATTTGAATTTGAATTTTAATGAATGCTTGGCTTTTCTTTGGCACTCTCTTTTCATAAATACTTTTTAATCCGGCTAAGTCTAAACCTGCC
The DNA here is from genome assembly GCA_963582015.1 of Xanthorhoe designata. NCBI lineage: Eukaryota > Metazoa > Arthropoda > Insecta > Lepidoptera > Geometridae > Xanthorhoe > Xanthorhoe designata. Next base: position 464,553 of record OY757059.1, read on the forward strand.
ACGCGAAGCAGTGGGCGAGTAGAACCTATCATTGTAGTTCTTGTCTCTACTAACTCAGGCCTTTGCAATCTAGATGATTTATACAGTGTCATTCAATGGGACACTCAGTAGTGTATAAAAGTAAAATAGCGAAGTCTGTACTATAAGGCTCAACTCACACTAAAAGAGCATCAAAGAGCAGCGAAGCGGAGCGCAGTTTCAGTGTCATACGAATTTTAACTTTATTTTCATTACTATAAGATAAGATAAGATAAGATAAGATAAATTTTTATTGTAAAACTGTTGAATGGTTACAAGGATGGTAGGTTGTTTATGATAAAAGTACAAACAGTTTGCCCTTTTCGGACGTACAACATTAAAAATAGGTAGGCACTTACAAACTAAAATTCAAACACTCATTTACATTCATCACTGTAAAATTCCTCCAGATCGTAATAAACTTTTGAAATAAGCCAAGTTTTAAGTTTATTGCCGAAAGCATCACCACTCAGCAATTTGAGAGGCAGAGGTAAATTGTTGTAAATTTTAATAGAAGAATAATAAGCACTTTTGTGGAACATAGAATTATTGACCTGAGGAATACTTATATTATATTTATATCTATTTCGGAGGTTGCGTTTACATTTATTATCGAAAAAGTACTCCTGGTTCTTTTTTACAAATAAGCATGTTTCAAGAATATAAATACTAGTGAGCGTTAAAAAATGTTGATGTTGGAAAATACCACGCAAAGAATCAGTGCTTGAAAGGCCGTAAATGGCTCTTATGCATCTTTTTTGACACAAAAAAGTCGATTTAACGTTTACCGAATTTCCCCAAAAGATTACACCATAAGTTAACTGAGGATAAACATAACCATAGTATGCATTTTTTGCTATGCTTTTGGAAGATATATTAGTAAGTACTGAAAGAGCGTAAATGTATTGAGAGAGTTTATTATTAACTTTACTGACGTGTGTCTTCCAGCACAAGTACGAATCAATGGCAACACCCAAAAAATTTGTTTCTTTTGCTTCTTTTATAGAGGTTCCTTTGTTTTTAATTTCAATATTCAAGGGTTTTGTTTTATAATTTTTAAATTGCATAAACAAAGTTTTATCTACATTTACTTTTAAATTGATAGCATCTAACCAGTTAATGACTTTTTCTAGAGTGGAATTAATCTCAGCTTCAAAGCTAAGTAATGATAAATTCAATTTAGCTATAATACTTATTATCGCAGAGAAGGCGCGCGATTCGTATTTTTCGTATGACACTGAAACTGCGATTTGCTTCGCTGCTCTTCGATGCTCTTTCGGTGTGAGTTGAGCCTAATAGGTAAATTAAAATTAAACTCGTTTTACCTGAGTTTTTTACAGGAGCCTGCCAAACTTAGCACTTCCCTTGTCCCTCGTACATTGATGAAGGTGGCTTCTCTTATGCTCTCGTCAAATTTAGTTGTAGCAGCCACGTGGTATATCACATCTACCTGCAGTCAGTACATAACGTCGATTAAAAAAATTAATAACAAAGGTTGCTCTGTAATATCATCACTGAAAACCAGCGCTGTAGTTGCTACCTCAGCTTCTACAGCAAATGCTGAGTGATGACCAATTTGCTTCACTCATTTTCCTACTAATAATTGTACCTGTACCTACTGTAATGTGTGTGAGTGAATGTAAATAAATATTTTTCTATTCTATTCTATTCTATTCTATTCTATTCTAATAGTTTCATTTTGTATAGAAGAGTAGCGAAAACAGAGTTTGGTGGTCACAAAGTGCAACTTCGCTACTCCAAAACTATACAAAATAAAACTAGTACAGAGGTATTAAAAAGCTTATGGTAGGTTTCACAAAAACATTCAGTTTTTTTAAATTTCTTTGTTTAGTAAAATAATTTGTATCTGTGGTAATAGCCTATCAGCCCCCTGATTGTGTGACTTGTCTCGGATTGTATCCAAGTTGTATCAAAGCAAAAATCACAGTAAATCGAGAAAATAACTGTCAGATTTAACGCTGAATATAGTGAGTAATGAGTAACTTACCATTGAGATGTATTAAAGAGTCACAATCTAATAGCTGACAACACTCAAAAAATGTGCGTGCAAATTCAATGTTCTACAATTACATTTGACATTTGAACGTAGACGTTATGTCGTTTGTTTTAATGTTCAATGTCGCTTTTACGCAAAAAAGAAAAACTCTGCGCACTACGTAGCGTGCGCCGAGTTTTGGCGTTTACATTTTATTTGTCTGATTGTGACTCTATAATACATCTCAATGTAACTTACTTATTATTATTACTGTCATATTTGACAGTTGTTTTCGCGATTTCCTGTGATTTTTGCTTTGATGATTTCCGAAACAAGTTACACAATCAGGGGGCAGGTCTGCTTACCTCTTCTGATAGAGTTTTCCAATCCGAATCAGAGATTCCTAGTTGGATATTGGAGATATCTCCTTGCACCGCCACAACCTGGTCTCCAAACCCTGGTTTCATTCTCCTTACTACATCAAATACCTGGAAGATATGTTTGAAAGAAAGAAAAACGTTTATTTTGGTTCGTTCGTTCGTATGAGCAAGTGGCCAACTCTGGTGACGGAGTTTTTAGGCCGCCTACAGGCCTCCGTAATTTATAATGAAATACCTAAGTTTGGTTTCACTATAATATAATACACTTAATAATTGTGCCACTTGTAATAAATTGTTAGCCGTGTTGGCCGAGTGGGATGTACCTCGAATTTCAATCCGAAGGTCGTGGGTTCGAATCCCGGCCGTGCACCGATTTTGCGTTTTCTTACCGGGTCTTTAAGTATCTCCAATAACCTTTCCTGTATAGTCTTCTCTTTCTTCGCTCGAAGCAGCATATACACTCTCTTTATACTGCATGATCTGTAATATCAATCAAGATTATTAAATTAATATTATTGAAATGAAAAACGGTTTTCCAAGCCCTGTCCCAGCAGTAGATCAAAAAAAGCTGAATATGATGATGATGATGATTTGATAAAATATACCTACTGATATTGAGGAAAAACTCTACTTATCACATTACCTGAAGAGTTTTTCCACCAGCTGCTTCCCAATGAACCCTGAGCCTCCTGTGAGGAAGATGGTGGAGGAGGAGTAGAAGCGCTGGACGGCCGAGTCTCCTGGTGCTGATGCTGCTTCGATGGCTTCCAGGTCTGACTTGGCTGCCAGTTCTAACGATGCTGCTGGATCCATTGCTGCTAGGAATTAAAAGACAACATTTTGTTGAGGTGTTATCTTGTTAACTTTACAATTACTTTTACTTTCTTTGACATGCCTTACTTTGTTCGACTGGCTTCCCACTGAAGCTTGACTATTTAGATTATTTTAGATTGTTAAGGGATCGCTTTTAAAAAATAGGTAGGCCCACACCACCAGGTTCTTGCCTGATTATTTCCCTGGTGTAGGGAGTCGCGTTGGAACAGGCATTAGAATCACCTAGCATGTAAAACGAAACTCAAGTGATCCTTGAGGTCCTACAAGAATAAATGATTTTTCTCTCTTTCTTTCTTAAAACTTTTTGCTTATCACAAAAACATGTTTTTTTTAAGCGCCTATACTACCTCAACATTTTGTCTTTGTCTCTCCACGCATCGTCCAGTATGTTTGTCCTGCTCGCACGCTAAATCTTCGCTGGATTTTACGCTCAATTTTATACGTATTTTGTCATTAGAAAACTAAGGATTCTGCTTCTTAGTCAGTTACGTTATTAGACAAAGTTTCATGATCTAATTTAAAGTATTTTTAATAATGATATTAAAGTTTTTTTGGACCTAACTTTACGATTTTTTTCTATCGAGAAATTAAGGAATCGTGTTTTTTAATTTAGAATGCTTTGTATGAATCCTCAACTTTACAGTGACATAATCCACCTACCTACCTCCATACCGAATTGCATCAAAATCAGTCCAGCTGTTACATTATTATTTATATAAATTTCTAAATATAATTTGTTACCTACTTACCTTAATTAATCTATTTAATTACACAACATGATGACACAAAACCTTTAGTAAAACTGTCAGCAATTTTTTGAGATATATATTTGTCAAATGGAAAAGAGTGAGTTTGAATTTAGTTTCAGAGTTCAGTACATCTTTTTTTTAATGTGTAGGGAGTCGCGTTGGAGCAGGCAGTAGAATCACCTAGGTTCAAGGACGTGAGTCATGTCAAAGTGGTGTATATACGATCGTACTGAATAAATACTTACATTTTGATTTTGATTTTTTTGTTTTAATTAAAATTGAATGAAATATGAACGAGACATTCCCAGGTGCGGCAGACATTTTCTTTCAGATCTTTTTAAGATCTCCATCTTTTTAAATTTAAATATAAAAAAAAATCACCTACTTAAACAAATATACCTACGGATGTAACAGGTTTGTAGTGTGTATATGTGTACTATTCAATTTAATAACTTATATTTAATTCACATAATAATGATATAAGTAAGTAAATCAAATAGGTCAGTGAATGAGGCGAAAGAAGTGTGTCAGGATCGTAGCAAGTGGAGATCCGTGGTCTCTGCCTACCCCCATGGGAAAGAGGCGTGATTTTATGTATGTATGTATGTATGTAAATCAAATAGGTACTTAAGTATGTATTAATAATCTAGAAATAATTATATATTATTTGTTATTAGGTATTTATTTAATTTAATTATTACGGTTAACACTAATTATATTAATTAAATATTTGTCATATTATGGAAAAACAATAAGTAGGTAGGTATACATTAACTATTAGAAATAAACTGAAGTCACAATTTAACCTAATAAATAAAAAAAACTTTTACTTACGTGTAAGTACTTAAAAAGTAAGGTCAAGTAATGTAAAAAAAAGTTAAAAGTCGTAAGTAAATAATACGGAACCATAAAAAATGTTTTTAAAATGCGTACTGTCACGGAAATAAATAAATCAATTACAATAAAATATGTCACGTTCTGAAATTCCACGATTAGGCAGTTGTCTGCGGGTTTCCGTCAAAGTGCATAATTATACATTTTTGACACGAAATGTCCATTGATGCACAGCCGGATTCGAACCCACGATCTTCGGATCGAAAGTCGAAGTTTTTATCCACTTAGCCAACACGGCTCAACAAAATATTTAGAACATTGCTAATCGAAACTATCCTACTAATTTTATAACCGCGAAGGTTTAAGTAAGTAAGTATTGATGGATGGATGTTTGTTACTCTTTCACGCGAAAACTACTGTACGGATTTGGCTGAAACTTGAAATATACATAGTTTATGACCGGGAATAAAACATAGGCTACTTTTGATCCCGGTATTCCCACGGAAACGGGAACTACTGCGGATAACACCGCGGGGCGCAGCTAGTACTACAATAGTGGCAATTCAGAGTGTCGCAAAAGCTAAACTAAACTAACTAAAATTAATGCCATCCTTTTTATTCCCATCGCTATGAAAGGGACGGCAACAAATTTGGTTAGTAAAGTTTAGCTTTTGTGATACTCCGAATTGCCCCTAATATTTGCATTAAACTTTTTTTTTTATCAACCTGTCTCGTCCCACTGCTGGGCAAAGGTCTCCCCCAAACTCTTCCAACCGTCTCTATCCTTTGCCGAGTCCCACCATCCTTCGTCAAAGGTGACGAGATTAAACTTACTCGATATAATTTTTCCCCTGATTGTATTTGTACAGCATTAAATGCGATATCATCAGTTAAATATTGACTACGTTTCATTTTAATTGTCAGTATGTAATAGTTAATTAATGTCACGTAAATATTACGATACATCTTTGATAGGAATAGCATGACACTTTATTATTTTATTTTATTAAGCTATTGCATAGCTTCTATCGCGGGCCTTGAGCGTGGAGACCGAATCCAGAAATTCCGTAATGAAAATAACCTAACACCCCCCATGCAATAGCTTTACCGCGGCAGTCTCCGAGTGCCACATGTCTTTTTTTTTAATTTTCGGAAAACTTACAGCTAAAAAAACAAAAGAAAGACTAAATACTAAGGGCTAATTACAAATTTCCACATTTAGATACTTTTCAAATTATTTTCAGGACTACCCCTCTGACTATCCCCCTTAGACATATTTTATTTCATAAAAAATAAATTACATACTTAACTAAATAAGTATAATACTGAAACCATTTGACGACCTCTGTGGCGCAGTGGGCGAAGGCCCGCCTGAGACGCGGAGGTTGCGGGTTCGAATCTCGCCGCGGGACAAATGTTTGTATGTTCTGCAGATATTTGTTCCGGGTCTGGATGTTTTTCTATCTATACTATCACAGATAAAAGAGATACTATGTATGTAGGTATTAACAAAAAAAAATGTATCTAAGTATTATCAGTCATCTGGTTACCATAACACAAGCATTAAATTGCTTAGCTTGGGACTAGATGACGCCGTGTGGACTGTGGAATGTCCAAGGATATTTTATTTATTTATTTATATTTAATCATTATTATACGTATTTTTATATTTATCCTTAATTATTTATTCCTAACAACAATTGTTTGAATTACCTTCGTTCATAGCTTTTATGAATATCAAATTATTTATCCTGTAGTAACTATACCTAAGCCGTGTTGGCCAAGTGGATAAGTACTTCGACTTTCGATCCGAAGGTCGTGAGTTCGAATCCGGCCGTGCATCAATGGTCTTTTCGTGACGAAAAAAATTGATAAGTACCTATGCACTTAAACACAAGCTTTAAACGGTGAAGGAAAACATCGTGAGGAAACCCGCGGCTAGTCAGCCCCACACGTATTGACCATTGCCATTCCTGTGGATATGGCCGGCTAAGCTGAGAGGATGGTTTAGGTGCTGGGCAAGCCTATTCCATCTCAACAATGTCCCAGGCACTACAGTGTCCCGTTAAGTGTAGGCAAAGCTTGCATCCTGACTCTGTATAAATCATCTAGTAAAGATGTAAAGGACTAAGTTATTATAATCAGACAAGTAGCAAAATGTGACCCGTGGTGGCCAAGAGAGAGCTATAGAAGCAGGGGCAGACCATCAGCAGTGGATGGACGATTTAAACAAAATCATTTATTGCTTTAGGCTCAACTCACACCAAAAGAGCATCGAAGAGCAGCGAAGCGGAGCGCAGTTTCAGTGTTATACGAATTTCAACTTTATTATCATTACTATAATACTTATTATCGCACGAGAAATTCGAACGAGTCGCGAGGATGCCCGCGGCGCCGCGGGAATTCCGGCGAATTGGAATACGCGCGCCTTCTCTGCGATAATAAGTATTGTAGTAAAGAAAATAAAGTTGAAATTCGTATGACAGTGAAACTGAGCTCCGCTTCGCTGCTCTTCGCCGCTCTTTTGGTGCGAGTTGAGCTTTAAAGAATAGCTTACAAACATTATCACTACATAGTATAAAACAAAGTCGTTTTCTCTGTCCCTATGTATGCTTAAATCTTTAAAACTACGAAATCTGGGTCCGGCTTCTGGATCCGGCATCCGGCAAATATCCAAATATAGACTCTACATACCTATTATAGGTAGGTACACGGTAATTTTGTGAGATAAGACTCATTGGATAATATTGTTATTTTGTTTTCCTGTTCATTGTTAATGAGACATCATTTGTGCCGTTAAGTGACAAATATATAATAAATAAAGTGTTGAAATAAATTATAAAACATATGCAAACGGCTATTTATCACGAATTTTACCTTTAATCGCCCGACGTTTCGACCGGATTGCACCAGCTGTGGTGTGGAAGACTGTGTTGAAATAAATACCTATTCATGTAAAGATTAAGTGTAAAAATGGTTAATTGGTGCAAATTTTTCTTTACTTATATACTATTGCAAGATGCAACAAACACATGTTTTTCTTCTCAAAGTAAAATTGAGAAAGGTAAGTTTAGAACTAATTTACATACCTCTGACTACACCCTTAGACGTCATCAAAGGTACCACTACCCCTAATGGTCTCATAAAAAAGTTATGAGTATCTGATGAGGATCTCCAAAGTTATGTTCAAAAATGTAGGTAAGTACCTCATCATCATCATGGGCCTTAGACATCTACATGAGATGATTTATGCAGCATCCCATTGGAAATTATTATCTAGTTATTATTACATGCCTTACTTTGTTCGACTGGCTTCCCACTGAAGCTTGACCTATTTAGATTATTTTAGATTGTTAAGAGGCATTTCGCAAAAATCGTTCGGAATCTGCGTTTACGTAACTTTTTGACGTCCTAAATCTCAGTATTGGATGCAATAATTCAATTTCTATTAATAAGGTTTGAAAAATAAACCTTTCTCGTAGTGACAAAATGCATTACATTTTTAATTTTTATCTTGTGTATAAAAATATTAGACCTTTTCGTCCGCCTCCTCCCCGGATAAACGCTCGAAGTGAACTTTTTGAAGGCCTAATTCTCAGTAACTACTACCTTGAAACTGTTAAAATATTTTTTATTATGTGTGGAACATCTTCTTGTCGTGACATAATGCATTTTTTTTTTCATAAGTATCTCCGTTAATCCATAATAAAATTCTAAAGTTCCGCTTTGTTTCTCAAAAAAGATAAATTTTTAAAGCGTTATATTTCTAACAAAACTATAAAATTATAACAAACTATTTATACCAAAGTATACTTCAATCATTTAGGAACACATAAATCAATAAATTAAAATTGTCACCTTTCATGTTCAAAATATATAAATAAAATAAAACTGCTATAAAATGACGCGTTATCGAAATCAGAACTCAGTCGCGCGGCAGCGCTCTTCGAGGCAAGACCTATGTCAAATTCAGCGCCGGCAACTATCTCTTTCTTTTTTACCGGACTCTCGCTCGCACTCGCCAATCGACTGTTGCTATAGTGTGATACACGGCATTTGATACTTTCGAGTAAGTAAAATCAGTATTTGTTTTTTGTCTTTACGAAAATTTTAGTACTTAGATACTCATTTTTTAGGCAATGGGTCGAAAAAAAACAGCTTACCACTGCATAAAAAAAAGGAAGCATCATAATTACTATGCTGCACGTAAAGCCGTACAGGCAAGGTATGTATTGAAAATCTTACTTGAGTTCTTTTTATAATTTATTTTTGTCTTTATAAACGGTTTTATTAACCGACTTCAAAAAAACGGCGGATTCAAATTTTGTGACTGATATTTCACTGATATGAAATATCAGTCTGATCGATCAGATTTTTGGTACACCCCTTTGGTTTATATGACAATAAAATATAGTGAATTTATTAGTATTGTAAATCCAAGATGGCCGCCTCTACAAAATGGCGGACTACGTGTTTGTTCACAGCCCCTCAATATGGGTATCAAATGAAAGGGCTTGACTTGTAGAATGTAGTTCACTATATAAAAAAAATGCAAATCCAATATGGCCGCCTCTACAAAATGGCGGACCACGTGTTTGTTCACAGCCCCTCAATATGGGTATCAAATGAAAGGGCTTGACTTGTAGAATGTAGTTCACTATATAAAAAAAATGCAAATCCAATATGGCCGCCTCTACAAAATGGCGGACCACGTGTTTGTTCACAGCCCCTCAATATGGGTATCAAATGAAAGGGCTTGACTTGTAGAATGTAGTTCACTATATAAAAAAAATGCAAATCCAATATGGCCGCCTCTACAAAATGGCGGACCACGTGTTTGTTCACAGCCCCTCAATATGGGTATCAAATGAAAGGGCTTGACTTGTAGAATGTAGTTCACATTATAAAAATGCAAATCCAATATGGCCGCCTCTACAAAATGGCGGACCACGTGTTTGTTCACAGCCCCTCAATATGGGTATCAAATGAAAGGGCTTGACTTGTAAAATGTAGTTCACTGTATAAAAATGCAAATCCAATATGGCCGCCTCTACAAAATGGCGGACCACGTGTTTGTTCACAGCCCCTCAATATGGGTATCAAATGAAAGGGCTTGACTTGTAAAATGTAGTTCACTGTATAAAAATGCAAATCCAATATGGCCGCCTCTACAAAATGGCGGACCACGTGTTTGTTCACAGCCCCTCAATATGGGTATCAAATGAAAGGGCTTGACTAGTAAAATGCAGTACACTATGAAAAAAAGTAAATCCAATATGGCCGCCAACATTCAATGTCTTAGACTTAGATGTACTAAATTATTTTGTGGCTTTTAGTAAGTATCTAGGTAGGTACATAAAACCGTTACACTGACTTTTATTTTACTTTCTTATATTATTTCATAAAAACAATAATTGTGTATAAAAAAAATTTACAAAATTTCTTAGATGGACAGGCAGAGCCCACGAACAGGGGGATACATCCGAAGAGAGAAAAAAAATTATGAATACTTAGTAATTCATAAATCATGATTTAAGTAATTTGAGCCAACAACGGAAGGTCCAGAACAAGTAGTTCTCGAGATTAAGGCCGTTTGAATTTGTCATCGACACCATTAGCTGTTATTATTATTATTACCTATAGAAAAAGTTAATTTCAATTAATTACACCAGCTATAAGTAAATTAAGTTTAGTAGGTACCTATTCGTTTCCTAGTGTCAATCGTAAGTAAAAACAAATGTATTATTTAAAGTCATAATTCTCACTTTATTAATACAAATAGGCATTTCAAATATACAATTATATAATCTACTTTACATTTTTAATAGTTCCATAAAAAAAGTTGTATCTTAATAATGTACCTAGTTTATTTTTATCATAAACTCGGAAAGGATCAAGATGATTTTTCAGATTATGACGCTACACGCTCACGATATAGAACGCGAGCCGTGCGGCTCACTCGCTGCGGCCTAAAATACCTAAACTTGCACAGCGCGAGACTGAGAGATGGGTCTTAAGGGATCGCTTTTAAAAATAGCTAGGCCCACACCACCAGGTTCTTGCCTGATTCTCTCCCTGGTGTAGGGAGTCGCGTTGGAACAGGCATTAGAATCACCTAGCATGTAAAACGAAACTTAAGTGATCCTTGAGGTCCTACAAGAATAAATGATTTTTTCTTTCTTTCTTATGGTTTACAAAATTGGCACATCCAATTTGGCTAAATTATAATGTAAAAACTTTATTTTTCAGTGATTCAGACCAATCAGCCGAAACCAAAAGAAAACATATTTTACTATACAAATGGGGACACTGTTAAGTTCACTTGTGAAATCTCGAGTGGTGAAATAAGTACAATCTCTTGGAAAGAAGATTTAGGTCAGTAAATCATTGAATACTGTAATTATGTAAATTATAGTCCTTTCTTCTAACTAAGTTGTAATTTCTGTCCTTTTAATACTCGTATTCTAATTGATCTCATTTAGTAACGCCTTAGATTTAATTTTCTGTAATGTTATTCTAAGTTTTAAATAAATAATTGTCTAAGGCTGTGTCCACAGTAGGCAAACTGTTAAGCCTGCAGTCCTTGAGCGTGGGAATTTCTGATTAACACCTACATTGACACTTTCTACTCACACAAGTGCATCCCGAAATTAGCATTTACAACCTGAAGACGAATAAAACTACTTTCGAAGTTTCGCACTAGTTACACATCCATTACGCGTTTGTCGTTGTGAGATGCATATAAATATCACAATAAAACACGCAATGTATTAGCAACACGCGGCCTGCAATTAGTTACCAGCACGGCAAAGGGTTGGGTCACAGTGTATGCTTCTTGGTATCATTTTAAATTTTGAGAAATTGAAGATAATTTGTCAAACCAATGTTCTGTGTTATAATAATAATATGAGAAATGTGCAATAATAGATAAAAAATCGTTTATCAAAATTATTTGTTTACTTATAAGACAATTTAGTACAAACATGGAATAATGTACAGATTAGGACGGCTTCAACTTATTTACAGTAGGTAGGTACTCCGAAACATACCTATTTAATACTTCGATTAAATCCGTCTCGGATCGGAAATGAGACAAAAATACGAACACTCGATATCCACATAAAACTGTTACAACAATTATGTTAAAAATCGATCCCTGGTGTTGCAGGTTTTTTTTATTTATTTATATAAAGTAAAAAAAAAAACTGTTAGTTATAAAAGGGGGGACGGGGACGATGACCATGAGTGACGGGCCTTCACTCTGTAGTGGAATGTCGGTAGTAAGACTGGTTGAATAATCGTAATAAATCGGAAACCCGAACCTTAGATATTTTAGCTGTAATGAACTACGATGGATGCGAACGGCACAGGGCCGATTAGAGTGGCATTTGAGGGAGGAAGCTTATGCCCAGCAGTGGGTTATAATTTGAGCTGCCAATGATGATGATGAATGAATTACCTTGTTGAACCTGTTTTTATTTGTTAATTTTTTTGTTTTTCTCAGTGATAGTCGAGATACAATCAAGGTACTTAAATCATTTTTAACTTTTCTTCCATACCTAATTTTTGTATTTTTTTAAATATCCTTGGATATTCTACACAGCGCCATCTAGTCCTAAGCTAAGCAATTTATTGCTTGTGTTATGGTAACCAGATGACTGATATACTACATAGATACATTTTTTTTTGTAAATACATACATATTATTGTACATAGAAAACACCCAAACTGGAGACAAAATATAATTTGCAAATCATACAAACATTTATCCCGCAGCGGGAATCGAACCCGCAACCTCTGCGTCTCGGGCTTTCACCCACTGCGCCACAGAGGTCCGAGATAATAAATAAAAAAGGTAAAACACAACAATGTTTTGTCTTTGCTACGGTCGGGTAAAAAGATGAGTAGGTGCATTATATGTGGGTGCTTACTGCATTATTTTAATACTTCTTTAATTTCTTTGTGTTTAAAGTAATTTTCTATACGTTTTCCCATATCTCTCTGAAATAGGTAAAAAAATAAGTTACGACATAACTCGTACCTATATAGTTCATTGGTTAGGGTTTGATAATTTATTCAAAAGAAAAAATACTACAAAGTAAAAGTCACGTATCTACCTAGTTCGTCTACTTGCTCGATGAATAGGTACAGATAGTTTCCAACACTCGCAACCCACCCTTTTTCTAGTCCAAAGTAAACAAAAGAAGCTCGGCGAGATCTATGACGGACGTGCGGTCACTTTGGAAACCCAGCGGGTTCTGAATATTTCTGCAGCGTGTATTCTAATAAAAAGACAATTACGTCAGGCACTGCTTCATACTAAAATGTATGGCGGCGGGCAAAAATTTCTGCAAAAAAATTTAATGATGTTTAAGCTCAGATTAATGCTTTTTGGTTTTAATTAGTAAAAAACATTCACGGTGAATGTATTGACTACTATTTTGACTCACGATTTATCAAAAAATATTATCAATAATAACAACAATAATATCATAAATAGTTCAAATAGAAAAGGTCGATTTCGATGTTTTTGATGGATTTTGACGATTTTTTTCTCAAAAATTAAGGATTATTTTAGAATTATCACACGGTGTTAGTGTAGACTCATCTATTGAGAACTCGATTCTTTTTTATTGTCATTCTATGAAGTGATTTCATTAGTTTATTTTTTAAAATGGTAAGTGCCTGTTCGCGCGTTTTTAGAGACGCGCCCCTTAACGGCCGACTGAATGAGCTGCCAATTTGTGGCGAACTGAAATTTGAGTTAGCTGCAAACTTAGATCAATTTTCGCCATATCAACCATATCGCCGCCGCCGACTGAGACAGTCGGCACGCGTAACGCTGCAAACTGCGTAAAGTGAGCGCGAACTAGCAAACTGTGGACACTCCATTTCAAATGAGGAAACCCGCGGCTTGTCAGCCTCACACGTATTGACCATTGTCTTTCCTGTGGATATATCCGGCTGAGAGGATGGTTTGGGTGCTACAAGCCTATTCCATCTCAACAATGTCCCAGGCGTTACAGTGTCCCGTTAAGTGTAGGCAAAGCTTGCCTCCTGACTCTGTATGAATCATCTAGTAAAGATGTAAAGGCCTAAGTTTTTTTTACAGGAAACTTAAGAATATCCGCACCGCCAATAAAAGGCAATCATAACTCCCTATCAGTGACGTTGTACAGTTACGACAACGGTAGTATTTGGTATTGTACTCTCTTCAAAGACGCAGATCTAAAAGAAGAGATTAATGCAATTAGTTTTGTAACACTAGAAGCTACTGCAGGTACCTACTTATGTAAAAACATTTTATTTATTTATTAACAAAGAAACACACAGGAACAAAAAATATCTAAACTTCACCTAAACAACTAAATAAATAAAAGGAACTCTGTATTCTATCCAAATTATTAACTAAAGATAGAAGACAGAGTTCAGGTCACCGACCGCAGGTAGAGTGCCCAAAAGGCTGGCCACGTTACCTCGTTGGATTGCTATACTTATCCTCTGTCCGAGGTAAGCACCAGCCCTTTGGTCATTGGTTTCATCTATTAGCCTCTTGGAAATTTCACGATATAGAAGCCACGCCTCTTGACCCCATGATCCTAAAGTTTATGATCATGGGGTCAGTTTATGATCCTGCTTATACGAACTTACCTTAATTTTTGTATGTTTCAGCAAAGATAAATAACAATCATAACTTCATGCATAATAATCTAGCAGTGACTGCTCAGCCTTCAAGCGAGCATCTGATCGAAGAACCCTGTGAAATCAAAGGTAAAGCATACATAATGTTGGCCGAGCCTACGCCAACGCGAGTGAAGGCGAGCGTACGCAAGTTGATGCAAAGAATGAATGAATGAATGAACGAATGAATGAAACGTTTATTTGGCACAATACAGAGAAAATAAAATTAAAACTTAATTATAAACAAAAAACTTAAGGATACCTAACGGATAACAGTTTGTTTGTTGAACTAGTAATATATCATGGTAAATGAATAGGTAAGAGGTACTGACTTAAGAAATATAACAAAGGTTATTTGTGCTTACTGTGATTATTAACTTATTTCCAGGTAGCTGTTGGTGTTACGTATTGGAAAATGGAAGAATCGTTAGCACAACAACAAACGATTCGAACCTATGTATACAATTCGAGGATGATTCCACTGATGATTATCATATCAAACGCTTAAGAAGTGGAGTTTATGAGAATCAAAATGTCAATAATGAAGATTCTACCACTTCTACTACTCATCTCCCGGTAACATCAGGTACCCACCATTTATACCCGAAGCGCTCATGGCGAAGCCGAGACGTTCTTGATAGATTGTCGAAGTTAAGCAACGTTCTGAGCGGTCACTACTTGGGTGACCGCAAGTGGCATAATCAGCTGAGCGCTTCCGTGCTTCGGAGGGCAGGTTAAATTGTCGGTCTCGACTTTTAAAGTCGTTAAGCCATGACGGAGGCCTCTAGGCGGCCTAAAAACTCCGTCACCAGAGTTAGCCACTCGCTCATACGAACGAATCGTTTTTAACCGACTTTAATAAAGGAGGACATTCTCAGCCGGTTTCACATACGCAGTTCATCTCCAAAATTAACTTATCAATGTGTTCTACATTGATTAGTTAATTTTGGAGATGAAGTTTTATAACAAGCAAAATACAGCAAAACAATCACTTTTGTAAAACTTTACTATTAGGATTATTAAGGGGTCGCTTTTAAACAAAACTAAGCCCACACCACCAGGTTCTTGCCTGATTCTTTCCCTGGTGTAGGGAGTCGCGTTGGAACAGGCATTAGAATCACGAAAGCATGTTACGAAACTGAAGTGATCCTTGAGCTCCTACCGAAATAAACTATTTTGCTTTCTTTCATTATATTCTGTTTTTATTTGATGTTATATCGACAACCGAAATACATCATCTGTGGAAATTTCTACTGAACTATCACGGTATGAGAGATATAGCCAGACGGGGGGACGGACAGCCGAAACTGAAACCGAAACTCATAATGTATTTTTTCAGTAGGTACGATCGTTTATAGACCACTGTGACATGTCACATCCTTAAAACTAGGGGTATCTAATGCCGTCTGATGCCGGGTTCCTATATCCAACTAACGGATGTCCGTAGGTCGGTCGTTATAGCAACGTTGTTATCTGACACAAAATGTATCACACTTTTTGACAGATAACAACGTTCCTATGACGACCTACGGACATCCGTTAGTTGGATATAAGAACCCGGCATTAAGAGTCTTAAGGGTCTTTACCCTTTGGGCACGAAACCCTAAAAAGACTAATAGTAGAACATAGAACCTCTTCCTTTTTGAAGGTAAATAATAAAAATATTTTTGCATATTCCTTTTATTCAGATGGTAATAATGTTGATGAGAATGCCGATATTCCAAAATATAACAAAAATTGGATTGTTGGGACCGGCGCGGCGGCAGTAGTCCTGTTAACAATTACAGTTATTTTAATAATAACAATATTTGTATGCAGGAGACGAAAGAAAAACAAACCGACAACAGAGGGACTCTATGTAAGTAATCACAGAACATATTTTATGAAAAAACAAATAAGCGCAATCTAAGTTAATCATTGTTAATGAGATAGGTACAGCCTGTGACAGACAGACGGACAAACGGACAGCGGCACCTAAAAGCAGGGCAACAAAACATACAACAACGAATCATGTTGGAACAGGGCATTAGAATTAGGACTTTTCACCGTAAAATGTATAATATGCGCTTTAACACGAGCTTTTAATTACGGTGAAGAAAACATCGTGACGAAACCAGTTAGCTCTCTAATAGCGTCGATGGGCTTGCAACCTGTCACATGGTACGATAACTTCTGCAAGATGTGGGCATGTAACAAATATGTAATTGAACTCCGACTACCCTCAGACATCTTCAAAAAGGATCTAAAAATTGTCTAAAAGATCTGAAAGAATGTCTACCGCTCCCTGGGATACAGTCAAATCAAATCAAATTCAAATCAAATTGTTTATTTGTTTCTCTCACAAACATAAATAAAAATATATAATAATTTTAAAAATACTCGTAATAAAATAAATACAGTTAAGTCGTGATCATTTTACATAGATAGATAGATAGATAGATAAACATTTATTCAGCACACACACATACAATAGAAAAAACAATAACAGAGAAGGACACAAGACAGGTATTAAAGGTAGGTAGGTAGGTAGGTACAGATAGAAAAACAAGTACTTAATTAAACCAACATTTTTAGAGGACGGTAGGTACCTAGGTACCTTCCTACACTAAAAAAGAAAAGAAAACAGAAATGAGCCCCTCCCGTGAAGTGCAGTGTGGCTGAAAAGGTCCAATCTCAGCGTAATCTGTAACTGTATGTATTGTTTGTGAGAGAAAATAAATAAATGATTGATTGATTGATTGATTGATTGAATCTTACTTCCAAACACAAACATTTTTATACACATACATAAATACATACATAAAATCACGCCTCTTTCCCATGGGGGTAGGCAGAGAGCACGGATCTCCACTTGCTACGATCCTGACACACCTCTCGCCTTATTCACTCTCATTACATTCTTCATACACGCTCTCCGGTTTATGGTACTTCGGACCTGGCCTTTCTCCAAAATGTCACCAATTTTTATACACACATATTTTTTCATTTCTATATTTCCTGTTTCCAGGCTACTGCAAATGAAGTGACATACGTAGAACTGCAGCTACAAACCACAAGCTCAAGAACTGTTGTTAACAATGGCGTCCCTTATGCTCAGGTCATTGGGTTTCTGAAGAAGAATAAAAAGAAATAGGCTGAAACGACAAACATCCATCCGCGGCTTCGCTCAAGTGGTGCCTGGATTATAAGACCTACTAGCTGCGCTAGATTGTTGAATACCGTGATCAAAAGTAGCCTATGTGTAATTCCCGGTCATAAACTATGTGTAATCCAAGTTTCAGCTAAATCCGTTCAGTAGTTTTCGCGTGAAAGAGTAACAAACATTCATCCATCCATCTTACAAACTATCGCGATTATAATATTAGTAGGAAGGAGTAGGATGTGTTATCCAAAGTTATGTTATTGCAAGTTTCAGCCAAATCTTAGGTTTTGCGTGAAAGAGTAACAAAGTAAGTAAGTACCTATATTTAAAGTAGAATTTCCACGTTTTGGCACGCTATAACGCATTTTGCACTGTGCTAGAAATAATTTAAAATTATTAATTTAATTATTTAGTAATAATACTGCTTTACTAGTATAAGATAGTAAAGCAATGAAATAATAATAATAAATAATAATACTGCTTTACTAGTATAAGATAATTATAGCCTAGATAATTTTAATATTGATGTAAATAGGTTTTAGGTGAATATATTATTGCTTCTTAGCGATAAGGCCGCCCATTGTACATTGTTAGGTACTTAGGTTGTTAATTGTATCTTATTTGAGTGTACAATAAAGAATTTTCATTCATTCATTCATTCATAAATTTTTGTTTTTTTGCTGCGTTAATATTATAGCATACGAGTTTTCACCTCAAAGTGTGGGATCAATTTCTCCATCCCAGAGGTTGCGGGTTCGATCCCCGAAAAGGGACAAATGTTCTGCAGATATTTTGTTCCGGGTTTGAGATCTTAGGTAGGAAGGTACTTATGTAGGGTATTTAAAAATGTATCTATATAATTAGTATAACAGTCATCTGGTTACCATAACACAAGCATTAAGTTGCTTAGCTTGGACCTAGATGATGCTGTGTGAAATGTCCCAGGATATTTATTTATTAATTTTCTATCATAACCTAACCTAATCTTGACTTTCTTCAAACTACTTGACCGATAACTTCATCATGTCAATTGTAATACAACGTCAAACGTCAAAACGTTAAGATAAACATGCCAGAATTGCTTTAAAACTTCTAAATTAGCTAAAATTTCTTGCAAAATGATTCGCAGTCCCTGTGATTCAGCGGGAACCCCTTATCAGGAATCCCTGGCATGAAGCCAGGGTGCCGACTCTTCAGCTCAAAGCAGTTTAGGAAGGTGACACATTGCTTGTTCGACTTGGATGGTACGGTTCTAGGTAAATATACGCTGACGTCTTTAAAGCCCGTCACACACGTAGCTATAATTATATATTTTGCCGTAATATGTCTTGATAAACAATACTATGCAATAATATTATTATAAATATGCGATAATATAAATTACGGTATAAAGCCCGTCACACACGTAGCTATAATATTATATTACTATAAATTATAGCAAGGCATATTACGATATATTTTCTATACAAATATTCAAGTGACCGCGAGTATCCGCAGGTAGTAATGATAGTTGAAGATTACCTCGAGGTGGTCTCATTAAAGTTTATATGTAGGTAATTATAATTTTTCAGATTCTGAAGTTATGTATCATAAAATGATAAAAACAATTTGCGAGAAATATGGAAGGACATACTCAAAAGAATTGGAATTACGGGTAACTATGTAAATGAATATACTTATCTTTTAAACCGACTTCAAAAAATTAGGTTCTATGTTTCACTGTAATTTTTTTTTTGTATGTACTTATGTTCACCGATTACACCGTCAATAGAGTACCGATTTGAAATTATTAATTTTGAATTAATAATAAAATATAATATTTTTGGCAATCAGAAGCACATTTAATTAAAAAAAGAACAATTTATTAACCTAAAAATAAATTACTCAAACAATAGAAAAGATTTGATCACAAATTAATCATAGCAACAAAATAACAAGGTAGGTACTCCCCAAATAACAATAAATCACAATGATACAAATTACGCAAAAGGTTACGTCCGAGCAGGGTGATGGTTCGCAGCAGAATGAGAGAGAATGAGAGCCCGTCCCTAGTTTCGTCCGCTTTTATAGTCATCGCTTCAACGCTGGTGGTGGGGGAATGCTAACACGGCCTCTCCTGACACCCTGGCGTCCTCGTCAGGCTCATCGCTTGTGTGAGGGTCGGTACTGGAAGGGATCCCCGGCTGATCTGCCTCCGATCTCGGTGAATGCCCAGGAGGAACATAATCATCGTCGGGACAGTCTAACTAAATTATCAGATGTGTCTGAAATGATTTCCAACAGTTTAAAACAAGATCAAATATTGAAAATACGCAACATTAGTCATGTTTAGTTTGTGTTAGGTTTAAGTTAGATCAAGTTATTTACACGTAACATCGGTAAAGTAAGGCAACAACAGAAACGTTTCCATGCAAATAAATAATCAACACTGAGTTCTTACACGGTATAGGCTCATGAGTTAGCATACCACTCAGTGACTATTCGATCTAGGTTCGCTTACCAGAAACCCTTTACATATTACACACCGATTATATATGGCAGAGGCACTTGCATAGAAGCAATATAGGTAGCGTACCGACGACACAGGGCAGAGGCACTTGCATGAAAGCAATATAGGTAGCGTACCGACAACACATGGCAGAGGCACTTGCATAGCAGCAATATAGGTAGCGTACCGACCGACACACATGGCAGAGGCACTTGCATAGCAGCAATATAGGTAGCGTACCGACCGACAACACACATGGCAGAGGCACTTGCATAGCAGCAATATAGGTAGCGTACCGACCGACAACACACATGGCAGAGGCACTTGCATAGCAGCAATATAGGTAGCGTACCGACCGACAACACACATGGCAGAGGCACTTGCATAGCAGCAATATAGGTAGCGTACCGACCGACAACACACATGGCAGAGGCACTTGCATAGCAGCAATATAGGTAGCGTACCGACCGACAACACACATGGCAGAGGCACTTGCATAGCAGCAATATAGGTAGCGTACCGACCGACAACACACATGGCAGAGGCACTTGCATAGCAGCAATATAGGTAGCGTACCGACCGACAACACACATGGCAGAGGCACTTGCATAGCAGCAATATAGGTAGCGTACCAACAACACACCTGGCAGAGGCACCCACAGTGAGCAGTGACGCAGCGCGCGCAGAGACCCGTGCAGCGCCGCCTCGTCCGCCGGCAACCACGCGCGCCGACGCCGCATCCTCCGACAGCACCGCCACGCCATGGCACCATGAACTGTGCCGCGGCATATGTAGACTTCACATACGACCTGGACATACACATCAGTTTATATCGCTCATGTCATGAGGCATTATCAAAGGCGTTATCAATAGAAATTTCCAACTACCTTTCGAAAAGAAATTTTAAGCGTGTTCTCAAGCAATCTCATCAAAATAGGCTGCAGAATACAATTTGCTTTACCAATGAGAGAGTTCCGGACCTCAATCATTACCAAAACAACGGCAAACTCGCCTGAAGTTATTATTGAAATCAAAAAGGTAGCTAAAAATGTCTAAGATACAAAACACACACGTTGCCACAGTTTTAACGCTCGCACAACTTTATAGGGACCACGCATGCCATGGTCAAGCTTGCCCGTCGACTGGGCGTACCTGATCACGAATACCAGGTCACCTTCCTGAAAAATACAAGGAGGACGTCTGCCTCGTTAACACGAGTATATCCATTGCTTGCTGCCTGATTTTCGTATAACCGTTCGGCCGTCCTTTACACACTATTAGTTCATTATGATCTGGAAAATGTGCTAGACCATTCCTAGTTCATATGTACATAACACCCTCCCTACTAAGCACATCCGTAGGTACCGATTATAATGGGCGCGTTCATACATCGACTTGAACTAACAGAAGATCAACCTCCAACGAAATACCGTCTAACTCAATCGTAAACGTGACGTATGAGTCAACTTGAGTAACCGATTCACCTACCCCTTTAATCTGGCAATCAATCCAATACTGGGATCGAAGTTCGACACATTAATGTTGAGTGCATCCTATAGCTTCTAGTCGCGATAAAACAGTATCAAAAGACTCACAGTTACTCCGTGGTGGTACCGGCAGCGGCGGTATGGAAGTAGTACGTACGCTTCGCGAACGCTCTACGTACCCGGCTGCTAGGAAGACACTTCAGTATGGCTATCGTCACTGCAGGCCTGGCCGTGACGACGAAGGTGCATAGTTCGGTGACTGCGGGAAAATGGCTCACAGGCATGTCGCCCATGCGAGTACCGATGCGGTAGACAGCCACACGAGCGACTGCGCAACCGCTGGCCACGGGAGCGCTGGCGCGGCAAATCATCGCGCAAGTAGCTGCGCGACCGCCGATCGCGTGAGCGCCGATACGGCGAGCGATCACGTGAATAGCTGCGTGAACGCCGGTCACGACGGCGTTGATGTAGGATTCGCTCAAGCGAGTGGTGCGGGATCGCCGACCACGAGACCTCCTGCCTGTCCAGCGAGCGATCACTCCGCGATCCGGACGAGCGCCGTTGGTGACGTGACCGAGTGCGGCTCGATCTCTTCATCTCTTTACATCACTGTACAACACACGATAACGGTGCACAAACGCACCCTGGTTAAGTAAAAATGTACGAAACAACAAATAAAGAGATCTTATAGAAGTACCCACACTTGATTATTTTTTTGATAAAAACCTTTTTATACGTTTAGAAAAATGCTAAAATTATCAGGATGATAGTGGACAATGAATCCTTTATCCCACGTCTGATTTTGGCAATCAGAAGCACATTTAATTAAAAAAAGAACAATTTATTAACCTAAAAATAAATTACTCAAACAATAGAAAAGATTTGATCACAAATTAATCATAGCAACAAAATAACAAGGTAGGTACTCCCCAAATAACAATAAATCACAATGATACAAATTACGCAAAAGGTTACGTCCGAGCAGGGTGATGGTTCGCAGCAGAATGAGAGAGAATGAGAGCCCGTCCCTAGTTTCGTCCGCTTTTATAGTCATCGCTTCAACGCTGGTGGTGGGGGAATGCTAACAATATATAATAAATAAAATTTGAAATATTAATAAGTAATTACTTAATTATTTTATTTTTTTTAATTTTGAACATTATCTTTTTGAAAGAGTACACTCCCGAAGTGGGGACCACATAATATTAAAAAAAAAATAAGGATCTACTGAGGATCTTCAGAGTTATAAACAGAAATGCACTTCGAGAGTGCAGGAAGTTGCTTTCATCTTACGAAATATATTTATTTATTTCGCTTCGGCGGCCATTGCCGCGGCACGCTCGCTG
Source organism: Xanthorhoe designata (assembly GCA_963582015.1). Lineage (NCBI taxonomy): Eukaryota > Metazoa > Arthropoda > Insecta > Lepidoptera > Geometridae > Xanthorhoe > Xanthorhoe designata. The sequence goes on from OY757059.1 coordinate 487,508, forward strand.
CGCTCGCTCGCCTCGCGCGTTAGTGGTCACTGTTCAAACATAGCCCAACCAACTGATTTCAATCTGGGTGGATGTCATTTTTGATACCAATTCGGCAATGAGGATATGTTAGTACTCGTATCCAAATCAGTTGGGCGAAATAGTTCGGCCATGAAGAATAACCTGATTCTATTGCCTGTTCTGAGAGATAGAAAGAAAAATCATTTATTCTGATAGGACCTCAAGGATCACATCAGTTTCGTCTTACATCGGTGATTCTAACGCGACCCCCTACACCAGGGAGAGAATCGGACAAGAACCTGGTGTGGGCCTAGCTTTTTCAAATTCGAGGTAACTGGTCACATAAATCGTTATTTGTCAGATGTACGGAGAGACAGATCGTGAGATCTGTTTGACAGTGGTTCGAGAGCTGAAGCTCCCGATCTCAGCGGACGAGTTTGAGCTGCAGCTCGATGTGATGGCCAAGAAGATGCTGCCCAGTGCTCCTTTGCAGAAAGGTTATCCTTCTAGATTTCTATTTCCACTAGCTGTCTGCGGCTTCCCACGCGTGGTACTAGTGGCGAAGCTTGCTAAGAATCAGCCTTTTCAATGATTTTCTTAGGGCTAACACAACACTACACTGACACAAGACTGAATTAGACTTTGCACAGACGCTAAGTTAACAACGAAATGCGAAGACAGTCCGAGACGTCTTCACTCATTGGAGATCGGGCAGCGACTGTGACCGATCCCTTCGTTGAGCGATAACAGCTAGACTCTTTCAAAGCGCAGGGTAGATGGCGCTTGCGTTTCGTTTCGTTTTCAACATGCTGTTCATGACCGGATGCGTCTAGTGTTTCCGTGCTTCAGAAGGCACGATAAATTGTCGGTCCCAGCTTTTGAAGTCGTTAAGCCATGACGGAGGCCTTTCGGCGGCCTAAATACTCTGTCACCAGAGTCCACTTAGGTACTCAGGACGTCTGACGATCGGGCGTCTGGTCTCAACGTCTGTAACGCCATTGCCGGAGGAACAAGTCTTTTGACACAAGCTGTGGCATTAACGCCCGTTTACCGTAGTATTTTACTGTCCTCAATACCGAGTCAAGTATCACAAATGTATGAAAATCCAGTGCAGCGCCTCCCCCGGTAACTTCATGAACTAAATATTCCATACATTTAGAATACTTGACACGTGAGCGAGGATAGATTACTATACCACACAAAAACCCCCGGTAACCCTACAGGGGCTGAACGTCTTCTGAAGCACCTCCACGACTACAAGATACCGATGGCTCTGGCCACCAACTCCACGGAGCAAGCTGTCAGGCTGCATGCGACCGCGAGGCCTATGCTGTTCGGCCTGTTCCATCATAAGGTATTACTGTTCGGCCTGTTCCATCATAAGGTATTAATGAGTTATAGCCCTAGTTTTTCTTAAACTTTCGCGATTACAATTCATATCACAGCCATGGTCGTGGGTGGACTGAGCTGGAGTCCACCCGCGACCATGGCTATTGCAACAGCCGAAACGTCGGGACGTAAAGAAATAAGGTAAATAACGCGATAAAACCCCGTGTCCATGTATGAAATAGGACAAATGTTTGTATGTTATACAGATATTTTGTTCCGGGTCTGGATGATTTTCTATCTATAATAGTACTTATGTATTTACAAAAAAAAATGTATCTAAGTAGTAGGTATAACAGTCATCTGGTTATCATAATACAAGCATTAAGTTGCTTAGCTTGGGACTATAATGTGTGGAATGTCCAAGAATATTTATTATTATTATTATTATTTATAGTTACTTAAAGCCCTGTTGGCCGAGTGGGATGTACGAGACCTTGACTTTTGATCCAAAGGTCGAAGGTAAATCTCGGCCGTGTAGATGTTTCATTTCGAAAAATTATATGCGCATAATCACGAGCTGTAGACGGTGAAGGAAAACATCGTGAGGAAACCCGCGGCTAGTCAGCCCCACACGTATTGACCATTGTCTTTCCTGTGGATATGTCCGACAGCTGAGAGGATGGTTTAGGTGTAAGTATTAATAAAGATTTTTCATTCGTTCATTCATCAAGTTTTTTTATTGAGTTTGCATTTGTGCTGCTCCCGGATTTGCCCTGCCTAGCCTCTCATAGTAAGGCTTGGCTGAGGATAAGGGGTGGTTAAGTGACTTTATTGTGAACATTCTGAGAAAACTATAATACTAAAAGCATGCCATTTCTCTCGCTTTGCACACCGAAATCGGTAGAACATGTTGCGGCTATACCCAGTTTTATCATCATATTTACACATGTTTATGGAAAAAAAATATCTTTATCTTTATCTTATTTGGAATAGATTAGCGGAGGAGTACTAGATAATCTGAAACGTTACCTATTGTACCTACTGCACAGGTCAGCGCCACAGATCCAGAGGTAGACAGAGGCAAGCCCAACCCAGATATCTACCTGGTGGCTGCGTCTAGATTTCCAGAAAAACCTAAACCTAAACAAGTAATGCATTGCCATAAATTAATTATAATACTGAGACTTTTTTTGACGACCTCTGGCGTGTGTGAAAGCCCGCCTGAGACGCAGAGGTTGCGGGTTCGATCCCCGCTGCGGGACAAATGTTTGTATGCTCTGCAGATATTTGTTTCGTGTCTGGATGTTTTATATGTATAATATGTATGTATTTACAAAAAAAAATATTTTAATGTAGTAGGTAGTATAATTATCAGTCATCTGGTTACCATAACACAAGCATTAAGTTGCTTAGCTTCGGACTAGATGACGCCGTGTAAATTGTCCAAGGATTCTTATTTATACTATTATCTAATAAATAAATAAAATAAAAATATATATACTGGGAAACTGTTACTAATAGTTACTGACATTCGTTCGTTCGTATGAGCAAGTGGCCAACTCTGGTGACGGAGTTTTTAGGCCGCCTATAGGCCTCCGTCATGGCTTAACGACTTTAAAAGCCGGGACTTATGCCCGTTTTCACCAACAATCCTAAATTTTAAGTGACACCTATCTCATTTTAGGGAACACCTAAGAAATAAATGGTTTTCACCACTCCCAATCCGTCACCTAAAAGCTTTAAGTGTTATCTAAATTTAGGGGGCCGAAATTCGGGGTTACTGTCATTAACCTTACTGTCATTAACAGTTAGGTACTTTATTTTCAGTGTCTGGTGTTTGAAGATTCTGTGGTCGGCGTGGAAGCAGCTAAGAATGCTGGTATGCAGGTATTTATACCAATGATTACAATAAATCGCGTTATCGCGTTATGTTTTTGGGTCATAGCGAATACCACCCTGTTTCACGTTTAAGCAAAGTTGTGATGACTTTCTAGATTTCAGACGCGTTTATCTGCTTTAGAACCTCCGTCATGGCTTAAAACGGGGATGAGAGGGGGGGAGGGAGAGGTGGCAGAGCGTCTCATCATTTACACCACAAGAGCTTCGTAATTTCTAGGTGGTGATGATACCAGATCCTAAACTGGACCGAGAGAAGACGCGTCATGCGACCCTGGTCATCAGGACCCTGCTGGACTTCAAGCCAGAACTCTTCGGTCTACCATCCTTCGATGAAGCCACGCAAGGCAAGAGGAACCGACTGGACTCCGTGGAGCCATAAGCTCAAATCATGTTGTTACAAGTAAATGTTTGCTAAAATAAACAAGTTTTTTTATTCACGTCACCCTCGGAGAAATAACTAGCTCAGCAGACCCTCAATTTGTGTTATGAGATCACCTAGGGATTGTGCAGTGCGTGCTAAGTATCCAGTACTAAATTGGGATTTACAATAGAACAAATTTTTTATGTGAATAAGTGCAGGTACTTAGGTACTTATCTTTTTAGGAAAGAAAGAAAGGAAAATAATTTATTCTTGTAGGACCTCAGGGATCACTTAAGTTCCGTCTTACATGCTAGGTGATTCTAATGCCTGTTCCAACGCGACTCCCTACACCATATACATTCTAATAGATAATTATTTAAACTTGTGTGGGTGCTTTAACCAAATATTATCTTATGCTGATAGTTTCATCTTCGGTGTCAAGGGCTTCGTGGCCGAGTCGTAAGGCAACCCGGCTTAAGGGTGATCGCTTGTATCTCGCGGGTTCGAATCCCGTCGAAGCTGTAAAACTTTTAGTAGGATTTTTCATTTATAATTCTGTAAATCTATATAGGTAATAATATGTGATAATCTCTGTCGAAAACTAACTAAACAAGCCGCCCACATCAGGCCTTTACAATAAATTTATAAATAGCTCAACTAACCCATGTCACTGTTAGTCGGAAACGTGCTAAAATAAGGTCGCATAGTTAATTACTAAAAGTCTACCCATTTTTTTTGTGTTTTTTGTAAATTCCTGAAACACGTGACCAACTATCTCGTATTTATAGTATCTAAACAGAGTTTCAAGCCAATCGCGCCTCCCTTCAATAAGTTTCACTACAAACTTTGACACTGCATTTTACCCTTTTAAAGGGTTTTTTTCGAAAAATACTAAAACACGTATATATTTATTTTGCATTGTTAGTGTTGTAACCGAGTTTCAAGCAAATCGAACTACCCATTAAAAAGTTCCCATACAAACTTTGACACCCCATTTTACCTCTTTTCAGGCGTTTTTTTTTTAATTCCTGAAAAACATGTAAATTTATTTATCATTTACAATATTTATACTGAGTTTGAAGAAAATCGCTTCACGCATTAAAAAGTTGCATACAACGGTTTTCATCCCTTTTCAACCCTTTAGGGGTGGAATTTCGAAAAATCCCTTCTTAGTGCTCACTTTTGTTTTAAAAGGAAGCTACCTTCCAAATTTCAGCTTCATAGCTTCAGCGGTTTGGTCTGTGCGTTGATTGCAGAAAAATGCTTATTGTTTTATATATATTGATGTATTTACAAAAGATAAAGATAAAGATTTATTTATTTGTTCTGAATATGGTTATGTCACAAGCATGTTAGGTACATCATATAGTTCTGCATAGGTATTCAGTCATTGTCATGACATACAAATAGTTAGGTAAGTATATTGTAATTAAAATTCAATTCACAATCATTGGTCATTCATTATTAATATATCTAAGTAGTATATCAGTCATCTGGTTACCATAACACAAGCTTAGCTTAGCTTGGGACTAGATGACGCCGTGTGAAATGTCCAAGGATATTTATTTTTTACCTATTTATTATTATTTATTTAAGTATATTTATTTTCAGATAATCTTAGGAGGCGGTTTGGGGGTGTCGCATGTTATACTCAACAAATCTGATGCAAATTTCGACCTTGTTCCGTGTGATTACGTCAACAATGCGATTATTGTGGCCGGGACAGAAGCAAGTCATCATTCTGGAGGCGACAATACGAAAATATACTACGTCAGCAGCAATATGAGAAATCCAATTAAGCAAGGTGTGTTAAAATACGCACATTTGTGCTAAGCGTTTTTAGACATAGACATAGACATAGACATATCATTTATTTGCTACTAAGCACACAAAATACACACTGAATTACAACAAAAGGTACAAAAATTGCCAGATAATTAAAATAAAAACACAGTTATAATTCTAGTATTTAGGATGGATCTACTTAATAATACATGTCATTGTGTGCTACAGTTTTTCCCTATTGGGATGGCCAATGGCCATGCCGGTAGATCCATAAGCCGTGGTTTTTTGGTTTTAATGATGGTAAGCAATGGATATTTCGTTTCAAAAAACTTAAATGCGCATTAGGTTAAAAAACTCGTGAGGATTAGAAACTTTCATCCATCCAGTTATAGGTGACAGGGACAATGATTGCTAACCCCCGGTTCCTATATCCAACATACGGATGTCCGTAGGTCGGTCGTCATAGCAACGTTGTTTATTCAACACAAAATGTATGAGACTTTTTGACAGATAACAACGTTGCTATGACGACCGACCTACGGACATCCGTACGTTGGTTATTAGAATCCGGGGGTTAGGAAATATCTTGTGTCATATTTTTTTAACAAAATTCCTTTTATACCATACCTACCTAGGTCTAGTGCAGCATATGCTGAGACAGGGACCTTTTTTTTTCCAGTAAAATCAGGGAGGTTATGTGGGAGTCTCCGCCAGAGTGGCGGCATACCCACTAAAAACCTGGGGTGTTCCTACGTCTCGCTTGGGTAGGAGTTACAGGAACGCTTTCGCACACATCCGCAACTCTTACAGCGTTTGCCCTTGCGGGCCCTTCTTACTGGGGCAGGCTGCAAGCCTCTGCTCCCCCTCCGCTTAAGGCACCCAGAAACACTAAGGGCGCCTTCCAGTTCGGGACCTTGTAGCGCGGGTGACAAACCCCCCGATTTGTCACCCGCCGGTCCGTTAGGGCGGCATCCTGGCTAAATAAGCCCGACAGCGCCGGCCTATTCTCCTTTGGATGCTGAGACAGGGGCCTAATTTGACCCCACGCAATACATTTTTTCTTTTTCTTTATTATTATTCTTGTCTGTGTTATGTACCTACTTAAATTTTTTTTTTTTTTTGTATTCTTTGTTACATATTACATTTATTTTTATATATTCTTACGTGTTCTTGGGGTGAATAAATGTCTTTTCTTTCTTTCTTTTCTTTCTTTTACAGGAACAATAACAAATATTTTTAATACGGATGGACGCAAACTCGCAACACCTAAAGCAATATATTATCATTGTAGCATAGAAACTTCGAACAGGACAATATTCTTTATACTAACTTGGTTGCTGCATATGATACCGGCTTATGCCGTCGACTTCGTTTGCCTGATACTGGGGAAAGAACGAAGGTAAAACAAAACAAAATATAAAAAAAACACTTTCCTATTTATAGATTGTGTGCGCACGCACATGCAGTAACCCGTACAGTGCGGCTTGATTATCTAGTCTAGAGGAATAAAAACGTTGGCAGTAGTGGCAATTCGGAGTATCGCAAAAGCTAAACTTAACTAACCAAAAATGTTTCCGTCCCTTTCATAGCGATGGGAATAAAAAGCATGGCATTAATTTTAGTTAGTTTAGTTTAGCTTTTGCGACACTCCGAATTGCTACTAATATGTCGCTAAATCTAAGATAAGTACTTTTACGTTTAAAATATTATGTCAAATATACTGAAAATGTAGTAAAAGCGATCTAGCCACGTAATAACTATCGACCGAAACGAACGATCGTAAATCTATCTCCATAGCAACTTTGTTATACAACACAATTTGTATGGCACTTTTTGACAGATAACAGCTTTGCTGTGGAGATAAGTTTCAGAAAAAGGAAAGCGATAGAAATGACATACCTACGAAAAAACGAAGCATACCTAATCATCAAAGATGGCGGCTTGCCACCAATAACAAGTCGCGATGACAACTGGATGTACTTGTGGTTGGCTGGGAGCCTGGGACAAAACAGGCGACCGGCGTCAGGGAGATAGTTCCTAAAGTAATGTTTATACCAAGTCCATTTATTTATATTGTCAATGATATAAGTAGATCTGCGATCGTTCGTCGGATTTAATATTATTTTCGGCCATTATAGACTTTCTTGAAAGATCGTTGAAGTTTAGCAACGCTCTGAGCGGTCACTACTTGGATGAGTGATCGACAATGTTTCTGTTCAAAAGGATTTTTTACTGGCTAAGGCGACAGACAGAAAAGACGTAAGGCGAAAACGGGGCGCGGACATTTGTCTCTTCCGCGTCCCTTTCATACAAAATGTATAGAAGCGTCACGACGCAAAACATACAGAAGAGACGGGGCGCGGGCGCGACGCTTTTACGTCTGCGCCTTTTGTTCAAAACACGCAGAAGAGACGGGGCGCGGACGTGGCGGGGGCGAGGACGGGGCGCGGGGTGGCATGCGTGACGGCCGGGCGCGTCACGCACGCTCGCACGCTCGCACTGCGTTGCGTCCGCGCCCCGTCTCTTCTATATAATTTCAAAAGTCGCGTCCGTGTCCCGTCTCCGCCCTGTCCGCGCCGCGTCTTCGCCTTAAGTCTTTTCTGTCTGTCCCGCGCCTACGAAGACGGCTTTTGTCGGTATATATATATTACAATACAAAAAGTTTTGAAAATAAAAATATGTTTGATAACTGCTAAATGTACCATTACAAACATTATAATAACATACGCGAATTACTCACGAAAAAATCGACAATTTAGACCACAACCGAGAGTAGGTACTTCCTCTTACCCAGATGAAAATTCTCTGGATGAATCGAAACATTGTTATTTGTGTAGGTTTATTACTGTTTAGTTTTAATTACTTTAGATTTTCTTTTAGATTAAAATGCTTGTTTATATTTTAGTTAATTATTTTAGGTACACCGCCGTCTTATAATCTCACCGTTCCTATCCATCCAAAGGTTGTCTGGAAGAGATCGCTCTAAGCGATAAGACCGCCCATTATACTAATATTAAGTTGTTTTTACTGTAACTGTATATTCCTATTGTTGGTGTAATAAAGAGTTCATTATTATTATTATTATTATTGTAATTTTCTATAAAAAGGACATTTTCTGGTATGCGATAATATCAAATAGGTATAATTTCAGATTTGTGAAAATTTACAAGAAATTCAACAAGATGACGTCTGCTCTGTCTTTCTTTATTCTTAACGATTGGATGTTCGTTGACAAGAACTTGGATGGGCTGTACAGGAATTTATCAAAAACGGATAAAACTTTATTCAATTTTGACATAACGGACATTAATTGGATGGAGTATTCGTTAGTTTGGGTCATTGGTGTTAGGAAGTATATATTAAAAGATGGCTTGACTGGCACGGAAGCTGCTGTAAGAAAACAATTTTGGTTAAAAGTTTTACACTGCTTTATTTCTACTGTCTACTTTTACTGTCTGTTTAAATTGTTTTCTTTATTGTTTTATGTATTTGGTAGTGCGGTCTGTTCTGTTTGTTAATTGAAGCACTAAGCAATATACACTACTTTTTTGTAACTACCAAAAAAATGAACTCTCAGTGTCTGTTACTGATCACGAAATATAGAAATAATTGTACCCAAAATATTAAAAATTCACCAGATTCACCTTTTTATTAAATTGTAAACAAACATAGTAGCTTGGTATTAAATATATATATATTTGCTGTAATTTTATTTTATTTCGAAAATTTAATTTACTATATCTCAACTGTTTTAAAATTGAAACTGTCTGAACTTAGAATGTAATTTTTATTAACAAATGAAATGTAATTTAATCTGTTCTTTCTATAGAAGATAGAACGTAAAAAATTGGTTCTCGTTGTGTAGGTACGTAAAATTTAATAATTATTTGTTTAGGAAGTGTGTATCAATAAACTTATACTAAATAGTATGTGTATAATTTATAATACCCATCTATTTCGTAATATACCTAACATTTATTTACAGAAACTAAACTACTACATGTTTACATTACTGTACAAAATACAAAATAAAATACAATTGTTACAAACGATCTATAAGTAGCTCAATTGATCCAAGCACAAGGCACTGCCACGGAAGCGTGCCCAAGACATTTTTTTTTTTTTTTAAATAAATAAATACCTAAAAATATCATTCCACACAGTGTCATCTAGTCCCAAGCTAAGCAACTTAATGCGTGTGTTATGGTAACCAGATCACTGATTTAAAATACTTAAATACTAAAATTTTTTTTGTAAACACATAGGTAGGTAGGGGAGCGGGGGGCTTGTTGTAACGGGGGCAAGTATTAACAGCTTAATTACTCAGCAGGTATTGAATATTTTGTGTTGAAATTTGCGCTAATTTAGTCCTTATACGGTGGCCTACGACGTGAACACAGTAAGTATCGCGTGGGAGCGCGTAGTGAGTGGTCGTGTGCAGGTGCTCTATTTTTGCCAGGTAATGAAAAAAACTTAAGTTCGTAAAGTTTGATTCTAGGTTACTTGCATTGTCTTTTTGAAATGAGTTTCCATTGGTTTGTGTAGTCAAAATATTCAGCTATCTTATGTTAGTAATTTCTTTTGGCTACATTATACCATTTATTTCCAATAAACAAAAATGTCACAAATATTGCTATGAGGCAAGTTGTAACGAAATCTCGGGGCACGTTGTAACATGCTACAACTTGCCTCTTAATGTTTTTAAACGTAAGTGTATACCTATGCTTGTCGTTATTTACATTTAAAATAGTTTTCTAAATACCTAATTATACAGTATCCCACAGCTGGGCAAAATCCCTACATATTACAGAACTAATAGATTTTATTTTCTTCTGTGTTTTAGGATGAGAATAATAAGCGAATATCGGAAAGGGCTGCTAAGTCGCAAGAGGTCTACGAACTAGCTGCAAGGGAAGTTTCCGAAAATGGAACCAAAAATTCGTCAAGCTGTAAAAATATTGTTATTTTGTCTAAAAAAAACTTATAGAAACTAAGCAATAAGACTCTAAATGTTGATAAAGAAAGACTTGTAACTAATAAACTTACTTGAGCTTTAAACGGTGAAGGAAAACATCGTACGGAAACCCGCGGCTAGTCAGCCACACGAGTACATTGATCATTGTCTTTTCTGTGGATATGGCTGACTTAGCTGAGAGGATAGTTTAGTTGCTGGGCAAGCCTATTCCATCTCAACAATGTCTCAGGCACCACAGTGTCAGTGTCAGTGACACTGCCTCCTGACTCTGTATAAATCATTTAGTAAGGATGTAAAGGCCTGAGTTATTTTTTTGTAACTCATGAGGTAAGTTTGTAAGAAATAATGTTATAACTAGTATGTATCAAACATTATATTTATGTGTGTTAATGTGCATAATTAAAATTAGGTTTAAGACTGTTTACCAAACAATAAATGCCTAAAATCTATAATTATGTTGTTTTAATTATGTTGTTACTACCTACCCCACACCAGTTACAACTTGCCCCAAGAACGGGGCATATTGTAACAAGCGTCTATGTTTGCAAAAAAATTTTTTTTTAAGTAATCGTTATGAAATCCAGCGCAGTTATCATTCTTATGGATAAATGGATATATTTCCTCTACTTTAAAATAACTTCATTATTAGAATACTTGTTATCTTGACTTCCCCATCATAAAAACTAAAAATTGTTACAACTAGCCCCCCGCTCCCCTACGTATAGATAGAAAAACATCCAGACCCGGAACAAATATCTGCAGAGCATGCAAATATTTGTCCCGTGGCGGGGATCGAACCCGCAACCTCTGCGTCTCAGGCGGAACTTCGCGTACTGCGCCACAGAGGTCGTCCAATCCTTTAGATGGGCATCTAACTCGTCTTTCAAACGACGGCGGTCTGCCGCGAAGCCTCCATGCTGCTGACGTTCTCCGCACTAAAATAGTAATAGTATAAGTGTTAGTATGTTCGTTCGTTCGTATGAAGCGCTCAGCTGATAATGCTTCTTGCGGTCACCCATCCAAGTTGTGACCGCTCAGAACTTTGCTTAACTTTGAAGATCTATCAAGAACGTCTTGCTTCAAGCGTCAAGCTTCGCCACGACCGCTTCAACAAATGTAGTATTATGTCAAACACCTGAGTGGGTTCTGTAGGCGTATTATCAGTTTTCGTGTGGTATAGTTAACTATCCTCGCTCACGTGTCAAGTATTCTAAATGTATGGCATTTTTAGTTCATGCAAGTTACCGAGGGGAGGCGCTGCACTGGATTTTCATACATTTGTGATACTTGACACGCTAACGAGGACAGTATCCAATACGGTTAACTCGTGATAGACCGCAGGTAGGTACTACAGGTTTAAATAAACCTATTTTAATTTGTATCTAATTATTTTAATATTTTATCGTATTTTAATACGTAAGCGTTTTGGTTAAATTTTTACAAAATACAATTATTATTGTACCGTAGCCGTGTTGGCCAAGTGGATTAGTACTTCGACTTTCGATCCGAAGGTCGTGGGTTTCGAATCAGGCCGTGCATCAGCTTTTAACGGAGAAGGAAAACATCGTAAGGAAACCAGTTAGCTCTCTAATAGCGTCGATGGGCTTGCAACCTGTCACGTATGGAATATTAACTTCTGCAAGATGTGGGTATGTACCAAATATGTATTTGGACATACCTCTGACTACCTCCTTACCCAGACATCTTCAAAATGATCTATAATTTTCATAAAGATCTGAAAGAAATGTCTACTGCTCCCTGGGATACAGTCGTGATCATATTTTTTTCAATTATTATTATTAGAAGGGTGAGTCCTATTTTAGTCCATTTTAGTCTCTAGGAAGTAAAAAGTATTTTTTTTTAATTTAGATAGGTACCTTACCTATCTACTTCATGTGACTTTAGACAAAAACCAGCCAATAAAAATTAAATTTAATTAACTCAAACAATGCATTTGCAAGTAAAATATCATTCATAAATATTTAAATTATTTGTATAGGTGCTGTACGTCATTATAATTTAATACAATGATACTTAATCAATCAAAGAAAAATATAATGTGCACCATCTTCATTGAACCATTCTATACTTTTTCCGCAAAGGTGGCGCCATTTTGTTTTACTACTATCTTCGACATTAGTTTATATTTGTTAGTCTGTGGCTGTCTGGTTTAAAAAAAAAAGATACCGCGAAATTTTCAGAATTTTTCAAAATGACATCATGTAAATGGTACTTCAACGCGTACTTAGTATACCCACGGTTTCACTGTCACTACAGAAACCACCTTGGGTATATTATGGCTTCGTTTAGTCTCTTGATATAAAATATACTATTATTTTAATTAATAATTTGTTTGTTTGTAATAATTTGTTGCGTTTAATACTACCTATTACAGTATTATGATTAATAAGGTTTTATTTTGTATTAGTAATTTAGTATAAATTTAGCTATTTTTATTTTTAGAAGTATTTTTTATTAAGCTTTTTTTCGCACTTATCCAGTCCATCCAACGGTTGCCTGGAAGAGATCACTTTTAGCGTTAAGGCCGCCCATTGTACTTTTTACTTTATGTCATATCTGTAATTTGTTTTCGTTTGTGTACAATAAAGAGTTTATATTCTATTTAATTACATTCGTGTTTTAACCTAAATAACCTATGCAAATATCGATAAAATTAAACGACAGTTTATTTTATGTATTTGTTTTTACAAGTCATCTTGTGTTGTAATCTATTTTAATCGGAATTCATTAGTTAATTTGATAAATAAAACAATTCGGAACATTACTTCAGTACACTGATTCGAGTTTTTGAGTTTCACGTGAGTACCTAATTTTATTATTATTTACCTAATTTGTACCTAAGTAATTTTATTTATTGAATAATATTTTTTTATTAAATAATTTTGTCGATAAAAATGAAATATGATCGACGATCCCAAGAGACTCAAGAATATAAGATATACTTTCAGATCTTTTAGACATTCTTAGATCATTCGAAGATGTCCAATGGGGTAGTCAGAGGCATGCCCAAATACGCTTTGGTACATATGCCCACATTTTGCAGAATTTAACATTCCGTACGTGATAGGTGAAAGAAAGAAAGAAAGAAAAATCGTTTACTTCGGTAGGAGCTCAAGGATCACTTCAGTTTCGTCTTACATGCTAGGTGATTCTAATGCCTGTTCCAACGCGACTCCATACACCAGGGAAAGAATCAGGCAAGAACCTGGTGGTGTGGGCCTAGCTTTTTTTAAAAGCGATCCCTTAACAATCTAAATAGTCAAGCTTCAGTGGGAAGACAAAGCAAGTAAAAGTAGTTTTAAAATAATCAAGATTATTAACACCTCAACAAAATGTTGTCTGGCATCACACGCTACACTTGGCTGACTTTAAGTGGTACCTACTTATCTAGTTATTGTTTAGCATATATGGTTGCAAACCCATCGACGCTACTAGAAAGCTAACTGGTTTCCTCACGATGTTTTCTGCAGTAATTTATTACTTATGAGTTGACAAAAGATAGGAGTGAGTGGAAGAAGAAAACATGTGCCGACCCCACCTAGCGTGGGATAAGGGCAGGAGAATGATGATGATGTTTTCAGCATTATGTAATTCCTTGTTCGTTCGTTCGTATGAACAAGTGGCCAACTCTGGTGACGGAGTTTTTATGCCGCCTTATGGCCTCCGTCGTGGCTTTTTGACTTTAAAAGCCGGGACCGACAATTTACGTGCCCTCCGAAGCACGGAAGCGCTCAGATATTAATGCCATTTGCGGTCACAATTCACAAAATCACAAATCAATTCCTTGTACAGAATGGCCATGGATCCGGCGCTGGCGATCGAGATGTCTGGCATGACCCAGCACAGGGTGGTGCTGGAGACCATACTGAAGGGAGACTCTGACATCCAGCAGTTCTACTCCAACTGCACCGTCTTCATCACCGGCGGAACTGGGTTCCTTGGAAAGCAGCTCATTGAGAAACTATTCAGGTATATCTAAGTCAGAAATGAAATATATCCCCGTATTTGCGGAATCCGCGTAAAAAATAAATGTAATGGAAAATAGCGCGAGATCTATTCAGATCTTTAGGCAGTTTTAGATTCTATCGTTCGTTCGTTCGTATGAGCAAGTGGCCAACTCTGGAGACGGAGTTTTCAGGCCGCCTAAAGGCCTCCATCATGGCCAACTTTAAAAGCCGGGACCGACAATTTAACGTGCCCTCCGAAGCACGGAAGCGCTCAACTGATAATGCCACTTGCGGTCACCCATCCAAGTAGAAACCGCTCAGAACGTTGCTTAACTTCGACGATCTATCAAGAACGTCTTAGCAAGCTTCGCCACGTGTGCTTAGAGGAAAAATCAGGACAATCGATAAATTTATTGCATGACAGGAACAGTGCGCGTTGAAGTTTTTTGTTTGCTACGAAAGCACCGTAGCACCCTCTACGCTAAGTTCTACGAAAAATGTCAAATCAATTTTGAGAAGTATGCCAATGGGATAGGGTAAGTGTACGTATGCTGAAAATATGAATAAAACAATCCTTTACGATGCCAAAAAAATTCAAATAAAAAGCTACCTATTTTTATTTATTTTTCGTAAATGTCCATCCACTCAAATGTCGAACCGCACAAATAGAACTTCGATCATATTTCGCGTTTAAACCAATTAAGTTTTTAGGTATACCTAGTTGCCAACTCTGGTGATGATTTTTTTTGGCCACCTAAAGACCTCCGTCATGGCTTTGGTCATGGCTTAACGGCCGTAAAGTCAGGGCCAACAATAACGTGCCCTCCGCACAGAAGCGCTCAGCTGTTCATTTGTATTTGTTTTTTCTAGAGCATGCAACATTTCCAAGATTTATGTTTTGACCCGATCAAAAAAAGGAAAAATATTGAAAGAGAGAGTTCACGAGATGCTACAAGACCCTGTAAGTATTGCCATTTTTCAAACAAGAAGTCACTTCACGATTTAAAATTTGGAATTATTCTTCAAATCAATAATGTATAACTAAGGTACCTTACCTACCTACATACACAAACAAAACTAATTTCCCGACATTTTTCAAAATTCAGGAGTAGCGAAGTTGCACTTGGTGGCCACCAAAATCTGTTTTCGCTACTCCTCCTAAACTATTGAAAATGAAACTATTACAGAGGTATTAAAAAAAACCTTATGATCACAAACTGAACATTCAGTTTTTAAAATTCCTTTGTTCAACATAATAATCAAATAAACCTTCAATTGTTTTTTTAATTTAACTTCTTCTTGGTATCAATAACTCACAATTTACGTTCCAGGTTTTCGAAACAGTGCGGACTCTGAAACCAGATTTTCAATCAAAACTGGTACCTCTAGCTGGAGATGTGCAGGAGATCAGGCTGGGGCTGGCTGATGAGGACTGGAAGATCATTACTGAGGAGGTGATACAAGCCTTATAACTTCTATAATGAGCCGTGTTGGCCGAGTGGGATGTACTTTCGATCCGAAGGTCGTGGGTTCGAATCTAATGCATCAATAGATTTTTCGTTTCGAAAAATTGATATGGGCATCAACACGAGCCCTAAACGGTGAAGGAAAACATTGTGGAAACCCGCGGCATAGGCACCCACACACGTATTGATGGTTCTTTGTCATTTGGTCACAATTGTAAATTACTAGCTGCACCCGCGGCGTTACCCGCGGTGAATAGTTCCCGTTTCCGTGGGAATACCGGGATCAAAAGTAGAATAGAATAGAATAGAATAAACGTTTATTTGGTAACAAAAACACAGAAGTAAGTAGGTACAGACAAATAAAGACACAATACACAAAGAAACAGAAGGAAATTAGCCTATTTTTAATCTAGGGTATAAGGAATGGTACCAAATTTCATTCAAATCCGTCCAGCCGTTTGAGCGTGAAAGAGTAACAAACACACTTACACAAACATACATTTTCACCTTTATAATTAGTGTGATTAATAGCAGAGTCAATACAGTTCAAATTAAACAAACAGTTATAATAAATGACGACCTCTGTGGCGCAGTGGGCGAAGGCTTGACTAAGACGCGGAGGTTGCGGGTTCGATTTCCGCTGCGGGACAAATGTTTGCATGTTCTGCAATATTTATTCCGGGTCTGGTCAATCTATAATATGTGGCAAAAGTACGAGAAAGATGGAAAACATTGGGGGAGTCCTTTGCCCAGCAGTGGGAAAATATAGGTTAGAAAAAAAAATGTATAAATGTATCTAAGTATTATATCAGTCATCTGGTTACCATAACACAAGCATTAAGTTGCTTAGCTTGGGACTAGATGACGCCGTGTGAAATGTCCAAGAATATTTCTTTTATTTATTTATTTAATAAATTAGGTGGATGTGGTCTACCACCTGGCAGCGACCACCAGGTTCGATGAGACGCTGCGTGTGGCTACGATGCTCAACGTACGGGGGACCAGGGAGGTCATGCTGCTAGCCAGGGACTGTAAAAAACTCAAGTAAGTATACTTATTTACTTATTATTAGGATAAAAGTAAGTTCGTATGAGCAAGTGGCCAACTCATTGAATAACATGAATTCACCAATATAAATGAAAAATCTTACCAAAAGTTTTATGGCTTCGACGGGATTCGAACCCGCGAGATACAAGCGATCACCCTTAAGCTGGGTTGCCTCACTCGGCCACGAATCCCTAGACGCCGAAGACAAAACTATCAGTAAGATGATATTTCGGTTTCATGAATAATGAAATACCTAAGTGTGGTATAACACTATAATAAATATATAAACTATGAATATTCACCAAGACACCTTCTTCCAGGTCTTTCGTCCACGTATCAACAGCCTACACGCAGGCAGTGTCTACTCGCACAGACCAGGAGGTTTACGAGGAGTTTGTGCCCAGTCCCATCCCTCCAGACACCCTGATCTCCATGGCTGAGAAGATGGATGAGGCCAGGTTTAACGGCATCTCTACCAGGTACACCTATAAAACAAAATCTTAAAAGCTTTACTTTACTTACTTCTTTAAAAATATATAAATGAAAAATCTTACGAAAAGTTACGACTTCGACGGGATTCGAACCCGCGTTTAAACTATGCATTAGTCAAGTTTTGACAATGTAATGGCGACAGCACGTTAATCTGATGATGGAATCAGGAATAGATAGAAAAACACCCAGACCCGGAACAAATATCTGTAGAACATACAAACATTTGTCCCGCGGCGGGGATCGAACCCGCAACCTCCGCGTCTCAGTCGGACCTTCGCCCACTGCGCTAGAGAGGTCGTCAATATCCTTGGGCTCATTTGACAATGTAACTCAATCTTACGTGATCTTACGCAACACAAGTTGGAAAACATTTTTAATTATCTTTTTAATTATTTTTCTAGCTTAGTCAAAGACTGGCCTAATACCTACACCTTCACCAAAGCCGTGTCTGAGGAAATAGTTCGTTCCATGAGCGATGGTCTACCGATATGCATTGTGAGACCTGGGATAGGTAAGATTGTCATTTAAACTATAGCTGTAATAGAGTAGAATAGAATAGAAAAACATTTATTTACACCACACACAATACTAGCTTACTCGCCCGCAGCTTCGCTCACGTGGTACCTACCTTGATAAAATATAGCCTATGTTTATTCCGAAAGTCCATGCTACAAATCGGTGTTAAAATTTTCAAAATCGAATAAGTAGTTTCGGAGAAAACCCCAAACATACAAACCAACTTTACCTCTTTATAATATTGGTATAGAAGTATAGATATAGACTCAACCGACGGTCAGCGCGTGCCGTACGCGCTGACACTATGTCGTTTAAGCGCTTGTGGTTAAGCAACGGTCTGTGTTTTCTTAATTCGGATGGGAGACCGCAAGGCGGGCTGCGACCCCTTCGGACAGACAAAATTTATTTGAGGTGTTAGTAACTTGTTAATTTTAGGTACTTGCTTTGACATGCCTTACTTTGGCCTTACTTTGACTGGCTTCCCACTGAAGCTTGACTATTTAGATTGTTAAGAGATCGCTTTTAAAAAGATAAGCCCTCACCACTAGATTCTTGCTTGTCTCTCTCCCTGGTGAAGTGAGTCGCGAACAGGCATAAGAATCACCTAGCATGTAAGACGAAGTTGAAGTGATCCTTGAGGTCCTACCGAAAAAACGATTTTTCTTTCTTTTTTTCTTTCGAATCGAGGTGCATCCACTCGGCCAACCTCTCTCTCTTACGTTCGTTCGTTCGTTTGAGCAAGTGGCCAACTCTGGTGACGGAGTTTTGAGGCCGCCTAAAGGCCTCCGTCATGACTTAACGACTTTAAGAGCCGGGACCGACAATTTAACGTACCCTCCGAAGCACGGAACCTAGTACCCTTCTCTCTCATTGACATGGCTTTAAAGTTAGGTGCAATTGATATTGTTTCTGTATGTTTCAGTTATCAATGCATACAGGGAACCCTCCCCAGGTTGGTTGGACATGAGCTGCGCATACGGAGTTAGTGGTGTAAGTAATGATTCATTTCGCGGAGGTTGCGGGTTCGATTCCCGCTACGAGACAAATGTTTGTATGTTCTACAGATATTTGTTCCGGGTCTGGATGTTTTTCTATCTATAATATGTATGTATTTACAAAAAGAAATGTATCTAAGTAGTATATCAGCCATCTGGTTACCATAACACAAGCATTAAGTTGCTTAGCTTGGGACTAGATGATGCCGTGTAAAATGTCTAACGATATTTATTATTTTTAAAATACTTCAAAAATTAGGTTTTAATAATTCGTTTATTTTCAGATAGCACTGATCCATATTTCTATTAGTTTATAGACTATAGTATCATAACATAAGTAATATGCAATATAATAATAATAATAATAAATGTACCTGGACATTCCACACAGCGACATCTAGTCCCAGCTAAGCAATTTAATGCTTGTGTTATGGTAACCAGATGACTGATATATACTACTTATATACATTTTTTTTGTAAATACATACATATTATACATAGAAAACACCCAGACTCGAGACAAATATTTGCAAATCATACAAACATTTCTAGATGTATGGTCGTATTCATAAATTTTTATAAAAAAAAATTGTCACTCTTATGTCAATGAAAAGAGATAGCAATAGATTTAATATCCGTTTTAGCTATAGTAGGTTTACTAAACCAATATTCATAAGGGGGTCAATCTTTATAATTAGTTCTCGCGTTCCCGTGGCAGAACCGTGGGGGTCCCGTGGGGATCAAAAGTAATAAAAACCTGTAATTTAATCCAGGACCTACGAAATTCTGGTACCAAATTACATTCAAATCTGTTACAGCTATTTAAGCGTGAAAGAGTAATAAACAAATAAGTTTAATTTAATAATAAAAAGTAATAAAAAATTATAATGTTATAGAATAGGATAGGATTCAAAATAAATAAATATCCTTGGACATTTCACACGGCGTCATCTAGTCCCAAGCTAAGCAACTTAATGCTTGTGTTATGGTAACCAGATGACTGATATAATACTTAAGATATTTTTTTTTGTAAATACATACATTATTATAGAGAGAAAAACACCCAGACCCGGAACAAATATCTGCAAAACATGCAAATATGTGTCCCGTGGCGGGGATCGGACCCGCAACCTCCGCGTCTCAGGCGGGCCTTCGCCCACTGCGCCACAGAGGTCGATTATAGGATAGGATAAAGGATAAGATATATGGTGATATGAGATTGTGATCTACTTAAAGTAACATCTTTCAGATACTCCTGGGAATTGGTTTAGGAGTTCTCCACATTATGATACACAAGGAAGATAACATATCAGGCCTAGTGCCTTGCGATTACGTGAACAACACTATAATAGCAGCGGGGAGAGAAGCGAGCCGCAGCGCAGGCGCAGACGAGACTAAGATCTACACAGTTAGCAGTACCAAACGGAACCCAGTGACAAATGGTTTGTTAACCTCCATCATCGTTGTCGTGCATGGGTGACTGCAAGTCGCATTATCAGCTGAGCGCTTCCGTGCTTCGAAAGGCACTTTAAATTGTCAGTCAGACATCCGATACTTACTTACTTTAGTGACCCACTGCTGGGCATAAACCTTCTTTCCTCACCGCCAAACCACTCTATCCTGAGCCTTTTGCATCCAGGTCTTAAGCCTGCAATACATGTTGGCCGAGCGTAGGCGAGTGAACGCCAATACCAACGTATGGACAGCATATTTGCCTTGCCTTGCATGCAATCGAAAAAGAAAAAAGAAAGAAAATAAGTTTATTCAGCTAAAAATTTTATAACTAACAAAGATAAAAAAACTAAATTGAAACTAAAAAAGAAATAAAAAAAAATATTAGCTGAAACGGCAACAACTCAGCCTATTTGCCTAGATCCAATCGCTAGTTATCACTCGCCTACTGGCCGAGTCCAGGCAAGCGTCAACGTGTAGAGAGTTTATTTGTCATGCTGGCACCACACATGGGCTTCAACTTGGGGCCAACATGAAAATGGTCAATGGCAATGCTCCGTTTGTGTCTAATAACCATAAACGGAGCATTGCCATTGGCCATTTTAATGTAGCGAGGAGTCGCTCGCGTCCACTCGCCACCACTCGTCTCCTTGTCTTTGCATCAATTTGCCTACGCTCGCCTTCGCTCGCGTTGGCATAGGCTCGCCCAGCATGTGTACGGTTGCACTAGAAGCAATTCTGGATGTCGCCAAAACTTAACTAAACTAATTTGACAGCACTAAAAATGTTGCCGTCCCTTTAATAACGATCGAAATAAAAAGGATGGCATCAATTTTAGTGCTGTCAAATTCGTTTAGTTAGGTAGGCGACATCCAGAATTGCCACTACTGTCTTTGCTTATTGTAATATTTTTTTCAGGGTATTTTCCAAAATTATTCAGATCTAACGAAAAACGTTTAGTTAGTCCTAAGGCGATATATTACAATTATGGTTTCGAGACAAGCAGCCAAACAGTTTTTACGCTCCTCACCTGGTTTCTCCATTTCATACCGGCTTACGCCGTCGACTTCATCTGTCTTCTGTTCGGACAAAAACGCAGGTAAATAGACCTTTTACATCTTTACGATTACCAAAGACCTGGGACATTGTTGAGATGGAGGCTTGTAGCACCTCTCAGCTGCCGGACATACCTATCCACAGGAAAGACAATGGTCAATACGTGTGGGGCTGACTAGCCGCGGGTTTCCTCACGATGTTTTCCTTCACCGTTCAGAGCTGTTTGTGTAGTAGGTATTTTCGAGAACTGTGCCCATAAAATTACGCCGTTTTCGGACAAAAACAAACCTGGATGTGATAAATGTGATAGATAAATAAAACAAATTTCTGACAGTGCCATTATTACCTACTAGTAACATCTGCCGCAACTGTCCTTAATCTTATTTAAATGTTCTTTTTTCAGATTAGTAAAAATATACTCTAAAATTTACAAAATGGTGAACACTCTATCATACTTTACGTTAAACTCTTGGATTTTCGACGACAAAAATACTGAAAATCTCTACAAAGGATTATCCAAAACTGATAAATTAATATTTAATTTTAATCTGATGGATATTAATTGGGAAGAATTAACTTTAATTTGGTGCATCGGTATCAGGAAGTATATTATCAAAGATGAATTAAGAGATACAGACAAAGCAGTTAAAAGACAGTTTTGGTTTAAAATACTGCATTACGTTTTAACAGCACTGTATTTTTACTGTGTATGGAAAGTGTTATGTATGACGTTCTTTGTGGCAAGCTGCGGGTTTAGCTTGTTCACATATTATAGTTGTGAAAAAGTTTAACTGTTTTTCGACGGCGACTTTTTATGCTGAGACCGATTCTATTGGGTCCACACCTACGCCAGACGCTTATGGCTACTCAATGTTGAACGGGGACAGTTTCTAAATTAGCTGTACCTACTTACCTACACTTTTAAATCTACTGTCTGTCTCCCTTCCTGTTTTTTATATTGTAATGTTCGTCTGTGCTCTGTGTTCTCCAAATAAATGTTATATCTATCTATCTATCTATCTATCTGTTTACTGATGCACAGTAAGCGCAATCTTGACCGGAGTGAAGATAGTTACTGCGATTTGCGTCGCAGTTGTACGAAATATGACGACCTCTGTGGCGCAGTGGGCGAAAGCCCGCCTGAGACGCAGAGGTTGCGGGTTCGATCCCCGCTGCGGGACAAATGTTTGCATGATCTGCAAATATTTGTTTCGTGTCTGGGTGTTTTCTATGTATAATATGTATGTATTTACAAAAAAAAAATGTATCTATGTAGTTTATCAGTCATCTGGTTACCATAACACAAGCATTAAATTGCTTAGCTTGGGACTAGATGACGCCGTGTGAGATGTCCAAGGATATTTATTTATTATTTATTTATTTAATATCAATCTCTGTTTTACGTGCTGTCGATATTAATATGTCTGTTTAGCACTTTCGTAACGACTGTTCGTAATGCGCGAGCGCATGGAGGGCCTATGTTCGGCCCGGTCTTATTGTGCTTACTTTTAATTCTTTAACTGTAATTATTGCTCGAATTTCTTTTTATGTTTGAAATAAACTT
The DNA here is from genome assembly GCA_963582015.1 of Xanthorhoe designata. Classification (NCBI taxonomy): domain Eukaryota; kingdom Metazoa; phylum Arthropoda; class Insecta; order Lepidoptera; family Geometridae; genus Xanthorhoe; species Xanthorhoe designata. The sequence goes on from OY757059.1 coordinate 510,413, forward strand.
CCGAGATAGTCCCATTAAAAAAACTTTGAGCATCTGCTGAGGATCTTAGAAGTTATAAAATAGCTGTAAGCGAAATAGAAGTCGGTTTTATTTATTTGTTTAGTTTTAATTTTGGCAGTTGTTAAACTATACTTACCAATTTATTTATTTATTTATTAGATCACTTATAGGTCGGGCCACGTAAAAAGAGCGCGGTCGAGGAAGTAGCGGGGGTATGTTTGCGCCTGTGTTCACTCGCTGACGAACCAATAGCACTCGCTAAATCAATGGTATGAAGTGCGCCGCAACACCTCTCCACCAATCATCGACCACGGAGCAGTTTGACAGCCAGCGCTCTTTTTACGTGGCGCTACCTATACGTAATGTATGTCATGTATTTACGAAATAAGAAGTTATGTATTAATATCTGTTTCTTTTATTTTAGAGCTTAGTACGCATCGCATCCATTTCCGCCTATAGTTTCCCGAAACTTAAATGTTTCTGGTAGAAACTCTTCTAAGCTCCCCTTTCTGATGTGTTTTTGTTTGCCCTAAATAAAAATGCTAAAAATCTAACAACCCGTTAAAAAGTTCCAATACTAACTTGAACATAATCTCGTACCCCTTTTGAAGGGTAGTTTTTAATAAATTATTACAAGGTTATTTTATTTTGTAATGTCAAAATCCCCTTGATCATATAATTTCTGCTTTAAAGGGGACTGTGACACTAAAATTCCCAAAATCCCCTAGGGGATTTTGACACTAATCCCTGCCAAATTAGTCCGAAAGTTGGAGTAATATTATGAAAACGCCGGCTCCGGCGCGTAAGCCAGACTGCAAGCAATTTATGAATGAATATAGGTACTGGTAGGTACCTACGTGAAATTAATGTATACCTAGGTAATAAATTATTTTGTGTTATGGGATTAAAAAAAATACTTCAGTAAGTAATTCTTTATTTTAGGTTTTTTTCTTCTTAAATGTGATCATCAGACACTGAGAGCACTGGTTTTTTGGTAGTTACAAAACAGTGGTGTATATCGTATACTTAAATAAATAAATTATAAATTAATATAAAATAAATAAAAAAATAAAAAAACCTTTATTTGATCCTGCTACTTAAGTACATTGTTTCTTAACTTAGGTATTATGTTATTATATCTCTAACACTATGTTTGATTATTAGCAAGGTCCCCAGGTTGGGAGAAGGTGTAGGCACCATCTTAAACATATTTAAGAAATCTGCTGCTAGATTTCTTCGTTCATCGAGTTTTTAATTAAAGTCCATTTTGTAAAATTAAAAAAAAAACCTCCTTTTTTTGAAGTCGGTTAAAAATACCAGCGGTCATATTTACGCAATAATGCAAAAATATATTATTTCATAAAACATAGATTCTGATTAAAAACTCGATGCACTTACAATCGGATCTTAGTCTAAAATTTATGGTGTAGGTATTATGTTATAAGTACTTATTAAGTACGTTGACACCTTGACATTCTTTTCACTTCACTTCTTATATTTGGCTTTCGCACGGCTTGTGCCACGCATTTAGCCACTACCATGTGTTTAAATTTTTAGTCAGTTTAGTCAAGGTCAAGTCAAAGTCATAGTCAGCGTCAGTAAAGATGTGGGTTCTTTACTGCAGCTTTTTACATGGACTTCTTGAGAGAACTCGAAATGCAATGATATACAGTTTTGTTTCATTTGCCTACATTTATGTACGTTCACGAACACTTAACAGTTAATAATCCACCATTATTACATATTAACATTCGCCAAAACACAAATTTCGGAAAATAAAACAAAAGAGACAACATGCCATCTTGAATTCCCGTCAAAAAGCCGACATTCTTTTCACGAAAAAGTTCAGCGTTTTGCTTCTGTCATGTCACTACCTCTTTCAAAATACAGGGTGTTACCAGACCACTACCGAAAACTTAAGGGGATGAAAGTACCCATCAATATGAACAACTTTTTCTAAGAAACCAACACTGTGAACGCGAAAAAAAAAACAGCTGTTCCATACATAAGTTCAATACCTACTTGGCTAAAGTGTATGAAACAGCTGTTTTTTTTTTCGCGTTCACAGTGTTGGTTTCTTAGAAAAAGTTGTTCATATTGATGGGTACTTGTACCCCCTAAAGTTTTCGGTAGTGGTCTGGTAACACCCTGTATACCATGCTCTTTCAAATATACAATAATAAATGTCGGAAAGACCAGTGAAATATAGGAACGACGCCCGGGGTTCCCAAAAAAAACCGATTCTGGAATACCAATTTATTCAGGATTTTACAATAAATTTTACTTGCTAAATTATAACTACTTGACTGGCTCGATGTGTGAACCGAAGTGTCGCGGCGGCGCGGTGCGCAGGGCTCGGCTCCGATGACGAGCAGCGGCGTGTCGCAATGGTGCAGCGTCGGCAGATTCCGTCGATGCACATTGTCTCTATTTTATGTCGTAAATAATTGAATCGTGAAGGTCAGCATATATGAAGGAATCGATATATGTAACATCTCCCCCCTGAGATCAACGACTATTTCGTCGTATCCTACGAATAAGGAAACAGACGCCACTGTCACCTTTTATTTTTTTTGCATTTTTGGAATCTTCACTATCATTTACATCTAATCAGTTCAAAAAAAGTTCAAAAATAAATTTATTTCAATAAGTTATTAAAGTTTTAAAATTTGGTTACAATTACATTGCTGAATTTCTCTCGGCGAATACGGAAACAAACGCTCTGGTAGCTGTGTTCCACGCGCGAAATCGAGTGCGACGGGCGGAGCACGGGTGATAAACGCAACTGTCGCTTTACTCGTCCAAGATTACCGTGGAGTGCGGACATGCGTGAGTGGAGTATCATGAATTTACAATGAAGCAAGCTCATAAGTTATTATTTTTACAAGCTTTTATTTAGTTTCACCTGTCCCGATGTTTGTTATCAAATCTTGCAAATTAAATTGAATCCACTTCCCGGTTACTGATTGAGCTGAAATTTTGCATACACGTGTAAATCGCGTGACAATGCAATATTATGATGAGATGGTGCTGATTTGATAATGGAGCTGGAAGGTGAAGGTGGGCAAAGGAACTTCGCCATGAAACGACCCAACCTCATCGAGTTTGGGCTCATTTGAATCGTCTTGACGAGTAGTTTGTCTTTCAATGTTAACCAGGGTCTGATGGAGCTGGATGGTGGTCATAGGAGCTATGTAGGTAAAGAAACGACGCAACACCATCGAATTTCGGCTCATTTGTTTCGTCTTGGCGAGTATTTTACTTTTAGATGGTTACCAGGGTCTGATCTGATGATGGAACTGGAAGGTGGTCATAGGAACTCTGTAATGAAACGACGCAACTCCATCGAGTTACGGCTCGTTTGTTTCGTCTTGGCGAGTATTTTATTTTTAGATGGTTACCAGGGTCTGATCTGATGATGGAACTGGAAGGTGGTCATAGGAACTCTGTAATGAAACGACGCAACTCCATCGAGTTACGGCTCGTTTGTTTCGTCTTGGCGAGTATTTTATTCTTAGATGGTTACCAGGGTCTGATCTGATGATGGAACTGGAAGGTGGTCATAGGAACTCTGTAATGAAACGACGCAACTCCATCGAGTTACGGCTCGTTTGTTTCGTCTTGGCGAGTATTTTATTTTTAGATGGCTACCAGGGTCTGATCTGATGATGAAACTAGAAGGTGGTCATAGGAACTCAAATAAACTACACAACCCCATCGAGTTTCAGCTCATTTGATTGGTCTTGACGAGTACCTACCTACTTTGGTGCTGGATTTTTAAAAATTTAGTTCTCTTTATTAAATCTTGTTTCTAAAAAGTTTTTAAATAGGCTTGTACCCTTCTGCCCCCAAGCGGAAACCGGCTGTCTCATGAACATAAACTAAAAAAATCCGTATTTTCACCCTGTTACAGACTACTTTTGTTTGAACAACTTGTGTTTATTCGAATGAATGATAAATATTCTACTCATTTCAACCTTTATGTCAGTGTCAATAATGAAAGATTATAAAGAAAATCACATTACAATCTGTGGGCGCCATTTTTCGTATAAATAGCTATAGTAGTATTAGTCTATACGTCACTCCAATAAGGTTCATAGTAGATTGGCAAACGCGTAATATCAAGGTCGCGTGTTTTTATCTATGTTTTTCTTTCTTTTATTAGGTTTTTCGTAATAATAGCTTAAACCAATAATACAAACATGTAAATAAATTATTTATGGAGATATTTACCGAACGGAATGTGAAAAAAAGTTCGAATTATTTTTTGCTAATCATTTTTCTGAAGGTCGCGTCATTAGAAAGCATTAGAAAGTTCGCGGATAAATAGTACTCAAGATCGAAGGGTTAAGGCATATGCGTCATGTGACACTTAATTTTGCATAAATGGTGCTTATAGAAAAGGCTGACTGACTGATGGCCGGTTGCTAATCTATGGTCTCAGAGTAAAATTTACTTGCGAAATATTGAAGAAGCTTTCATAAAGCGAGCGCAACGAGCTTTTTAAAGCTTAAAGACATTTTATTTAGAATAAATGTGTCATGTGACACTTGATTTAGCTTACGGTGTTCTTAAAAAAAGCTGACTTGCTGTGCTCTTTTTATAATGGTCTAACACAGTTCAATTTGCTTGCACAATATTCAAAAAGCTACCGTGCAAGTTTCTTAGACATTACCCGATTTGTTTTAAGACAAATGCGTAGTGTGACACTTGATTTTGCTTACTGTGTTCTTAGAGGTTGACTTTTGGTCGGTTTCTATAATAATTATGGTCTGACACAGTTCAATTTGCTTGCAAAATATTCAAGAAGCTACCGTGCGAGCGAAGCTACCTTACGAGCTAAGCGTTCTTCGAAGCAAGAAAGCGCAGCGAGCAGATTTTTTTTAATACAATTGCATCATGATGTAACACTTGATTTTGCTTAATATGGTGCTTATAGAAAAGGCTGGTAGGTTCCTTTTAACTGTGTCAGACCATAGAGTCTGACACAGTTAAATTTGCTGGCAAACTATTCAAAAGTTACCGTGCGAGAAAAGTGAGCTTTGAACCAAGCGAGCGCAGCAAGATTCATAGATCGAACTTTTTTAGGACAGATGCGTCATGTGACACTTGATTTTGCTTATGATGCTTGTTGTTGTGGCTGGCTGTTGGTCGGTTTCTATTCTATGGTCTGAAACATTTAAATTTTCTTGCAATATATTTAAGCTGACTTCGAATCAAATGAATCATGCCAGCGTAGAGAGCTTTTTATACTTGAACGCTTAAACTTTGACACCGCATTTCACCTTTTTTAATAGTTTTGTCGAAGAACTCCGAAACAATGTTTGTGTCGATTTATTTTGTACTAGCTTACACACCTGCGGATTCGCTCGCTTTGGTACCCACCTTGATAAAATATAGCCTATGAAAAAATATGTATATAAAATATGTATATTCGGAATGTCCATCCTACACATCGGTGAAAGAATTTTTGAAATAGAATGTGTAGTTTCGGAGATAGCCCTAAACATATAAAACACAATCAAACCAACTTTACCCCTTTATAATAATTAGTATGGATTACTCGCCCGCGGCTTCGCTCGCGTGGTGCCTACTTTGATAAAATATAGCCTATGTTCATTCGGAAAGTCCATGCCTACACATCGGTGAAAGAATTTTTGAAATCGGATGAATAGTTTCGGAGATTACCTACTCTAAACATACAAACAAACAAACAAACAAACAAACCAACTTACCTCTTTTTAATAGTAGATTTAATTATTGATCTATCTATAGTAACTATCCAACAGAGTTCAAAACACCTACCATTCATACGTTTCACTTAAAGCTTTGGCACTGCATTTCACCCTTATTAAGTTTATTCGCAAAATCATAAAAACATAAGTTGTTGTCGAAGTACCTAGTTAGAAGCACGTTCAAACATATAATATTTTGGCATATGCCCACATTAATTGTCATCAGTACCCTGCCAACTCCGGGTGAACAAGGCAACAAAGGTTAGCGTCAACAAAAATCACCGTGGAGAAAGGTTACTAAGGCGCTTTGGACCAAGCCAACCAGAAAATATTACACGGATTAAGGAAACAAGCGACAAAAATGGGGGAAATAGCAGTGTTAAATTAATTAAAAGTACTTGGAATGATGAATAGGATTTTATAAAAATAAATAAAAAAAAAATTTCATTAAAAAGTTGAAAACTCATCGAAATATTAAGAAAAAACCGCCTCCTGTAAAGTTGGTGTTTTGCAACTGTTTCCTTTTTCGTAGGATACGACGATTTTTGAAGATTGGGAAAAAATGTCGTTGGCAGCTTCCTCTGATGGGATGAGTCTGGTACAGCGTAAGTTGGCGCCACCTGAGTTAATTCTATCTCAGTCTTCGATGTTTCATTTGTTCGGCGTATGACGAATCTTCGATATAGTACGATGATAGTAAGTACAAGTGCACCGGATAGTGTACTGTAGAAAGGAATGGTTGTATGATAGAACGAAGTGGGTTGTTCTATATACACAGGATCTTGTAGGTGTATTTTATCTTGAAGATCGTGCAGTTTTCTCAGGTTGATTGAATTAATCTTGATGTGGGGTGCAGGTGCAGGTACTTCATCTTGTTGAGCAGGAACTCTGGATATCTTCAAAGGTTGTCCTTGGATATGATCATTGACATTGACAATGGTGAAGTCATCTGTACGTAGTTTGCAGTTGTGCGGTATAGTTGCTAGATAACTGCCGGTGAGCGTGTTGAGTTCATCTCGTTCACATGTGAGTCGAACTTGAGTTGGTTGAGGGAACACGACGGCGTAGTGGCGGTCGTCCAGTTTTTCCATGGCGGGTTTCATCAGATCGATGGTGGTCATCTCGCAGGGTTTTCCTTTGGTCATTTCTCCTTGGATGATGTTGCTTATACAGTCTGGTTGGGACTTCAGTTGATGATTGAGTTGATCTTCACAGATGTACCTCGTACCTAATTTCAGGCATTCAGCCTCTATGTACACGTGAATATTTCCAGTGATTGCGAGGAATGGGAAAGGTGGGATGACAGCCTGCCTATTCTTATTCGGAACTATAACCAACTTATATAAAGTATAAACTAGTGGTGATACCACGGGAAACTTAAGAGGCCGTAGGTAGCAAATATGTGGTTTGAATCGTATTAGATCTCAAAATCCGTGAAAGATACCACCTTATAATGTTTGGAGAAATTAAACTTTGAACTTTTATCTTGCGTTGTGGTTTTTTAGAAACACGATTGGTAAAAGTTTTCTCGATCATATATTTTTTTGAAAAATACATGTTTTTCACACAGTTTGCTATTTATCTCAGGAACAGAACGCTATTTTTGTTGGTTTTATGTTTTGACAAATAGCCTAGAAGTATTCATTTAGTTCTGGTTTTTTAATTTTTCGATTGCTTGTTTAATTAACTTGTAATTAAATAAAAACTGTTTTTTCGCTATAAATTATGTTGCGTGTCTATCGTTCTGCGCTTCTCACTCACGAGTCTCCCGCTCTCCCGCTCATTCCTCGGCGTTATGGCACACACTTAAAAGCAAAAACTAATTGATCTCCGTTATAAAACGATGCTGGTTTTATAACGTCGTAGTATTCTCTAATTTCTAAGTCTAATAACTGATCTTTAATGTAAAAAGTTTTCAGTTTACCTAACATATTTTTCATTACATCTATACCTATCATCGAATGATGAGTTTGCGAAGCACTGCAAAATGCTAGTGCATTTTCTAACCTACTTATTTCACTTACTAAGCTACCTACGTTGTTGCTAGTTATCGCCAATATTTGTGCGAATTTAGCAATTTTAACTAACTCGTGTTGAGGATATGAATCGGGGTCAATTAACATCAGCAATGTCTTATTTATTTCAACTTGATTATCTACGATTTTTGCAATAATTTTATTTTGTTCATCCATCCAATCTCGACTAAGACTGATATGATGATTATGTTCTGTAACGATTTTATCTTGATTTTTTCTTAGAACTGAAAGGGCATCGTTGTACTTTACAGCATCTGTATAGTCTAGATTCCCAGTAATACTCTTAATAACTGATCCAAGGCTATCTACTAAACCTCTTCTAAAACGAGTTGGCTCTAAAGTTTTTAATTGAAGCTCTGCGTTATTTAATTCATTATTTAAGTGATCTAGCTGAGATTCGTAGACTGCGTAAGTGTAATTATCTACCTTGGTTTTTATTTCCGCGAGTTGCAACCTTACTAAGTTAATATTAGAGTCTATTTCTTTTAGTTCAATGTATTGTAAAAACGTATGATAATGAGTTGTTAGTCGCATGGGTCCTAGTTTGAAGGGTAAAAGTCCTGGTCCGTCTCCAAGTCCTTCAAGTTTTATCTCGTGTCCGTGAGTCTGTGTTAGAGTCAGGAGTGACAGCAACAGGGTCAGCATCCTGTAACAATTTCGCGGTCTTAGGGACTCGTTTCAATCTATTCTTCGCGATGGGACCTTTTTTCTTAGATGTATAGATGTGAATAGGAAGGTCAGCTAAAACAGTATCCTGCGTGTATCTAGGTGCGAGCTTAGATCTACTAGCGCAAGGATTACTAATAAAAATCTGTTGGTCGGGTTGATACTCAACCTCGGATTCGCGAGTTTTATTCTGATTTTCAATAATCGCGGTCCTATTAGCAAGAGATGTCTCGTTTATGAGATCATAAACTTGTTTCATCTGCTCTCTGTGGGATTGTGAATATTGCTGTAACAAGTGTCCTGTAATGTCGATGTCAGTTGGGTCACGTGGGTCAGTATGTCCCAGTATGAGGTCATAAGGCTTACACTTAGTGAAGCTATGTACTGAACTATTATATGCAATCAAAGCGTAAGGCATTAAATTGATAACGGGCTGATCTTTTTGCTTTAATTTCAGAATGCGGAGGTGTTCAAGTAAAGTCGAGTGAAAACGTTCTATGTTTCCGTTAGCGTTAGGTGAATGTGCTAAGGTTTGATGATGAATGATTTTATGAACCTTACAAAATTCTGAAAACATCTGATTAGTAAATTCAGTACCTAGATCTGTTATAATAGTGAGCGGTAAGCCATGATGCGTGCTAAATGTTAATAAAGCCTGTATTACACTGAGCGCGGTGCCGTCCCTAAGTAGGTAGGCTTGACCATACTTTGAGAAAACATCTATTAGAGTAACATATTTCTCATTTTGGGCAGTGAAGCTGTCCATGTGTACTATCTCAAAAGGCCTTGTAGCTGGTGGCACTATATTGAGCTTGGGCTTAATGGGGTGTCTATCGTACTTAGCTTGTCCGCAAATCGTACAGTCATTTATGAATTTGGTCACGTGATCTTTCATTCGCGGCCAGTAGTATCGGACTGATAGCGCTAGGTAGCATTCGTTAATGCCGCGATGGTTAGTTTTACCTTCGTGGTAATTACGAATGATCTCCTGCTGTCTGAGATATTCTTTGACATTTTCGAGTTCCTTTTTTGCTAGTACCAATTTCATACATGAGCTTTTGAATTTTTCCTGTAAAATTGGGATAATCTTATACATACCTAAAGGAGGGTTAATAAGCATACCTGTCTTAATTTTAGGGTTAACATACTCCTTTATGGCATTAATTAAATCATGTTCCAAGTTAGATTCCGATAACTGTACGGAAGTACGTGTATGAGTGTCGAATGGCTTGGTCGCTGACGCGCGCTTCTTGACGTCACCTACTATCGTCATAATAAGCTGTCGATTGAATTTATTTAAGGGCTCGTCAGTTAGAGGAATTTCAAGGATAGGGTTCTCGTCAGAAGTATGTGCAGTCTCCGTTCTTGAGTCAGGGTCATTGGGAATAGATGGTGGTACTTCTGATGTATTACCGGCCATAGAGCTAGTCTCTTCGTTGCAGATCTCAACGCGAGAGAGAGCATCGGCGTTGGTATTTTTCTTACCAGGCTTATGTTCGGTAGTGAAGTCATACTCACTTAATTTAAGTCTCCATCTAGTCAACTTAGAGTTAGGCTCTTTTAAGTTCATAACCCATTGTAAGGGTTTGTGGTCAGTAAAGATTTTGAACTTACGGCCATAGAGATAAGGACGAAAGTACTTTGTCGCCCACACGATAGCAAGTAATTCTTTTTCTATGGTGCTATAGTTTATCTCGCTCTCATTTAAAGTACGTGACGCGTACGCTATGGGCTTATCGGAGCCCGAGGGACCTTGCGAAAGAATTGCACCTATAGCAAAATTAGATGCATCGGTCGTAAGAATAAAGTCACGGTCAAAGTCAGGATATCTTAATATCGGGTCGTTTGTCAGAAGAGTTTTACATTTCTCAAAGCTATTAACATATTCTGAGTCAAATGTAATCTTCCTACCTTTCTTTAAACACTGTGTCAAAGGCTTAGTTATCCTGGCAAAGTCGGGGATGAATTTTCGGTAGTAACCGATAAGACCTAAAAATGATTTTATTTCTTTAGGAGTTTTCGGTAAAGGATATTTCTGTATTGCAGAAATCTTATCGGGGTTAGGTTTAATTCCTTCTCTAGTGATAACGTGTCCTAGGTATGCGGTCTCGAGTTTGAGGAACTCTGATTTATCGAGTTGAATTTTAAAATTAGACTCTCTTAGTCTCTGAAATACTTTTTCAAGGTTTACCATATGTTCCTGTAGTGACGTGGAAAAAACTATGATGTCATCTAAGTATACGAGGCAAATGACGTTATTTAGGCCTCGAAGGACGTTGTCCATGACACGTTGGAAGGTGCTGGGGCTATTTTTGAGACCCATCGGCATCCTTAAATACTCAAATTTTCCGTTTTCTACGGAGAATGCTGTCTTATGTATGTCGGAGGGATCCATCTCAACTTGGTGAAATCCCGATGCTAAGTCTAGTGTCGTAAAGTATTGACATTTCCCTAACTTGTCAAGTACATCGTTGATATTGGGAATAGGATACTTGTCGTCAATAGTCTTTTCATTCACCTTACGAAAGTCTATGACTAATCGCCATTTTTGTCTACCCGAAGCGTCCATTTTTTTAGGAACAATCCAAATAGGTGAGCTCCACGCAGACTCCGATGGTCTGATAATACCCGGTCTAACATTTTAGATATTTGGTCCTGGACTTCCTCACGATGTATGTAAGGGTAACGATAGCTCTTTGTGTAGACGGGGATTTCGTCATGAGTCCTAATTTTGTGCTTAATTTTATTCGTGAAAGTTAACGCTTCACCTTCGATATAAAATACATCGGCGTATTTAGAACAAAGGGCGAGTAAGTTGGCTTTTTCCTCAGCGTTTAAATGATCGGTTCGCAATCGCGCGGTAACATCCCTAGCGCGTGACATACTATATTCGTAATCAGTGCGCGTGCACTCCATAGTGAATATAGTCGCTTGCGTCGCGTGATCTAATGATAAAATTATGTCGTTCTGGGTGTTATTCATGACTTCTACTATACCACGGCTTTTACTAACTGTGGTTAAGCACTCGCTAATCACACAGTTACAAATAACCTGTTCCGGAATAAAAACTTCGCCGTCCGGGGCGTTAATCGGTAATCTAACCAATTTTGATGATTCGGCGGGTATGATATCTTCATAAAGATTTAAGTTTCGCGAGTTGTAAAAGCGAATAGGGTTCACTGCGGCTTTGGTGATAAGCACTAAATCTTTAAGGTCAAGTTTAGCTTCCCATTTGGTTAATAAATCCATACCTATTAACCCGTCAAAATGATCGTGAAACCTATACACGAATAACTTAATACTTTCCGACTCTTTGAACTCTAAAAAGCATGGAAGAGTTATAGAATACTCATTTCTACTTGTAGCGTGAACGTTTGTAACTTCGAATGGATCGTAGTTAAGGGGTACATGTGGGAAATAATTTTCCACGGCCTCTGGACTAATGAATGATTGATTCGCGCCTGTATCTATGAGAAAATTCAATGGAGGGTTCGCTATACGAATATAGGGTAACTGTCTCTGGGTCTGTAAATTTAATTCTATTTTGACTTTTTTATAGTCGTAACCTTGTGAAAATCCTCGGTCTGAGTTTTCGGTTCCGACTGGGGTTGTTCGTCATCTACTTCCTGTACACTAACACCGCTACTTGGTTGGCATGGGTAGTCATATTCAGTGGGATAGTTGTAATATTCGTTATAATAATCATCGTAATAGTCATAGTCACCATAGTCATAGTACTCATAACCGTCACAGTCATAAGTCAAACACTCATTTACATTTACATCTCTAGTTTTAAAATAATTGGAAGGGGGTGGATTGCCTTGCTTAGCCCAGTTCCAACCACTGGGTCCCGCTGGTGTCGGTCTGTCCCTAGTGACAAAGTGAGACACACCACTCATAGGCTTAGGGCCTTGAAATGAGGGTTGCGGCCTAGGAGGCATTTGAAAGCCACGCTGATTATTTTGCGGCTGAGCACTGAATATTTGTTGAGTGCGTGAGGGCATTCTCGGCTGGTTAAAAGGCATTTTAAACTGATTATAAGGCTGCCTTTGCAAAAACTGTGGTCTGAAAGACTGTGAGCTAGGCCCTGATGGCGTATTAAAATTCATAGGCCTGAAGGGCTGGAAAGTTTGATTAGGCATTTTAAAATCAAATTGGTTTCTCTGACTATCACCTAACTTCTTTTCAGGAAAATACACATTTCTATTCTGAATATACATAGTGTTCATTTCGTCATGCACATATTCCAGAGCCTTTTCAGTAGTTTCAGGACGCATGCACCTAATGCGTGATCCTAGAGGGTCCTTTAATCCGCGTAAAAAGGCTTGGAGGGTTAGTTTTTTATACAATTCCCGCTTAGCATCTATGGTAGTAGGCAAGGATTCATGCAAGGACACATAAGTCATGATTGTGCTAAAAAGATTTTGGCACCTCTCATAAAATTCTTGAGGGGTACTAGAACCTTGTGTTAAAATCGCCAAATCGTTGTAGAGGGCGGTTTCGTCTCTCTGATCAGCAAAGTTATTTATAAGAGAATTACGGATGCTATTCCAATCATTCGGGATGCCGTTTGCATTGATCTGTCGTGCTGCTGCGCCCACGACTTTATTAAGAATACCATTTAATAATCCCGAATTATTTAAAGGATTTCCGTCTTGTCCGTATGTTGCTACTAACTGATCACACAAATTCACAAATCTAACTAATACATTGGGATTCCCATCGAATTCGGGAACCAATCTTAGAGCTTTGCAAATACTATCTAAGCTGGTAGTCATTGTGCTACTTTCAGAAAAACTACTGTAACTGAAATTATTACTATCAGAGCTACTATCTAAATTTTCTAAATCTCTATTACTATCAACTAAACTGTTTCTACGGCTACTCATAAGACTCGTTAATTTTCTTGAATGAAAAATTTATGAGTTTTAAAAAAAAAGGACTTAATTTTAGGGAAGGAAGCAAGTACTGGAGAAAATTCAGTGGACTTACATAATCTGCATCTCGGTACTTCTTGGGAGGTAATCGATTTCTTGATTCCCGGCGAACGCCTGAGTGTGGATGACCCGGCTCGACCTTGAAAAGTCTATCACTCCTGGATTTTCGTCCTGGATATCCTGGAATGACCCGGATAATCCTACCGCCTGCGCCAAATATAGGAACGACGCCCGGGGTTCCCAAAAAAAACCGATTCTGGAATACCAATTTATTCAGGATTTTACAATAAATTTTACTTGCTAAATTATAACTACTTGACTGGCTCGATGTGTGAACCGAAGTGTCGCGGCGGCGCGGTGCGCAGGGCCCGGCTCCGATGACGAGCAGCGGCGTGTCGCAATGGTGCAGCGTCGGCAGATTCCGTCGATGCACATTGTCTCTATTTTATGTCGTAAATAATTGAATCGTGAAGGTCAGCATATATGAAGGAATCGATATATGTAACAAGTGTGTGTTTTAATTGTTGTAATTGTCGTCTCCATTTTGTTATGTTCAATAAATATCGTTAAGACTATCTGTATTTTGTTATTTCACTTTCCTTTTCTATTTTTGCATCAGACATAGTCATAATACTAGATAAAACTATATAAAGTGTTCAAAACAAAAATCTATTTTATCCGTTTTTAAAGTACACCACAGTGATAAAACTTATAACACTTCTACACAGTAATTGTAGGACTAATCCACATCAATAAATAACAAAATCATTCTTGGCCGCCGATAGCCCACGCTCCATACAAAATTGCCCATTGTCCTTTACTCTCAACCGACCTCCAGGTTCTTGCCTGATTCTTTCCCTGGTGTAGGGAGTCGCGTTGGAACAGGCATTAGAATCACCTAGCATGTAAAACGATTCTTAAGTGATCCTTGAGGTCCTACAAGAATAAATGATTTTTCTTTCTTTCTTTCTTTCCTCTGCGCTATCGGTCGAGCAATAATTATACTTAGTTAAAGAATTCAAAGTAAGCACAATATGTGACCGGGCCGAACATAGGCCGTCCGCGCGCTCGCGCATTATAAACAGCCGTTACGAAAGAGCTAAACAGAAGTAACGACAGCACGTGAAACAGAGATAGTATTTGGTAGTAGCAAGCAGTAGGTATATACGACCTCTGTGGCGCAGTGGGCGAAAGCCCGCCTGAGACACAGAGGTTGCGGGTTCGATCCCCGCTGCAGGACAAATGTTTGCATGATCTGCAAATATTTGTTTCGTGTCTGGGTGTTTTCTATGTATATTATGTATGTATTTACAAAAAAAAATGTATCTATGTAGTTTATCAGTCATCTGGTTACCATAACACAAGCAGTTGCTTAGCTTGGGACTAGATGACGCCGTGTTTATTATATCCTACCACTGCGACCGACGATAATCGCAGTAACTATGTTCACTCCGGTCAAGATTGCGCTTACTGTACATCAGTAGTAACAGTTAAACTTTTTCACAACTATAATATGTAAACAAGCTAAGCCCGCAGCTTGCCACAAAGAATGTCATACATAACACTTTCCATATACAGTAAAAATACAGTGCTGTTAAAACGTAATGCAGTATTCTCAACCAAAACTGTCTTTTAACTGCTTTGTCTGTATCTCTTAATTCATCTTTGACAATATACTTCCTGATACCGATGCACCAAATTAAAATGAATTCTTCCCAATTAATATCCATCAGATTAAAATTAAATATTAATTTATCAGTTTTGGATAATCCTTTGTAGAGATTTTCAGTATTTTTGTCGTCGAAAATCCAAGTGTTCATCATAAAGTATGATAGAGTGTTCATCATTTTGTAAATTTTAGAGTATATTTTTACTAATCTGAAAAAAGAATATTTAAAAAAGATTAAGGACAGTTGCGGCAGATGTTACTAGTAGGTAATTTGTTTTATTTACCTATCACATTTATTATCACATCCAGGTTTGTTTTTGTCCGAAAACGGCGTAATTTTATGGGCACAGTTCTCGAAAATACCTACTACACAAACACGAGCTCTAAACGGTGAAGGAAAACTTCGTGAGGAAACCCGCGGCTAGTCAGCCTCACACGTATTGACCATTGACGTATTGAGTTACCTGGGTGCCTACCTACCTGTTTGTTATGTATTCTGCCTCCTGTTTTATGTACTTACCTATTTTCTTGCCTATCTGTGCTGTAAGTGTGTCAGTAAACAAGTCTATCTATCTATCATTGTCTTTCCTGTGGATATGTCCGGCAGCTGAGGGGATGAGTTTAGGTGCTGGGCAAACCTATTCCATCTCAACAATGTCCCAGGCACTACAGTGTCCCGTTAAGTGTAGGCTAAGATTGTCTCCTGACGTTGTATAAATCATCTAGTAAAGATGTAAAGGCCGGTAGTATCGATACAAACGCTCGGAGCGCAAATAGAACACTTGTTTTTGGCTGTGCATCAATAGTTTATCGTTTCTGTATAATACAAATTAAATTTCTCTAAATGCTACTATTAAACTGTACTGTAGGCCGAAGAAGAAGTGGATAGATTGTGTGAAAGATGATATGAATGTAAGAGGAGTGAGTTCAGAGTTGACGAGCGACAGAGGAGAGTGGAAGAGGAAAACATGTTGTGCCGACCCCACTTAGCGTGGGATAAGGGCAGGAGGATGATGATGCTACTACTAAACTGTACCTATACTTGCCTATGGTGTCAATTCAAGCACTAAAATCGACCGATATGAAAGGGACGGCAACATTTTTATTGCTGTCAAATTAGTTTAGTTTAGTTTTGGCGACATCTGAATTGACACCTATTTCTACCTGCCTAAATCATCTATGTAGTACCAAAGACGATAAATACCAAGAAGATTAAATATAAAATAAATTGTAGGTACCTAATTATATCAAGAAAGTAATTTAAATTTCTTTGATAAAATTGATCTACTTTAAACTCCCGTTTTGGGCCATTTTCAGGGTTACGATTTTGTGTATGGCCTTGTCTGTCTACTCGGTATTAATCGTCTTTGGTAATCGCAAAGATATAAAAGGTCTATTCATACCTGCGTTTTTGTCCGAAAAGAAGACAGATGAAGTCGACGGCGTAAGCCGGTATGAAATGGAGAAACCAGGTGAGGAGCAAGAAAACTGTTTGGCTGCTTGTCTCGAAACCATAATTGTAATATAGCGTCTTAGGACTTACTAAACGTTTTTTGTTAGGTCTCATTACTTTTTGGAAATACCCTGAAAACAATATTACCTACATTAAGCAAAGACAAGTGCTACCGTACACATGCTGGGCGAGCCTACGCCAACGCAAGCGAATTAACTCTCTACACGTTGACGCTTGCCTGGACTCGGCCAGTAGGCGAGTGCTAGCGAGCGATTGCAAGGCAAGCCAAATGCTGTCCATACGTTGGTATTGGCGTTCACTCGCCTACGCTCGGCCAACATGTATTGCAGGCTTAAGACCTGGATGCAAAAGGCTCAGGATAGAGTGGTTTGGCGGTTAGGAAAGGAGGCTTATGCCCAGTGGGTCACTAAAACCTGATGCCCCATCCAGACTCTCCACGAGGCTACACGAAGAAACGCGAGTGCGAGAGTGAGGACGGTGCCCTAGTGTCTCCTCGTCTTCCCTCGCCTCGCCTCGCTGGCGCTCCGCTTGGTGTAGATGGCTAACACTCCTGCCGCCTCCACTCGCCAAGACTCGTGCCAAGAGCTTCTAGGAGGCACCTCGCGAGAGTCTGGATGCGGCATGACAACGATGATGAAGATTAACAAACCATTTGTCACTGGGTTCCGTTTGGAACTGCTAACTGTGTAGATCTTAGTCTCGTCTGCGCCTGCGCTGCGGCTCGCTTCTCTCCCCGCTGCGATTATAGTGTTGTTCACGTAATCGCAAGGCACTAGGCCTGCTATGTTATCTTCCTTGTGTATCATAATGTGGAGAACTCCTAAACCAATACCCAGGAGTATCTGAAAGATGTAACTTTAAGTAGATCACAATCTCATCACACTATATTTAATTGGCTATATAGCTATACATTGCTATTCTGATTTAAGAAAGCTGTTGGATCTCCAATAAATTAAAAAAAAAATGTATCTATGTAGGTAGTATATCAGTCATTTGGTTACCATAACACAAGCATTAAATTGCTTAGCTTGGGACTAGATGACGCTGTGTGGAATGTCCAGGGATATATCCTATTCTATATCCTATCTTATAATCATATAATCCTATCCTATTCAATAATATTTTTTTTTTTTTTTTTGCAGCATGCTGGACGAGCTGTGGGCCAAGATTACCACTCAGTGGAGCCCTGAGACAGCAAGACGGCGTCGCGGCAGACCTAGAAAGAGGTGGCGCGACGAACTTGATGCCTTTAACACAGCGTGGGTCCAAATGGCACAGGACCGTGATGATCGGAGAGACCAAGGGGAGGCCTTTGCCCAGCAGTGGGACACAATGGGCTAATAATAATAATAAACAAAAATTCAATAATATTATAAAAGTGAACGTTTGTGTGTGTTTATTCCTCTTTCACGCTTAAATAGCTGTAGGTACAGATTTGAATGAAATTGGGTACTAGAATTGCGTAGGTCCTGGATAAAAATCACAGGCTTTTATTAGGTACTTTTGATCCCCGTACTGCCACGGGAACGCGGGAACTATTTCAAAAGATTGACCCCCTTATGAATATTGGTTTGGTAAACCTACTTTAGCTAAAACGGATATTACATCTGTTGCTATCTCTCTCTATCTCGTTTCATTGATATAAGAGTGACAAGTAAAAAAACATAATTATAAAATAAATATTTATGAATACGACTATACATCTTGCATATTTTTATATATTTTTATTATAGTGTTAAACCACACTTAAGTACTTAGGTATTTCATTAGAAAATAAAAAATCTTACGAAAAGGTACGACTTCGACGGGATTCGAAGCCGCGTGATTTAAGCGATCATCTTTCGTGGCCGAGTGGTCGATGGCAATCCGGCTAAAGGATGATTGATCACGCGGGTTCGAATCCCGTCGAAGTCGTAACTTTTCGTAAGATTTTTCATTATCTTGCATATTACTTATGTTTATGATACTAAAGTAAACTAAAAAAAAAACTAAAAAAAATATGGATCTGTGCTATCTGAAAATAAACGAATTATTATTATAAAACCTTTTTGAAGTATTTTAAAAGTGAATCATTACTTACACCACTGACCCCGTAAGCGCAGCTCATGTCCAACCATCCTGGGGAGGGCTCCCTGTATGCATTGATAACTGAAACATACACAAACAATATCAATTGCACCTAACTTTAAAGCCATGTCAATGAGAGAGAGGTTGGCGGAGTGGGTGCACCTCGATCCGAAAGAAAAAAAGAAATAAAAATCGTATATTTCGGTAGGACCTCAAAGATCAACTTCGTCTTACATGCTAGGTGATTCTAATGCCTGTTCGCGACTCACTTCACCAGGGAGAGAGACAGGCAAGAACCTAGTGGTGAGGGCCTAGCTTTTTAAAAACGATCTCTTAACAATCTAAATAGTCAAGCTTCAGTGGGAAGCCAGTCAAACAAAGTAAGGCATGTCAAAGCAATTGACAAGATAATAGTGGCAATTGTGGATGTCACCTAAACTAATTTGACAGCACTAAAATTGATGCCATCCTTTTTATTTCGATCGTTATGAAAGGGACGGCAACATTTTTAGTGCTGTCAAATTGGGTTAGTTAAGTTTTGCAACAATTAACACCTCAAAAAAATGTTGTCTGTCCGAGGGGTCGCATCCCGTTTGCGGTCACCCATCCGAATTATGAATACACAGACCGTTGCTTAACTTCGCCACAAGCGCTTAATATATTCCCTGCCCAGGTATCAGTGCTTTCCGAAGGAGGCCGACTGCACGCAGTATCCGCATGTGCGTCATGCGCACTGAATGCGTTAAACGGCATAGTGTCAGCGCGTACGGCACGCGCTGACCGTCGGTTGAGTCTATATCTATACTTCTATACCAATATTATAAAGAGGTAAAGTTGGTTTGTATGTTTGGGGTTTTCTCCGGAACTACTCATTCGTTTTTGAAAATTCTTTCACCGATGTGTAGCATGGACTTTCGAAATGAACATAGGCTATATTTTATTAAGGTAGGTACCACGTGAGCGAAGCTGCGGGCGAGTAAGCTAGTATTATTTGTGATGTAAATAAATGTTTTTCTATTCTATTCTACTCTATTAAAGCTATAGTTTAAATGACAATCTTACCTATCCCAGGTCTGACAATGCATATCGGTAGACCATCGCTCATGGAACGAACTATTTCCTCAGACACGGCTTTGGTGAAGGTGTAGGTATTAGGCCAGACTTTGATTAAGCTAGAACAGTCATTAAAAAGATAATTAAAAATGTTTTCCAACTTTTGTTGCGTAAAGTTGAGTTGATTCAAATGAGCCCAAGGATATTGACGACCTCTCTAGCGCAGTGGGCGAAGGCCAGCCTGAGACGCGGAGGTTGCGGGTTCGATCCCCGCCGTGTACAAATGTTTGTATGTTCTACAGATATTTGTTCCGGGTCTGGGTGTTTTTTCTATCTATAAATATGTATGTATTTACAAAAAAATATATCTAAGTAGAATATCAGTCATCTGGTTACCATAACACAAACATTAGGTTGCTTACTTGGGACTAGATGGCGCTGTGTGGAATGTCCAAGGATATTTATTATTATTATTTATTATGAAAACGACGTCGAGGACAGAGCGAAGTGGAGAAAATCTGTAAGGAAAGCTGACCCCGCCACCATGTGGGACACATAGCTTGGAAGAGAGAGAGATGAATCAACGGGGCGGCAATTTTGTTGCGGCCAAACCGAATTTTTAAGTCCATTATGTACCAACTTGAAGCAATAAGTGAATATGAATATGATAACACATAGGCTACTTTTGATCCCGGTATTCCCACGGCAACGGGAACTACCGCGGGTAGCACCGCGGGGCGCAGCTAGTTAGTTATATAGAGTACCTCGTAGAGATGCCGTTAAACCTGGCCTCGTCCATCTTCTCAGCCATAGAGATCAGGGTGTCTGGAGGGATGGGACTGGGCACAAACTCCTCGTAAACCTCCTGGTCTGTGCGAGTAGACACTGCCTGCGTGTAGGCTGTTGATATGTGGACGAAAGACCTGGAAGAAGGTGTCCTAGTAAATTCATAGTTTATATATTTATTATAGTGTTATACCACACTTAGGTATTTCATTATTAATGAAACCGAAATATCATCTTACTGATAGTTTTGTCTTCGGCGTCTAGGGCTTCGTGGCCGAGTGAGGCAACCCAGCTTAAGGGTGATCGCTTGTATCTCGCGGGTTCAAATCCCGTCGATGCCATAAAACTTTTGGTAGGATTTTTCATTTATATTGGTGAATTCATGTTATTCAATGAGTTGGCCACTTGCTCATACGAACTTACTTTTATCCTAATAATATGTAAATAAGTATACTTACTTGAGTTTTTTACAGTCCCTGGCTAGCAGCATGACCTCCCTGGTCCCCCGTACGTTGATCATCGTAGCCATACGCAGCGTCTCATCGAACCTGGTGGTTGCTGCCATATGGTAGACCACATCCACCTAATTAATTAAATAAATAAGATAAAATAAATATTCTTGGACATTCCACACGGCGTCATCTAGTCCCAGGCTAAGTTGTAGTAACCAGATGACTGATATACGAGTAATACTTAGATACATTTATACATATTTAAGATAGAAAAACATCCAGACCCGGAACAAATATTGCAGAACATGCAAACATTTGTCCCGTGGCAGAGATCGAACCCGCAACCTCCTCGTCTCAGTCAAGCCTTCGCCCACTGCGCCACAGAGGTCGTCATTTATTATAACTGTTTGTTTAATTTGAACTGTATTGACTCTGCTATACCCTGGATTAAAAATAGGCTATTTCTGATTCCGGTATTCCCACGGAAACGGGAACTATTCACCGCGGGTAACGCCGCGGGTGCAGCTAGTAATTTATAATTGTGACCAAATGACAAAGACAATGGTCAATACGTGTGACTATGTCGTGGGTTTCCACAATGTTTTCCTTCACCGTTTAGAGCTCGTGTTGATGCCCATATACATTTTTCGAAACGAAAAATCTATTGATGCATTCGATTCGAACCCACGACCTTCGGATCGAAAGTACATCCCACTCTGTCAACACGGCTCATTATTGGAGGTATAAGGCTTGTATCACCTCCTCAGTGATGATCTTCCAGTCCTCATCAGTCAGCCCCAGCCTGATCTCCTGCACATCTCCAGCTAGAGGTACCAGTTTTGATTGAAAATCTGGTTTCAGCTTCCGCACTGTTTCAAAGACCTAAAAAGTAAATTGTGAGGTTTTGATACCAAGAAGAAGTTAAATTAAAAAAACAATTTAAGGTAGTATGCGTCACACTAACGCCGCCGCCTATTTTATTGTATTATTACGTTGAACAAAGGGATTATAAAAACTGAATGTTCATTTTGTGATCATAAGGTCTTTTTATAACCTCTGTAATAGTTTCATTTTGAATAGTTTAGGAGGAGTAGCGAAAATAGATTTTGGTGGCCACCAAGTGCAACTTCGCTACTCCTGAATGTTGAAAAATGTCGGGAAATTAGTTTTGTTTGTGTAAGTACCTTAGTAACATTATTGATTTGAAGAATAATTCCAAATTTTAAATCGTGAAGTGACTTCTTGTTTGAATAATGGCAATACTTACAGGGTCTTGTAGCATCTCGTGAACTCTCTCTTTCAATATTTTCCCTTTCTTCGATCGGGTCAAAATGTAAATCTTGGAAATGTTGCATGCCCTAGAAAAAACAAAAACAAATTAGCAGCTGAGCGCTTCTGTGCGGAGGGCACGTTATTGTTGGCCCTGACTTTACGGCCGTTAAGCCATGACCAAAGCCATGACGGAGGTCTTTAGGTGGCCAATAAAATTCATCACCAGAGTTGGCAACTAGCTAATACCTAATAACTTAATTGGTTTAAACGCGAAAGATCGAAGTTTCATTTGCGCGGTTTGACATTTGAGTGGATGGACATTCACAAAAAAAAAAATAGGTACCTAGCTTTTGGATCTTTTCGGCATCGTAATGGTGATTGTTTCATTCATATTTTCAGCGTACGTACACTTACCCTATCCTATTGACATACTTCTCAAAATTGATTTAACATTTCGTAGAGCTCCGCGTAGAGGGTGCTACGGTGCTTTCGTAGCAAACAAAAGACTTCAACGCGCACTTTTCCTGTCATGCAATAAATTTATCGATTGTTCTGATTTTTCCTCTAACTTGGCACTTGTGGCGAAGCATGCTAAGACGTTCTTGGTAGATCGTCGAAGTTAAGAAACGTTCTGAGCGGTCACTACTTGGATGGGTGACCACAAGTGGCATTATTAGTTGAGCGCTTCCGTGCTTCGGAGGACACGTTAAATTGTTGGTCCGGGCTTTTAAAGTCGTTAAGCCATGATGGAGGCCTTTAGGCGGCCTGGAAACTCCGTCTCCAGAGTTGGCCACTTGCTCATACGAACGAACGAACGATACAATCTGAAACTGCCTAAAGATCTGAATAGATCTCACGCTATTTTCTATTACATTTATTTTTTACGCGGATCCCGCAAATACGGGGATATATTTCATTTCTAACTTATATATATAAGTACCTGAATAGTTTCTCAATGAGCTGCTTTCCCAGGAATCCAGTTCCGCCGGTGATGAAGACGGTGCAGTTGGAGTAGAACTGCTGGATGTCAGAGTCTCCCTTCAGTATGGTCTCCTGCATCACCCTGTGCTGGGTCATGCCAGACTTCTCGATCGCCAGCGCCGGATCCATGGCCATTCTGTACAAGGAGCTGATTTATGATTTTGTGAATTGTGACCGCAAGTGGCATTAATATCTGAGCGCTTCCGTGCTTCGGAGGGCACGTTAAATTGTCGGTCCCGGCTTTTAAAGTCGTTAAGCCACGACGGAGGCCTTAAGATGGCCTAAAAACTTCGCCACCAGAGTTGGCCACTTGCTCATACGAACGAATGAATAAGGAATTATATAATGTGAAAAAAATCATCATCATTCTCCTGCCCTTATCCCACGCTAAGTAGGGTCGGCACAACATGTTTTCTTCTTCCACTCACTCCAACTATCATTCGTCAGCTCATAAGTAATTTATTACTGCAGAATACATCGTGAGGAAATCTGTAAGCTTTTTAATAGCGTCGATGGGCAAACAAATTATGCTAAACAATAACTAGATAAGTAGGAAGCCAGTCAAACAAAGTAAGCAAGTAAAAGTAATTGTAAAAGGGTAGTAATTAAACGAGCTTCTTTTTAATAGCATTATTCGCCTCAGAAAATATAACTTACCTTCTAAATTACTAAGTCGGCCACAACCATTGCGCGTCTGAATAATAGTATTTTAGCCACTAGTTATCTTCTATGTAAGCCACTGTAAATATAACTCAGCATGGTGGTTATTTTTTAGCATTTAAATTTGTAGCATGCATTCAAATAGCAAACTTCTAAAATATTAATATATGACACCAAAATAGTAATTCTTTTAGCTTCTAATTTTATAATTTAGCATGTTTAAAATGTAAGTCATCCTACATTTATCGATCGATAAATTTACCTAAAATTGTCATCAAATAGTATATTAAAGCCACTACCCATTACTTTATTTTCATAATAGTTTATAAGAATCATGTTAGTATTCATAAATTTTTTAAACACTTTAAACGCCGTGTGAAATGTCCAAGGATATTTATTATTATTATTATTATTACTTCATTTTGAATAAGAGCATTGTGTCTTCTCAAGCACAAGGCAGCATAGGGAATGTAACTGATTTCGATCTTGGTGGCCGATTACTTTTATTCCACATTTTACTGGCGCTTCGGCGGCCGCTGCCGCGGCACGCTCGCTACGCTCGCTCGCCTCGCGCGTTAGTGGTCACTGTTCAAACCTAACCTAACCAACTGATTTCGATCTTGGTGGCCGATTACTTTTATTCCACATTTTATTGGCGCTTCGGCGGCCGCTGCCGCGGCACGCTCGTTACGCTCGCTCGCCTCGCGCGTTAGTGGTCACTGTTCAAACCTAACCTAACCAACTGATTTCGATCTGGGTGGATACAACCTAAGTAATTTCTGCTACTATTATTACATATGAACTATTGAGGTCATAATAAAACACGTTATTTATAAACATCAATTTGTGTATTGAAATACCTACAATCATTTATATCTCTCTGATTGGTGCAAATGGCCGGTTGCTGTCATGTCGCGCACTCGCGCCAAATCGTACAGAGGCAATTTTCACGATAAAAGAAATGAAGTATTATTTTACATGTTAAGTTATAATTATTGATGTTGTCTATTGAAGCTTGAATATTTAATTTTTGAGGAGCTTGTATTGAAGCTGTAAAACGTAAAATGGTGATGAGTTGCAAATTCCGTGGCCGACTTAGTAAATTAGTGGGCAATGTATAAATCAGAAGGACAAGTAAAATTAATTGTTGATATTGACTTGACGCTTTCTTTAACATTTTTAGTTGGCGTTGTAAAGAAGATAAATTAGTTTATTAGAGGCTATGTCAAATTCTCGATGCTTAGTTATTAAATGAGAAGTTTGGCCACGTGGCCAAAAAAAAATTCTGTGGCCGGTTTTATTATTTCTCATTGTAAAATACCTAATCAAGATATGAACACCTCAACAAAATGTGGTCTGGCATCACACGCTCCGCTTGACTGACTTAAGTGGTACCTGTACCACTTAAGTACATTTTGTTGAGGTGTTCATATCTTGATTAGGTATTTTACAATTACTTTTACTTGCTTACTTTGTTTGACTGGCTTCCCACTGAAGCTTGACTATTATTTTATTAAAGGATCGCTTTTAAAAAAACAGCTAGGCCACAAAAACACCACTAGGTTCTTGCCTGATTCTTTCCCTGGTGTAGGGAGTCGCGTTGGAAGAGGCAGTTGAAGTGATCCTTGAGGTCCTACCAAAATAAACGATTTTTCTTTCTTTCTTTCGCCTGTCACGTACGGATTGTTAACTTCTTCTAAATGTGGGCAATTGGGCATGGTCCAAGGTGTATTTGGTCATGCCTCTGACTATCCCATTAGACATCTTCGAAAGATCTAAAAATGTCTAAATTATCTGAAAGAATAATATGTCTACCGTTTCTTGGAAATGCAGTCGTGATTATATTTCATTTTTATTTCATTTTTACCGACAAAATTCACAAGAACAAATTCGCGGGACTTATACCTTATATAAATTAAAGATATTTAATTGATAAAAAAAATATAATTAAAAAAAATTAGGTACTCACGTGAAACTCAAACACTCGACTCAGTGTAACTGAAGTAATGTTCCTAATTATTTTATTTAACAAACTTTACTAATTAATTCCAATAAAAATAAATTACAGCACAAGATGACTAGTAAAAACAAACACATAAAATAAACTATCGATTAATTTTATCGATATTTGCATAGGTTATTTAGGTTAAAAACACGAATGTAATTAATAGACCAATGTCGATAGCTTTTGAAACAAAATTAAATCACAGTAGGATGAAACCCATTGGAAATGGAAGAGAATACTCTAAAAATTAAAGGAAAAAATTAATAATATTAACTAAAAATTAATTTACGGGCGATCTGAGGTCGGGAAGGGGGTGAGCTTTTAAGGGTAAAAAACGGTTTATCTCGATTTCCGGCAAAACTAAAAGTGCTATGAAAAAAAAACCAAATGGCAAAGTTGTAGGTAATAAAGAGATCTAAAACTTTTCCATTGACACTTTTTTCAAATAACCTCTGTGGCGCAGTGGGCGAAAGCCCGCCTGAGACGCAGAGGTTGCGGGTTCGATCCCCGCTGCGGGACAAATGTTTGCATGATCTGCAAATATTTGTTTCGTGTCTGGGTGTTTTCTATGTATAATATATTGTATGTATTTACAAAAAAAAAAATGTATCTGTGTAGTTTATCAGTCATCTGGTTACCATAACACAAGCATTAAATTGCTTAGCTTGGGACTAGATGACGCCGTGTGGAATGTCCAAGGATATATATTTATTTATTTATTTTATTTATGTGATAAATTCTTAAAACCAAGTTTTTGGTTTTTTATTTGTATCTTTTACAAACAAATTTTTGTTTTCACGAAATTTGGTGAAAACTTACCTTATTATGTCCCGAATACGGTGTAATTTATTTGATTTGAAATATTCATTTTATCACCTTATTTTGAATTAAAATTCGAAAAACCACCCTAATTTTCAATCGAAAATTCACCGGTCAAAATATCAGCTTTTTTCAAATAGTTGGTGTGCTTTCTGTTCATTGAAATCTCTTCTTTCCGATGATGTAAAAAAAATATTATATTACTATAGTAAATCTTCTTATAAAATGAAAATGAATAACATAATCAGAATAAAGTATCTAAATTCAATAGTACGATTTATATTTATATTTACATATTATGAGGTTTTCTATGACATAAATGTAATAAGAATTGAATAAATCAACTGTTTGAGATTAAATTATTTATAATGATTAAAAAAAATATCAACTATGAGTTTTTTTTAGATTTTTTGCATTTTCTTTAATTAAAAAGTCCTCAGAATCAGAATCAGAAATATTTTATTGCAAAACTGTTGTACAAGGGTAGGTCTTAAATGATAGGTAGGTACAAGTTTATACAGCTATCCATTTCGGATGTGCAACATTATGATAATTGGTTACCTAGTGATAAAATAACCTACGCTAAAGTATGTAGGTAGATCCTTAGTAAAACATAGTAGTAAAACAAAATGGCGCCACCTTTATACACATATGATATTTTTCTTTGATTGATTAAGTATCATTGTATTAATTATAATGACGTACCTACAGCACCTATACAAATAATTTAAATATTTATGAATGATATTTTACTTGCAAATACATTGTTTGTATTAATAAAATTAAATTTTATCGCCTTTAGGTGGCCTAAAAACTCCGTCACCAGAGTTGGCCACTTGCTCATACGAATGAACCAACGAACAAACATTTGTACAAAGCAGTACGGAGAACGTGAGCAGCATGGAGGCTTCGCGGCAGACCGCCGTAGTTGGAGAGACGAGTTAGATGCCCATCTAAATGATTTGACGACCTCTGTGGCGCAGTGGGCGAAGGTCCGCCTGAGACGCAGAGGTTGCGGGTTCGATCTCCGCCACGGGACAAATTTTTGCTTGTTCTGCAGATATTTGTTCCGGGTCTGGGTGTTTTTCTATGTACTTATAATATGTATGGTTTGTACCTATATGTATAATAAGTGTGAAATGTCCAAAGATATTTATTTATGTATTTAAAAAAAATGTATCTATGTAGTATATCAGTCATCTGGTTACCATAACACAAGCATTAAATTGCTTAACTTGGGACTAGATGACGCTGTGTGGAATGTCCAAGGATATTTATTTATTTATTTATACAGAGTGTCTTGGGCACGCTTCCGTCTGGAAGTGGCTTGGATCATTTGAGCTAAGGATCGTTTAGAACGATCCTTAGGTTGCTCAACTGGTTCTTATTGTATTTTGTACAGTTATGTAAACATTAGTAGGTATGTAGTTTAGTTTTTGTAAATACATGTTAGGTATATTACGAAATAGATGGGTATTATAAATTATACACATAATATTTAGTATAAGTTTATTGATACACAAATAATTATTAATTGTATGTAAGTACCTTCACAACTGGAACCAATTTTTTACGTTCTATCTTCTTTAGATATTGAAAAACAAATTAAATTACATTACATCTGTGAATAAAAATTACATTCTAAGTTCAGACATTTATTTTAAAACAGTTGAGAAATAAATTAAATTTTCGAAATAAAATAAAATTAAAGCAAAATATATTTAATTAATACCAAGCTACTATGTTTGTTTACAATTTAATAAAAAGGTGAATCTGGTGATTTTTTTACATTTTGGGTACAATTGTTTCTATAAATAATATACCTACATTAAAATATATACTTAATATAATTTTTTATCTTTTCAATTTAATTGTAATAAGAAAGTTTTGATTTTATAGTTTTGTTATATTTTAAAGAAGATAAAACTAAATAATAAGTAGGTACATACTTAATTACTTAGGTGGGTAGGTACAGCTAACCAAAAAAATAAATTTGTCAAAAAAATCTAGTTGATTTTAATCGAATCTATTTTCCACCAGGAACACTTTTAGTAACTTACTAAATCACATCGTAAATTTTTTCAATAATTAATAAACATACATCTTCTATAATTATCTATTTATTATTATTAATATATATAATATTATAAAGAGGTAATGTTGGTTTGTTTGTATGTTTGGGGTAATCTCCGAAACTACTCATCCGATTTCAAAAATTATTTCACCGATGTGTAGCATGGACTTTCCGAATGAACATAGGCTATATTTTATCAAGGTAGGTACCACGTGAGCGAAGCCGCGGGCGAGTAAGCTAGTTTCCTCGGATCGGAGTCTAACATGTAACTAATCATTATGTTTATTTAGAGATATTCTTTTTAATTAATTATTTTAAGTTTTTTCTTAAACAACGTGATCAGTAACAGACACTGAGAGTTCTTTTTTTGGTAGCTACAAAAAAGTAGTGTATATTGCTTAGTGTTTCAATTAACAAACAGAACAAACCGCGCTACCAAATACATAAAACAATAAAGAAAACAATTTAAACAGACAGTAAAAGTAGACAGTAGAAATAAAGCAGTGTAAAACTTTAAACCAAAATTGTTTTCTTACAGCAGCTTCCGTGCCAGTCAAGCCATCTTTAATTAAATACTTCCTAACACCAATGACCCAAACTGAACAATATTCTGTCCAATTAATGTCCGTTATGTCAAAATTGAATAAAGTTTTATCCGTTTTTGATAACTTCTCGTACAGCTCATCCAAGTTCTTGTCAACGAACATCCAATGGCGCAGAGTAAATAAAGACAGAGCAGACATCATCTTGTGTGTTTTCTTGTAAATTTTCACAAATCTGAAATTATAACGAGAAATAACAATAAGCGAGAATTTCTCACGAAAAATATCCTTGATAAAGACAATGTTTCGATTCGTCCGGAGAACTTTCATCTGGGTAAGAGGGAAGTGCTCTCTGTCGTGGTTTAAATCGACGATTCTTTTTCGTGTGTAATTTCCGTGTGATAATACTTATTAAAATGTTTGTATTGTACATTTAACAGCATTAAATTAAATTAATTTACATTTAACATAAAACATGTTTGATTTCAAAACATTTCGTGTTGTATTAGATAAAAATAAAGTTAGCGGTCTTCTAAGCCAGTAAAAAAAATTTTGAACGGAAAAATTTAACATAAAGGTTTTTTTTTCATTTTCATTTAGTTTATTTGACTTGGGAATAGGTAATACATGTCAGAATTTAGTCATATTCATCTAGACTTCTAGAGAATCTGGCCACATGGTTACTGCATGTGCGTGCGACACTTACAAATTTATAAATAAAAATTGAAGTGTTTTAAATAGGTATACCTATTTTGTTTTGTTTTACCTTCGTTCTTTCCCCAGTATCAGGCATACGAAGTCGACGGCATAAGCCGGTATCATATGCACCAACCAAGTTAGTATAAAGTATATTGTCCTGTTCGAAGTTTCTAGTGTATAATTATAAAATATTGCTTTGGGTGGTGTGAGTTTCCGCAATTTCGTCTCAAATATATGACTTAGTGTTCCTGTAAAGAAAAAATAAAAATAAATATCCTTGGACATTTCACACGGCGTCATCTAGTCCCAAGCTAAGCAACTGAATGCTTGTGTTATGGTAACCAGATGACTGATACATTTTTTTTTGTAAATCCATTCATATTATAGATAGAAAAGCATTCAGACCCGGAACAAATATCTGTTTGTCGCATACAGACACCTTAAGGCCTGTTCGGACCTACGCGGTATTCGCTGCCGCTGTGGGAAGCGAATATAGGTACCGCGCCGCGGAACTTCATAGAAAATGCCTGCGCGGTATTTTCGCTTCCCACAGCGCTACCGTGTAAAGCCAATACACTGTGACGACCACTGTGGCGCAGTGGGCGAAAGCCCGCCTGAGACGCAAAGGTTGCGGGTTCGATCCCCGCTGCGTTGCCAATGTTTGCATGATCTGCAAATATTTGTTTCGTGTCTGGGTGTTTTCTATGTATAATATGTATGTATTTACAAAAAAAAATGTATCTATGTAGTGTATCAGTCATCTGGTTACCAAAACACAAGCATTAAATTGCTTAGCTTGGGACTAGATGACGCTGTGTGGAATGTCCAAGGATATTTATTTATTTATGATATTTACTGTATGTTGAAAAAACGTACGTTCGTTTTGAGAAAACGCAGCGATGCAGTGTTTTGGAATTTGAATTCCTATAAAGGATTTCGTGAATACAGTGTTTTCTAAATCGTATTTTCTCAGTGTAGGTAGGTAGTAGATAGAAAAAAAAATTATTTACAGATACATAGAACAGATCAAAAGAAAACAATTGAGCTCTGTTAAGGCAAAACACTGTACCTTAAGATACAGTGTATTGGCCTTACACGGTAGCGCAGCGGTTAGCCGCGCTAGGCTTGCTGTGTGGTCGAGCACTTAATAGCAAAATGTGCGTATTTTAACACACCTTGCTTAATTGGATTTCTCATATTGCTGCTGACGTAGTATATTTTCGTATTGTCGCCTCCAGAATGATGACTTGCTTCTGTCCCGGCTACAATAATCGCATTGTTGACGTAATCACACGGAACAAGGTCGTAGTTTGCGTCAGAGTTATTTAGTAGAACATGCAACACCCCTAAACCGGCCCCTAAGACTAGCTGAAAACAATTTCAATTTATTTATTTTGGTCTGTGAACCTGGTAACAGAATATGGTTAAAACTTATAAGATTCATAATTGGTATGTTATCCCGAAAAGGGGTCATTCACCTACTAATATTGAGGAATCTATTAAGCATAACCCTAAATCATTCTGGTCTTATGTAAAAAGTAAATCTAAGTCCTCATCCTTACCCATGAATATGACTTTATCTGGTCAAACGGCAGTTACGGGTAATGATGTCTGTCAGCTTTTTTCGAAATACTTTTATTCTACCTTTTCTAAAGATTCATGTAGCTACCCAACACTAAATTTAAATTCTCAACCTTTTAACGAAC
The DNA here is from genome assembly GCA_963582015.1 of Xanthorhoe designata. Taxonomy (NCBI): domain Eukaryota; kingdom Metazoa; phylum Arthropoda; class Insecta; order Lepidoptera; family Geometridae; genus Xanthorhoe; species Xanthorhoe designata. The sequence continues at coordinate 542,046 of OY757059.1, forward strand.
CTATTCTTAATGGCGATATTGCCACAGTTGAAGTTACACCTACTATTGTATTTAATAAACTTAGTAAACTTGACCCTAATAAATCGGCTGGACCTGACCTTATTCCTCCTGTATTTCTTATCGAGTGTGCTAACAATCTATCGATTCCTTTAACTATGCTCTTTAATAAATCTTTTGCTCAGGGTATCGTACCAGACGTCTGGAAGTCGGCTTTTGTGACCCCAATCGTTGTATTGTTTGTGAGAGAAAATAAATAAATAATTGATTGATTGATTGGAGAAATAAAATGTCAAAATTAAATTAAATAATAACCTTATAAATGTCAAATTAAGCAATCATAACAAGCATAAGCCCGTCACAGACGTAGCTCTAATATATATTAATATGAATTATAGCAAGGCATATTACGTTATATTTTCTATACAAATATTCAAGTAACCACACACGCAGCTATAACTATAATATATATTATATATAACCTATACAGGGTGTAAAAAGACGTCTACCGAAAACGAAATGAAAAAGCCTTCTAAAGAAGAAACAGTTGTCTGAAAAAAAAATTCTAGCCTGAGAAAACAACGTTGAAAGATTTTTATTAATTTTGACAGCCAGGCGTGTACGTCATACACGAAAGTAAGTTCGTAAGTGTCTAATAACCAACAGCAGCGTAGCTACTAATCCTGGCGGGACAGTCTCGCTATAAATAATTTTTTTTAAGAAAAATTAAAAAAACAAACTTTTTTTTTTCGCTAATTATGTTCAGTAAGTACTATGGTCTGATTGCAACCCATTAGTTTTCGGTAGTAGTCTTTTTCCACCCAGTATATGCCTTGCTATAATTTATAGTAATATATATTATAGCTAGGTGTGTGATGGGCTACAAAACAAAATGTCATATGAAATTAGGTAGGTACCTAGGTACCTACATTGTCAATAATATTAGGGTCATCGAGAAATTGAGAAACACCACTATATCCACTACTTAGGTATATTTTACGTGAGTTTTACGTTTTACGGGAATTTCCCGTTTCATTCATCTTCATTCGTTCCATTTTCATTCATTAAATCAGTATGTTACTCACTCACCCCAGTGGCGCCGTAAGCACAGCTGACGTCCAACCACCCAGAAGAGGGTTCTCTGTATGCACCCACCACTGTAAAGTAAGTAAGTTCGTATGAGCTAGTGGCCAAATCTGGGGCCTTACTCTGGATCAACGAAAACGAAGTTTCGTGACAATTTTCGGGGTCAGCTTATGTTGGTGGATACTGAATTCGTAATAGTTCACCAACATAATTGGAACCCGAAAATTGTCACGAAACTTCGTTTTAGTTGATCCGGAGTAAGGCCCTGGCGACGCAGTTTTTAAACCGCCTAAAGGCCTCTGTCGTGGCTAAAGGCCTGTTCAGACCTACGCGGTATCCACAGAAACTTCAACCACAGAAAATTTATTACTTTACTAGTCTTCAACTTAGTCTTACATGCTAGGTTCTACTGCCTGTTCCAACGCGACTCCCTACACCAGGGAGAGAGACAGGCAAGAACCTGGTGGTGATTGATTGTAGACTCACCCACGCCCGGTCTGACGATACAAATGGGCATGTTGTGTGACATCGTCCGCACCAACTCCTCAGCGACGGCCTTCGTGAATGTGTACGTGTTGGGCCAGCCTTCGATCAAACTGAAAGAAAGAAAGAAAGAAAGAAAAATCATTTATTCTTGTAGGACCTCAAGGATCACTTAAGTATCGTTTTACATGCTATACTTAAGTGATCCTTGAGGTCCTACTTACAAGAATAAATGATTTTTCTTTCTTTCTTTCTTTCTGAAATATTCATCATAGGTACTTCTTTCAAACGTACGGGCCGGTTCGGACCCACACGGTATTCGCTGCCGCTGTGAGCAAAAATACCGCGCCGCGGAACTTCATAGAAAATACCTGCCCGGTATTTTCGCTTCCCACAGCGGCAGCGAATACCGAATCACGGTTGATTCGGTCCTACTCCGATCCGGTCCTGTCTTGTCATATCATATCATATTCCATGCAAATAAACTATTTCTATTTCTATTTCTATTTCTAGAGGTAGGAGGTAAGGGCGACTGCTTTACCCTGGCTTCTTTGCCGGAGGCAATTACCCCAGGGTCCTGTGGTTTCGCCCTGGAAGGGCGAAGGTCACTATAGTGTCTATTGTGTTCACGTCAGAGTTTAGTAGCGAGTACCGTCAGATGACAACGAGCGCAAAGTTGGTGCTAAACGGACTTCGTGAGATGGACAACTATACCTATTAGATATTCCGTTCAGCCTCTCCACGTCCATTTCCTCTGCCATGGATATGAGGGTGTGTGGAGAGATGGGGCTCGGGTAGAACTGCTCGTAGACCTCCTGGTACGCCATGCTGGTCATGGCGTATGTGTAGGCAGTTGACACGTGGACGTACGATCTGAAGGCAATATTCTTTATTGTACACAAGAAAAAAGGCGGAAATATACATCGAGATGGGTATATATTTCTACCTTTTGGTAGAAACTTTAGGATCATGGGGTCCAGAGGCGTGGCTTCTTTATCGTGAAATTTCCAAGAGGCTAATAGATGAAACCAATGACCAAAGGGCTGGTGCTTACCTCGGACAGAGGATAAGTATAGCAATCCAACGAGGTAACGCTGCCAGCCTTTTGGGCACTCTACCTGCGGTCGGTAACCTTGAACTCTGTCTTCTTCAGTTAGTTTATATTTTGGATAGAATACAGAGTTTCTTATAAGTATATATTTAGTTGTTTAGTTTAAGAAGTGTAAGTAGGTATTTTTTGTTTCTGTGTTTGTTTCTTTCTTTGTGCATAAATAAATCTTATTATTATTAAATAAAAAGTAACAAGTGGCAAAATTAACCGAGGTGGTCCCATAAATTTGAGCATCTGATGAGGATCTTCGGAGTGAACAGAAATGTACCTCGAGAGTGCAGATTTTTTTTTTCTTCTTATGAAATTGAAGTCGGTTTGATAAAACTTAAATGCCACTTGTTTCAATTAAAACTAACTCACTTCAACTTCTTACAAGCCCTGCCCAGAGCGAGTGCCTCCCTGGTCCCCCGTACGTTAATCATCGTAGCTAATCGCAGAGTCTCATCGAACCTGGTCGTCGCAGCCATGTGGTAGATCACTTCCACCTAACATTAAACGAAAATGTATAATTCATTCATTCATCTCTTTAAGTTGCTTAGCTTGGGACTAGATGACGCCGTGTAAAATGTCCAAAGATATTTATTATTTTATTATTATTATTATAATGGTACGGAACCCTTCGTGCGCGAGTCGAGATCGCACTTGGCTGGTTTTTTTATTTTTGCCACATATTTTTTTTTGTTAACAACCTCGTTAGTGAGAGTCTTCCAGTCCTGGTCGCTGATGCCGAGCCTCTCTTCTGCAGCGTCTCCTTCTACGGCCACTATCTTCTGCTCGAAGTCTGGTTGTTGACTTCTTAGCAAGTCAAAGACCTGCAAAAGAAAGATGTTTTTACATCATGTTTTCCTCTTGGGGTTTTTACGTGACGCGACCTAATACCTACTAGGTTGACAATAGAGGCAATTCGGAGTGTCGCAAAAGCTATACTAAACTAACTAAAATTAATGCCATCATTTTTATTCCCATCGCTATGAAAGGGACGGCAACATTTTTGGTTAGTTAAGCTGAGCTTTTGCGATACTCCGAATTGCCACTATAATAGGTAATAATCATAAGACAAGAGAGTTACCTATGAGCTACTTCAACTGATTATGATGGGAAAAGTCGCCGACAAGAGGCGTGTGTCGGAGTAAGAAATCTTGGAAAACACAGATCTAATTGATTCTATTAGAGTTTTTTATCAGCGTTTCTGGGTCATCTAGATTCTAGATAACTCACCGGATCTTCGAGTATGACATTCAAACGCTCCTGTATCTCTTTCCCTTTCTTGGGCCTTAGAAGCATGAACACTTTGGATAGCTGGCATGATCTGAAATAATAATTTAAAATTATTAGGTAGGTACCTAAGTATAAGTACCTACCTATACCTACTATACGCTCAAAGACAAACATCGCCGACGTCAACCAGACAATTTAACGTGCCCTCCGAAGCACCGGAAGCGCTCAAGCTGGTAATGCCACTTACGGTCACCCATCCAAGTTGTGACCGCTTAGGACGTCTATCAAGAACGTCTTATGCCGGGTTCCTCCGTAGCAACGTTGTTATCTGTCAAAAAGTCTCATACATTTTGTGTTCCATAAACACGTTGCTATGACGACCGACCTACGGACATCCGTTAGTTGGCTATAGGAACCCGGCATTAGCAAACTTCGCCACGAGCGCTTCAAGTAAGCTTAAGTTTGTGTGTGATCATTATCAACATGTACCTACCTACCTATAGGGTCCTACCTAATGCAGAATATACTTACCTGAAGAGTTTCTCAATCATCTGCTTGCCCATAAACCCGGACCCTCCCGTGATGAAGACCGCCGTGTTGCGGTAGAACAGCTGGATGTCCGAGTCGCCGCGCGCTGCGGCCTCGTCTATCGCCCTCTGGCGCGACATCGCCGCCACCTCTATCGCCATCGCCGGATCCATGGTCATCTGAAAGAAAAATCGAAATGATATGGCAATCTTTGCCTACACTTAACGGGACACTAAGTGCCTGGGATAATGGGATGGAATAGGCTTGTAGCACCTAAACCATCCTTTCAACTGTCGGACATATCCACAGGAAAGACAATGGTAACGCAATGGACTAGCCTCGGGTTTCCTCACGATGTTCTTTCACCGTTCGGTTATACATTGATGCCCGGCCGGGATTCGCATCTACGACCTTCGGATCGAAAGTCAAAGTACATCCCACTTGGCCAACGTGGCTCTTCCATTTATAACCAAATATAAAAACCTAGGTAGTTTGAAATAAGTAATTTTTATACGGTCGGTACAAGTTGATAAAATTTGAAAAAATGACTAAAGAAATTAAGTACCTAAGTAGGTATTAAATCGAAATCGGGCTCTCTGGGACGGAGCAAGCTTATTATTTACTTATCGAAATATAATATTGAATGGTGCGATAAATGGTGTGTGGTACCTACTACACACGATTTATCGCACCATTCAATATTATATTTCGACCGATATTATATTACCTACCCATCTACTGTACCTGCAGGTACAGGGGCCGAACTTATGAACAGTCGGTCGTTACGAAAGAGCTAAACAGACAGACGTACCTAGGTAACTACCGACAGCATGTGAAACAGAGATAGGTAGTGAAATTTCTCTCAAAAATTGCGACGCTACTCGCTAATTCGCTATATATATACCTACCTAATGTTCACTCCGGTTAACCACAGATAATATAATAGGTACTAAACTAAAAAGGTCAACTTAGATTGCTCTTATTGTAGGTAACCTACCTAGGTAGGTACTTTCTGAAAATAAGTTCGACGGTCGCACAAATAAAATATCTGTAGGTACTTACCTAGGTAGGTAGGGGAAGATAGAGGAAGGGGAAGACCGAGAATTAATTACATAAGTCAGATAAAACTAAAAGAAGGTCCCTGTCATGTCGTATCAAGAAGTAAAACCAAAGATATTATACGTTAGAAAGGGGTAAAACGTCATAACGAAAGAAGTTTAGGGAGGGAATTGCATCATTACACCGACAATCTGCTGCTGCCCTAGCCATGTTACATCTATTCGACAATCGCTTTCGATTAGAAATTAAAAAAAATGTATAGGAATTGACATTCAATGACGAAAACTCGAGCGATCAGAAATGTCAAATCAAAGGTGTAGCGATAATAGAAAGAGAATAGCGTTAGCATCCTAGTAGTCTGTGGAGAATAGATACGAAACATTTGTCACTTGTCTACGCACCCTGAGCTCTTAAGTTTTATATAAATACCTACCTAGGTAGGTACTAATGAATCGAACTACTGCGAACAAATTAATGTGCCCTCCGATACGCACAGCTGGTTAACACTTGCGGTCACTCCAAATTGTGACCGCTCAGAATGACAACAACTTCAATGATGCAACAAGAACGTTTGAAGCTTCGCCCTACGCAGTATGAACCTACCTGGCGTATTTAATTAAACGTGACTTGCTTTAATAAAAATAACGTATAATTAGGTACTTAATTGTCTATAATCTAATCAGTCTTCCACTAATATTAGAGGTGAAAGTTTGTGTGTAAGTACTGTGAATAGGTAGGTACCTATTATTTGTAGCAAATGGCTGGACGGATTTGAAATTTGGTACCAGGGTAGCTTTCCTGGATTTACACAGGCAACTTCTTATCCCGGTATTTCCACGGGAGCGGGAACTATTCAACGCGGGTAACACCGCAGGTCGCAGCTATATAGTAAACCATTAATTACGGTAATACTGAATTAATCAAAGACGTAGGTACCTACCTAATAAATATATATTTAGATTTTAGATAATTATAATGCGCATAATTATAATGCACGTCTTGGGTTCCAGACGATGGAAGGCGGTGTAGGGGTCGACCGAGGAAGCGTTGGCGGGACGATCTCGTCACCTTTGACGAAGGATGGTGGGACTCGGCAAAGGATAGAGACGGTTGGAAGAGTTTGGGGGAGACCTTTGCCCAGCAGTGGGACGAGACAGGTTGATAAAAAAATAATAATAATAATAATGCGCATACCTAGGTACTTACCTAAGTACGATTTAAGCGTTCGTGTTGCTTATTGTAAATTCGGTAAAGGACGAATTGGGTGTAGTAACCAGTTATATAAATATCTTATTTTATCTGTGATATGTAATGACAAAATAAAGATTTTTCTTTCTTTCTTTCATAACACAAGCACTACTAGATGACGCTGTGTATAATGATCTGATAAAGAACGTCCTCTGACGTCCACAAAGGTCCTGGAAGAAACCACCAGGTTCTTACCTTTCCCTGGTGTAGGGAGTCGCGTTGGAACAGGCATTAGAATCACCTAGCATGTAAAACGAAACTGAAGTGATCCTTGAGGTCCTACCAGAATAAACGATTTTTCTTTCTTTCTTTCTGAATTTTCATACATTTGTGATACTTGACTCGGTATCGAGGACAGTATCCAAAAAAGTATCCAGTATCCAGTAAATACGTCTGTAAACTGGTGTTAACCCACCAGTCGTGATCAAGTTTCATTTCATTTCATATTTTTTGCAAAGCAAGGCCAGGAATCGAACCCGCGATCGAAAGTCGAGGCACAAACACTCGACCAATGCTTCTTCACTTCTTCGGTCATAGTCTATGAAAAAATGGATAAAAAAACAATATATTTAAACAAATCATAAACTTTTATTTATACAAAATATTTAATAATACATCTTTATTATTTACAGTCTTAGGGAAGGTTCATATCTGACGGAACATGCGTCGCGTATTATACGCCAGAACAGACAAATGTATAGAAAAACACTTGACCGTTCACACTCAACCGATGATACGTTAGTACGCTAGATGATACGCTCGGTGTATTTTACGTCAGATATGAACCTTCCCTTACGCTCGAATATTGAGACGCTACTCAAATATTTGTGAGCGTATTAACTATTGAGGACGTTCTGAGATTTGCATAAACGTCACATCATTTTATAGATAAGCACCACTTACATTTAAGTAGCGTGTTAATACTCGATTACGGTTTAAATTGTTTTATACATTTCTAAAAAGATTTTAGACGCAGCCAAGTACTGAGATGCGGATTAGATTCTCATTACAGGGCAAGTATTTACATAAACAATGAAAATTAAAAAAACTCAAGCATAAAGGTCTTATTCATAAACATTTGTCAATTTAAGAATGTATTTTTCTTGTTACTCTTATTTCAATGAGTAGAGATAGCAACCAGATTCAATCCATTTTAACTAAAGTAGGTTTACAACCAATATACATAGAGGGTACCTACCTACATCTTTACTAGATGATTTATACAGCGTCAAGATACAATCTATGCCTACACTTAACGGTACACTGTAGTGCCTGGGATATTGTTTAGATGGATTCTTGTAGAGGTTATTCCTCATGGCCGAACTATTTCACCTAACTCAATTGACTACAAGTACTAACATATCGTTAAATTGTCGGTCCCGGCTTTTAAAGTCGTTAAGCCATGACGGAGTCCTTTAGGCGGCTTAAAAACTCCGTGGTGACAGAGTTTTAGGCCGCCTAGGTTGACGAGTTGACCACTTGCTCATAATAACGAACGATGGCCGAACTCGTATCAAAAACTACAACAACCAAGATCGAAATTAGTTGGTTAGGTTATGTTTGAAGTGACCACTAATGCCGGGTTCCTATATCCAACTAACGGATGTCAGTAGGTCGGTCGTCATAGCAACGTTGTTATCCGACACAAAATATATGACACTTTTTGACGTTGGTAACGTTGCTATGACGACCGACCTACGGACATCCGTTAGTTGGATATAGGAACCCGGCATAAGAAAGTGTATTACGAAATTGAATTTTTCAGTGATAGAATGTATAATCCGTGGTCTCTGCTTACCCCCATGGGAAAGAGGCGTGATCTTATGTATGAATATGTGAGAATATAAATGGTCTGTAGTTATAATTTAAGTTAAGTGAATAGTATAAAATGACTGTTTGTTTTCCTAAGAAATAAAAATAAATAAATAAAATAAAATGAATGTATTGTGAGCTTTACTAAGTACTTCTATGACGTCCGAAAAGGGCAAACTGTTTGAACTTATATTTAAACACAAACCTACCACCTTAGCAAAAATTTTAACAGTTTACAATAAAACAATCTATCTATCTATCGACACCAGGGGGGTTAACGCCAGTTTATCGTAGTATTGGATACTGTCCTCGATACCGAGTCAAGTATTACAAATATATTAAAATCCAGTGCAGCGCCTCCCCCGGTAACTTGCATGAACTAATTCCATACATTTAGAATACTTGACACGTGAGCGAGGATAGATTACTACACAAAAACCGCCGGTAACCCTACTGTTATGTAATAAAACTTAGCGTAGAGGGTGCACAGGTATAATTGCAACCCAGCATAATGCCGGGTTGCTATATTCAACTTACTAATAACCGTGGATCTGTTGCCATAGTAATATTGTTATCTGTCAAAAAGTGTCCTACATTTTTTGTTCTCTAAACAAAGTTGCTATGGCGATCAATCTACGATCATTCGTAAGTTTAATATTGAAACCGGCCGGTAGAATACTTGACACGTGAGCGAGGATAGATTACTATACCACTCGAAAGATGATACGCCCCCAAAAATGCTTAATATGCATTCGGCCATGAGGATATGTTAATTTTCGTAGCCAAATGACGATTAATCCAAAGAGTATTGAATCACTTCCTGTTAATTGTTGTTTTGGATTACATTATTCATTAGGTTTTAAGGAAATACTTCTGTTATGCGCTTTTTCTTTTACATAATTTTAATACAACCTCTCGATAAATCTACAGTTTATTGTAAAATAAGTAGCAATTCGGAGTGTCGCAAAAGCTAAACTAAACGAACGAAAATTAATGCCATCCTTTTTATTCCCATCGCTATGAAAGGGACGGCAACATTTTTAGTTAGTTACGTTTAGCTTTTGCGATACTCCCCGAATTGCCACTTTTGTAGAACTAAAGTAAAGTAAGTTCGTATGAGCAAGTGGCCAACTCTGGTGACGGAGTTTTTACTCCGCCTAAAGGCATCCGTAATGGCTTAACGACTTCAAAAGCCGGGACCGACAATTTAACGTGCCCTCCGACGCACGAAAGCGCTCAGATATTAATGCCACTTGCAGTCACCCTTTCAAGTAGTGACCGCTCAGAACGTTGCTTAACTTCGACGATCTATCAAGAACGTAGCAAGCTTCGCCACGAGCGCTTTTGGAGCACTGAAAATGAATTGCCGATGACCTTTCAGACTCGCAATTTTTGTTTATCTCGCCCGCGGCTTCGCGTGGTACCTACCTTGATAAAATATAGCCTATGTTCATACGGAAAGTCCATGCTACACATCGGTGAAAGAATTTATGAAATCGCATGAGTAGTTTCGGAGATTACCCCAAACATACAAACAAACCAACTTTACCTCTTTATAATATTATATAGTTTATATAAATTTGTTTAGTAATTATATAACTATATATTTGTATATATAGTTTTTATTATCATAGTACGTTATTACTTAGTTTTATTTTTATTTTATATTCTCTTGTGTATTTTATGCACCCAATCTTAAATATCTTCTCCATCCAAAGGTTGTCTGGAAGAGATCGCTTTTAGCGATAAGGCCGTCCATTGTTACTTCTATATTTCATTGTTTTTGCTGTTTCGTATTAACTTATGGTCTTATTCATAAAGATTTGACAATTTAATGTAGATCTAAAGATTTTTTTCTTGTTACTCTTATGTCAATGAAAAGAGATAGCAACAGATTTAATATCAGTTTTAGCTAAAGTAGGTTTACTGAAACCAATATGCATAAGGGGTACATTTAGTAGATGATTTCAGCGCCAGGAGGCAATATTTGCTTACATTTAAAGGTACACTGTAGTGCCTGGGACATTGTTGATATGGATTCTTGTAGAGGTTAAATATCTCCCCAAAGTTTATCCAAAGAGATCGCTTTAAGCGATAATTTTTTTGGTGTTTCGTATAACTTGGTGTGTATAAACTATTTTTATTCATGTTTGTTTCCAGTAGTACTCGGTCACCCATCGAACGGCGCATTATTTCGTCGCGTTAGCGTCGTGGACTTCTTGTACCAACTCTGCCAGCTCCTCGGGCCCATAGCCTATTAACTGTTGAAGGTCGCATACGAACTTGTACACAAATCTGAAACAAACAAAAAATCTGTTCAGGTAGGTGTAGTGTATATGTGTGTCTACACATATACACTACAATCTTATAACACCTTTTATTTTTGTCTATGTTTGTTTGCGTGCAAACTTTAGTTTTCTAAAAGTTTCTACCCTACCATGTGTCAAAAGTTTGAGGTGTTCTATACAATTATTTATTACCAAGTGTCTTCATCTCTACCAAGTGTCTTTAGCAAGTGTCTTTAGCAAGATATATTTGATAAAACTGAAGGTAGGTTTAAGTGAAGCGTTCGCAAAGCTTTGTTTTTAAACAATAATCAATTATAACATTTAAGTACGTTTTTCTCTTTTTTAGTCTTAGGGTAATTTTACATTCATGCATGCAACACTAAAATTGTCATATTCACATATTTGATATCAATCTAGATCAAAATAACTAGTTTTAGATTTTAAGCTTCTGGGATTGTAATCTGTTTTGTGAATTATTTAATAAAAAAAAATTAAAAAAAAGAAGTGTCCAAGTGTCTTAACTTTTACCAATAAGTGTCTTATTTCCTACGAAGTGTCTTTACCTCTACAAAGTGTCTTAATTCCTACAAAGTATCTTAACCATTACCAAGTCTCTTAACCTCTGTGGCTTTGACGACCTGTGTGGCGCAGTGGGTGAAAGCCCGCCTGAGACGCAGAGGTTGCGGGTTCGATCCTCGCCGAGGGCCAAATGTTTGCATGTTCTGCAGATATTTATTCCGGGTCTATATGTACCAAGTGACTTAACACTACAAGGTGTCCTAATCACTACCAACTGTTTTAACCAAACCCCTACCAAGTGTTTTAACCCCTATCAAGTGTCTTAATCTCTACCAAGTGTATAGCAAGTAAGTGTCTTAATTTTTTTGAATGTCTTAATTCCTACAAAGTTAAGAAACTTAGTAGGCTTAGTAGCGAGTGACTTCATTCTTAAACGGTGTCTCAACCGCTACCAACTGTCTTAACCAACCCCTACCAAGTGTCTTAACCCACTTTTTCCCCAAAAAGACTTCTACCAAGTTACGTAATTCCTCAACGGTGTCCCAACCGCTACCAACTGTCTTAACCAACCCCTACCAAGTGTCTTAACTAACCCCTACCAAATGTCTTAACCCACTTTTTCCCCCAAAAAGACCCCTACCAAGTTACTTAATTCCTAAACGGTGTCTTAACCCCTACCAAGTGTCTTAACCAACCCCTACCAAGTGTCTTAACCAACCCCTACCAAGTGTCTTAACCCACTTTTTCCCCAAAAATCACGTTATCAGTAATAAACTACCTTTTCCCCGCGACTTTAGCTATCATATCTCCGTCGTAGTAGTATCGGAGCGCCCGCGACAACTTCTCATAGTTCATGGCGGGCTTGTGTTTCCGTCGCCCCCACATTTAACCATTACCAAATCTCTTAACCCCATACTAAGTTTCTTAACGCCTACCAAGTAATTTAACACATACAAGTGTCCTAACCGCTACCAACTGTCTTAACCAACCCCTACCAAGTGTCTTAGCCCACTTCTTCCCCAAAAAGACCCCTACCAAGTTACGTAATTCCTCAACGGTGTCCCAACCGCTACCAACTGTCTTAACCAACCCCTACCAAGTGTCTTAGCCCACTTTTTCCCCAAAAAGACCCCTACCAAGTTACGTAATTCCTCAACGGTGTCTCAACCGCTACCAACTGTCTTAATCAACCCCTACCAAGTGTCTTAGCCCACTTTTTCCCCAAAAAGACCCCTACCAAGTTACGTAATTCCTCAACGGTGTCCCAACCGCTACCAACTGTCTTAACCAACCCCTACCAAGTGTCTTAACCCACTTTTTCCCCAAAAAGACCCCTACCAAGTTACTTAATTCCTAAACGGTGTCTCAAGCCCTACCAAGTGTCTTAACTAACCCCTACCAAGTGTCTTAACCCACTTTTTCCCCAAAAAGACCCCTACCAAGTTACTTAATTCCTAAACGGTGTCTCAAGCCCTACCAAGTGTCTTAACTAACCCCTACCAAGTGTCTTAACCCACTTTTTCCCCAAAAAGACCCCTACCAAGTTACTTAATTCCTAAACGGTGTCTCAAGCCCTACCAAGTGTCTTAACTAACCCCTACCAAGTGTCTTAACCCACTTTTTCCCCAAAAAGACCCCTACCAAGTTACTTAATTCCTAAACGGTGTCTCAAGCCCTACCAAGTGTCTTAACTAACCCCTACCAAGTGTCTTAACCCACTTTTTCCCCAAAAAGACCCCTACCAAGTTACTTAATTCCTAAACGGTGTCTCAAGCCCTACCAAGTGTCTTAACTAATCCCTACCAAGTGTCTTAACCCACTTTTTCCCCAAAAGGCATGTTATAACTAATAAACCACCTTTTCCCCGCGACTTTAGCTATCATATCTCCGTCGTAGTAGTATCGGAGCGCCCGCGACAACTTCTCATAGTTCATGGCGGGCTTGTGTTTCCGTCGACCCCACACTTAGCCATTACCAAATCTCTTAACCCCTACTAAGTTTCTTAACGCCTACTAAGTAACTTAACACATACAAGGTGTCCTAACCGCTACCAACTGTCTTAACCAACCCCTACCAAGTGTCTTAACCCACTTTTTCCCCAAAAAGACCCCTACCAAGTTACGTAATTCCTCAACGGTGTCCCAACCGCTACCAACTGTCTTATCCAACCCCTACCAAGTGTCTTAACCACCACCCAAAAATCATGTTATCACTAATGAACTACCTTTTCCCCCCTACCAAGTGTCTTAACCCACTTTTTCCCCAAAAATCACGTTATCACTAAACTATTACGTTAACACGTTAAACTATACACCAATAAACTACCTTTTCCCCGCGACTTTAGCTATCATATCTCCGTCGTAGTAGTATCGGAGCGCCCGCGACAACTTCTCGTAGTTCATGGCAGGCTTGTGTTTCCGGCGTCCCCAGAGCGTCGCCACCTGCTCCGGCTCCAGTAGTTTGAACTCACCTTCTGTGCCTGAAGAAACAACACCACACTTATATTACACTAAATACATCTATGTACTTATAGTTTATGACGACCTCTGTGGCGCAGTGGGCGAAAGCCCGCCTGAGACGCGGAGGTTGCGGGTTCTATTCCCGCTGCGGGACAAATGTTTGTATGATCTGCAAATATTTGTCTCGTGTCTGGGTGTTTTCTATGTATAATATGTATGTATTTACAAAAAAAAAAAAAAATGTATCTATGTAGTATATCAGTCATTTGGTTACCATAACACAAGCATTAAATTGCTTAGCTTGGGACTAGATGACGCTGTGTGGAATGTCCAGGGATATTTATTTATTATTATTTATTTATTTATTTTACAGTGTTAAACCACTTAGGTATTGGATATTTCATTATAAATGAAAAATCTTACTAAAAGTTAAAGGCTCCGGCAGGATTCGAACCTGCGTAGATACAAGCGATCGCTCTTAAGCCGAGCTGCCTGACCACTAGGCTACGGACCCTCTAAGCCGAGGCCCGAAACTATTAGTAAGATGATTTTTATCGGTTAAAGCACCGATTAGCGCCATCTACAGGTATTCTAAAGGAATTAGATACACATATGTAAATAATAAATAAATAAATATCCTTGGACATTCAACACGGCGTCATCTAGTCCCAAGCTAAGCAACTTAATGCTTGTGTTATGGTAACCAGATGACTGATAAACTACACAGATACATTTTTTTTCGTAAATACATACATACTATAGATAGAAAAACATCCAGACCCGGAACAAATATCTACAGAACATGCAAACATTTGTCCCGCTGCGGGGATCGAACCCGCAACCTCTGCGTCTCAGGCGGGCTTTCGCCCACTGCGCCACAGAGGTCGTCAATATGTACTTGCTTACTTACTTATTTAGTTACGTTTTATTTAGTTAACTTACCGTACCACCGGATAACGTTGAAGTACTCCGCGCTCGTCAGTAGCTCTAATAGGAACTGCCACAGCTGAATCTGTCCAGAGTTCCCGCTACGCATCGAGATTGAGGTGTCCTGGTCACTAGTCGAACTCACTATTATCTGGAAGAAATTAAATATGATTGTATTCATAGGTAAAATAAATAAAATAAACATTATAATAGCACACGGGAAATTACTCACGTAAAATTATCGTCGATTTAGATACCGACAATGTTTCGATTCTTCCGGAGAATCTTCATCTGGGTATGAGTGTGGTCACTCCTCGCGGTGAGTGTGAGTCGCGACCGCGAGGAGTGACCACACTCATACCCAGATGAAGATTCTCCGGAAGAATCGAAACATTGTCGGTATCTAAATCGACGATAATTTTACGTGAGTAATTTCCCGTGTGCTATTATAATGTCTAATACAACTCACGATAGTTTTGAAAGTGAAATAAAATAAAGTTTATTTGCACGAAAATAAATGAGTACAATTTTTTGGGAGCTCGAAACTTACAATAAACATACAGGCACCTGTATAAATAGGTAGAAAGGTATGCGAGAATAAAGGTATTACGAGCGAGTAAAAATATTGCAATGACACTAATGACAACTACCCTCCGACTGTGTTGCAGCAGGAGTAGGGTCACCGAAATTTAAAATTACGAATTTTTTTTATATTTAATATTGTTCAAAATACAATATTTAATGATATTATTCACATAGTTTGTTGTTAGTTGCATATGATTATCAACAGATGGCGTGGTGAGAGATTGGAAGGTGGCTTAGAACAAGGTAAAGCAACAATAGTGGCAATTCTGAGTGTCGCAAAAGCTAAACTAAGCTAACTAAAATTGTTGCCGTCCCTTTCATAGCGATGGGAATAAAAAGGATGGCAATAGTTTTAGTTAGGTTAGTTTAGCTTTTGCGACACTCAGAATTGCCCCCAATACCAATATAAAACTACTTACACTTGTTTGAATGTAAGTACTTATGTTTATTTTATTTTGTTTCTTTTATGGTGTGTAATAAGTTTTTATGGTGTGTAATTAGTTTATTTATAATTTGGTAGGTATTTATGTATTTGAATTATTTAAGTAGGTATATTATTTACAATTTAATGTTGCTTTGTTGCACTATCACTCATGCTGCTTTACTCATTACTTTCCATACCCAGGTTGCCTGGAAGAAATCGCTTTTAGCGATAAGGCCGCCAATTGTACTTGTATTTTTTAGCAATTTTTCCTTGTTTGTGTTTATTTCTTTCTTTTGTTGTACAATAAAGCATTATCTATCTATCTATCTAATAAGTGTATAAGATATTACAGTAGTTTTAAGAAATTTCAGACACAATTTGTATGATTGTTAATGAATAAATAAATATGAAATGAATATATGAAATATGAAATAAAGCAATATTCTATTCTATTCTAAAAAAAAATTGTTGTAAAATCCAGTGTAGACTATTGCGCGCGAGCAGGACAGATATACAAGCTGATGCGTGGAGAGACAAAGACAAAAGCTTGAGGTAATTTATGCTCTTAAATGAACATACCGGTCTTGGTTTCTTCTTGATGGCGGATTGTGGAACTTCCAAAACGTCTTTTTGTTCCTCTGGCGGGTCGGCGTCGTCATCTGATTGGACGATGGCTGGAAATAAGTAATAATTGGTGGTCACCGGCAAAGTTCATGGATCAGCTGATTATTATAGGGTTGCTCTGTGTTTATTTCTGAAGGAAACTTTGCTAGTCATTTCTTCAATGAAAAACATCGAAATCGATTCCTGCCGCGGGAGAAATGCTTGCATGATCTGCAAATATTTGTCTCGAGTCTGGGTGTTTTCTATGTATAATATGTATTTATTTACAAAAAAAAATGTATATAAGTAGTATATCAGTCATCTGGTTACCATAACACAAGCATTAAATTGCTTAGCTTGGGACTAGATGACGCTGAGTGGAATGTCCAAGGATATTTATTTATTTATTAAAAAAAAATCAATAAGTCGTAAAACATAATGTTGTTCACACTGATGAGGTGAATGACCCCTTTTCGGGATAACATACCAATTATGAATCACGTATTTAATAACATAATATAACTATAATACACTTACACTCCACCAGCTGGCTGACAGAAGCCCTACACCGAAGCGAATGGAAAAAGGGAGGGGAGGCCTTTGCCCAGCAGTGGGATCCAGTGGGCTATTTAGATAGATAGATTAGATAATATACTTACCAATGAACTTGCATTTCCGCAGCAATTCGAAGTGTGTCCAAAATATGTCGCCGGGGTCAGACGGCACTTTCTCTCTGCATTATAAACATACGCAGATAATGGAGATATTGTTTTACAAAAAATAAACACATACAAGTCCTACCTTCGTTAGTTTAAAATAATGTAAAAGAATTATAATTTGGCAAGCTTATTCCATCTCAACAATGTCCCAGGCACTACAGTGTCCCGTTAAGTGTAGGCAAAGCCTCCTGACTCTGTATAAATCATCTACTATAGAAGTGAAGGCCTAAGTTTTTTTTAATATTTGCCCGACGACCACGGCTGGTGCAATCCGGTCGTAACGTCATGCGAATATTAAAGGTAAAATTCGTGATACCCGTTTGCATTATGTTTTATAATGCACTAGCAGACCCGCGCGGCTTCGCTCGCCTGTTGTACATACTTACCTACCTTAAACACTGGTCGTACTGACTTGCCATTTTAAGAAAAGTGAAATAGAAAGAAAATTAAAGAAATAAGATATATTTTCACGACTGTATCCCGGGAGCGGTAGACATTTTTTTCAGATCATTAGGCAATTTTTTTTAGATGTTTTTGAAGATGTCTAAGGGGGTAGTCAGAGGTATGTCCAAATACATGCATATTTGGTACATGCCCACTTATTGCAGAAGTTAACTTTCCATACGTGACAGGTTGCAAGCCCATATTTCATTTCATTTTCATTTTATTTCATTTATGTTTTATAATGGAACCTCCTCTTTATAAATTCGTTTAAATATATCATCTCACTCACTTAAAGGCAGCATTAGTGAGCGCGCACAGCTCCGCCCCGGATATATTCCAGTCGCTCAGCCTCACCCCGGTCAGGTTGAACTGCCGGACCGCCCACTGGATCCAAAGCTTCACGTGCTGGACACACCTGCACACAAACATTATTATATGTATATTATGTATATCTATACTTCTATACTAATCTATACTAATATTATAAAGAGGTAAAGTTGGTTTGTTTGTTTGTTTGTTTGTATGTTTGGGGTAATCTCCGAAACTACTTATCCGATTTCAAAAATTCTTTCACCTATTAGTAGCTTAGAATTTCCGAATTATTATATATATTATATTAAACATAGGCTATATTTTATCAAGGTAGGTACCACGTCCGACTGAGCAGTCCGACTGAGCAGTCCAACTGAGCAGTCCGACTGAGCAGTCCAACTGAACAGTCCGACTGAGCAGTCCAACTGAACAGTCCGACTGAACAGTCCGACTGAACAGTCCGACTGAGCAGTCCAACTGAACAGTCCGACTGAGCAGTCCAACTGAGCAATCCAACTAAACAGTCCGACTGAGCAGTCCAACTGAGCAGTCCAACTGAACAGTCCGACTGAGCAGTCCAACTGAACAGTCCGACTGAGCAGTCCGACTGGGCAGTCCAACTGAGCAGTCCGACTGAGCAGTCCGACTGAGCAGTCCAACTGAACAGTCCAACTGAGCAGTCCAACTGAGCAGTTCGACTGAGCAGTCCGACTGAGCAGTCCAACTGAACAGTCCAACTGAGCAGTTCGACTGAGCAGTCCGACTGAGCAGTCCAACTGAACAGTCCAACTGAGCAGTCCAACTGAACAGTCCAACTGAGCAGTCCAACTGAACAGTCCAACTGAACAGTCCGACTGAGCAGTCCAACTGAGCAGTCCATCTGAGCAGTCCAACTGAACAGTCCGACTGAGCAGTCCAACTGTGCATTTCAACTGAAATGCACAGTTGGACGCAGACAGTTGGACGCAGTCCAAAAATCTTACCACATTTTTGCCCGCTCATATCTTCGAATCGAAAATTTCGGTAAGATTTTTTGTGTTGAGGATCGTCTGATAAACTCCTTGATAAAGATTATCATTATTGCGATGAGGCCTAGATGTTCGGACTCACCACTGTTGAGGGTCGCTCGGGGTCCTAGGCCGCGCCTCCCCATAGCTCGGGTCCACGACCCACTTGACCGCGGCCGCGTGCTTGGACTCGCGAGGCCGCAGCGCTATTGTCTCTTCTAATTCGGGATCTAAAATAATATAAGATTATGCAATAAGGGCTTAAAGCAGTGTATTATGTCCCGGGCGCTATATTGAACCCCGAGTAAAAGGGGTTCCCTGAGTTAAGGTGGCCCTTCCCGGTGCGTCTATCATCGACGCGGGCATAGCTGAAAAGCTCATTGTTTCATCCAGCGCAATGCTAGAAAAAGAAGCAAAGTGAAAAGAGAGAGATAGCGCCTCAGCGCTCGGCATTCAGTAGGTACTTTCGCCGCTCACTCGCTCACTCGAAAAATAGTGTGCGGAAATTTCATAAAAAGTGTTCCAGGAAATACGTGTTTTTTAGTAAGCCTTACAAGTTTGTAAAATAAATATTTGTCATTTAGAATCTCCATAATATTTGCAAGGTTTCTATCACAATATTTTCTTTACTTTTACAATTTATGAGTACATTATGAACGGCCAAAGTTTAGGTAAAATTTATGCAAAAAACAGGTTTTTGGAAGCTTATACTGAATTTGTTTCTCAAAATTTTGATTTTTAGTTTCGATAGAAACCTAGATATAGTGCACAAGATACCTATTAGTCCAAAAGTTCAAAAGAAAGATATGTTACAACGGCATAATCACGTACGAGCGTTTGTATGAAAAGTGAGCCGGGTTGGCCGCTCTTAACCCTAGAATCCTGAGTAGGTACGAGGGGTTCAAGATCGCCCAAGACAAATACACATTTAAGCCCGCGATGTCTACTCTACTTTTTATACTTTCTGCGAGGCAATTGAAACCAATGACTGTTACAAAAAATGAAAGTACCTACGGTACGCAAGGTGGTTGTATGCGTCAAACTGTTTAGGTGCAATGAGATTTTATTCTGAGTAAGGCTGTGTTATCATTTTCTCATTCATTCATATCATTTCTCAGAAGACACAGAATGCAGACTAGTTCTCTTAGGACAGAATTTATGAAACACCAATTCGACTTTCTGGCAATCCATCTATACAACAAATTAAATAAATCATTGTCCATACACACACTGAATTATAATAACTGTCGCAACACAATCAAAAAGTGGATTCAGGAACTGTCTTATGATGATACAGAGAACCTTTTAACAGTTCTGAGTAAGTAACAATTCTAGGGTTTACTTATATTATAATTAAAAATATATATATATATATTTACTACTAATATTTCCATCTAGTGTCCATAGGGGGGCGCTCGGAGCCGGGATACAGAAAATCTAGTCCGGCTCTCAGCGCACATAATATCTATAAGTAAGCAAAGCTCAAGCTCATACATTTTATTGTCATATCTAACTGTACCTATTTGCTTTGTAAAATGTTTGCGTGATAATAAACTATTCTATTCTATTCTATTCTATGTACAATGGGCGGCCTTATCGCTAAAAGCGATCTTTTCCAGGCAACCTTTGGATGGAGAAGAGTGATAACAAATAAATATATTTTCATTGTTCACTTACACTCATCATCATCATCCAGCAGCGGCATCTGGCCCACCTCCTCGTCCGGCTTCAGCACATCCAGGATGTTGATCTTCTTGTCGACATTCCTGATCTGGATGTTGACTTGCACCACGCCTTCGCCACGAATGCACTGCTCCACAAGTGTCTTATGGTTTTCAAGCTGAAAAATAATTGTGACTCTGAGTGAGTACCCTAGTTAAGAAAGAAAGAAAGAAAAAAACATTTATCTTGTAGGACCTCAAGGATCACTTAAGTTTCGTTTTACATGCTAGGTGATTCTAATGCCTGTTCCAACGCGACTAATACACCAGGGAAAGAATCAGGCAAGAACCTGGTGGTGTGGGCCTAGCTTTTTTTCAAAAGCGATCCCTTAACAATCTAAAATAATCTAAATAGTCAAGCTTCAGTGGGAAGCCAGTCGACGTATAGTCCGCGCCACGTAAAAAGAGCGCTGGGAGAAAGTGGAGGGGGTATGTCTGTATGTCGGTGTAGGGAGTCGCGTTGGAACAGGCATTAGAATCACCTAGCATGTAAAACGAAACTTAAGTGATCCTTGAGGTCCTACAAGAATAAATAGTTTTCTTCCTTTCTTTCTTTCTGCGCATGGGCACACTCGCGCACGAAAGTACCAGGCTTATTATTTTATTTTTGAACTAGCATTTCACTTTTCACTCAAGGCTTTGTAGATTATATTAGTCACTTGAATATTTGTATAGAAAATATATCGTAATATGCCTTGCTATAATTTATAGTAATATATATTATAGCTACGTGTGTGACGGGCTTTAGACAGTAAATAATACCAGTTTAGCATCTTGAAGCCAAAATGTATATCCAGTTAGATCCATCCCAAGTCTCCTTTCCAGCATCGATAGGAGTTTAGACAGCTTGGTCCTTATATCCATGAGTTGAACTATCACCTCTTCTGCAACAGATAAAAGTAATCGGTGCTTTAACCGAAATATTATCATCTTACTGATAGTTTCGTCTTCAGCGTCAAGGGCTTCGTGGCCGAGTGGTAAGGGTGATCGCTTGTATCTCGCGGGTTCGAATCCCGTCGAAGCCGTAAAACTTTAAGTAAATTTTTCATTAAAAAAAAAAAGATAAAAGTAAGTTCGTAGCAAGTGGCCAGCTCTGGTGACGGAGTTTTAGGCAAGTAATCTTAAAAAGAAAAAAAAAGTCTCTTATACTTAGGTACTACATCGGAGATTGGACCCATTTAGTACATTGTTTTAATTGTTTTTTGTTTTTCATGTTTTAATCTTTTTGTAATCTGTTTGCTTTTATGTTTCTTCTATTTGTGTACCAAGTAAACATTATCTCTCTCTCTCGAAAAAGAGGAGTGTTAGGCTCACTTTCTAATTTAAATAAAGTTGAAATTCGTATGACACTGAAACTGCGCTCCGCTTCGCTGCTCTTCTATGCTCTTTTGGTGTGAGTTGAGCCTTATCAACAACCTACAAGCTTAACCACAGTCTGTGTGTCTACCTGTAGCAGCATAGCTCTAAAGCGAGTGGACCAATTTGAAATCACAATCGGGACGTTACCAAGATATTGGGTGCTGGTTATAGTACTATTACTTACCACCACTTTCATTGCTCTGCATCGTGTCGTCATCATCAGGTGCGGAGAACATTGCCAGCGGAGTTTGTAGGATCTCATTTGACTGAATAAGGCCTGCAATATCATAGTAATGGATATAGGACATGGTTGAAGCTTAACAAAAGCTTTAAACGGTGAAGAAAAACATTGTGAGGAAACCCACAGCTTGTCTGCCCCACACATATTGACCATTGTCTTTCCTGTGGATATGGCTGGCAGCTGAGAGGATGGTTTAGGTGCTACAAGCCTATTCCATCTCAACAATGTCCCAGGCACTAGTGTCCCGTTAAGTGTAGGCAAAGCTTGCCTCCTGACTGTATAAAATCATCTAGTACAGATGTAAAGGCCTGAGTTTTAAGAAGCTTGCTTTTCTAAGATGAGCATTACAACAAAATGTTCAGACTTTGCAATAAATTATCTGATGTACGTACCTATGCTAGAAAAAAGGCGAATTTTACCTGCATGAGTAATGCTTGTTTAGTGAAGATATTTTTATAAATAATTTATGGAATTAAGTACTTATTTTAATAGCCGAACTATTTATAAGTCTAAACAGGCATGCCAAACTTATGTTTTGAACATCAAAACCTTGAGTAACAGGAAATTGTTAACTATAGTAATTCTAAAGGTATCGGATAAACTGGTTCAATAGCAAATTAAATCGAAACGACGGAGGTCTGTAAATTGAAAAAGGAAGGGCGTAAAGGGAAAATCATACCTAAATCAGACTCAGTCACATAGTGAGGAATTGGATAAGGATCTGTAGTGTCACCAGTATTTTCCTCAAACGCCACATCGCTCACTTCCATTTTTATACCACGCACATTCATAATATCACTAAAATCGGACACCTCCATTGTATACTAATAACTTTTGTGTTTTGTTATCAAAACTTTAAAGATTTTCAAATAGAAAAAAGGAAGAGGAAATCGAAAAACCCACTTCCGCGTGCGATAATCTTGCACAGACTAAATATTGTTAATTTTTTATTGACAATTTGTCACTGTCAACAGGAAAACCATAGGTAACAAAATAAAAAAAAACTTTGTCTTAACTCTTCAGTAATGGGCAGTGCCATCTGTTATAAATATAGAACACTATTTAGTAATAGCCCAGCTACTCAGCACTAGATGGCGATAGTATCTACAATATATTATCTTATGTACGATACTTTTGCAAGAACGTCTGCCTACGGGCCCCAGAGAATCTAACCACTTTACAGGCCCGGCCAAAAATATAAAATACTTTACTTTTACTTTTTACGGTATTATTGGTTTCTCTTGTCATCGATAGAACATTAGGTTGTAGTGAGCGCGTCTATGGGTGAAACTAGCGCCACCGCCTATTTTATTTTATTATAACGTTGAACAAAAGAATTTAAAAAACCTAAAAGTCCAGTTTTTGAAACCTATCATAAGCTTTTTTTTAATAACTCTGTAATAGTTTCATTTTGTATAGTTTAGGAGGAGTGTCGAAGTTGCACTTGGTGGCCACCAAACTCTGTTTTCGCTATTCCTCCTAAACTATAGAAAATGAAACTATTACATAGGTATTAAAAAAAGCTTATGATAGGTTTCACAAACTGTACTTTCAGATTTTTTAAATTCTTTTGTTCAACGTTATAATAAAATAAAATAGGCGGTGGCGCTAGTGTCACCCATAGACGCGCTCAATCTTAAGAAATCAATTGAAAATCATTTAGCAGTTTCAGACTTTGTTTTATTATCCAAACCCAATTATTACAATTTACGATATATTAGCTATGTAGGTACTATATGGAAAATATACATATTTACAAAAACATATAACCAAAAATAATTTATTATGTGAAACAACTTGTACCGCTGCTACAGGCAAAACTATATTAACAAAAAATGCATTTAACACATACTTATACAATATAATATATACACTATACAGACTATCTCTGGCCGGGCGGAATCTTCCAGACAACCTATTGAACAAATTGTGTAGTTTACAAAATTCTTAATACCCTAAGCCCTAAACAAATATTTAAAAAAATCATCTCTTTTATTAGGAAAAGGGATTTCTATGCATTTTAAAGATTCAGAAACACCTGAATAACGCATAGTCATAAAATTTTTATTTTTTATGTAGGTACGGTTCAAATAGTAACCACCTACACCTACTTTCAAATTTCTAGGTATTCTATACTTTAGTTCCAATAAAAGAGACGAATTTACGTACAAACAACATCGAAAAGTAAAATATTTGATGTAAAGAATGAACGAAAACATTGATGTGTTTGGAATGGAAAATTACCGCCATTTTTTTTTGCGGTAAATTAACTTTATAATGTTTTTTTAATTGTAATCTAAAAACTAAACGAGTTCTAATGTATTTGAGTTTTCTTAACTAAAAAGACCAAAGTACAATATATTTTTAAAGAAAGATAAAAAATCATTGATTTAAAGATGGCGCAATTTTTTCCAGAAACCTTAGACTGTGGTTTTTTTTATCGTCTTCAAAAAAGGATGAGTTTCCATGTTCCAAAAATAAAAAAAGAAATGTACCTCGCGAGTAAACAATTGCTCTCTTTACAAAATTGAAGTCGGTTAATTTTTTTTTTAATTTTGCCACTTGTAGGTAAGTAATTTTCGAGCGATATTAACAAAATGTCTACAATTTATTTACGTTTTCTTGAACCTTGGTCTTTAACGTGCTTGTTTTCTTATCTGTGATGAAATATCTTATGATTTAAACACTATTAAGCATAGTTTACACGAAGCCAACACTGGCTGCCAATAAGACTGGCAGCCAGCGCTGGCTTAGTGTATACTTAGCATTAAACTAAATAAAATTAGGCACTTAGCATGCCAATTGTGATTTTTAAAATGATCATTATGTGTTGGTTTTTGGGTGTTGAAGTTACGAACATCTCTAAAATATTTAACAAATACAACTGAATCAAATCTTGATAAGATTTTTAATAATACGGGTCGATTTTCAATAGTCAAAAAACTAAACTCTTTTAAACTTTTACTCACAAGAATGTTGTGTATTCTTCTTTGTTTTTGTGTGACTGAGAAAGAAATATACAGCGCTCTATTTCTTACTTTCTTTAACCTATATATGCCCAGAACTATTTGCAACTCGGATTTTTCTAATTTTTGGATATGTTACTCCTTATACATTTAAAAAAAACTAA
The DNA here is from genome assembly GCA_963582015.1 of Xanthorhoe designata. Lineage (NCBI taxonomy): Eukaryota > Metazoa > Arthropoda > Insecta > Lepidoptera > Geometridae > Xanthorhoe > Xanthorhoe designata. Next base: position 567,326 of record OY757059.1, read on the forward strand.
TTTTTCGCATTTTGAGTTATTGTAACTGAAAGTATTTTTTTTTTCAGTGGGTCGATAACGACCCCTTGGGCAAATCAGGTCTAACAATTTGCTTAAATGTATGAGTGAAATAAAATAATGTGGGCGACTGATGGAGACCTATTTATTCAAAATTATGTTTATAAATCATTGAAACATTTGTCGTAAAGGTTCACGTTACATTTTTTACACATTTAACAGTTTTTTTTTTTTTGCATGGAGCAATCTTCGCCTGATTTGACGAGTCAAAATGATGTGGTCTGCTGCATGTTTCCGGACCGACATAATAACCGTTGTCGGTACATGAAGCTCAGGTTTGAGTGACCCAGTTTCTGATCTCGCTTCAGAAGAAAGGGTCGTGCAATATATCGTGATCGATGAAAGTCGAGAGTATCTATAAGCTGCCGCCAAAAGATCTCGCAAGCATAGTAAAATTACTCGCAACAACATCCAACTGCTAAATTAGGATAGGTTTGAAAGTTTTTTTTTTTAGCTATAGACAAGAGCAATACGAGGACTCCAATGTATCTAAGCATCCAAACGATCTACACCACCTATAAATTTATAATAGTTGTGATCATTATCAATCCTGCGTTTGGCAGCTGCAGAGTATCTTTGAGTCAACGGAAGGTGCTAATGTCTACATAAATAATTATGTGAACCCACCACATAATTATACGTGATATTCTTACCTTCCCAACCTTCAAAAACATCGATCATTTAGAGTGTTGAAGGAATACGAAGAGACATGAAACGATCAATAAAAGTTGGTAAAACACGAACAAAATGGCATCACATATGCTCACGGGGTCGTTAGCGACCCATGAAACTATTTCCTTTGTTTTAGGTATCTAACCGAATATCCATCGAAAATCAAATGAGTACCCTACATTACACACATATTCAGCTACATAATTCACCCGTTGTATTTCCAAAAGTAAAATCAAAACACATAGATACTTGCATTTTCCTGCGCGCGAACCGTCAAATCTTCTCACCAGAAACGATCGACAACTTGACTACCCTCAAATTGAACCATTTTATTAAAAAAACGTAAACAGCTAAAGTTCATCCATAGTAATAGTCTTTTCAGAAATCAAACAATATGATAATTTACAGTTGTGTTTATTTACCTACCTAGTATTTATTAAAATGTAAAGTACGTGCTCGTGGGTCGTTTTCGACCCCCTGGGCATATATAGGTTAAGCCGAGTTTGCATAAACGCGACTATTATTCCATTATATATAACGGGGTTAGTTTCCATGACTTAAATTAATGAACCAGTATGATTTAGATATAAACACTATCTGAAAAATATAATCTTAATAATCGAAATAATATTGCACCCTGTATAACAGTTTAATGTTTTCAAAAACGTTCTCATTCATGTACCAGTATGTACCTCTGATTCCAAATTGAGCGGCTGAGCCAATTTAGATGCAAGTTTATCGGTAACTTTGAGATTTTCAATCTCAGTTTCAGTATTTAAAATCTTACTATTTTCAGTACCTCTATCATTGTTACTTTTAATTTCATTTTTATTACTGATATCACATTTGCCTTTTTGAATTTGAATTAACGGCCATTTTGGATCTTCGTGATTTTGAGAAATTTCATTACCTTTCCTGTCATAACGTCTCATCACCTTTTTCACTTTACTTTTCATATCAACTTTATCACTAACACCAGCCAATTCTCTCTCAAGCCTCAACTCTTCAACTTTCCGCCTCTCCTCTTCCTTTCTCTCTTCTTCAACTCTCTCTTCTTCGATTCTCCTCTCCTCTTCAACCCTCTCTTCTTCGATTCTCCTCTCCTCTTCAACTCTCTCCTCCTCGATTCTCTTGTCCTCTTCAATCTTTCTCACAGCCGCGAGTCTCTTCTCCTCCGCCGCTCTTTCTTTCTTCTCGGCTAGCTCTTCCCTCTTCTGTCGGTTCCAGAGGGGCATGAACCGCTGGAACATGACCCTGGCTCTATGCTGCGGCTTCAGAACCCAGGATACAGCCATATCCACATCTGCAATCCTGAAAAAAGAAAAACGAATGAAAAATAGTCTTGTCGGCGCGTTATATTGTGTCGTTGATAATGTTTCTTTTATTTTATTGTCTATTTCTAATGATTTTAGCAGCTTTCAAAGACAAATCCAAAAACATTAAAATCATAAAAATCTGCTCCAGCCAATCCAGCCGTTCACAAGTTATAAGTGTTGGAACACTTGGAACAAACCCGACTTTGTTTTATACACTTTTAATAATAATCGGATCAAGTAGAGAAACACGACGCGAGAGCACTCACTCGCGTGATGAATAAATAAATATCCTTGGACATTCCACACATTTAAAAAAAAAAGCTAGGCCCACATCACCAGGTTCTTGCCTGATTCTTTCCCTGGTGTAGGAAGTCGCGTTGGAACAGGCATTATAATCACCTAGCATGTAAAACGAAACTTAAGTGATCCTTGAGGTCCTACAAGAATAAATGATTTTTCTTTAGTTCTTTACAGGGTCATCTAGTCCCAACTTCCCAAGCTAAGCAACTTAATGCTTGTGCGACTGAAAAGGAAGATCTCTACACTGCTGTCTCTATCTTACCGTCGCTTGAACCTGTCCCGATCCAATGCGTATCTCTCCCAGTGACCAGCCCGAGCCTGTCGCGCCGCAAATGCCCAAACACGCATCACCTTCACCGTTGGCGGGTCTGTTGAGAATGTTACCTGAAGAAGACAAGAGTGTGAATTAAATAAAAAAAATATATATATCCTTGGACATTTCACACAGCGTCATCTAGTCCCAAGCTAAGCAACTTAATGCTTGTGTTATAGTGACCAGATGACTTTTTTTTGTAAATACCTACATAGTATAGATAGAAAAACATCTAGTTAGACCCGAAACAAATATCTGCAGAACATGCCAACATTTGTCCCGTGGCGGGGACTGAACTCGCAACCACTGCGTCTCAGGCGGGCCTTCGCCCACTGCGCCCACTGCGCCAAGAAAATGCTAAGTCCATCTCCATTTATTAAGAGCTATGAATAAATGGAATTCTAGGAAATCCCACGCAAATATTTTGCATGTTTAATCAGATTGTGAATGATGAACCTTAAAATAGATGGCGCCTGTGACGTTCTTCCTATGACGCAGGTGTCAATAATTTAGGAAGCGAATTCAGATACTCAGACATTTCATGTAGGCAACTGGGCACCACTGCTAGTTTCGTAAAGTAAAAGTGTTCGTACGAGATGTGCTGGGCAAGCCTATTCCATCTCAACAATGTCCCGGGCACTACGGTGTCCCGTAGTGCCCGGGACACCGTAGGGGTAGGGACACCGGGAGTGTAGGCAAAGCTTGCCTCCTGACTGTATAAATCATCTTGTAAAGGCCTGAGTTTCGTACGAGAAAGTGGCCAACTTTGGTAATTTCTTTTAAGGCCGCCTAGAGACCTCCGCCATTGCTTAACGTGACGAAAACTTAAAAGCCAAGATTAACAATTTAACGTGCCCTCCAAATCATTACAGACCACTTTGAAACAAGAGTATTAGAGACCCTTTGATGCGGGCACCACACATAGGTGGGGATCGATCTTGGACGGTTATTGGACACAAACGGAGCATTGCCATTGGCCAATAGAACAGGCAATAGAATCACCTAGTTTTAAGAACGTGACATGTCAAAGTGGTCTATAAACGATCTTACTGAATAAATACATTTTGATTTTGATTTTTGCCAGTCTATTCGTAGCCAATGTTGGAACCAAGTTGAAGCCAATGTGTGGTGCCCGCATGAAACGTCAATTCCTTAAAACTAGGGTTCTATTCACCTACAACTAGGACTATACAACTAGGATTCTACTGCCACGACCGCTTGCCTGAAGTAACAAAGCTCTCAAACCTTCCGTTGATTAAAAGCAGACAAAAGATAGTTGTACAAATCAGAGAATACCAAGAATAGTACGATGACTAAATGATGACGACACTCTTGAGTCACGACGTAAAGAACGCGTAAAGAAGGTCGTCGGTGTGACGTGGTGTGACGTCACGTGGGAAAAATAACAGCGGGTTCAATCCCCGAAATGTTTGCATGTTCTCCTGATATTTATAAATAAATATTCTCGGACTTTCTACACAGCGTCATCTAGTCCCAATTAAGCTAAGCAATTTAATGCGTGTGTTATGGTTATCAGATGACTGATATTACTACATAGATACATTTTCTTTTTAAATATATACATCATTTTATAATAGAAAACACCCAGACACGAAACATATTTGTTCCTGGTCTGGGTTTTGTTCTCAGGGCGGCCATAGGTTGAGCCACGTAAAAAGAGCGCTAGCTGTCAAACTGCTCCGTGGTCGATGATTGGTGGAGAGGTAACGCGGCGCACTTCATACCATTGATTTAGCGAGTGCTATTGGTTCGTCAGCGAGTGAACACAGGCGCAAACATACCCCCGCTACTTCCCCTCAGCGCTCTTTTTACGTGGCGCGACCTATACGTAGCTAAGCAATACGCCTCGAGCGCTTCAATGAAGGTATGTCTACTCGGTGTTTATTATTACTTATTTATATTGTTCCGGTCGGATTAGAATTTAATACATTAAATTCGTTGGCACAAGCCACTGAATTTCAAGAAGCAATCTCGTGTATACAGCCGAGACTATTCATTCGAAGTTTACAAGCCATATTAAAAACGCGATAGTTTGTATGGATGAATAGATGGATGTTTGTTACTGTCAGGCAAAAACTACTGTGGGCATATCATCAGGGTGTTAACGCCAGTTTACCGTAGTATTGGATACTGTCCTCGATACCGAGTCAAGTATCACAAATGTATAAAAATCCAGTGCAGCGCCTCCCCCGATAACTTGCATGAACTAATTCCATACATTTAGAATACTTGACACGTGACGTGAGCGAGGATAGATTTTATTACACAAAAACCGCCGGTAACCCTACAGTTTTCAAGTGGTGTAGTTCGCTACAGTCAAGTATTTAAAATGTATAAAATTATTAGTTCATGCAAGTTATCATGAGGGCGCCTGCAATTCATTTGAAATACTTCACTCGATATCGAGGATAGGTAAACTGATGATAGGGGCATCTGAAAATTAAGTAATTGGTTGGTAATTGCATTATTGTTATTTTACAGTATCTAGGTGCTACGTACTACTATTTCCTCAAACATTGTGGTGTCCCAACGGGGCTCTTGTTGCGGCGAATCAATAAATTAATATGAATATGAGTATAAAAATGCAATGTAAAACCTGCCTACATTTTTGAACAACAATCTTTGTTTATTTTAACCGGACCATCATACGGACAACCGGACATAGCAACTAAACAATGTCAAACAACAACAGACAAAGGAACAATAGACATTTACTCATATTTAAGTTGTAGTAAACAAAGACTGCTTGTGTGATGATAAGTGACACGTATTGCTCGCATGGTTAACTGTCAGTTTCTTGGTATCTGTGGTTTTAAGGCCTATTTTATTTTATTATTACGTTCAACAAAGGAATTTTAAGAAACTGAATGTTCAATTGCAAGTTGCACTTGGTGGCCACCAAAATCTATTTTCGCTATTCCTCCTAAACTATAGAAAATGAAACTATTACAGAGGTATTAAAAAAAAGCTTAAGATAGGTTTAACAAACTGTACATTCAGTTTTTTAAAATTCCTCTGTTCAACGTAATAATTTAATAAAATAGACGGTGGCGCTGGTTTCACCCATACAGGCACCTTAAGTAGGTACTCTGCTTATGCCCGATCCTATATCCAACGTACGGTACGGAGTACGGATCCAGTAGTTTCGGAGATTACAGGTATATGTATAGGATATTTGAGGTTTTTTAATACTCAAAAGAGACTTGTGTGCACAGTTGGTGCTACATAAGTACCTAATTGATATGCTCATTTGGTAATTGGTTTTCAGACTTCTAGAAAACGTCAGTGCCATAAAATTATAAAGCCAATTGGATGGATACTTTTTGATAAAGTTATTTTGTTTTATTAAAAAAAGTATTCCGCCTCTAAAAGCATCCTTAAATAAATAAACATCCTTGGACATTCCACACACTTTTGCACAAGCTCTTTGCCGAAGAAGGGTAGCTAGTTTCATAACAAACAAAAACAATAGATGCATAGATTTGAACTCCCGACCTTCGGATTGAAAGTCGATTACCGTCGCTCGGCTAGCAAGGCTCACGTTTTTTGCGTGTGTAAGTTGTTTTTGGCAGCTGCATTGGAATTTTCTACTGTTTGACGTTAGTTTATTTAGTATCTACGGCGATATGTAATTTTATATTACGAAAATCATTAGTTGTAAGTGTAATCACACTCTATATTCAAGTCAAAAGTAAGCTACAAGCTAGTATGAGCAAGTGGCCAACTCTGGTAATGAAGTTTTTAGGCCGCTATAAAGCCATCATGTGTGTCAAGCCATGGCTTAACAACTATAAAACCCGGGACCGACAATTTAACTCCGAACCACGGAGAGCTCAGCTGTTAATGCCACTTGCGGTCACCCACCCAAGTTGTGACCACTCAGAACTTTGCTTAACTTCAACGGTCTATCAAGAACGTCTTATGCCGGGTTCCTATATCCAACTAACGGATGTCCGTAGGTCGGTCGTCATAGCAACGTTGTTATCTGTCAAAAAGTCTCATATATTTTGTGTTGAATAAACAAAGTTGCTATGACGACCTACGTATGGACATCCGTTAGTTGGCTATAGGAACCCGGCATTAGCAAGCTTCGCCACGAGCGCTTTGTTTACTAAATGCTTTTGCCCTTGTTAACGCCAGTTTGCCGTAGTATTTATTTATTTATTTATTTTTACATCTTAGGAAAACAAACAGTCATAAAAAAAACAAATGAAATAGCCAAATATAATACTAAAGACCATTTAGAGGTTTTCGCATATTGAAGCTATTATTAGTGCTTGCTTGACAAGTTACGAAAAAAACCAGGTTACAAAAAGAATAACAAAAAAACAGAACTGGAAGAAAAGTAAAGTTAGTTAAATATATAATTACAATAACAGAGAGGGGTTCAAGAACGCATGCTAAACCAACGTTTAGTTAAAATATTTTTCACTTTAGGCGACTTTGTATTAAAAAGGTCAAGTTCAGGGATGTCAACCAGCTCGTTGAACGCAATAACTGCTCTGCTTAGGTAAGAATTTTGTCTATAATTAGTAAAACTAAAAGGAATTGCTAGGTGAATTGGATGTCTATTTGATCTAATCGGGACTTGTAACTTTATGTTTTCTAACAACGAAGGGGAGTCGATTCTACTCTGCGCAATCTTGCATAAAAAGTCAATGTCTGCTATATTTCGTCTTTCAGCTAATGGTAAAATATGATGTCTATTGCACCTAGAATGATAATCAACGTCATAGCACCTGCATTTGTATTCCAAAAATTTTAAAAATCTGCGTTGGATTGACTCTATTCTATTAATATAAATGTCATATCGTGGACTCCACACCTGAGAACAGTACTCTCCTGAGTATTGGATACTGTCCTCGATATAGTCAAGTATCACAGTATGAAAATCCAGTGCAGCGCCACCCCCGGTAACTTGCATGAACTAAACATTCCAAACATTTAGAATACTTGACACGTGAGCGAGGATAAATAAATAAATAAAATAAATATCCTTGGACATTCCACACAGCGTCATCTAGTCCCAAGCTAAGCAATTTAATGCTTGTGTTATGGCAACCAGATGACTGATAAACTGCATACTTAGATACATTTTTTTTGTAAATACATACATATTATACATAGAAAACACCCAGACACGAAACAAATATTTGCAGATCATGCAAACATTTGTCTCGCAGCGGGGATCGAACCCGCAACCTCTGCGTCTCAGGCGGGCTTTCGCCCACTGTGCCACAGAGGTCGTCAAATCTTTGCATCGGACTTCGGAGTCGGATAGATTACTATACCACACAAAAACCGCCAGTAACCCTACTGTAGGCAAATGAGAGTCACGTGCTAAAAACAAATTACCTCAAAAGGTGCTGGTGAAATTATATTTTTACGAATTGATTTGATAACTGATATCAGTACAGTAGCAACACTATCTTGATAAAAACTGTTACTGTAACGTCATTCTACTATCATACGGAGGATATAACGTCATTTTTTGAAAACTGTTAAAAATATAGTCTTATAAAAGTGTTGTCATGTTTTTTGTCGAAATAATGGTGTAACCGGTGTAAGTTCAAGCTAAGCAAAGTAGGCAACATGCCCTTTGTCACGTAGGTAACTTAGTACTTCTGATTACGCAATGATTGAGTCTTTATAAAAGAAAAATCTTACGAAAAGTTACGATTTCGACGGAATTCGAACCCGCGATGATGCAAGCGATCGATTTAGCCGGGCTGCCTTATTCCCGGGGATTTTTCGCCATACTTTGCTCGATATTAATAACAATATGTAGACGCTTGAAATATTTACAGAATGGTACGGAACCCTTCGTGCGGGAGTCCGACTCGCACTTGGCTGATTTTTCAATAAACGAAACTACACGCAACCTTTAGATTTGAATTCGCTCACTATCATGAGTGGTCTGCCAATTATATTCAGTTGCGGTGAGTGTCCATGACGAAACAAGTTGAAATACTTGATAAGTGATTGATAACATTTTGTTGGTAAACATTTTGAGGTCTTTAGACTGACATTACACCCATTTATTTCTTAAGGTGCCTGTATGGGTGAAACTAGCGCCACCGCCTATTTTATTTTATTATTACGTTGAACAAAGGAATTTGAAAAAACTGAATGTAGGTACAGTTTGTGAAACCTATCATAAGCTTTTTTTTAATACTTACTTATGTAATAGTTTCATTTTGTATAGTTTAGGAGGAATAACGGAAACAGAATTTGGTGGCCTGGCCACCAAGTGCAACTGTGTCGAAATACATGCTGGGCAACGTGAGCAGAGGCGAGCGTTGGCAAATAGATGCAAAGACAAGTGCTACCGTACACAATGTTGGCCGAGCCCAGCGAGCGTAGGCGAGCGTAGGCACATTGATGCAAAGCCTAGGAGGCGAGTGGCGGCGAGTGGACGCTAGCGACTCTCTAATTAAAGACTACAATAGCGTGCAGTGCGAAGCAAGGAAGCGGTCAGTTTAATACCACTAGTTGGTTGATTGGACTGTACATTCTGAAATACACTTCCGCATTTTTAACATACTCCAAAATGGCGGTTCTATGTATGTTCAGTTCACCGATTACTCGTAGACCAATTCTAAAAAATTCTTTTTTGTCTGATAAAGCAGACAAATTGGTACCAGGTACCAAATTTCATTCAAATTCGTCCAGCCGTTTGAGCGTGAGAGTAACAAACACACTTACAAAAACATACTTTCACCTTTATAATATTAAGTAGGTAAGGTACCTACTAGCTGCGCCTCGCGGTGTTACCCGCGTCAAAAGTAGCCCATTTTTTAATCCAGGGTATAAGCAATTATGGTATAAAATTTCATTCAAATCCGTCCAGCCGTTTGAGCGTGAAAGAGTAACAAACACACTTACATACTTACACACTCACAAACTTTCACCTTTATAATAATAGTACCTATGATGCCCGCTCTACACTTAGCCCGCGGATCGCGCGCGATGGCCGCGAAAGGGCGCGAACGCTAAGTGTGGAGCCATTTCGAATATTCTTCGCGGTTTCGCGCTTTGTTCCCCATTTTTTGTCGGTTTTTTGTTCCGCGTCAAAGGGAGCGCGAAGCGTTGAACCATTGCGCCGCGAACCATTGCGAGTGTAGAGTCATTGTTAAAATTCGCGGCAAGTTCGCGCCGCGAAATCGCGCCGTGATCCGCGGACTAAGTGTAGAGCGCCCATGACAGTAGGATTTCAAGAGAAAACTTATTTCATTTGTTAGTTGCATCATTTTCTTTCTAGTCAGGTCATTCATGACTTCCACGTGGTGGAAAAGAGCATCCAGTGATTCATATCAGTTGTATCAAAGTGGGCGATCTGCCATGTAGTTATTCATTCAGTTTTTGTTTCAAAATCTATGTCATTTTTTGCTCAAACCGTTGTAAGTTTGATGAACCTATGAGTACCTAACTACCATCATTCATTACAGTATAGTTCGCGCCACGTAACAAGGGCGCTGAGGGGAAGTGGTGGGGGTACGTTTGCGCCTGTGTTCACTCGCTGACGAACCAATAGCACTCGCTAAATCAATGGTGTGAATTGCGCCGCGTAACTTCTTCACCAATCATCGACCACTTCGCAGTTTGACAGCCAGCGCTCTTTTTACGTGGCGCGCGCGACCTATACAGCTATACTACTTTACTCGCCGGCTTCGCAAAAAGTAGCCTTTGATGGACTCCAGCCCCCTGATTGTGTAACTTGTCTCGGATTGTGTCAAAGACTCCAAGTTGTATCAAAGCAAAGTTCACTCGCTGACGAACCAATAGCACTCGCTAAATCAATGGTGTGAATTGCGCCGCGTAACTTCTTCACCAATCATCGACCACTTCGCAGTTTGACAGCCAGCGCTCTTTTTACGTGGCGCGCGCGACCTATACAGCTATACTACTTTACTCGCCGGCTTCGCAAAAAGTAGCCTTTGATGGACTCCAGCCCCCTGATTGTGTAACTTGTCTCGGATTGTGTCAAAGACTCCAAGTTGTATCAAAGCAAAATTCACAGTAAATCGCGAAAATAACTGTCAGATTTAACGCTGATTAAGTAAATTAGTAAGTGACTTACTTAATTACTGATTTGACAGTTGTTTTCGCGATTTACTGTGATTTTTGCTTTGATACAACTTGGATACAATCCGAGACAAGTTACACAATCAGGGGGCAGATCATAAACAATGTAAGTATATTACAAGTTTCAGCCTAATCCGATCAGTAGTTTTCACGTTAAGGAGTAACAAACATCCATACATCCATCCACACATCACAAACATTCGCATGCTACTAATATTATAAACGCGAAAGTTTGTAAACTATGGATGGATGTTTGTTACTCTTTCACGCGAAAACTACTGAACGGATTTGGCTGAAACTTGGAATATACATAGATTATGGCTGGGAATAACACATAGGCTACTTTTGACCCCGGTATTCCCACAGGAACTGCCGCGGGCGCAGCTAATTTATAACATTAGTAAGCTCATAACGCAACGCTCCTCACAATTGACTCATAATGATTTCTTCAGTTTACACAACAAAGGTTTAAGTTGCATTGTCAATTCATTATGATGAGGCAGAAACACAGTGCCTCGCTGTCTGGCTTAGTCAGCCTCACGCTATTGCCTTTGTTGATATAAATAAATAAGTAGGTATATTTATATCTACAAAGCCGGACATTTCACCGAGGATAAAGCAGAGGATGATATTTTTGATTATGGATGGGTGAATGCTGAATCAAAATCCCATTTAAGCTAATCAGTCTATGGTTCCTATTCGGATGTCGCAAAAACTAAAGGATGCTATCCTTTTTATTTCGATCGTTATGAAAGGGACGGCAACATTTTTAGTGCTGTCAAATTAGTTTAAGAAAGAAAGAAAGAAAAATCATTTTTTCTTGTAGGACCTCAAGGATCACTCTCCCATTACGATACTTGAGTATAATACTAGTTGGATACAATGTTCGTATCTCCATATAAACTACTCAAAACAAAATAGGGCCCACCCAATAAAATATGATTTAAATTAAAATAATTAAAAATCCGTACAAATTACTATAAGTTAAATTTTAGGAATAGGTTAACACATTCAGGATCATTAAATAAAAACATTACAGTAAGTACCTTATTTTTGCTAAAAAAATCAAGAAATCCCCGTTTTTACGCATTATCTTAAAATTATACGGATTTCCAAGACAATGCGTTGAAGACACAAGCACGTTTTTTTTCAAACAGGTTCGTAGGGTTGCTTTAATGCCTTATGTTTAGTAACGCGTAGGTCCTCCCCTATTGCGCACACACTCTCTAAGTCGGTTTGGAACACTCTCTATTAGGTGGATGACATTTTCATCAGGAATTTGCTCCCAACACACTTTTAAAGCAGTTATCAACTCCTGTCGGCTATGAATTTCAGTGTGGTTGTCTTTAAGGCTTCTTTTCAACTGGTCCCAGATATGCTCGATCGGATTCAGGTCCGGACTCATGGCAGGCCAGGGTAGAACTGCGATACCAGCTTCGGAGATTGCACTTTGGGTCACTCTGGCAGTATGAGGGCGAGCGTTATCTTGCATCAGAATAAAGTTAGGGCCTACTCGCTGTGAATATGGGATCACATGAGGTCGGATGACATGCTGAACATAACTGGCGGCCGTTACATTGCCCTCATCCAAAATCACTAGCTCGGTTTTGCCCATTATGCTAATCCCACCCCATACCATAATACTGGGTCCACCAAAGCGGTCAGTTTCACGAATACATGGTTGTGTAAAACGTTCTCCAGGTCGTCGCCAAACTCGTACGCGTCTGTCATCATTAAAAAACTTTACTTTAGACTCATCTGTAAAGAGCACTGTCCTCCAATTATCCATGGTCCAATCGAGGTGTTCACGTGCAAACCTTAATCGCGCTGCACGGTGGGCTCTGGTCAATTTGAGCCGAACAACTGGCATTCTGGAACGTTGTTGGTCTTCATGAAGTCTGTTCCGAACAGTTTGGTCACTCACTCGCGTTCCAGTAGCGTCACGTAAGCGGTTCCTCAATATGCGTGCAGTTACAGTTCGCTCGCGACGTGCAGAGAGTCGGATGTATCGGTCTTCTTGGGAGGTTGTGGCTCGGGTTCTACCTGAACCGCGCCTCCTACTCACACTACCTGTCTCTTGATAGCGTTCCCACACATTTCGAATAGCTCGTCTAGACACACCTAAGCTTGAAGCTACCGATCTTTGCGAATTTCCCTGCTGAAGCAAAACAATGGCTCTTGTCGCGGATTCTGTGTCCATGTGACGTCGAGAACCCGGCATTGTTTATGCAAACACTAATTTAATTGATAATTAAAGGTAAGGTTACGATAACTTCTTCGTAAGACACAACAAACACCACTGAGCAACAATGTAATGGCACTCATAGATTCTGCGGTAAATCGTAGATTTTTGATTTTTTGTCTACCCACTTAAAAACCACCCTAAACTTGGCGTCTAAGTGTTAATTATGATCAATAAATATGCCTACTTAACATTCCCATACTTCAGTTTGCCAACAACTCACAAAAAAAAATGTGTCGGGCAAAATATCGAAATATTTCAAGTGGGCCCTATTTTGTTTTGAGTAGTTTAAATGTATGAGATACTTTGCGGCGACTAGTCTCCGAGACTAGAGTCGCGCGGGCGTATCGTAATGGGAGAAGGGCCTTAAGTTTCGTTTTACATGCTATTTAGTTTTGGCGTAATCTAAATTGACACCATTGGGGTGTTTCTTTCAATAAATAGGTATTATATTCATATAGTTATATTATTACTACAAATACCAACGTCGTCAATATCAAAACTAGTTTATCTACACTACAAGTGTGGTCAGTTTGACCTTCAAATAGTCGACCTTATTGCGTTAAGAATAAGGCAATGAATACATTATAGGGAAATTGAGTATAGTTTAAGTAAGTCTATGGACTAGGCAATTAAATGTCTTTAATTTGATACCTAGTTCTGCGTATTAAAGTTAAGATATTGAAATTCCAATTAAGAGTTCATAAATCAAAACATTGGACAGAAACAACATAAATACCGTTATCTCTTTCTTATAGGTCAATAGAAGGAAAAGGACAACAACAATAATTAAAGCTCTACGATTTCATATAAATAGTAATCGCGAAAGTTAAAAGATTCTCCTGTTGGTTGAGGTTGATTCTCCAAGTCAAAACATACATAAATATCGTTATCTCTTTCTTATAAATAGAAGGAAAAAATTATGTCTCCTGCATTTTGTAGATGACTTGCTAGGTGTGTCTTAAAGTTAATTTAAAGGCTTACCTTCTTAGCCGGCTGGTTTTTTCTCAAGTTCTTCCGAGTAGCATCCATCAGCAATCCCCTAGCTTCCCCAGGTTCCACTTTAGCACAGTCCACTTCATCACTACTCTCATACAATGTATCATCTGTCAAATTACTGACAGTTCTTGACAATGAATGCGACAGTTTACAGGTCATAGTACTGCAGCCGGAGTCGCTCACATCTGACTCCGAGTCCGAATCCCCGAACACATCGTTGGAGGTGTAGCAGTCATCTTCGAAGACGATGAATGAGTCTTCTGATTCACAGTCGGAGGCTTTGTGACTTCGTTTCGGAGTGTCGTTAAAGACAATTTGAAACGAGTCCTCGCTTTCCGTTGTTGAGGCTGAACGGAATCGTCCTTTCATCTCGTCGAAGTAGTCACCTAGACTTGTCTCCGAGCTGAGAGTGGAGGGTGTTGAAGGAGATTCGGCTGGGCTGTCAATATCAATCTCGTTGGCAAAGATGACGTCATCTTCGATGCTGCGTTTCATCTTAATCTTTCGGCGTTTATCCAACATTCTGTGCGGATTCTTGAAATGTTTATCAACAGGCATTGAGATTGGAATAACTTTATCTACGGTTTCCAGAGAATGGTGGTTGTTTTTGGTCTTTTTTGTGCGTTTCTCTTGAAGTAAAGCTTTAAGTTTTGATAGTTTGTCCTCGCAGGATGACACAAGCTGGTGTTTATCATCACTAGACTCTTCCTCTGCGATTTTAGGTGATTTGGTATTTTCAGTGGCAGTTGTATCATGTTCCTTTGTGTTTTTAGATGTTTTTATATCATTGTTGTTATCTTCGTTTACAGGTTTAGAATCACATGTTTCTGTTTGTGTACTGCTTGGTTCACTCACAATCTGTTCTTTTACAATTTCCGTGGTTTCTTCAACAGGTGCAACCTCGATTTTGGTTTCCAGTGCAACAGATTCAACTTTCTCTCCGTTCTGGTACTGTGGCTGACTGTAGTACTCAATGTACGGCTGGTTTGAAAGAGGAATGAAGTCTTCCGAGAAGGCATCTTCAAAGCTTTCTTCTACCGATCCTGGCTCCACAAACACTTTCTTAGGCCTCTTCCTCCAATTAGGCGTTGATGGTTTAGGTTTAGGTGATAGTAGGTACCTTACTTGGTTGATCTTCTCCTCACAGGAGCTCACAGTTTGAGATTTATTCATGTCTGATTGGTCGCCATTCGGATCGGGTCCGTCAGAACTAGATTTGTCGAGTGCTTTTCCATTTTTATCATCGACGCTGGCGCGGTGCCAGCGCGGCGACCCCTGGCGGATTTCTTCGTCAAAACAATCGAAGTAATCCGGCGTACGAGTGCCGAAAACGGCGCCAGAAAGCATGTTGAAAACGCCTGAGAAGAAATTAGTGATTCCCGCCAAGGCCGAGTCGGCACGGATGTCCTCTTTATGTTCAGGCATTGTGGGTGTTTCTAGACTCTCTTTCTTCACCTTTTCCGGTTTTTCAGACGTCACGAGAGTGTCTGCGAGGTTTTTCATCAAAGGATCCGGGATCAGATGTAGGTTGTTGAGGAAAAGTTCTTTCTCGTAGTCCAACTTCATTTCGCTTTTCTGCAGCGATTCTGTGCAGTAATTCGCGAATGGATGATGCATGTGATGATACATTGGAGGTTTGGTACGCGCGTTGCGCCCGTTTATAATAGAAAACATTATTTTTTTACACTTTACAAAATCACAGTAATGCTAAGACCTAACTTTATACAAACATTGTTTCAGAGTTCAGGTCCAGAAAAAAGTCTTGGCGGAGGAGTGTGGAACAACTCAGGGCTTCTAGTCTGAGAACACTTTGCAAAATAGTTTCTTGGTAGCGACCAGCCCAAAACACAAGGAATTGTAGAAATCGCGTTTTCACACTTGGTAACTCGATGATTTTCAGTGTCTTCGTACAAAACACTAGAAATTTGGTCAGATTCGAAACAAACAACGTTAGAAGGCTCCATGGTTATGAAAATATCAGAAATACACGTCCTTTAGAGTTCAGCCATTTTGTAGAATAATAAGAATTATTGAGTGAGAATGAGAATGATAGAACAAAAATGCGACGCACGCACGCAACACATGACTTTGACAGATAGTGTTGGGACACTAAAGATTAAATCGTATACACATCGATTGTAACTCGACTGGTTTTAATACGTAAATGTATTATTTAATTATTTAGGTACCTACACAAAAATTAAGATAATAATTGATAATAAAAGATAATGTTATCAATTACCTAATACAATATAATGATAAAAAACATTCTTTACTTTAAATTTAAAACTTTCTATGCTCTGTGTAGGTAGGTAAATGAAAAATCTTACCAAAAGTTTTAGCTTTATTAGTGAATTCACGTCAGTATAAAACCTACAAGAAGTACTAATAATTATTATCATCTTTCAGTTTTCGGTCAAAAATAATGTTCTACAAGTACCTACCTAACCGTTTCCTTGACAAGATCGTATAAAATTCAAGCGTCAAAGAAAAATTGAGAAATTTTAATTACATAGAAATAAACTGTACGTACCTACTTTATCTGTCAAAAACTACTAGGTATGTAACCTAAGAACTAGTTTTTAGGAAAATGAAAACATCGATTTTTCCTATCGATAAGATAAATCGTAATTTTTTAATCTATCTGCGTAAACCCTACTACACTTTGTGAACGACCTTGCCTCTTCCCTGCCCTTCGTTTCTTTTTCTGATGCAATAGTTTGTTCTCATAGTGAGTCATTTGTAAACAGCATACCATTGGATAGAACAACGAAAACAAACAACACCATTGGTCAAAAAGCTGTTACTGCCTTGTCATTAGTGCTAAGACCTCGTCGAAACTCGGCGAAAGTACGAGGATGTTCGACGTTCTTCGCGAAAGAAAACGAACCCTGTTTTTAGTTTTATTAGGTTGTCTACAACGAAAATGAAATAAATGTTAATGTAACTCATTCTCTTTCTTTGGTAACTTACCTTTAAGTTAAGCCGTAGGTACTTTGCAAGTTGTTTCTAGTAGTTTTTAAAAGTTTATTTCTTTGGGAGTTTATACAAAAATTGTCGGTAGGTAGGTATAGGGTTTCCAGATAGAAAATTTAAAAGTCCGGAGAAAAAGCTTGCTAAAAATCCTGAGATCTCAGGACAAATCCTGAGAATTGAGATATTAAGGTAACCCTAGGTAGGTAAGTAGGGACATAGGTTAATGATCGGTACTTAGTTGGTACTTAAGGCTAACTGCTTTTTGTATTTTTTAGTCACAAGACCCGTAGTAAAATGTACTTAGATACTGTAGGTATTAGGGTTTAGCCTACCTATAGTAAACTCTTTAAAGTAGGTAGGGACCTATCTGGGACACGGGAATAATAGTTTAGGAAAGTAAGGAGATACAAATTTATTTCTAATTTTTATTTATCTTAGCTTAAGTTTACTAATAAAATAAATGTAATAGCAGCCGTTCAAAAAAACAGTTCCCACTCTAATTACAATGATTAGCCATTTTATCCCAGAGAAAGAAATACAGTTCTCAGACCTTTAAATATTTCAGACACCTCAAGAGTACAAGAATAGTTAGTGGTGGCTATTCGGGATGTCGCCTAAACTAAGCTAAACTAATTTGACAGCACTAAAAATGTTGCCTATTGAAATAAAAAGGATGGCATCAATTTTAGTGCTGTCAAATAGTTAAGTTTAGCTTTGGCGGCATCCCCAATAGCCACCAGTGACGTGGTAGGTAATCACATTAAACGGGCGCAGCCAAGTTTTAACATCGGGGGGGTTTCACCACAACAACCAACCCCCCGGCCCCCCTCGTGAAAAACTCGAAATTAACGTTACATACTCTACCTATTTGGTATACCGTTTGTGTATGAAAAAAAGTTCTAAGTATTCAGTTGATTAAAGTATCTTAATTTTTATGTTTCAACCACCTTTCAATCAGCTTCGTCTGCTTTGACTCTACCAATGGAGATATTCGTCAGCGCGTTGTCCAAATTTTCGAATAGCGACATAAACACGTGGAA
Source organism: Xanthorhoe designata (assembly GCA_963582015.1). NCBI lineage: Eukaryota > Metazoa > Arthropoda > Insecta > Lepidoptera > Geometridae > Xanthorhoe > Xanthorhoe designata. The sequence goes on from OY757059.1 coordinate 585,347, forward strand.
ATTCGAATATAAGAAATAAAATACGAGCCCAAAGAAAGCTATCTTGAAAAATCGGTCGACGATGTAGCGTCTGAAACAAAATATTTAAAAAGTTTATAGTGTAGGTTAGTAGGTACAAACAAACATAATTACTCAAGTATGTGATTGCAATGCAACTCGCAACTTATTTACAACGATCTAGGTATGGTTAATGGTTAATGGTTAATGGTTAATGGTTAATGGTTAATGGTTAATGGTTAATGGTTAATGGTTAATGGTTAATGGTTAATGGTTAATGGTTAATGGTTAATGGTTAATGGTTAATGGTTAATGGTTAATGGTTAATGGTTAATGGTTAATGGTTAATGGTTAATGGTTAATGGTTAATGGTTAATGGTTAATGGTTAATGGTTAATGGTTAATGGTTAATGGTTAATGGTTAATGGTTAATGGTTAATGGTTAATGGTTAATGGTTAATGGTTAATGGTTAATGGTTAATGGTTAATGGTTAATGGTTAATGGTTAATGGTTAATGGTTAATGGTTAATGGTTAATGGTTAATGGTTAATGGTTAATGGTTAATGGTTAATGGTTAATGGTTAATGGTTAATGGTTAATGGTTAATGGTTAATGGTTAATGGTTAATGGTTAATGGTTAATGGTTAATGGTTAATGGTTAATGGTTAATGGTTAATGGTTAATGGTTAATGGTTAATGGTTAATGGTTAATGGTTAATGGTTAATGGTTAATGGTTAATGGTTAATGGTTAATGGTTAATGGTTAATGGTTAATGGTTAATGGTTAATGGTTAATGGTTAATGGTTAATGGTTAATGGTTAATGGTTAATGGTTAATGGTTAATGGTTAATGGTTAATGGTTAATGGTTAATGGTTAATGGTTAATGGTTAATGGTTAATGGTTAATGGTTAATGGTTAATGGTTAATGGTTAATGGTTAACTCTAACGCGGTAAATAAGATGTATGAATGAGTAAATTATTTAGTATTTTAGGTGAAGTAGGTAGGTACATTTTATGAAGTCTTCGAGCACGAGGCAAGGTTGAAGGATCCTCTTTACAACAAAATTGCCTGGTTCCCTTCACATAGTCCTCTAAATAGTCCTCTGGGTTTAATATAGAGCAATCTGTGAAGAACACCTCGTCCTCTTTCTTTGTTATCCGTTTGCGGAGGTTCAAAAAGTTTTTGTTGGTAAAGTGCCATTCTTTGACGGTGTAATGTTGAAGGACGCTGAGGCCGTGGCTGATACGCTTCTGGACATTGACCATACTGAAAAAAAAAAACAGTAGGTAAATGGGGTCACAATTCGTGTGTTCTTTGTTAACCTAGCTTGAGAATTCTTCTCTGTTTTTGTGTGAATGAGAAAGGAATATAGGTACAGCGCAAAATACATACAGCGCTCTATTTCTTACTTTCTCTAAGATCGACCCTTTTTTTTTACAATGTGACCAACACGTAAATATCAATAACACATGAAACAAACCTCGGAACAAGGATGGATGGATGTCCATCCAAAGATAATAAAAACACTGTGTCCATCCTTGTTCCGAGAAACAAACCAATTTTACTCCACAGAATATGTTTAACTGGAATACCGCCTCATTTCAAAATATTTGTTTGTACTCCTTTGGTTTACTTACAAAGTTTTCTTCCCCAGCAAAAATAGTAGCATATCAACAAAATAAGCTGGTATAACGTGGAAAAGGATAAGGCAAATCTGATGTGTAATCCAATAGGATTTAATGTCACCGCCTGGGTACCAAAGAGCAACAGTGTAGGGATATTCATTCACCCATTTCTCTCCTGAAAAGACACGAAAATTAAATTTATAATAATTCTAGAGTATTTTAATGGTAAATTCTAGCATAATCAATAATCATTACATGATGTTTTCTAATTCTAAAGTGCGTACGTAATTTCTGTTTGAATACTGGCAACGCCATCTTGTAGCCATTTTTATAACTTTTGCTTATTTTACTTCTACTCGCCAATAGATGTCACGAATAGAAAGTAGGTATATAGAATTAATTACTTTATTTAAATAATTACCAAAATCAGTTGTAGATATGTAGCAAAAAAAAATGTGAGGTCCTTAAATATGTAGATACAGTCATGTGTACCTACATTAGTTTTGATTTGGGATGTAGGTTTTGATGTAGGAATTTTACAAAACTCTAGCTTACCTAGTTCAATAACTTCTCTCCATGTAATATTGATCACCCCAGACAGTGTGAGGTTGTACACTTGAGTTTCTTTTATCCTGAAAAAATATTTACATCTTTACTTTCCACTACTCATTGATAGATGGCGCTAGTGCCTAAAAATGTAGAGTCAAATAATATAGGTACCTAAGTATTTATTTTCATGGTTTGTTTTTAGTGGTGAGTAGGTATGTTAATGATAGAAGATTCTCCCTACAAGGTATATTGTCGCTAGACACAAAGGAGCCTAAAATACTTCAGTCTTCCCGCGACCACGGCTGGTGCAATCCGGTCGAAACGTCGGGCGAATATTAAAGGTAAAATTCGTGATAAATACCCGTTTGCATATGTTTTATAATATGAGCCTAAAATAAAACTCAGAACTTCTTGAATTTGGTAAGTACCTAAAATACCAAAATAATACATTATAAAAATAAATATTGACTGCTCGTCGTAGTTTTAGAATTAAGAATGGCAATACGTTTAGCTGTAGATAGGTACAGATCTTCTTAAATCTATTTAGCTACAAAAAAAAATTATTATGAAAATGATAATTCCTGACAAAATATCAATAGCAATATCCCACCACGTCAAAACACCAGGCGCTGCAAGCTTAAACGTAGTTCAAATAATGAAATGACCCCATGTGAAGGGGTTCATTCATTGTATAGGTAAGTAAGTAGGTACCTACTACATTTGTACATTATAAACTTACTTGTCCAGTGCTGTAGCATAAGCTATAAGAATGCAACCATTTGCAACAACATCTACAGAAATGGCGTCGGCTTTGTAAGAAGGCTCGCAATGCATCGTTCGGATCACACCTATAAAACAAACAAACAAACATAAAATTTACCCGGATAAGTACCTTACCTACCACGAGAGCAGAGCCGCGGGCGGATTCTAGTTTATATTCACAATTCTTTGAATAGGTAATTAATTTGGATGAATGAATAAATGTGGATGGATATACTTAGGTGTAGACTGTAGAGGTAGGCCTAAGAAAAGATGGATGGACTGTGTGAGGGATGACATGAGTAAGAAAGGAGTGAGTGAGATGACGTCTGATAGAGGGAATGGGAGATGGAAGAACACATATTGTGCCGACCCCATTGGGATAAGGACAGGAAAGAAGAAGATTCACAGAAGGGAATTTGTATAAAGAAGCACTAATACTCTTAGATAAATCTTAGTTCTTACAATGTTATGACGGTTACTGTACATTACCTTTTCCACTACCAATTATAAGTCCTGTGGGTCCATTTAAATTGTCCACCCATCCAGGCATGGGTTCTTTCCAGGCAGCTGTCACTGGAATCAAAGTATATTCCTATACGATGCGGTTGGCGTCAGAGATCGAGACAGAAATAGAAATAGAAAAATATTAGTTATTAAAAATATTAGACTGGACTTTAGCCTAGGTTATTTGATCACTAGGTAACCAATTATCATAATGTTGCACATCCGAAATGGATAGCTGTACCTATAATCTTGTACCTATCATTTAAGACCTACCCTTGTACAACAGTTTTGCAATAAAATATTTCTGATTCTGATTCTGATCGAGACAGCAGACCGAGATATAACATGGCTACCTATGGCGTAATTTTAATGGTTGGCTTCTTCTCTTTAGATTTGGCAGGAGGCCGTAGGGAATCCCGTTGGAACAGGCATTAGAATCACCTAGCTGTAAGACGAAACTGAAGTGATCGTTGAGGTCCTACCAGAGTAAATGATTTTTCGTTCTTTCTTTATGTTCTCTACTTTAAGAGGAAAGGTTCCGGGTCTTTCTCCATGCAAACGTAGTCCCTTGTTATATCCCTGGATAATGATTAGAGCAAATATTTTGCATAAAACCTTTAGAAATAAAGAAAGAAAGAAACTAACTACCATGGCCATGCCCCTACATCTTGGTTTTTTCTCTATATTATAATTATTATAGGAAGTAGGCGTCCCCAAAGACTAGAAAAATGACCAAATTTTTTGAAAATCTTTAGACAGTCATCTAACTAAAATTACGCATTAAAAATTAGAACGTAAGGGCAGATTTTTAAAAATTATGTAAAAGGAACAATTGGTCATCACCACGTTTTGAGGGAGTAAATAATGAATAATAATATTAGGTACCTATACCTAATAATAAATAACGAAATGCTGTTTTGGTCAATTATGAACCTAAAACGGTCTGAGCTGCAGTTGTCTCTTTCTTGCTGTTTGTTATTAAAGAGAATAGATTTTTATTGACATTGTTGAGTCTACCAAGGTCATGATGCGTTGGGTACGCCAATGGTTAGCGAGTTCATGTCTGGAATTATAAATTAGAAGCGCGAACATTATGGTTAGCGTAGATTTTGGCCTCGAAATTGATGACACTTGGTAAACGTCTCATCAATTAAGGTCGTGGAGCTATTACTTTTTAGTAAGATTTTTCATATAGTTAATTATTATTGGTAGGGGGGTTGCTACCGCCGTATCAGCCGTATCAATTATACGGGGCCCCCAGGCTACGGGGGCCCCCAACGCGGCGACGTGCGTAAGATTTAATAAATCAGTTTTTCGAAAAAAAGGCAAGAGTGTATATTTAATTTGAATTGTATGTAAAAATTTCGGAAAAAGAGACAATTATGATGAATAAAATATATTTCTTTTAATTTTATGCAAACATTTTTTTTTCTTTTGTGAGAAATCTTTACCCTTCGTGACCCCAATCAAATTTTGATACCGGGCCCCGCCAAGGCACGCTACGCCTCTGATTATAGGTAGGTACTTACCAATCGAAGGTCTAGCAATAGCAATAGGAAACTTAGACCCATACTCTGCCACTAAGTCCTCCGTGATGGCTTTCGTGTATGAGTAGGTGTTGGGCTCCGAGGAGATGACCCTGAGGAAGCAGAAGTTATCAAAAAAGAGCTTTGGGGGAATAAAAAGACTGTTTTAGCTGAATCATAGAAATTATATCAATATTATGATAAGGTATTACCCGCGGTGAATTAGTTCCCGTTCCACCAGGATTGAAAGTAGCCTGTTATTGAATCCAGGGTTATTAAGCAATCCTGGTACCCAAACATTCGAATCCGTCCAGTTGTTTGAGCGTGAAAGAGTAACAAAACACACTTTACCTACACCAATTACACAACTTTCACCTTTATAATAAGTACCTATTAAGTGTGATGTGATTAATACATTTTCAATCGACTTAAAAAAAGGAGGAGGTTCTATGTTCCATAGTATGTTATTTCCGTCAATAGAGGATAGATCTTACTTCATCATCATCATCATCATCATCCGCAGCCCGATCTCTCCCACTGCAGGGTATGCCTCCCTTCTTTTTTGCCATTTCTTCCGGTCCTTCGCTTGCCTGATCCACTGCCGGCCCACTTAGGTTCTTACTTAGATCTTACTTAGGTTCGACATAATCCAGTAGTTCGTCATCCATCCACTCAGTCATGTCCATGATCTTCCGAGGGCTGTGCACCGCCTTGTACACCTTCTCCTCCAGCACATCCAGCTCACAGCGGCAGTACGCTGTTGATAGATGGATGAAGGCCTGGAAGAAGAACATGAAATACATTTTAAAAGTACACGGGAAATTACTCACGTAAAATTATCGTCGATTTAGATACCGACAATGTTTCGATTCTTCCGGAGAATTGCCAGTGTGAGACGCGACCGCGAGGAGTGACCACACTCATACCCAGATGAAGATTCTCCGGAAGAATCGAAACATTGTCGGTATCTAAATCGACGATAATTTTACGTGAGTAATTTCCCGTGTACTTTAATAATGGGGGCAATTCGGAGTGTCGCAAAAGCTAAACTAACCTAACTAAAACTATTGCCATCCTTTTTATTCCCATCACTATGAAAGGGACGGCAACAATGTTAGTTAGCTTAGTTTAGCTTTTGCGACACTCAGAATCGCCACTAATGTCTAATACAACTCACGATAGTTTTGAAAGTGAAATGAAATACATTGGTGTCCAAAACTAAACGCTTGAGTTTTGACGCTGAATACCACCTTTGAGACTAAAAGTCTCAAAGGTGTCTTTGTGCCAAGACGGAGGCCTTTAGGCGGCCTAAAAACTCCGTCACCAGAGTTGGCCACTTACTCATACGAACGTACGAACGAAAGGTGTCTTAGCAGGGGCGTAGCGTGCCTTGACGGGGCCCCGTATACATTTTTTTTGGTGGCCCTTATAAAAGGTAAAGATTTGTCACAAAAAAGACTTGCATAAAATTAAAGGAAATATTTGGAAAAATAGAAATTGGGAAGTTTTTATAAATTTTTGCTTACGCACGTTGGGGGCCCCCCGTGACCCGGGGGCCCCGTATAATTGATACGGCAGATACGGCGGTAGCTACGCCCCTGTCTTAGAGACTAACTTATAGTATAGTTTTTCTTAAACTTTCGCGATCACAATTCATATTTATAAATACATACAGTACCTACACGGGGTTTTATCGCGTTATTTACCTTACCTACTTCTTTACTTGCCGACGTTTCGGCTATGTTGCAATAGCCATGGTCGCGGGTGGACACAGTTCAGGCCACCGTGTACCTACATGTATTTATAAATATAACTTATTATAATTATAGTAGGTACTAAATTCGATTTACCTCCAAATTCCTCATAGTCTCGGCCAAAGTCAACATCTTCAGTGTTCCTCTTGTGTTCATGTGTACGGCGTCCTTTAGTTTTTGATCAAATCTGTGAAAAAATAATTAATTGTAGACTTTGACACTATGGAGCCACGTACCATGATCGTGCCATGACCGTACCAGGCACGGAAATGCTTTTTTAACCAACTAGAAAAGAGGAAGAGGTTTTATGATAGGTAGGTACATGTTCACCGATTATTCTGATAATGAATTTAATTCCGATTTTAAAATTCATTATCTGTTGAAAGAATAAATTAACCAACTCCAGAAAGGAGAAGGTTTTAGATTCCACTGTACCTATGTAAGTATTTTTTACCCATTCAAATAAAGGAAGTATTCCCAAGTGAGCACCTAAGCATTGAGCACCCAAGCTAACTTGATGATCTGATGAGGATGAGGAGTTATAAACATAGATGCACGTTGAGAGTACAGGACAAGTGTCCTATTGCATCTTTTGTTTCACCTGACACAAAGGTAGTTGTAGTGAAGTTAAGCAACGTTCTGAACGGTCACAACTGGGATAGATGACCGCAAGTGGCATTATCAGCTGAGCGCTTCCGTGCTTCGGAGGGCAAGTTAAATTGTCGGTCCCGGATTTTAAAGTCGTTAAGCCACGACGGAGGCGGCCTAAAAACTCCGTCTCTAGAGTTGGCCATTGCTCAAACCACAGATAAAATAATACTAGTAGGTAGGTAGGTACCTACTCATACGAACGAACGAACCTGACACAAGCGGCACTGTGGAAGACTATGTTTGTCTCTCTCTTCAGCATCTCTTTGTCTTCTTCTGAGATTCCAAGTTCGTCTTCCGTGACGTCACCAGCTATGAGCTTCAGCTTTTTGAAGACATCTGGGTTCTGACTTCTGACTAGATCAAACACCTGAAAATACAATAAACTCAGTCCCGGAATCCTAAGATGTCTTGAAAATCTCAATAGCCTTTAGCTGTTAGAGATTTTCATTTTTGATAAAATAGTTCACATGACATAAAAAGCGAAATAAAAGTGGTAGGTACCCTATTCGCACAGAGCTCTTTCAGTCTATCCTCGCTGCTGACTCCCTTCTTGGTCCTCATCAGCAGGTATATGCTCTTCACGCCGGAACAGCTCCTCAGTAGCTTCTCTACTATAGACTGTAACAAACAAAGTCGGGTTAGTTACTCAGGTCTTTACATCTTTACTAGATGATTTATACAGAGTCAGGAGGCAAGCTTTGCCTACACTTTTAACGGGACACTGGTAGTGCCTAAGACATTGTTGAGATGGAATAGGCTTGTAGCACCTAAACCATCCTCTCAGCTGCCGGACATATCCACAGGAGAGACAATGGTCAATACGTGTGGGGCTGACTAGCCGCGGGTTTCCTCACGATGTTTTCTTTCACCGTTTAGAGCTAGTGTTAAAGTGCATTTAATGGGGTGTCAATGTTTTTAAGGTACCTACGGGCTGCTTTTTGATGATACCTACCTTGAATATTTAAAAAAGGTTTACCTACCTTTCCAACGAAGCCGGTCCCTCCAGTTATGAAGACATTCTTCCCCGAGTAGTATTCTGACACCGAAGGAGCCATGTTTGAAGAATCTAGAAAAAAAGTAGGGTTAGCGGCGGTTTTTGTGTAGTAGGTATAGTAATCTATCCTCGCTCACGTGTCAAGTATTCTATGTATGGAATGTTTAGTTCATGCAAGTTACCGGGGGAGGCGCTGCACTGGATTTTCATACATTTGTGATACTTGACTCGGTATCGAGGACAGTATCCAATACTACGGTAAACTGGTGTTTTTTTTAGGAGTTATGAACAGAAATGCAAGAGTGCATGAAATTGCTTACGAAATTAAGTCGGTTAAAAAAAAAATCCACTTGTTCCTATAAAAACTTTGACAGAAATCAAATTTTCCCTGGGTGGGAATCGAACCCACGACCTACAACGCAGAAGGTACGATCATGAACTGAGAGGTCATTTACCTTTCACTAATTTATGTAATAATAGTAAGTAATGGTACCTACCTAGGACGTGCATAGGTCAAAATGCAAATTAAAATGAATATTTACAAAACCTAATTATTATTGTCTTGGTCAGTGTCATGTTTGAACCTACAATCTTACTCGATGACATTTAAGTTTGTGTAATTAATTTAGTGATAAAATCGTTTGTGTTGTTTGCAAAAATCAGTGGCCTCATTGATTCTAATTGTTTTTGTACAGTAACGGTTTGAAAATGTTCGTCGGTTTTCAACTTGATTCGTGCACATAATCCCTTTTGAAACTTGAAAAAGGAACGTCACTGCCGGTAAATGTTGGTACAATAAAAATTGATTCTTGCAATCTGGTGCAAGCGAAAACAGACTCTAAGGTGACGAACATTTTCAAACCGTCAGTGTACCTACATAGTAGTTTAGTTTCTGTAATGATCACGATTGTATCCCGGGAGCGGTATACATTTCTTTCAGATCATTAGGCAATTTTTAGATCTTTTTGAAGATGTCCAAGGGGGTATTCAGAGGTATGTCCAAATACATACATATTTGGTACATGCCCTCTTTTTGCAGAAGTTAACTTTCCATACGTGACAGGTTGCAAGCCCATCGACGCTATTAGAGAGCTGACTGGTTTCCTCACGATGTTTTCCAAGAGAAGATATTTGTATTTGCACTGAATAACAGGGAACGTCATACATCAAGCTACAACGTACACGACCGATAATTACCTCAGTTATTAATTAAAAAAACTTAGTAAAAAATGCTAAATGTTGATGAAATGACTGAAACATCCTTTATTTTGACATGATTGGTTCGCTGTTGAAATAGACAATCAGTAATTGGAAAGTGTAGGTACCTTGACAACACGCCAAATGTCTATTTTACTACGAGTGGATTAAAGTGACGACCTCTGTGGCACAGTGGGCGAAGGCTCGCCTGAGACGCAGAGGTTGCGGGTTCGATTCCTGCCGCGGGAGAAATGTTTGCATGATCTGCAAATATTTGTCTACAGTCTGGGTGTTTTCTATTTATAATTAGTATGTATTTACAAAAAAAAATTACCTACGTATATAAGTACTTTATCAGTCATCTGGTTACCATAACACAAGCATTAAGTTGCTTAGCTTGGAACTAGATGACGCTGTGTGGAATGTCCAAGGATATTTATTTATTTTTAAAGTAAGTTCGTATGTGCAAGTGGCCAACTCTGGTGTAGTTTTTAGGCCGTTTGAAGGCCTCCGTCATGGCTTAACAACTTTAAAAGCCGGGACCGACAATGCACGGAAGCGCTCAACTGATAATGCCAGTTGCGGTCACCCATCCAAGTTGTGACCGCTCAGAATGTTGCCTAACTTCGACGATCTATCAGAAACGCCACGAAGCGCTTCAAAAGGCCGCCTAAAGGCCTTAGTCATGGCTTAATGTCTTTAAAAGACAATATGAAGCGCTCAGTTTTTAAGTAATGTCACTTTTCACCTAAGTATCCAAGTTGTGACCGCTCAGAACGTTGCTTAACCGATTTATCAATGTCACCACGAGCGAATTTACGACTGTATTGTGTGTGTATTCCGTAGGTACGGTAGACAATATTCTTTCAAATCTCACGGCTTTTTTAGATCTTGTGAAAATTTGGGGTAGTCAGAGGGGGTGTCCAAATACAATATTTGGTACTTGTCTACATTTTGCAAAAGATACGTGACAGGTTAGACGGCTATATTTTGCGTTGTAGGTAGGTAGGTAGGTACATCCTATATCGTCAGTAGGTATAATACCTAAGTTTCAGTCATAAACAAGATTGCATGCAAAAAGTACGTAACTCTACTCTATAATCTATGCACAGGTAATATGCTATGATACCTAGTTAGGTATATCAAACCAGGCTTACAGCCGTAATATAGACTTCGAAATCAGCTAGCATGTAAGACGAAACTGAAGTGATCCTTGAGGTCCTACCAGAATAAACGATTTTTCTTTCTTTCTTCCTTTCAAATCTTTAGACATTCAAGATTAAAAAAAAAAAAGTATCTAAGCATTATCACTGATTATAAAATACACGTATTATATCAGTCATCTGGTTACCATAACACAAGCATTAAGTTGCTTAGCTTGGGACTAGATGACGCTGTGTGGAATGTCCAAAGATATTTATTTTTATTTAATATAAGTAGGTATTTATTTATTTATTAAAAAAAAAATGATTATATAAGTAAACTGTTTGTTTGCTTGTGTGAGATAATTTCCGGCTGGACCTATTTTGACAGAACTTACTGGTTAAGCTGATGTTAAAAGGAGATCATAGGCAAATGAAAATTTTCCTAAATTAAAAGTTAACAGCTCCGACAGGATTCGAACACAAGCGTTCGCTCCTAAGTCGAGCTGCCTGACCACTAGGCTACGGAACCTACAGGTTATAATGTTCCATAGTGGTACTGTTACAGGTTCCGTAGCCTAGTGGTCAGGCAGCTCGGCTTCAGAGCGATCGCTTGTGTTCGAATCCTGCCGGAGCTGTTAACTTTTAGCAAAGACGATGAATAGGTGCCTAAAATAATGTATGTACTTATTTACAAAAAAAAATTTATCTATGTAGTATCAGTCATCTGGTTACCATAACACAAGCATTAAGTTGCTTAGCTTGGGACTAGATGACGCTGTGTGGAATGTCCAAGGATATTTATTATTTATTTATACCAAGAAGAAAAATCGTAACCCTGACAATGGCCCAAAACGGGAGATTAAAGTAGATGGCAGCACCAGATAGCCCGGAAACTTTAAAACATCAATTTTATAAAAAAAAATTAAATTGTTTTCTAGTAGTTAAAATTACCTGCATTTTTTTGTATTTAATTACGAATTTACTTACTTTTTTTGAAAAATGCTAAAGTATATATATTTTATTAAAAACATTCCCATACATTTTCTTTGAAACTAATTTTGCCTCAGCCTATTTATGTTAGTAGGTAAGTAGGTATAACGTAGAGTAGGTAGACTGTACTGTAGGTACATAATTAGGTATCATTAGGTACCTACCTACTAACCATGAGACAATTGTGATTTGTCATCATCATAACATCATTATTAGTTATAAATACAGACATCATTGAGCTTATTAATTGTTCTTGCTAAGACCACGCATTGATTTTTGTATCGTCTAAAACATTTTTATTTTCCATCGACATAAACATGGGTAACAGCATTTGCTCCAGCAGCATCATCACTGTTGGAGCTCTGGTTTTATGTGCTGCTGGAGCAAAGAAAGAAAAGAAAGAAAAATCATTTATTCTTGTAGGACCTCAAGGATCACTTAAGTTTCGTTTTACATGCTAGGTGATTCTAATGCCTGTTCCAACGCGACTCCCTACACCAGGGAAAGAATCAAATGCAAATGCTGTTACCTGAACAAAATCTCCTCCTTTGAAGACAGTTAAAAAAAATACTTCGCTAAAACTACTAGTATTATTTTATCTGTGCTAAAACTCAATCTCTAACAATCAAGCTGATAAAACTAAGGATGAAATAAGCTACCATACCTACGTACTTAGACACACGATTTTCACCAGAAAAAAGTCGCCCTAAAATCACTGAGCGTCCCCACTTGCAAAATAGATTGACAGTACAACACCACGCGCACTGTGTGAATGAAGATACGGTGCTGGGCTGGGTACAACGATTATGTGGATAAAAGTGACTTTACAATGGCGTAGGTACGATTTACATGTAATTCAACACATTTTTAACGCATATATTGTGATATCCTTTAATTATGGGAGCACTAGTTTTTGTTTTCTAATATTTGGCTATCAATTGATGCATGTAGGTACAGTGGGGGCAATTCGGAGTGTCGCAAAAGCTAAACTAAACTAACTAAAATTATTGCCATCCTTTTTATTCCCATCGCTATGAAAGGGACGGCAACAATTTTAGTTAGCTTAGTTTAGCTTTTGCGACACTCAGAATTGCCACTAGTGTAACCCTATGTTGGGTATCTCCTTAAAATAAATAAATAAACACGATAGTCGGTACGTAGGTACCTACGATTGCTGAAGCCTGCAATACGACGACGATCTATTGACGACCTCTGTGGCGCAGTGGGCGAAGGCCCGCCTGAGACGCGGAGGTTGCGGGTTCGATCCCCGCCACGGGACAAATGTTTATATCTTCTACAGATATTTGTTCGGGGTCTGGATGTTTTTCTATCTATAAAAAAAAATGTATCTATCTATGTAGTATATCAGTCATCTGGTTACCATAACACAAGCATTAAGTTGCTTAGCTTGGGACCTATTTCCAATAATCGTAATGTGCAAGGCTCTTAATAAGTCTATAATGTATTATCTAGATCATTATACAGAACACACTACTTCAATGTTCGGTACAGTCAGAAATAAAAGTTAGAAGTATATATCTTTTTAATTTATTTACGTTACCAAGTTTTATTTGGACAATAGTGGCAATTCGGAGTGTCGCAAAAGCTAAACTTAACTAACCAAAAATGTTGCCGTCCCTTTCATAGCGATGGGAATAAAAAGGATGGCATTAATTTTAGTTAGTTTAGTTTAGCTTTTGCGACACTCCGAATTGCCACTAATACTTCCACTATCCCCTACTAGGTACCCCCTTAGACAATTTTAAAGGACCGGACACCTGAAAAGGTATGAAAACTTAGGCCTCTACAACTTACTAGATGACTTGCTTACTCGCCCGCGGTTTCGCTTGCATGGTACCTACCTTGATAAAATATAGCCTATGTTATTCGGAAAGTACATGCTACACATCGGTGAAAGAATTTTTGAAATCAGATGAGTAGTTTCGGAGATAGGGTATCTCAAACAAACGAATAAACCAACTTTACCTCATTATAGGGAGTCGCGTTGGAACAGGCATTAGAATCACCTAGCATGTAAAACGAAACTTAAGTGATCCTTGAGGTCCTACAAGAATACCTAAATGATTTTTCTTTCTTTCTATATTATTTTATTAGTATAGATTAGTATTAGTCTAGATTTTGTACGGACTACGGAGGGACAGGTTGTTGAGATGGAAGAGGCTCGCCCAGCACCTCTTAGCTTAGCCGGCCATATCCACAGGAAAGAAATGGAGTGATTCAGATGTCGCCAAAACTAAACTAATTTGAGAGCACTAAAAATGTTGCCGTCCCTTTCCTAACGATCGAAATAAAAAAGAATTACGAGAGATAAAAGGATGATATCAATTTTAGTGCTGTCTAAATAGTTTAGTTTAGTTTAGTTTCGATCTGAATTGACACTTACGGGGCGATTCAGAAGTTTTGACCAAACTAGCTAAATTTCTTAATTAAAAATCCTAACTCAGAAAAATGGTGTTTATTCCGTTTTTTCCGGAGGCTTAGAACCCTAAATATTAGTGGCAAATCGGAGTGTCGCAAAAGCTAAACTAAACTAACTAAAATGAATGCCATCCTTTTTATTCCAATCGCTATGAAAGGGACGGCAATATTTTTGGTTAGTTAAGTTTAGCTTTTGCGATACTCCGAATTGCCACTACTAAGTAATTATAAAAATTGTCGAATAAACCCTTTGCCGCCGACTGTACAAGCACTGTAGACAATTATTAAATTATTCTGCGCTTTACCTGTGCGTGAGTGGAATAACATCCAAAATATATGTACGTCTATAAGTAGGTATATTATAGGTAGGTATGTATATAATTATGTAGTAGGTACTTATGTCATTTTTAAATACTCCATCTCAACAATGTCCTAGGCACTACACGTGTAGGCAAAGATTGCCTCCTGACGCTGTATAAATCATCTAGTAGGTAATTATAATTAAGTACCTATGTCATTTTTAAATACTCCATCTCAACAATGTCCCAGGCACTACACGTGTAGGCAAAGATTGCCTCCTGACGCTGTATAAATCATCTAGTAGGTAATTATAATTAAGTACCTATGTCATTTTTAAATACTCCATCTCAACAATGTCCCAGGCACTACACGTGTAGGCAAAGATTGCCTCCTGACGCTGTATAAATCATCTAGTAAATTTAAAGAATAATATTCATTCGTTAGATTTATTTAACAAACAAAGAAACACACAGGAACAAAAAATATCTACACTTCTTAACCTAAACAACTAAATAAATAAAAGGAACTCTGTATTCTATCCAAAATATATATTAACTAAAGATAGAAGACAGAGTTCAGGTCACCGACCGCAGGTAGAGTGCCCAAAAGGCTGGCAACGTTACCTCGTTGGATTGCTATAGGTACTTATCCTCTGTCCGAGGTAAGCACCAGCCCTTTGGTCATTGGTTTCATCTATTAGCCTCTTTGAAATTTCACGATAAAGAAGCCACGCCTCTGGACCCCATGATCCTAAAGTTAATAAAGAATAATATAAACCACATATAAACATGGCCATTGGCCAGTGGCCGCGTGGCTAACTCGAGTTAAAGGAGTTGTAGAGGACAGAATCATCAAAATTTAATTTCGACTTGCTGTTCAAATTATTCCTATCCGACTTATCTACAGTATGACATCTAAATACATATACTAAAATTGTTGCCGTCCCTTTCATAGCGATGGAAATAAAAAGGATGGCAATAGTTTTAGTTAGGTTAGTTTAGCTTTTGCGACACTCCGAATTGCCCCCATTACCACAGATAATACTGGCAATTCGGAGTATCGCACCAAAAATGTTTCCGTCCCTTTCATAGCGATAGGAATAAAAAGGATGGCATTAATTTCCTAGTTTGGTTTAGCTTTTGCGATACTCCGAATTGCCACTAATATAATACTATACGTACTACCAAAGGTACTAAGTACCTACATAGTGGCAATTCTGGATGTCGCCAAAACTTAACCAAGTACTTAAACCAATTTGACAGCACTAAAAATGTTGCCGTCCCTTTCATATCGATTTAAATAAAAAGGATGGCATCAATTTTAGTGCTGTCAAATTAGTTTAGTGACATCCAGAGTTGCCACTAGGTACTACCTACCTATAATAGGTACCATGTATAGGTAATACATAGAAAAATTTAAGAAAATTGATTTTCTTCGTATTTTTTATTTAAGCCAAACAATCAATTTATTTCTGATTATTCTTGACCAATGTGGTCTACCACTATAAGGTTGAATTTCATTTGAACGTCATGAAACAACAAGGTCGATTTCCACTTGCAATAACATTATGATATGACAATTGATATTTACGTCGTGTCATTGTGACAAGTTCGAATTCTCGCAAGAAAATGTCAACCTCGACAGAAACTTTTGTCAAAACTGGTACCACTTTCTTGGCTGACTGGCTGACTGTAGGTACTTACAAAAAATTCAATGGCTATACTGATTTCCATGATCTTAGATCCTAGAAAATAAATTAATTAAAAAAAATACGAAGAAAATCCATTTCCTCTTAATGTTTTTCTTAAAAGTGTAACGGAAACAAATCTATTGTTTAACCTAAATAAAAAAACTATTTGTCACTTGATAGATAAAATCCTAATTTAAGCAATGACCTTTGAACAGGAAATAATCAATTAATCATACATAATTAATATTATTGTTCCTAAATGATGATAAAAGTTCATTAGCTTATTTGGGCCACAGATAATGACAGAGTTTGTATAGGTTATTCGAGGTTCGTTTGCACTATGCTAGTAACTGCCTTCTAGTAACTAAACATTGACCCGCAAAAAAGAAGAAGAAGTAAAAATCATTACTTACATAAATTACAATAGGTACCCTAACAGGTTCAAGTCAAAAGTAGATGTACATAATACTTGTTTACTAGCCATAACCAGTTGAACATGTTCAGGTGGTTATGACAGTATTGTTACAGTAGATTGATTTAAAGTGTATCTGATTTAATAAGTTACGTATTGTACAGTCAGACCCACACGTATTGACATTGTCTCTCCTGTGGATATGTCCGACAGCTGAGAGGATGGTTTAGGTGCTACAAGCCTCCATCTCAACAATGTCCCAGGCACTGCTAAGTAGTTAAGTTTTGGCGACATTCAGAATTGCCACTATTCATCGACGACCAACCATTTCTTGTCCCAAAACAAAATGAATACCGTAACATGTAACAAAATGAAAAAAAATATTAAACTGATAACTTTGTTGAACTGAAGATCCTCGTCAGATCATCAAAATATGGGACCACGCGGGAAAAACCAGCTTTCAAATAAAAAAAGAATCATCAAAATCGGTTCACCCAGTCGAAAGTGCTAAGGTACCTATCTAACAAAAAAAGAGGAGTTCCCAACTCGCACTAAGAAAACTGGCACCAGGTGGCCGAGTTGGGAATTTAAAAATTAATATTATTTTCGTTCATCATCTCGTACCACTTTTATATTTGTATTGAATTTATTTGTCTAGTACACTCGGCTAAATATGCGATCTATTATAATAATAGAGTTCGCTTTTAATTTAGGTTTCTGTAATGCTAGAAATGATCTGTAATAGTCACGGCATGCAACATCAACATGTCAAACGTAAGATTTACAACTCTTCTTAGAAGATAAGCTTAGTTTGCCACTTAAACAATGACAGTAGTGGCGATTCTGAGTGTCGCAAAAGCTAAACTAAGCTAACTAAAATTATTGCCATCCTTTTTATTTCCATCGCTATGAAAGGGACGGCAACAATTTTAGTTAGCTTAGTTTAGCTTTTGCGACACTCAGAATTGCCACTAGTAGCGGCGCTAAAAATATAACAGTATATTAAACACAGTTTTGAACAACGCTGGATAGTTTTAAAGAGATTATAGTCACAGCATGCGGCATGTCAAACTTAAGATTTACATACAATTCGTCTTAAAAGATAAGCTTAGTTTGCCACTTAAACAATAGCAGTGGCGGCGCTAAAATAATTTTAAAAGGATTAGTGTATTTTTTAACGCTTTACGATCTTTTTACGACTAAGTATCTAAACAATGAAAATGAGACGTCTCAGTGCTGTCTCATTTTAAATACCAAGGATTATTTTTCAAAAAACGATTTGATAGTTTGCTTACACTTCGATTGAGTAAGGTACTCTACCAGTCCTCAATATTTTGGTTAATTTTGGGTTACAGTTTTCAAACATCGTACTAATTGTGTGTGACTGTGCTGTGCAGTGTGTTTTATTTCATTGGATTTTTCGGTAAGTTTAACAATTATGAATGCCTTTTTTAAATGTTTAAATAAGGTCTGTTGAAAATTAATTAAATAAACTGGGGGATTATTCAAATTAGAGGTAAGAAAGCATTATGATGCAATTGAAATTAGTGTTGTGTAATTGTGACCCCACTGTATTATTTACAAATTATATTAAAGTTAATATTTAACAGGTGCTGACGATAATTATGTCTGGACTAGGGCATGTAAACTCAGAAAAAAAATCGATTTTTTTATGAGTTGAGTATTAATAAATGACAAAGCTAGCTCTTGACAACGACGGAATTTGATCTGAAATATTCAGCATCATACTTAAATAAAAAACTGTTACTGTACCTACTGTTTTCAACCTTATTTGAGTAAAAGAGAGTCGAAGACTACTTTACTTAAGTAAGAGAAAGAGAGAGTTTTAATACTAAACCAAATACAAGTGAATTAAAACTTAGGCCTTTACATCTTTACTAGATTATAATAAATAACCCACAGGAATGACAAAGGTCAATACGTGTGGGGCTGACTAGCCGCTGGTTTCCTCACGATGCTTTCCTTCACCGTTTAAAGCTCGAAATGCATAACAAACTTTTCGACACGGAAAATCCATTGATGCCGGATTCGAACTCACGACCTTCGGATCAAAAGTCGAAGTATTTATCCACTTGGCCAACACGGCTTATTTAATAAAAACTAGTAATGGAATAAAACTTGGTAACTATTAGAACTCATCTATATACAATCTGTAATATTTTAATTCATATTCTCGCTAGTATTATTTGTCTTTAACTGTACTAAACGAAAATGGTGTGAGTTGATGAACGAAAATAATATTAATTTTTAAATTCCCAACTCGACCACCTGGTACCAGTTTTCTTAGTGCGAGTTGGGAACTCCTCCAAAAAAAAATACAGTCGAATTGAGAACATCTTACTTTTTTTTGGCGGTTAAAAAAACCATTAGGTACACACACTAATAGGTGAAGTTTGTGTGTGTGTAGTTAAGTATGTGCCTAAGTGTGTTTGTTACTATTTCACGCTCAAGCAGCGGGAGCGGGACAGATTTGAAATAATTTAAATGAAATTTTGTACCAGGAATTTGCTAATCTAATACCCTTACAGAGTAGGTACAATTGTATAACAAACAATACCCTGGCTGGATTAAATAAACAATACCCTGGATTAAATATAATTCGGACGATTGAGTAACTCCTCCTTTTTTATAAGACAGATGGATGATTGAATCAGAAATTTAAGAAATACCATACAGGTATTTCCCTCAAAAATAGTAGACGAAGACACCGGTCAACAACTGCACCAAAAATAATTTTATGATGTTAAATCTCAAAACGCTTCGATAGCGCGATCTAGCGCCGGGCACAGTCGCGCCATCTAGTTGTGAATCTTTGAACTTTAAGTAGCTATGTTTTCTTTTTAACCGACTTCAAAAAATGAGGTTCTCAATTCGTCGGCATTTACTATATTGTATGTTCCCCTATTTTTCTGTCAATAGTAAAGTTGGTACCTATGTAAAGTATGTAAATAGCTTAGTAGTCAATTTGTCAGTCATTTGCTTGGAATTAGATGACGATATTATTGTGAAATGTCCAAGGATATTTATCTATGTAGTAGGTAGGTAGCTATTTATTTTTATACGTAGGTACCTACTTACGTGAGTAATTTCCCGTTGTGTAAAATATCAGGTAGTTACTTACTTGTCCAATCCAGTTGTGTAAGCCAAAATACATCCATTGACAGCCAAGTCTGAACCACATCAGCCAAATACCTAGGTCTCAAATTATTAAAAATTGTTTCCTGTAGGTAGATGCAGCTGTTTGTTTTCATAATAGTATAGGATATTAGGTATATTATTATTATTATTATATAATAGGTATATTAGAAATAGGCCTAGTGCCTTATTTTTTCCGAGGAGCAAACATAAAGAATGAGTATTGTCCTTGCTCTTAAAAATATTAAAGGAAATAAAAAATGTTATTTTAAGTTTTGCGGGAGAAATAGCAATCTCTTAGTTGATTGTAATTAGTTCGAGCTAAAATTCACTTGTGTAGGTAGGTAGTAGTAAGTACCTATCAATACTAATTGATTGGAAACAATATCAAACTTTTCAGATCTATGAAATTTGTAAAATTTGCCTGTATGGGTGAAAATTGAAATAGCGCCACCGCCTATTTTATTTTCAACAAAGCAATTTAAAAAAACTGAATGTACAGTTTGTGAAACCTTATGCTTTTTTTAATACCAATGCAAATTTTTATTTTTATTTTTTTATTACAGTTTAGGAGAAATAACGAAAACAGAGTTTGGTGGCCATCGAGTGCAACTTCGTTATTTCTTCTATCTATCTATCTATCTATCTAGAGATTATTAATGAATAAAATCAAAAACAGAAGAGGAAAAATGATTGGTCATCACGACATGACAGCTTTATAAAGAACATCATAGAAGGAAAAGTAGAAGGAAGACGTGGAAGGGGAAGACCGAGCATTAATTGCATAAGTCAGATAAAAGAGAAGGTCGCTGTCATGTCGTATCAAGAACAAAATGAGATCGCATTGGAAAGAAGCATAGGAAATTGCATCATTACACCGACAAGAGCTGAGCTCTTAAGTTTTATAATTAACTACCTATCTATCTAATCAGCCGGTAACACCCACTGCTGGGTAAAGGCCTCTTCTCTATCACGCCACTCTTGGCGGTGTTGTGCCGGATCCACTGTTCTCCTACCGCCCTCGCAATGTCGTCTGACCATCGCCGGTGGTCTGCCTCGAGGCCTTGTTTTTTTTCCTAAACTATATAAAATGAATCTTTACATAGGTATTTGACGACCTCAGTGGCGCAGTGGGCGAAAGCCTGCCTGAGACGCGGAGGTTGCGGGTTCGGTCGGTCCCCGCCGCGGGACAAATGTTTGCATGTTCTGCAGATATTTGTTCCGGGTCTGGTTGTTTTTCTATGTATAATATGTATTTATTTACAAGAAAAAATGTATTTATGTTGTATATCAGTCATCTGGTTACCATAACACAAGCATTCAATTGCTTAGCTTGGGACTAGATGACGCTGTGTGGAATGTCCAAGGATATTTATTTATTTATTAAAAAAAGCTTATGTATGTAATTAAATTAAGCGGTGGCGCATGGCGCTAGTTTTAGCTGAAGCAAAAACACACGTCTACAAAAATATTTATTTATTTAATCTAAATTAAATAATGCTAAAGATAAACATTAAACTAACTATAGCTAATAACATTTTTGAAATTAAAAGTAAGTTAGGTATACCAAAAAAATACTATGAAGTGGCGCCTCTATAAAAAATCTATAAAGTAAAAACTTTAAATATGTAGGGGATTTTGAACATTAAATAAATAAAAATAAGCAGAAGTTTTTGCGAATCTGTTGTCTACATATATTAGACCTACACTTTAGTGTGTGGAATGTCCAAGGATAATTATTTATTTTTTATTTTATTTATTTAGTAGCAGACATGATTTAAAAGTTGTGCAATGACTGTAGATATGACGAAGGGTCATCCTGATATGAAATGTGTGATAGAGAACAAAGGTGGGTATAAATTATAATTATTATAAAAAACATTAAAATATTCCCAAGGTTATAGATAGACACTATAAAAAGAGATAATTTATTTACTTACCATGATTCATGGATTTATGAGTTTCCCGATATTTTGGCACAGTTTCAAAATCCACGGATCATGGTAATTATCCCGTTTTTTTACGTACCTATAGGTACTTATCCCGTTTTTTTGTGTTTATACTTTACTTATATATATATTTTTTTTATATTATGTTTAAAAAGTCTCTTCTGAAAGTTAACAAAAAAATTGATAAACAAAATGGTTTCTACACATTTAATGTTTTTTATTTATATTTATTTCAAAAGGGCGCTTAAATGAAAACTATTACCATGTTATAACTAGAAAAGTCTTTGGCGTGATAACAAAATAATTAAAAGTATAAAAAACATGTTTTTGTTACGTTATAAAGCCTAAAGAATAAAGACTTGAGACATGTAAGATAAAATTAAAATAAATTAAGTATAGTACTTAGGGTACTTAACTATTGGTAATATAAAAAAAAAATTCAGAAGAAAAGAAGAATAAAAAGGTGTAGGTAGGTACTTATCTGGATTTTAATTATAAGGAAATAAAATGAAAATTAATTTATTTTAATAATATAACAGAAGTAATTTAAACAAAATTAACTGTCGTAAATGTCCGTAAAATAAATATCACATAAAGTAATTTGCCTTTTATTTATAAGTTTAGAAAACATACCTAATTACTTATTAATGTGAACAGAAAACAAAACATTGAAAATAAATATACACAGATTTAATTAAAAAGTTGCTAATTCATACTAATTTAGGCAAAGAAACAAAAATGGTGACAAGACTTTTAAATTACTAGTTACTAAATAAGTATAATATGCACTTTAGGTACAACTAAAAGCTTTAAATTTAAGTACGACTAAACAAATTGCTAATTTTCAAATTAATTATTAATCCTTACTTAAAATTCGAAATTATTTTACAAATTTTTAATATTTTTAAACTTGATATACTTATTAAAAATATCCTTCGCGTCAAATGTTTCGCGTAAAACTTCAAGACTGTTTTTAATTATTTTTGGCCATTTTTTTGATTAGATAAGTACATTAATTACTTTGTAAATTGAAATATTGATTTGATTTCTTATTCAAAAATGTTAGATTAGTTTTTTTGTCAAACAGACACCATCTTGGCAAATATTTTGTTTCTTCTACGGAAATATTTTATACCATTTCTAAAGTAAAACGGTGAATATTATTCTTGCGTAGTAGTAGATGAAGTAGGCGGCTAGTGCACATACCACCACAGTCGTAAACTTGTCTAAGTAGTACAATCTGAAAAAAGGAGAATTTATTTATTTATGAACAAAGAAACACACAGGCACAAAAAATATCTACACTTCTTAACCTGAACAACTAAATAATTTGTATTCTATTCAAAATATTAACTAAAGATACAAGGACCGCAGGTAGAGTGCCCAAAAGGCTGGCAACGTTTCCTCGTTGGATTGCTATACTTATCCTCTGTCCGAGGTAGGCACCAGCCCTTTGGTCATTGGTTTCATCTATTAGCCTCTTGGAAATTTCAAAAAATAAAAATACATCTGAAAAAATACACATTTGATAAATAAGAAACTTAGGCCTTTACATCCTTACTAGATGATTTATACAGAGTCAGGAGGCTTTGCCTACACTTGAGGACACTGTAGTGCCTGGGACATTGTTGAGCGGCTAGTCAGTCACGTATTGACCATTATCTCTCCTGTGGATATGTCCGACAGCTGAGAGGATGGTTTAGGTGCTACAAGCTTCCATCTCAACAATTGATAAATTAAATAATAAATATCCCGGGACATTCCACGTAGCGTCATCTAGTGCCAAGCTAAGCAATTTAATGCTTGTGTTATGGTAACCAGATGACTGATATACTACATAGTAAACGATATAATCCATTTTGATAAAACATTTTATAATACCTACAGATTAAACATTCTAATGGTCTAATTCATAAAGATTTGTCAATTAGCCTGATATATATTTATTTACAGAAACTAAACTACTACATATTTACATAACTGTACAAAATACAATTAGAACCAGTTGAGCCACCTAAAGATCGTTACAAACGATCTATAGGTAGCTCAACTGATCCAAACCACTGCCAGACGGAAGCGTGCACAAGACACTGGCAGCATTGCCGCGCTGGATGGCAATGCTGATCTTTTGAGCCAAATAAGTGCCAGCCCTCGGATCACGCGTCGTTTCGACCAGACGTCCCGATAGAATTTTAAAAACGCGATGGGCCCGGTATCCCACGGACCCAGGGTCTCAACCCCAAAAGGTTCAAATATGTAAACCCTATTTAATATAAGTAGATTTAAAATATGTTTTTTCTTGTTACTCTTATGTCAATGAAAATAGATAGCAACAGATTTAATATCCGTTTTAGCTAAAGTTTACTGAACCATTATGCATAATGCGGGTAAGCATTTACGGAGGTAAAGGGTGACTCACTGTTTCTGCAGTTTTCTGGCCTGAGGAAGAGTGGCGGGGTCTTCTTTGCAGCAGTACTCGCGGGCACCCTTTATGTAGTTCCGGATGTACTCACTCCACTTGATTTTCTGAAAAGTAAAATCGTATTTCAAAATTATTTAAGTACATCAATAAAAAACAAAAAACACCCGAAAAAAGGTTTTCTTATATCCTACTTTTTACCTTTAAATATTACCTATATAAATATATAACAGTGGGGTTTTATTTAACCGACTTCAAAAATGGAGGTGGTTCTATGTTCCTCTGTTTGTATGTTTTTACTTTTTATGTAGGTACCTATCCCAATCACAATTATAAAATTAATTTCGCGATAAAATTCTGTTAAGTATTTAAATTTTTATGTACCTATGTTCACTGACGACTTATTTTTTTGTTTGAATTCAAACTTTTAAAGTGAATGTTTGTGTGTTTATTACTATTTCACGCTCAAACAGCTGGACGGATTTGAATGAAATTTGGTACCAAATTGCTTATACCCTGGATTAAAGAATAGGTATGCTTTTGATCCCGGTATTCCCACGGGCACGGGAACTATTGACCGCGGGTATCAGGGCACCTAGTGTTTAATATTACTTTCATTGATTTATGTGCCTTGCCATAGCCTTAAATTTATATTTTGTTTGGTTTGTTAGATAGATAGTGGCAATTCGGAGTACTTATCGCAAAAGCTAAACTTAACTAACTAAAATTAATGCCATCCTTTTTATTTCCATCGCTATGAAAGGGATGGCAACATTTTAGTTAGTTAAGTTTAGTTTTTGCGATACTCCGAATTGCCACTAATAACTTAGTACAACTGTAATGCTATATTCTATGTGTATGTGTTATCGAATTGTAACCCTAGTTTCCTGTAACGAAAAATACGTGTTTTCTCGTAACTGGTATCGAGGACGAATTTTGTTTAGGTTCTAACGGAAGACCAGCGCAGGCCTTACGCACACGCTGAGTTGGGACCATTTTTGGAAATAACTATGTTAAAAATCTTAATATTTAAATTATCTTCTATCGTCAAACCTATTTCTGTAATTTAAATGTACCTACTTATTTTGTAAATTTCCAAAATAAATGAATTTGTATTGTATTGTATTGAATTGTATTTAGTTCGTATGGTTACGAAGCTCCGTTTCGTAGACGGCCGAAGCGAAATAAATAAATAAATTACTATATTTTCTTACATGGACGTCTGTATAGAAGATGGCATTGTCTTCGCTGGACACAGCCGACTGCAGCGCTACGAAGTTATCATTCTTGAAGTGCCATTCTTTTGTCGTGTAGTATTGTAGAACTTCTAGGCCGTAGTTGATCCTCTTCTGCATCTTGATCATGCTGAAATATAATAAAAAAAAACTTAGGCCTTTACATCTTTACTAGATGATTTATACAGAGTCAGGAGGCAAACTTTGCCTACACTTAACGGGACACTGTAGTGCCTGGGACATTG
The DNA here is from genome assembly GCA_963582015.1 of Xanthorhoe designata. Taxonomy (NCBI): domain Eukaryota; kingdom Metazoa; phylum Arthropoda; class Insecta; order Lepidoptera; family Geometridae; genus Xanthorhoe; species Xanthorhoe designata. The sequence goes on from OY757059.1 coordinate 610,890, forward strand.
TTGAGATGGAATAGGCTTGCCCAGCACCTAAACCATCCTCTCAGCTGTCGGCCAGATCCACAGGAAGACAATGGTCAATACGTGTGGGGCTGACTAGCCGCGGATTTCCTCACGATGTTTTCCTTCACCGTTTAAAGCTCCTGTTAAAGTGCATATACATTTTTGGACACGAAAAGTCCATTGATGCACGGCTGGATTCGAATTTACGACTTTCGGATCGAAAGTCGAAGTACCTATCACTTATCCACTTATCCACTTGGCCAACACGGCTCGTATATAAAGTTAAGAATATACCTAACAGATCTGCCTAAAGAGGTGGCTAGGTACTTGCTCAAGCTCATACGATGGAACGGAAGCCCCATGATTGTGTACTTTGTCGCGATTGTATCAAAGTTGTATCGAAGCAAAAATCACAGTAAATCGCGAAAACAATGGTCGATTTATCGCTGATTAAGTAAATTAGTGCAGGCAATGGCGTTAGACCGAAACGACTGGAAAACTCGAGGGGAGGCCTTTGCCCAGCAGTGGGACACTACAGGCTAAAAACAACAACAACAACAACAAATAATTAAACTACTGCCTGACAGAAACTTGGAATACACATATATTATGACTCGAATAACACAACCGCGGGGCGCAGCAGTCTAGTAAATGTAAAGGACTTTTTGTCAATACATACAATGTCTTCTTCCCCATCAAGAAGAGAAGCAGATCCACGAAGTAAGCTGGTAGGAGATGCGTGAAGAACAGCGCTATCTGATGCTGCAGCCAGGAACTCTTCGGGGAGCCGCCAGGGTACCAGAGGCACACGGAGAATGGGAACTCTTGGACGTGGACACGACCTGCAAATATAAAGAAAATATTCTTGGACATTCCACACGGGGCGTCTGATCAGCTGGCGGTCACCCATCCAACTTGTAATCGCACAGAACATTGCTTAACTTCAACGATCTATCAGGAACGTCTTAGCAACCCAACATTCTAACTAATGTATAGAGATAGAAGGATTTAAGTCGTTAAGCCACGACGGAGGCCTTAAGGCGGTCTAAAAACTTTGTTGGTACCTAAGCAAAAACTATATTATTAAAAGGTTACTTACCCATATCCAAGGCTTGTCCCCAAGTAATAGGATTGTTGTCTGACTGTGTTATGTTGCAAATTCTAATTTCCTCGGGTCTGAAAATAAATGAATACCTACCGTTATGAGTTGTAACAAAATAAACATAATTTTACTGAACTGAAGATCCTCATCAGATCATCAAAATTGTACCACACGGGAAGAACGCAGCTTTCAAATCAAAAAAGAATCATCAAAATATGTTCACACAGTCGAAAGTGCTGAGGTAAACTGTAAGTATCAAACATTAAAAAAAAATCTGTCGAATTGAGAACCTCTTACTTTTTTAAGTCGGTTAATTATCCCACTAATAATTCAGGTGAAAGTTTGTGTGTGTGTGAGTATTACCTAAGTGTGTTTGTTACTCTTTTCACGCTCAAGCAGCGGGACAGATTTGAAATAATAATAATGAAATTTTGTACCGAGATTGCTAATCTAGGTAAAATAATAATTCGGAAGATTGAGTAACTCCTCCTTTTTAAAGTCAGACGATTAATGCCGGGTTGCAATATTCAACTTATAACCGTGGATCTGTCGCCAATGTCGCCATAGTAATATTGTTATCTGTAAAAAGTGTCCTACATTTTTTGTTGTCTAAACAAAACAAAGTTGCTATGGCGATCAATCTAAGATCATTTCGTAAGTTTAATATTGAAACCGGCCGTAAATCAGATTTAAGATAAAGAAAAACCAAAGAGGTGTTTCCTTCAAAAACTATTGGAATTACTATACAAATTTGTAAACGATATTTGAAATATAAAACGATTTGATCATGTTAAATCTCAAAACGCTTCGATAGCGCGATCTAGCGCCGGGCTCAGTCATGCCATCTAGTTATAAAAATTTGAACTATAAATTAGCTCTTTTTCTTTTTAGCCAACTTCAAAAAATGAGGTCCTCAATTTGTCGGCATTTAAGCCCGTCACACACCTAGCTATAATAATTATATTAATATGCCTTGCTATTTATATACAGATACACACGCAGCTATAATAATATATTATAGCTGCGTGTGCGGTCACTTGAATATTTGTATAGAAAATAATATCGTAATATGCCTTGCTATAATTTATATTACTATAAGTAGATATATTATAGCTACGTGTGTGTATCGATTACTTCGTCGGTAGTGGGCCAAAGTTTAAGTAAGCAGTAATTATAAATTTATCAGTCATCGGCTTGGAATTAGATGGCGTTATTAGAGTGAAATGTCCAAGGATATTTAGTTAGGTAGTAGGTAGGTACCTACCTATTTATTTTTATACGTACGTTACGTGAGTAAAATAAAAAAATCAGGTAGTTACTTGTCCAATCCAGTGGTGTAAGCCAGTAAAATACATCCGTTGACAGCTAAGTCAACCGGAACCACATCAGCTAAATAGTCTTCATTGCAGTGCATTGTACGAATCACACCTGGAAATATCTAGGTCTTAAGATAGGTTTATATTCAGATTATTATCAAATAGTTTCTTGTTAGGTATAAGCTGTTTGGTTTTCATAATTTTATAAAAATAACTTGGATTTAAATTTATCTCTAAATGTGTAGTGCCTTACATTTTCCGAGGAGCAGACATAGAGAATGAATATTAGTTCTTGCTCTTCGAAATATTAAAGGAATGGTATGGAAATAAATGTTCTTCTAAAAGTTTTACGGGAGAAATAGCAATTTCTCAGTTGGTTTATGTAACTAGTTTTTATTAAAGTTTATGTTATTTACCTTTTCCTGCACCAACTAGAAGACCGGTGGGCCCGTTGAGGTTGTCGACCCATCCTGGCATTGGTTCTTTCAAGGCTGCTGTCACTGCAAATAATAATTTAATATTGAGAAACATCAATTAAGTCAGTTTAGGTATGAGAAGTAGTACCTAGGTATTATTATTTGACATGCATGCTTTAATTATTATGTACTAATTTTCAATTAACTATTTTGTAACTCTTTGATTCGTGACATATTGCAAAAAAGTAGAAATAATGTGACGAATCCTTGTGACGAATGTAGGTACATACATAGACCATTTTGAAACACTTCTCATAATTTCATATTTTTAATGGTACTTACCTATTTAATCACAACTTCGAAGGTTTAAAAAAGTTTGTTTCAAAGTAATACACGATCGTACTGAATAAAGAAATTTTTGAGTTAGTTAAATGATCAACCAAAGTTCATCTACTCACCAATAGATGGCCGTCCGATCGCGATAGGAAACTTTCCTTTGTACTGCGAGACTAGATCCTCCGTCAAATTCTTGGTGTAAGCGTATGTGTTGGGTTGGGGTTCAATTATCCTGCAAAAAAACAATATTCATAATAATACAAATATAAGAAACATACCTTCCTACTTACAATATAAAAAAAACAGAAAAGGCCTAAGTTTCGGATCCCTAAAAGCCACAAGGTTCTTACTTAGGCTGGAGATGTTCCAGCAGCTCATCGTCCATCCAGCTGGCGCAGTGCATCACGTGCTGCGGGCGATGCTTCGCGGGATACAGCTGTTCCTCCAGCACGCGCAGCTCGCAGCGACAGTACGCCGTGCTGACGTGCAGGAACACCTGCAGCTGACTCATAGTCTCGGCCAGTTCTAGCACCTTGAGTGTGCCAGCTGTGTTCATCTTCACTGCGTCGCGGAGGAACATGTCGAATCTGGGAAATATTTATTCTATTTTGAAATGATCTGATTAAGGTCTGTATGCGTCAAATTAGCGAATTTTATTTTATTATTACGTTTTTTTCCAACCTATGCAGTCCCACTGCTGGGAAAAGGTCTCCCCCATCAACTTCCCAAGCATTGCAATCGCCGGCTTCGTCCCACCAATCAGCAAATCAAATCAAATCAAATCAAAATGTATTTATTCAGTACGATCGTTTATAGACCACTTTGACATGTCACGTTCTTAAAACTAGGTGATTCTTAAAAGTAGGATGCATCGAGATCATCACGCCAGCGTCTTCGAGGCCTGCCCCGGCGGCGCCGTTATTAGTGGCAATTCTGAGTGTCGCAAAAGCTAAACTAAGCTAACTAAAATTGTTGCCGTCCCTTTCATAGCGATGGGAATAAAGAGGATGGAAATAATTTTAATTAAGTAGTTTAGTTTAGCTTTTGCGACACTCCGAATTGCCCCCATTATTACGTTGAACAAAGGAGTTAAAAAAAACTGAATGTACAGTTTGTGAAACCTATTATAAGCTTTTTTTTAATACCTACCTCTGTAATAGTTGTATTTTGTTAGTTTAGAAGGAGTAGCGAAAACAGAGTTTGGTGGCCACCAAGTGCAACTACGTTTAACTTCCTTTGTTCAACGTAATAATCGAAAAAAGGCGAGGCGGCGCTTTTGACGCTTGAGTAAATTAGTAAGTAACTTTACTTAACTGCCATATTTGACAGTTGTTTTACGATTTTCTCTGCCTTTACAATCGAGTCAAGTTACACAATCAGGAGGCTGTGTACTTTTAGATCGATTATGAGTTGGTCTTTGTCTTGTCTACATACCGTACACAAGCCGCACAGTGGAATATAATATGGCATTCCCTTTGCAGCTCATCTCTATCATCTGCTGATATCCCCAAATCGTCCACGAGAATGTCTCCAGGCACCACGCGAAGTTTCTCCAACCTTCTGGGGTGTTCTTGTTTGAGTTTTTCAAATATCTGAAAGAAAAAAGGTTAGCCATAGATTTTATTTATTTATTAGATATAGATTAGCGACGACGTCGTGGCAGACCGCGAACCAGATGGAGGGACGAGCTCGCCAAATTCCGCGCAGACTGGACCATATTTAATATCATACCATATTAAATAGCGCAGGAGAGGGACGAATGGAGAGAGTGGGGGGAGGCCTTTGCCCAGCTGTGGGACACTGAGGGCTGCTAATAATAATAATAATAATTTATTAGATCACTTACGTATAGTACTCCAACACAATTGAAAAAAGTAAGCTAGGAATAAAATAATTAAGTGTCAATACAATTAAAAGTGAAGACAGCATTTAATAAGTGTTTAGAGCGAGTAACAAAAATTTTTTTTTACCAAACAAAGCGAATAAATTAATACTATCTATAAATCAATCCAACGAGGTAACGTTGCCAGCCTTTTGGGCACTCCACCTGCGGTCGGTGACCTGAACTCTGTCTTCTATCTTTAGTTAATATAATTTTGGATAGAATACAGAGTTCCTTTTATTTATTTAGTTGTTTAGGTTAAGAAGTGTAGATATTTTTTGTTCCTGTGTGTTTCTTTGTTTGTTAAGAGGGCGTCATATGCAAATTAGTCGTCGAAATCCTTATTTATCTCAGTATATGTAAAAGCTACGTCCTTCATATTTAGGGAAATGATACTTTGAACTTTTATCTTCTATCTTGGTTTTTTAGAAACACGATTGGTAAAAGTTTTCTCGATCATATATTTTTTTGAAAAATACATGTTTTTCACACAGTTTGCTATTTATCTCAGGAACAGAACGCTATTTTTGTTGGTTTTATGTTTTGACAAATAGCCTAGAAGTATTTATTTAGTTCTGGTTTTTTAATTTTTCGATTGCTTGTTTAATTAACTTGTAATTAAATAAAAACTGTTTTTTCGCTATAAATTATGTTGCGTGTCTATCGTTCTGCGCTTCTCACTCACGAGTAAAAACATTATTCGCTCTCCCGCTCATTCCTCGGCGCTATGGCACACACTTAAGTGTGTGCCATAGCGCCGCAACATAATTTATAGCGAAAAAACAGTTTTTATTTAATTACAAGTTAATTAAACAAGTAATCAAAAAATTAAAAAACCAGAACTAAATGAATACTTCTAGGCTATTTGTCAAAACATAAAACCAACAAAAATAGCGTTCTGTTCCTGAGATAAATAGCAATTTGTGTGAAAAACATGTATTTTTCAAAAAAATATATGATCGAGAAAACTTTTACCAATCGTGTTTCTAAAAAACCACAACGCAAGATAAAAGTTCAAAGTTTAATTTCTCCAAACATTATAAGGTGGTATCTTTCACGGATTTTGAGATCTAATACGATTCAAACCACATATTTGCTACCTACGGCCTCTTAAATAAAATGTCCATACATCCTTGAGGTCCATCTATAAATGTAGGTATGTATTAAATACATACCTACATACTCTTAGAAAAATTGTATCTAAAAGTACCTATATCAGTCATCTGGTTTCCCTAACCATAGCTTGGGACTAGATGACGCCATGTAAAATGTCCAGGATATTTATTTATTTAGGTAGGTATTTATAATTTAATTCATAATTTATTGCAATGATATACTTGCATACTTACCTACACATACTTAATTGATTTTAAGTATTAACATTTTAACCTTTTATTTTCATAAATTAATCATTGTAAGTAAACAAAATAAGTTCTGAACTGATTGAATGGGTAATATAGGTACGTAGCACCAATAAAAAAAAGTTATATTAATATATTTACATAATTATTTTGCTACTGAATAAAATAATAAAATATAAGAAATAAAAGTCTTATTATACTGTTTTTTTAAAATATTGTATTGAGTTCTCTTGATATTTTAGCTCTTGTTTATTTGAATGGAGAAATACAATACTAAAATTGGTTTCGCTACTCACTGATAGATGGCGCTACTAACCTTTATATTGAAGTATTCGTCCAACCGTTCCTTGCTATTATGCCCCTTCTTCGACCTCATCAGAATATAAATTTTCTTTATATCAGGACATGTTCTCAATAGCTTTTCCACGAGGACTTTCCCCATAAAACCAGTAGCTCCTGTTATGAAAATCGATTTGTTAGCGTAGTACTCCGCTACGCTCATAGATGGCGTCATGATGCTTTCTGTGAACAAAAAATTACCAAAAAAAGAATGTTTATAATTTTAGTTTGCAACGAGGTATAATTTTAGTAAATACTTATAAAAATACTTAATACATGTTATTCGAAGAAGAAAAATACCCGGACCTTGATCAATTTTCTGCAGAACATAGTAGGTACCTACCTACAAACATTTGCTCCGCGGCGAGTATTAAACCGATTGTAGGTATTAAGATTGTTATGTAGTTCGTCCATAATAATGCATTTAAATGCGAAACATGAAAACGGCAATGATACTGCGTATACATACGTACACATGTTAAGTATGCATTTATTACTAGTGCTTGCTTCCGTGATAACAGCAAAATAGACAATGAGCATGATTTTCCAAAGTGAACAATTTCAGAACACCACGCGGCATCGCGTTAGCGCGTATTGTGTTTTGTCGCGTTACGTTTTGTTGGTTTATACAGAATATAACCACCCAAGGCATTTAGGTAGGTAATTCATAGTGGCAATTCTGGATGTCGCCAAAACTTAACTAAACCAATTTGACAGCACTAAAATTGATGCCATTCTTTTTATTTCGATCCATATGAAAGGGACGGCAACATTTTTAGTGCTGTCAAATTGGTTTAGTTAAGTTTTGGCGACATCCAGAATTGCCACTATTGCACGGGAATTAGATGATTTTGACAACTTATCAACAAGTCCTGCTCGCTTTAATTATTTATTTGTTTACCTATTTACAAAGCTGTAGGTATAATTATTTCAATAATAGGTTAAATATTGAGAGATGTCATTATAGATTATATGTGTATGTATTATGTGATATATTAATCTTTAATTAAGTACCTACACAATTAACAAGTAACCTTTATTTTATATTTTGATTAGTATAGCACTAATTAGATCGTTTGTATCCTACGCATTCCGCTATGACATTGAATTGTTACGAAATAATCATATTTTGGTTGTTAATTATTTTTATTGCGACTATGTTCTACGGTGGGTGAATAATAATAGCGTAGAGAAGGCAAGCGCGAGTCGGACACGTAGCTAATGGGTTCCGAATAAAGTGTTATTTGAACGAACGACTATTAGTAAGGAAAAATAGAAGTCTCAATAGGTGATAGCCATTTGGATGTTTAGTCATGTGAACAGCGAAGTCCCGTAACGTCTGTATGCGACAAATTAGCGCCGCTGCCTATTTTATTTCATTATTACGTTGAACAAAGGAATTAAAAAAAACCCTGAATGTTCCGTTTGTAAAACCTGTCATAAACTTTTTTATAATACCCCTGTAATAGTTTTATTTTGTATAGTTTAGGAGGAGTAGCGAAGTTGCACTTTGTGGCCACCAACCTTTGTTTTCGCTACTCTTCTCTTCTTAAACTATAGGTACGAAACAAAACTATTACAACTATTACTCATTCGATTTCAAAAATTATTTCACCGACGAGTAGCATGGACTTTCCGAATGAACATAGGCAATATTTTATCAAGGTAGATACCGCGCGAGCGAAGTCGCGGGCCAGTAAGCTAGTATTATACATTGTTCTTACTCACGTTGCTATAGAGCGTTTTATTATTACCTCCTAATTGACGGAACCCCAATGCATATTCTATGGTAGGGTAATAACGGGCTATGTTACGTCTCACGTGGCCTAATTGAAAACACAACAGTTTCACTAACATTATGAATAAAGACGTGCAAAATTAAAACAATTTTTGTAGAATAATGGATTTTGTTCACGATTGCATTCTGACGCTGTATGAGTCTAGCTTACTCGCCCGTACCTGGATAAAATATAGCCTATGTTCACTCGGAAAGTTCATGCTACACATCGGTGAAAGAATTTTTGAAATCGGATTAGTAGTTTCGGAGATTACCCCAAACAAACAAACAAACCAACTTTACCCTGTTTATAATAAGTATTAGTGTATAGATAATAGTGGCAATTCGGAGTATCACAAAAGCTAAACCTAACTAACCAAAAATGTTGCCGTCCCTTTTGTCCTTTTTGGGAATAAAAAGGATGGCATTCATTTTAGTTACGAGTAGTTTAGTTTAGCTTTTGCGACACTCCGAATTGCCACTAAGTAAACATGGGTGGCAATTCTGAGTGTCGCTAAAGCTAAACTAAGCTAACTAAAATTGTTGCCGTCCCTTTCATAGCGATGGGAATAAAAAGGATGGCAATAGTTTTAGTTAGGTTAGTTTAGCTTTTGCGACACTCCGAATTGCCCCCATGTTTTGGTTAATTTATTAATTTTTATCTATTAAGAGCAATAAGCTACACTATAACCATTAAGATCCAAGCTACATGATATTAAGATTCCCACAATCTAGTACCTACTTACGTAAGATATCAAAAAATAATGGGAAAATGCTAAGCCAATTGTGACGTGATTCGCACGTTCTGGTTAAATCTAATGTCTATTCGTGAACTATAGTTTAAAGAGATTTACTTGTTTCTAAACTTTATGCATTACCTATTTTTTATCTGGTTTAGGTGTTATACTTTGTATGCTCCTAAAAAAAAGTATATAAATAGTCATGTACCTACAGTTTCCTTAATATAACAAGATCGAATAACTTTTGTTTTTGGTGTAACTTTTAAATAAATAAATAACTTTGAAGTTAGATGATTCTTTTGTGAAATGTGCAGCATTTCTTTTTTTATTATAATATTTATTTATTTGAGCCATTTTGCATTTTTGAAATGAGTAATTATTTTTACGTAAAAATGTAAGTTAAAATGTGCGCGTTGAAGTCTTTTGTAAGGAAAAAGACTATCAAGAACTCAAAATAGCTTTTTCGTATTTTTAGTTTATTAAGAACTGTACTAGCTGCGCCCCGCGATGTTACCCGTGGTAGTTCCCGTTCCCGTGGGAATACCGGGATCAAAAGTAGCCTATGTGTTATACCCAGTCATATACATAATAACTAGATAAGTAGGTATCATTTGGGTCAGTCGAGTGTAGTGTGATGTCATTTTACAATTACTTTTACTTTGACATTCTTTAGGTACCTACTTTGTTTGACTGGCTTCCCACTGAAGCTTGACTATTAAGATTGTTAAGGGATTGCTATAAAAAATCCTAGACCCACTTGTGTTCTTGCTTGATTCTTTCTCTGGTGTAGGGAGTCGTTAGAACAGGCATTAGTATCACTACTAGTGTATTATATAATTTGTGGTAGGTATCACCTAGCAAGAAAACGATTTAAGGTGATCCTTGAGGTCCTACTGAAATGTTTTTATTTCTTTGAAACACGAATTAGCGCCATCTACCTATATGTAACTTTAAGAGATCTATTAGTGGCAATTCGGAGTGTCGCAAAAGCTAAACTAAACTAACTAAATTAAAGCCAACCTTTTTATTCCCATCGCTATGAAAGGGACGGCAACATGTTTAGTTCATATTCATATTCATTTATTGCTTCAAGTTGGTACATAAGGTCTTAAAACTTAGGTGTGGCCGCAACAAGAGCCCCGTTGGGACACCACAATAGTGGCAATTCTGAGTGTCGCAAAAGCTAAACTAAGCTAACTAAAATTGTTGCCGTCCCTTTCATAGCGATGGGAATAAAAAGGATGGCAATAATTTTAATTAGTTTAGTTTAGCTTTTGCGACACTCCGAATTGCCCCCAATGTTTAGTTAGTTAAGTTTTAGTATTTCCTGTGGATATGTCCGGCAGCTGAGAGGATGGTTTAGGTGCTACAAGCCTCCATCTCAACAATGTCCCAGGCACTACAGTGTCCCGTTAAGTGTAGGCAAAGCTTGCCTCCTGACTCTGTATAAATCATCTTTTTTTTAAGTTTAGCTTTTGCGATACTCCGAATTGCCACTATTATCTATTTATCTAACCTATCTGGAAATCTTAGTAAACATCTTGTCTTCTTGATATATAAAACCGTTAACCTGTTTACGTGTTTAATAGATTATTTGCGGATGACAATAATTATAGACAATTTCCTCCTATTACTCACAATTAATTGTTTCTAGGAAGACATTGTCCGACATATTGTATGTATGTTTGTATGTTTGTACTGGCGTTATTTTCAGACAACGTAATAATCTTAAAGTATACAATAGTGGCAATTCGGAGTATCGCAAAAGCTAAACTTAACTAACCAAAAATTACTCCAAATTGCCACTATTGTTTGCGTTATTAAAAGTACATGATTGATAAACTAGGTATTTTTTTTTACCGACTTCGAAAAGGAGATGGTCTATGTCCCACTGTATGTATTTCCCTCTTTTTACCGATTATGTCGTCATAGTAGACCGTATTTGTTTAAAAATAATACACTCCCGAAATGGTCCCAAAATTGAGGATCTGATGAAGATCTCCGGAGTTATAAACATAAATGTAACAGGAAACTGCTCTTTTTATGTAATTTAATGAAGTACACAAAAACAGAGTCAGGAGGCTTTGCCTACACTTAACGGGACACTGTAGTGCCTAGGACATTGTTGAGATGGAGGCTTGTAGCACCTAAACCAGGGGTCGGCAAGTATTTTTAGGTGGGGTCCGGATAATGTGGGAAAATATTAACGAGGTCCAGAAAGAAAACAGATAATAATAAGGGTCGATCTTTTAGCGAGCAAAATTTTTTTTAAGCTCTAAGCAACGTAACACTTGATTTTGCTTACGGTCGGCTCTTATCGTGTGAAAAGACGCGAGCGAAGCGAGCAAATTTTTGAAATGAAAAAAATGAAAATTTTTTTTTTCTTTCAAAATGAAAGTTTTTTGAAAGAAAAAAGCGACATGCTATTTCGATTCGCTTAGGGTCGATCTTTATTTTCCGAGAAACAACGCGAGCGAAGCGAGCAAAATTTTTTTTAAGATTAAAGCAACGTAACACTTGATTTTGCTTACGGTCGGCTCTTATTCCGTGTGAAACGACGCGAGCGAAGCGAGCAAATTTTTTTTTAAGATAAAAGCAACGTAAGTACCATTTTTCTTACGGTCGGTTTTCATTCTGCGAGGAGGAATTACATAATAAAATAAGTTTTGCGTCGCGCGCGACGCCTATAAATATCTTGTATGAAAGGTACGCGGAAGAGACACTTTTCTGTGTGTTTGGCTAAAGTGCATAGGTACAAGACTTACAATTAATTTTTAAAGAAACTTTTTTTGAAGATAAAAGCAACGTGGCACTTTGTTTGGGTCGCTTTTATTCTGTTAAAAACGATGCGAGCTTAATGAGCAAAATTTTTTTAAGAAAAATCATCGTAGTTTTGGAAAAAGAATCCCCTAGTTTTAAGGACATGACGTTTCAAAGTGGCCTTATTACGATCTTATTACTATTCAGTAATTAAATTAATATTTTGTAACCTTCAATATTTAATCAATTTAATAAATTCTTATAATTTATTAAATTGATTAAATATTGATTTAAATTCTTATAATTTATTAAATTGATTAAATATTGAAGGTATTTCAGTACATAAAATCTATATTATGACGAAAAAATTTATCCTTACCTACTTAAAACCATTACCTATGTTTAAGAATTTTAAATAGTGGTCCACGGAGGACCCAGCCCAGGTCATGACCCCCCCCCCTGGATCCGCCCTTGGCTCGTGAATTGCAAGAACTGTACAACACATTACAATATTTGGCGGTCCGAGGTTCGACCTTTCGCGGTCCGCAAACGGACCGCGGTCCGCCTGTTGCCGACCGTTGACCTAAACCATCCTCTCAGCTGCCGGCCATATCCACAGGAAAGACAATGGTCAATACGTGTGGGGCTGACTATCCGCGGGTTTCCTCACGATGTTTTCCTTCACCGTTTAAAGCTCGTGTTAAAGTGCATATACATTTTTCGACACGAAAAGTCGATTGATGCACGGCCGCATTCGAACTCACGACCGATCGAAAGTCGAAGTACTTATACACTTGGCTAACACGGCTTGAAGTACACAAAATACATCAAAACAACCACATCCAAGGTAAATGTTTGCAGATCATACAACATAAGGCAAACTTAGGGAAGGACCAATATTTCTTCTTTGGGTATTTATGTATTTATCTGTGCTCATTTTGTATATTCTATGTTTTCTTTTTGTATCTCCCGGCCCGTCCTCGCCCCCGCCACGTCCGCGCCCCGTCTCTTCTGTGTGTTTTGAACAAAAGGCGCAGACGTAAAAGCGTCGCGCCCGCGCCCCGTCTCTTCTGTATGTTTTGCGTCGTGACGCTTTTATACATTTTGTATGAAAGGGACGCGGAAGAGACAAATGTCCGCGCCCCGTCTTCGCCTTACGTCTTTTCTGTCTGTCCCGCGTCTATAGTGTGCGTGTGTCTAAACAAATAAAATCTTTATCTTTATCTTTTATCTTTACAAATGCCTCGGCGGGAATCGAACCTGCAACCTCTGCGTCTCAGGCAAGCCTTCGCCCACTGCGCCACAGGTCATATGACGGTTAATGGTTCATAGTATAAATTATGTACCATGTTACCTATAATTATATTTTATAGGAATTTCCATGACGTCTGAATTACTAAAATGAATTCAACCATTAAAGATGACTGTATGCGTGAAACTAGCGCCGCCATTTTATTTTATTAGGTGTAGGGAGTCGCGTTGGAACAGGCATTAGAATCATCTAGCATGTAAAACGGAACTTAGTGATCCTTGAGGTCCTACAAGAATAAATGATTTTTCTTTCTTTCTTTCTTTCTTGCGTTGAGCAAAGAAATTAAAAATTGTTAATAAGTAATTTGTTTTTATTTAATTAATAATTTGTGTCTACTAGCTATTAAATTTAAGGGCTGTGGATTTTGTTTGATAATCAATTAAAATAAAAAAAATTAATAAATAAAAAAATATTGTTCCGTTTGTGAAACCTAAGATAAGCTTTTTTAATACCTCTGTAATAGTTTTATTTTGTATACAAAAGTTAAATTAACAAGCTTAATTACGACGACTTTTGTGGCGAAGTGGGCGAAAGCCCGCCTGAGACGCAGAGGTTGCGGGTTCAATCCCCGCTGCGGGACAAATGTTTGTATGATCTGCAAATACTTGTCTCGAGTCTGGGTGTTTTCTATGTATTAATTATGATGAGTAGTATCAGTCATCTGGTTACCATAACACAAGCATTAAATTGCTTAGTTTGGGACTAGATGACGCTGTGTGTAATGTCCAAGGATATTTATTAACTTATAAATGATCATAAAACTGGTTCGGTACCTATGGATTGGGTTTTAAAGTTCAAGTTCCCAAATCAATGCGTTTTAATTAAAACAAACAAAACATAACGTGGCAATATCTTAAAGCATGTTATACACGCATAAGATACTAAGATAGCGATACCATATTGTTCCGCGGTGAATAGTTCCCGTTCCTATAAAAATATCGGGATCAAAAGTAGCCTATGTGTAATCCAGGATACAAGCTATCCTGGTACCAAATTTCATTGAAATCCGTCCAGCGGTTTGAGCGTGAAGTTGTAACAAAGTATACATAAAAAAAATTTGATAGACAATAATTATTCCAAATCGAACCCGCAATCTCCTTTGTCTCAGGCTTTCACCCACTACGCCAGAGAGGTCGTCAATAATACCATGTTATATTATGACCCTAAAAGCCTTGACACGCATTCGTTTCTATAAATAACCTTCAAACGCCAATAAATAATAATTATCATTGATTTGATATGTCAGCTCATTCAATGGTATAAAAATAATGACGATCTCTGTGGCGCAGTGGGCGAAGGCTCGCCTGAGACGCGGAAGTTCGCTGGTTTGAATCCCGCCGCGGGACAAATGTTTGCAAGTTCTGCAGATATTTGTTCCGGGTCTGGATGTTTTTCTATCTATAATATGTATGTATTTACAAAAACAATGTATCTAAGTATTATATTAGTCATCTGGTTACCATAACACAAGCATTAAGTTGCTTAGCTTGGGACTAGATGACGCCGTGTGAAATGTCCAAAGATATTAAATTTTAATAGTTAAATGAACTAAAAATACGCGTTGATGCAGGGGGACTTACATCGCGGTTATTAAATAATGCTGACAGTGTCTTGAAAACGCTTCCGTGCTACCTATAGATCGTTTCTAACGATCCTTAGGTAGCTCAATGGGTTCTAATTGTATTTTGTACGTTATGTAATAAACAAATAACATACAAAAAAAATATGTATATCAGTCATCTGGTTACCATAACACAGGCATTAAATTGCTTAACTTGGAACGCTGTGTGGAATGTCCAAGAATCATCATCATCATCATCATCAGCCACTTTTAACCCACTGCTGGGCATAGGCCTCCCTTCGTGAATGCCATTCGCCTCTATCCTGCGCTAGTCTTAGCCACGTGCAACTCACTGTTTTGCGGATGTCATCTACCCATCGAGCCGGTGGACGTCCTCTTACGGTGTCCAAGAATATTTATAGTTATCTATTTATTTGTTCCTCTTTATTTTTATTTAATAGGCTTTTTCGTGAAATGTTTGCATCCAGGTCAATGCGTGTATCGGTAGAATTCGCAAGTCAAGGCCTTGTTGCAATCGAAAGCGGTTTAAGAGCTTACGAACTGATGGACCAAGGTCGATTGAACTTGCAAACTTGAATAATGGCTGATTTAGTGTTAAGAGGTATTACATAAGGACGGCCCTGTGGCGTCCAACGCAAAACGAACTAAAACATAACTGTATATTAGTGGCAATTCGGAGTATCGCAAAAGCTAAACTTAACTAACCAAAAATGTTGCCGTCCCTTTCATAGCGATGGGAATAAAAAGGATGGCATTAATTTTAGTTAGTTTAGTTTAGCTTTTGCGATACTCCGAATTGCTACTATTAATTATATAAAAGCTCTAAATCCATGATAGAAATGTGTATATGTACAGCAGGGAGAAACTCAGGCCTTTACATAATTACTAGATGATTTATACAGAGTCAGGAGGCAAGTTTTGCCTACACTTAACGGGACACCGTAGTGCCTGGGACATTGATGAAATGGAATAGGCTATAACAGCATATAACAGCAGGGAAAGTGCCCCAGTTTTACAGTTTTTCAGTGATACAGTGCTTCTATTGCAGCTACTTAGGGCTATACTTGGATAAATAGACAATGATATCGAGCTGTTTGTTGTTATAGATGCAATTCTATTGTTAGATTAGTAGAATAATATTTTTTTTAAGTGCCCCTTCCTTCTCCGAAATCACAGTATTTAATGAAATAAAAGTCATTTTATGTGAATTTGTATAGGCAGCAAATAGAGCATAATAATATTACTGGTATAGATATAACAGCTACAAAGACTGATGGTATAACATATATTATCTACAAATGGTCATGATCACTGATCAATGGTATCAATTCAGATGTCGTCAAAACTAAACTACTTACACTAATTTGACAGCACGAAAAATGTTGACGTCCTTTTCATAACGATCGAAATAAAAACGGATGGCATCAATAGTGCTGTCAAATTTGTTGAGATTAGTTTTTGCGACATCTGAATTGACACCATTATACCTATCACTAGTGCTATAGTGGTGATCTTAAAGCCACATTTAGTTCACATTTACGTTGTATTTATCTATAAAAAATAATAAAATATGGGGGGCAATTCTGAGTGTCGCAAAAGCTAAACTAAACTAACTAAAATTATTGCCATCCTTTTTATTTCCATCGCTATGAAAGGGACGGCAACAATTTTAGTTAGCTTAGTTTAGCTTTTGCGACACTCAGAATTGCCACTATTATGTATTTAAAATTAGTACCTATCATAAAAAAGTTTAGTATGATATCGTAGCAATCATCCGCCATTTTGATTTTCATTGACAAATCATTGTTTGACCAAACTGAACACTTATTTGATCAAACGCTTACGGAGATTCTAACGTGTAATTTCATATTTGTTTAATACTACATACTCTTTCTTATATTTATTCTGTGCTAATACCATGATGAAGTTGTTGAAACAGCTTCGTCAATATTTGTGGTTTGAAATCGCAACGGCTGATTAGGAATTATAATTATTTGGCGGGAAATAAACGTCATGTTTTCGTTTAGTTTTATTATCCAAAAAAATGGTTTTATGTTATTTTTTATTAGAAATACGTAAATATACGTAACAAAAGTTAAAAATTCTAAGATTACTTCTTTTTCTTGTTCAGTCAATTCAAATAATCGTTTAAAGTATTATGCACCACACATTGACTTCAACTTGGTTCCAACATTGGCTACGAAAAAAATGGCCAATGGCAATGCTCCGTTTGTGTCCAATAACCGTTCAAGATCGATCCCCACATTGGAATGTTGGAACCAACACGTTTTAAACACTCCATTGTGTGGTGCTCGCATTATGTTCAGTCTTCTGGTTACCAAGTACCAACACAAGCATAATTTACTTTGACGACGCTGCGTAAATGTTCAAGGAGATTTAACTAAGTATATCAAAAGTACTAACATTTTTTACATGATTGGCCAATGACCATTTGTGGTCAAAATCATAGATCATTTTATAGCCGTAGGCAAATTATTTAACTATTGAACCTTCTTTGTCAACTACATTGTGCGTGACTGTTTAAGAATGGAATTTCAATGTATCATTTCGTGACTTGGTAGGTGTTGTCAATAATTATAACCGAAGTAGGTATAAAGTATCTGAATATTATTTGACGACCTCTGTGGCGCAGTGGGCGAAAGCCCGCCTGAGACGCAGAGGTTGCGGGTTCGATCCCCGCTGCGGGACAAATGTTTGCATGATCTGCAAATATTTGTTTCGTGTCTGGGTGTTTTCTATGTATAATATGTATGTATTTACAAAAAAAAATGTATCTATGTAGTTTATCAGTCATCTGGTTACCATAACACAAGCATTAAATTGCTTAGCTTGGGACTAGATGACGCCGTGTGAAATGTCCAAGGATATTTATTATTATTATTATTATGTTTGTCAAGTTTTACCATCACGGGACTATGGAGTCCCGGACCTTTGGTAGGCATCAAAGACGATTAATATCTAGAAGACAGACAAAGGCCATACACAAAATCGTAACCCGATCCCGCAGTACCAGATAGCCTGAAAACTTTAAAACATCAATTTTATCCAAGAAATTTCAATACTTAGTAGTAGGTAGCAACAATATTCAATATTTAAACATTTTTAACTAGAAAGTAATTGAAATTTCTTGGATAAAATTGATGTTTTAGGAGCTTTCAGGCTATTTTTTAGGGTTACGATTTTGTGTATGGCCTTTGTCTGTCTTCTAGATATTAATCGTCTTTGGTAGGCATGCATGGGGCCAAAGCCAACACACAGAGGCCCTTTTGACAGTTTTGATGTTTTTGTGATGGAGACACATACCGGTGACTACCCTGAATAACACAAGAAATGCATCCAAAGGCAGTCCTCGGTCTGTGCAGGACTATTAAAAATGTGGGAAACTACTACTGGGCTATGGGGGTGGGATGGTAGTGGACTGGTTACCGGGGAACTATGGGGACTATGGCACCCGCCGACACAATGTTAACAAACATGTATAAAATGGCGGGCATGTATTTATATATATGTATAAATTAATATTATTATTATTATTATTAAATAAATAAACTAAATTGACGAAAATCATTTTGATTTAATTTACATTTATTTGAAAAAATATTTGATGGTTTTTGTAAAAATATAGTTTCGTGAGGTGTTACGACTTAAAAAAATTTTTAGTTATTGAAGTTGTTTATAGATCTGATAAAATATAATAAGATTTAGTAAAATAACTTTTCATTAAGAATTCGTTAGATTCGACATAAAGAGTCGGGTGTTAGAAACACTGACAGAATATGGTCAAGCAAAATAGCCAGCTGAATTGAGAGTTCATCAAAACTCATAGAAATGGGAGCTCAGGTTAAAGTGGCTGGTCATGACTTCGATAGTTGTTAGTCAGCAACCCTTTGACCAATTAAGCTCATTATAATAGCTGGAAATTTCCTTAACACTACCAATATAGGTACCTAGAATACCTACCAAGTTTCATGAAGATTGGATCGGTTCGACAGTTGTGCCGGGACTTACAAACATAATATACCTAACGCAAATCAGCCAAGTTGTCACTAAGATTGTTTTCTAAGGTTGTTTGTTTCTTATGATTGTTGATTGTTTTTTTCGCATCGCTCACTATCGAATACAGGTTTCTCAAGTGAATTTGGGGCTTTTTGTCTTGTTACAATACATATTTATAAATACAAGTGATCGCGAAAGTACTATTGTGTTACAATACATTTCAGATATAAGAGACATGAGTCTCATGTCTGAAATGTATTGTAACACAATAGTTTTGAGAGTGTGTTTATTTTGCAAGTCTCGCTATAAAAAGGCTCTATTATTAGTTCCGGAAACGCTCACTTCAGCGATCAGCGCCACAATGGCGATATTCAAATGGTTTCATACAAACATCGGTCGTAGCCAGTCCAGCGTAGGAAACTACTTGTATTTATAGAGGCCAGTGAAAAATATCCATAAAAATGTACCTAATTAATAATAATCATCCTAGCCGGTTTCGGCTACGGCGATCTCATTTCTGCTATGAGGATGGACTCTGAATGAGAAGGTTCCATTATGAATATTTTATTCATAATAGAAAGAAAGAAAAATCTTTATTTTGTCATGAAAGAAAACACATTAAATATAAAAACAGAAAGATAAAACCAGAAAAATTACAAAAATGGCTACTACTCAGCATGATGCATAAAATGGAACCAATATGGATCTAGTCATTTTCTAAGTAGATGCAATAGATCCAATTTGTGACGTAGTTTTTAAAAATAGATTTATTGGGAAAAAAAGTTCTCAATAGAACCAATTGGATCTTGATCACTAGATCTACAGAGATTAAAGTTTAATAAACTAAAATTAATCAAACAAAAGTGGCAATTCTGAGTGTCGCAAAAGCTAAACTAAGCTAACTAAAATTGTTGCCGTCCCTTTCATAGCGATGGGATTAAAAAGGATGGCATTATTTTTAGTTAGTTTGTTTTAGCTTTTGCGACACTCCGAATTGCCACTAGAGATGACTTATGTAGCTAATTTTAGCTTTGAAATGTAAAATGTAAAAATGTGAATGCAAACTATACCAAAATAGCTTTTAAAAATTATGATTCAATCAATATGTTAAAAGAAATTAAATTTTAGATGCTTAAAACGATTTAATTTTGCAACAATCCTTGAATGTTATAATCCTTAATTGTGCTATAATATTAAGAAAGTTGCTGCAACTATTGCTCCATTGTAAAAGTGTTTCAAAAGGGGCGTGATTATAATTCAAATGCAAAAAAAGGATAAAAAATAAAATAAATAAATAAATATCCTTGGACATTCCACACAGCGTCATCTAGTCCCAAGCTAAGCAATTTAATGCTTGTGTTATGGTAACCAGATGACTGATATACTACATAGATACATTTTTTTTTTTGTAAATACATACATTTATACATAGAAAACACCCAGACACGAAACAAATATTTGAAAAGCATACAAACATTTGTTCCGCAGCGGGGATCGAACCCGCAACCTCTGCGTCTCAGGCGGGCTTTCACCCACTGTGCCACAGAGGTCGACAATGTCGTAACTTTCACGTCTTTTGTCATAAATAGCTGCTCATGCGCGTTGACCCGTGATGATGATAAAAAAAAAATGCAATAATTATCACGAGTGTAGGGTACCTACCCAAACCATACCCGGTGGTAGTAATTTCTTTCAGATCTTTTTTAGGCAATCTCTCCTATGATGATGTCTTAAGAAGGTACCAAATGAAGCGCTCGTGGCGAAGCTTGCTAAGACGTTCTTGATAGATCGTCGAAGTTAAGCAACGTTCAGAGCGGTCACTACTTGGATGGGTGACCGCAAGTGGCATTTTCATCTGAGCGCTTCCGTGCTTCGGAGGGCACGTTAAATTGTCGGTCCCGGCTTTTAAAGTCGATAAGCCATGACGGAGGCCTTTATGCGGCTTAAAAACTCCGTCACCAGAGGTGGCCACTTGCTCATACGAACGAACGAACGAGTACCAAATAGTATGTTCAAATAATATTTGGTAGGTAGGTACTTACTATCACTAAAAGCGTCGCTTTATCAATTTTGATATTAAGTAATTTCGCTTGCAAGATTGCCCTTTTCTATTTTGCCTTTTATTTTGACCAATCGGAGTCATAAACATCTGATTCTGTTTATTTTTCTGAAAGCAATTTGCTTTAATTACTTATACCATTGTAAAGAACTTACTGTTATTATTTGTTCTTCAAACTTTATGACAGAGCCCCGAAGTACTAGTGGCAATTCGGAGTGTCGCAAAAGCTAAACTAAACTAACTAAAATTAATGCCATCCTTTTTATTCCCATCGCTATGAAAAAAGGCAACATTTTTACTTAGTTAAGTTTAGCTTTTGCGATACTCTTTGCTATTGGTGTTCGAATTTTGCAAAGCGGGGTAAACTGCTAGTCGCTTCGCACAAAAGCACCCATAAGGTGGTAAAGCGGTGCTTTGGATAATTCATAATACATGCCCACATTTTGCAGAAGTTAACATTCCATGACATGTTGCAAGCCCATCGACGCTTCTAAGAACGTTCTGAAGATGCTACAAGCAAGCTTCGCCATGAGTTTCTGTTTCTGTTTCGTTTAATAAATAAATAAGAAATTTAGCTAAAAAATCAATTGCTGAATTAGAACTAAAACTTCGGATCCAAAGTCGAGGTACTTTCCCACTCGGCCAACGCGGCTGAGAATATAAAAACCTTCGTTATTTTTCGATTTCAAAGTCAACCGTCTATGTTTAAAAGTGGAATGATATTTTTTTAATTATGAGGAATGCAGGCAGCTGCCTTTTCTCTGCGTATTGACAGCGAAGCATAAATTAGTTTAAAAAATATTGTATTACCCTAAAATAAAGTTACCGTTTGTAACTTGGTTCATAGAAAGCTTTTTTGATGCATCAAGTTTAACTTGGACAAAATATGAATCGTAATCTTATTGTTTTTTTATAAATAGAATAACATGCCTTTTATATTAATTTTAAGGGTCTATTTCCACATCAAAAACGTTAATATCTCAAGCATAGTCAATTTGTAATTTTTTATTACCTTTCAAATCGCAGAATTCTTTCGTCAGATTATAAAAATACTTAGAAATACTTTTTTAAACACCTTTGCAATTACAAACCAAATAGAAATCATAATTATTTTAAAACTTACCCTCAATTCACTTTTATTACAAAATCAAAAAAACCTTCACGCACAGCACTTTCAAAACTTATTTAATTACTGACATTTGCCGAATATTTTTTTTAAGAAAACACGACTACCATGTATGTGTGACGACGGTTGAGTGAAGTGATTTGCAAGACTATATTTTCTGTCAATAAAATTACGCAATTTCATTGTCATTGACGAGCGTAGCTTCGTTAGCGCTTGCGACAACAACGACATAACTCAAGTTTTACGATTTTAGAGATAAGAAAGGACTTTTTGACGGGAATTTGAGATGTCATGTTGTCTTTTTGTTTTATTTTCCGAAATTTGTGTTTTAGCGAATGTTAATGTGTAATACCTAATGGTGGATTATTAACTGTTGAGTGTTCGTGAACGTACATAAGTGTAGGCAAATGATACAAAACTGGATTTCATTGCATTTCGAGTTCTCTCAAAAAGTCCATGTAATGCTTCAGTAAAGCCCCACATCTTTACTGACCCTGACTCTGACTTTGACTTGACTTGACTAACTTGAATTATAATGACGTGGTAGTGGCTAAATGATTGGCACAAGCCGTGCGAAGCCAAAATAAAGAAGAAGAAGAAAAGATAAGAAAGAAAGAAAAAAACAGACCTAACTCAAGTTTTTCGATTTTAAAGGTACTAAGGTAGGTACTACTTTTTACCTAAGTACTTACTTATATGAAAGAAAGACAAAAAATATTTTATTTCAGGAGGACCCCAGATAATGTAAGGTATGACCTACAGATCACTACGAATTGTCTTAAAACCAATTTCAATAACCTATCTATCTTTGGTTTTGCTTACTGTCAGTAGCTATTTGACGTTTTTTGTATGGAAGAAATGTCAAATATCTACCCGCAGTAAGCAAAACCAAAGATAGTTAGGTTATTGAGACTAGCCGTTAGATGCTAGGTGATTCTATTGCATGCTTTAACACGACTCCCCAAGCTTCCGCCTCCGACTTTACCCGCGTGTTACTCGGATAAAAGTAGTCTATAGATAAATACAGCAAGCGCAATCTAACCAGAGTAAAACATGTTATTGCGAGTAGCGGAAATATCTTTATTTCACGTGCTGTCGATACGTCGATATTCTTTTTATTCTACGAACCTTCTAGGTACGAAGTATTAGAAAATAGTAACTATTAAGAAATACAAAAAAAGATGAATGAAATCGGTAAAGCCCTTATAGAGGCTTTTTCAGAAGAAAGGGTTCATTATTATATTAGATTATGTTAAACAAAGGAATTAAAAAAAATGTTGTTGAGTTTGTGATACTATTTATTTTTTCTAACCTATGCTGTCCCACAGTCCCACAGCTGGGCAACGGTCTCCCATCAACTTCCAAGCTTTGCGATTAATTGCGATCGTCGGCTTCGTCCCACCAATCAGCCTTGAATGCATAGAGATCATGCCCTACCATCCTCAGGCACCCACTGTGTGATGATCTTACGGGTAGTCTCAATAACCTATCTATCTTTGGTTTTGCTTACTACGGGTAGATATTTGTCATTTTTTCCATACTTACAAAAAACGTCAAATAGCTACTGACAGTAAGCAAAACCAAGGGTAGATAGGTTATTGAGACTGGCTGTTAGCCCACCTGTCTGGGGCCTTACTCCGGATCAACGAAAACGAAGTTACGTGACAATTTTCGGATTCCAATTATGTTGGTGAACTTACGAATTCAGTATCCACCAACATAAGCTGACCCCGAAAATTGACACGAAAACTTTGTTTTCGTTGATTCCGAGTAAGGCCCCTGGATGCATGGGCGGGCGTGAGTCGTATACGACTCACGTGGCCCGCCCATTCCTACTTGAGCCTTGCAGATTTATCTCCTACATCGGTGATACCTATCATAAAAATAATAATGGAAAAACAAAAGCCTTTTTTTCAATACCTCTATACCTATTGTTAAGTATTTTTTGTATAGTTTGACCACGAAGTGCACCTTCAACATACCTAACCTACCTAATACGACGACCTCTGTGGCGCAGTGGGTGAAAGTCCGCCTGAGACGCAGAGGTTGCGGGTTCGATCCCCGCTGCGGGACAAATGTTTGCATGATCTGCAAATATTTGTTTGTTTTCTATGTATATTAAGTATGTATTTACAAAAAAAATGTATCTATGTAGTTTATCAGTCATCTGGTTACCATAACACAAGCATTAAATTGCTTAGCTTGGGACTAGATGACGTCGTGTGAAATGTCCAAGGATATTTATTTATTTATAATAATATAAGTAGGTGGCAACGCTAGTTTGATTCGTATAACCTTAGTTTAATAAAAAAAATAATTAAAAGATTCCAAGACCTTTGTTTGTACCTGATATCAAGAAATTTCCATAAGTCACAATGTTAAACATAAATGTTAATTATGCAAGTCTTTATTGCTTTGAGTATAAAGTTGATATTTGCTTGAAAATTATAGTTGTTTACGAATGACATGGAAATGCCAAGATGCGTAACAATTTATAAATAAATCAGCCAAGTGCGAGTCGGACTCGCGCACGAAGGGTTCTGTACCATTCTGTACATAATTAATTAGACACTATATTTTATCAAGCAAAATAAAATATAGTGACGGCAAAAACATCACGATTGTTGTAAGGGAGCCCTTACATATTTATTTTATTTTAATATACTTAAGTAATTATTTATTTTTAAAGTGAAATACAATAAAATATTCTTTGAATATTTCAATCGTCTATGATTCGTACCTATATTATGTTGCTGTTATTAATATAGAGTATAAAACGGCAAAAACATCACGTTTGTTGTAAGGGAGCATACCTTCAATATTTATTTTCATCATCATCATCATCATTCGCAGCCCGATTTCACCCACTGCTGGGTATAGGCCTCCATCTGTTTACGCCACTCCTCACGGTCTTGTGCCATTTATTTTATTCTGTTTTTATTATTTTTTGTTATAGCGGCAACAGAAATACATTATCTGTGAAAATTTCAACTGTCTAGCTATCACGGTTCATGAGATACAGCCTGCTGACAGACAGACGGACTGGGAGTCTTAGTAATAAGCTGGGGATACACATGCCCGTAGCTTGCACACTAGCATACCAGCTCCATGCAAGTGCCAGCTACAGTCATGTGTATTCACTTACTGGCATGCCTGTAACTGGAAGCTAGCTAGTTGCAAGTAGCTAGCACAACATTTGATTTTCTTGCATGCCCGTTGGGGCAGGGGACGCGGGGGGCTGCTAACCTGGCACGTGTGAACAGACGCGACAGCTACGGGCATGCCAGTAGCTGTTGTGCAATAGTTTTTCTCTCTATTGTTGGTTTTTGTATTCAACATGGCACGATGGGGCGACGAGAAAACTATACAGTTCATTCATTTGTACAGAGAATACGAATGTCTTTGGAAGCCGACTAGCCCGCTTTACAAAAACAAAATAGCACGTGGCAATGCCTACAGCAAAATACAAGAAGAATTAAATCTGACTGAAAAAGAAATTAAAAATAAAATCAAAAGTCTTGGTCGCAAGAATTGATACGAAATACTCTCACGAACTGTCCTGTGTATACGCAAGGGTAATACTGGCATGCCAGGGCGCAGTATGCATGCCAGTATTACTTGCAAATGTATTCGCAGTGTGCCAGTTACTCGTACATGCCTGTAACTTTCATGCCACCTACTTTCCCGATTTACTGGCATGTGTATCCCCAGCTTTTGGGTACGGAACTCTAACAATGCAGTGATTGCCCTTTTTATAAACTTATTATTTCCATGCAAAGAGTACATAGTATGTACTTTCAAGTATAAAAAATGGACAAGTGTGAGCCAGAGCCACGCCATAAGTGTTCTTTCTGTATGTACCTACTTAAACTTACCGTTCCATGTTTGGCATCATCTATCATGTAAAACGAAACTTAAGTGATCCTTGAGGTCCTACAAGAATAAATGATTATTCTTTCTTTCTTTCATTAATAATATTTAAACGACTTAAAAAAATTTGGAGGTTATATTTTTAAATCGGACCACCTAGTGTCTATTTTATACTCTTTTAAATAAAAAACATTTTCAGAATGGGTCCATTATTGAAGAAATAATTTATTTATTTATTTATTTGAGTCTCCAACATTGTAAACACCAATACTAAACATTTAAAATAGAGAAACAAAAGAAACATGCCAAGTATCACAATAATTATAGGAGACAGACAGCGTGTAAAGAGATAAAAAGCAAAAGCGAGTTCAAACAGTAGGTAATTAAAGTTTTATAGAATCTAATTTTACCATCGAGGTAGTATTATAGAGCCACAATCAGACAAATAAAATGTAAACGCCAAAACTCGGCGCACGCTACGTAGTGCGCAGAGTTTTTCTTTTTTGCGTACAAGCGACATTGAACATTAACACAAACGACATAACGTCTACATTCAAATGTCAAATGACATTGTAGAACATTGAATTTGCTCGCACATTTTTTGAGTGTTGTCAGCTATTAGATTGTGACTCTTTAATACTACCTCGATGAATTTTACAAAATAAAACGTGCAAATTTAAAATAATCTTAAAAATAAAGAAATTAAATATTAGTCTTTTTTAAACTTTCTCGATCAGAACACATGATTAAACATACATTTACGGGTATTTATCGCTATTTACCTTTATTTAATTTTTAATTTTATCCCGACGTTTCGACTGGATTGCACCAGCGCCGTGGTCGCGGGCAGACTGAAGTGTTGGAGGTACACCACAGCAAAGCGAAGGCATTTATTTTCCTACCCTCACTTGATCTTCATAAATGTTAATTAGGGCCGGTTCACAATTAAATTAAATATTTAAATTAAATATTTACAAAACTAAAAATAAATTAATTAAAAATTGATTTTCACTTTAAAAAGAATATACAAATTATCAAAAGTGCCTAGTAAATAAATCAAAACAAAATACAATTAATTATCACAAATTACAATAATTAGGTACAGTGAAAAAAAGGAAATAATTTAATTGAATTAATATTTAATTTTTAAACAATTCTCAGACTGGGACTTTAAAATACTTTTTTTAAAACCAATCAAGGTGACTCGAAACATTTAGATCCACCTCGTCATTGGCCCTTAGTAGGTACTAGCAGAGATTAGGGTATTTATTGGTCTATGGTACCTACTAGCAAAGACGATTAATATCTTGTTATTAATCGTCTTTGGTACTAGTGTATTATATAATCTGTGCCCTTAGCCATGCCCATTTCCCATCGCAAATCTTGCTTGTGTAATTCTAACAGAGTATATAATTTTCTTAATCGGATTAAGCGTCAGGTTGATCAAAAGTAGGTAATGCCCCGGGCCCCGACTTTATTTTGCTGTAATTATAAATTTGAAATAGGTTCTGCTTGTAAAATGATGTGTAATTCATTAGATTTTATTCCATGACGCGGGCGTCGGCGCCTGCGCGGCCATTTTGGGCCCTTTTTAGGCATTTTCCATCACTTAGGTCTTGCCAGATCTTTGAACGACAGGTTTTCGGTTTCTTGGCTCTTCATCCAAAATTGGTCAAATCATGTGACAGTTTTTATATATTTTTATTATAGTGTATCTAATTCCTTTAGAATACCTGTAGATGGCGCTAATCGGTGCTCTAACCGAAAAAAATATAATCTTACTGATAGTTTCGTCGTCGACGTTATTGGCTTCGTGGCCGAGTGGTCGATGGCAATCCGGCTAAGGGATGGTCGCTTGAATCACGCGGGTTCGAATCCCGTCGAAGTCGTAACTTTTCGTAAGATTTTTCATTTTCATGTGACAGTGTCGAATTCGTTCCTAATTTGACACTTGTCATATGATTTGAAAGAAAGAACATCATCTCCATAATTACCTAACCATTGACTATGTAATTTAGACTGATCCTATTTGGTCCACACCTACGCCAGACGCTTATGGCTACTTAATGTTGAACGGGGACAGTTTCTATTTTAGCTGTACCTACTTACCTAAAAAGCCGTGTTGGCCAAGTGGATAAGTACTTCGACTTTCGATCCGAAGATCGTGAGTTCGAATCCGGCGTGCATCAATGGACTTTTCGTGTCGAAAAATTTATATGCATGCACACGAGCTTTAAACGGTGAAGGAAAACATCGTGAGGAAAACCGCGGCTAGTCAGCCCCACACGTATTGACCATTGTCTTTCCTGTGGTTATGGCGGGCTAAGCTGAGAGGATGGTTTAGGTGCTGGGCAAGCCTATTCCATCTCAACAATGTCGCTTCGACCAATGAAAGAAAACTAAAAAAACTTAAAACTTAGACCATCTATAAAACTTAGTGAAAATAACTCTACTCTATTTTTTTAAGAAATATTGATTGTGATAGTGATGTAAAAAACTTATTAAAACTTTACAAGTAAATCCGGATTAATTTGAATTCCGCGGTCATTAAAATATGAATTATTCCAAAAATATTCATTGATGTAACACCAATTAGGTACAAGGCTGGCTAACGATAATTACCTATTACAAATTCTTGTTAGTGAAAGCAATATTTAACTAAATACAAAATGAATCATTTATTTCAAAAAATAAATAAATCGGTGACGTAACGCGCAATGACTTTACTTTCGACGGATTATAACAAAAATCATTTTGACATTTTGTAGATAGCTAGATCGCTTTAAGATATCTAAGGGTAGTCAGAGGTTGAAGTCAGGTGTGGACATTGATGTATTTAATACTTACTTCTATAGGTACCTACCTAAGCTACTCAAGCGACTATTAAGTGATTCTTTGATAATGGTTTGTGTTATTTCATTTGCACTTTATTTTTACGTTCAGTTTTTGTTTTTTTTAAATAATGTCTACTTAGGTACTTTACTTTTTTATGTTCCTTGTCTAGCTGATAGTTACATAAAAAAAAACAAATTAATACAATATTTAAGACTATTTAGACCAAATTTTTCAGTAGTAACATTCGCGTTTAAAATTAAATATATTAAACGCGAATGTTTGTATGTATGTTTGTTGCTTTTTCACGCAAAAACAGATCGGATTTGGCTCATGGGAAACTCATCATCATCATTATTACTGCTCTTGTCCTTGTAGAATCAGTTCAAACAGACCCTGGGTACGTGGGGTACCGGGGCCCGGGGCCCATCGCATTTTCAAAATTGTATCGGGGCGTCTGGTTGAAGCGACGCGTGATCCGAGGGCTGGCACTTTTGGCTCAAAGGATCAGCATTGCCATTCAGCGCGGCAATGCTGCCAGTGTCTTGGGCACGCTTCCGTCTGGCAGTGGTTTGGATTGAGCTACCAATCACCATCAGTAACGATCCTTATGGGCTCAACTAGTTCTGATTGTATTTTGTACAGTTATGTAAATATGTAGTAGTTTAGTTTCTGTAAAAGTTACTCCAATGTATTTTTCATTTACCTCTGTATTTTATCACACTGTGTATGGCCTCTAATAATCTAGGTAATGCACTATTAATTCAGCGACCTAGACCTAATGCGACAAAGAATATAACTACATGGTTTACACCTCCTTTGTGTTCTGTGGTTTAGACAGCTTCCATAGCATAGTGGGTCTAATAGCCGGCTGTGATGCAAATGTTTAAGGGTTCGCTTCCCGTCTCGATGCAAATGTTCAATGTTCGGCAAGTATTTTGATAGGTTTAGGGCCTCGTTCACCATCCTCAAGTAAAGTGTTGATTAGTTACTTAACGAGTAACGTCATTCGTTCTATGCGCCAAATGTCAATATTGTCAATTACTCGACACTTTACTTGGTGACTAGCCTACTCGGAACTTACTTGAAGATCGTGAAAGAGGCACTTAGGCTTTTTATTAATAAAAGTGGTGGCTGCAGAAGCAACCAAGTTGGTCGCTGCAGAAGCAACCTAGCCAGATGGGGGATAATTGATCCTAGCCAAGTCTAGTGCCATGCGGCCCCACGCAGACAATGCCGCACTTGCTTTCCTGCCCGCTGTGCCCTGCACTCGGGAACAGCTTAATCAAGCTACCGATGATGCCGTTGATGTGACCGCAGATACTGGTCAAAATTGGTTTTAGCGCCATTGACTCGAATGAATTAATTAATAAAAGTAACTTATGTAGTAACCAAAGACGATTAATATCTAGAAGACAGACAAAGGCCATACACAAAATCGTAACCCGATCCCGCAGTACCAGATAGCCTGAAAACTTTAAAACATCAATTTTATCCAAGAAATTTCAATACTTAGTAGTAGGTAGCAACAATATTCAATATTTAAACATTTTTAACTAGAAAGTAATTGAAATTTCTTGGATAAAATTGATGTTTTAGAGTTTTCAGGCTATTTTTTAGGGTTACGATTTTGTGTATGGCCTTTGTCTGTCTTCTAGATATTAATCGTCTTTGGTAGTAACTTAAGAACAGCTTTCAAATAAATAAATCATCAATATGGTTCACCCAGTCAAAAGTTATAAGGTAACAAACATGAAAAAAATACAGATTTGAGAACTTCTATCTTTATGAAGTCGGTTAAAAAAGTATGTCAAGTGCGAGTCGTATTCGCGCACGAAAGGTTCCGCACCATTATTTTATTTATTTATTTACAATATTGTTGTATGGGAATTAAATGCCCCCAATTCAATATTTATTCATGATATCAATTCAGTCATCAGTCATCAGTCATCAGTCATCAGTCATCAGTCATCAGTCATCAGTCATCAGGGGTCTCTATTTTGTCTTCGAAATTTTATACCTCTAAAATAAAAATCTATAAATTGGGTTTTCATAATCATCGATTGCCCGTATAATCAGGATCTATAATATAAGGATCCCTAATATAGTAACGGCTAATATCAACATCCCTAATGTTTAAAATACATAAAATCATTTTCAATAAATAATATAATCCATAATGTAACTAACTCATAACTTTATTTTCATAATAGTTTATGAGAATAATGTTAGTATTCATAAATTTTTTGAACACTTTATTTTGAATAAGATCATTGTGTCTCAAGCACAAGGCAGCATAGGGAATGTAACTGATTTTGATCTGGGTGGTTGATTACTTTTATTCCACATTTTATTGGCGCTTCGGCGGCCGCTACCGCGGCACGCTCGCTACGCTCGCTCGCCTCGCGCGTTAGTGGTCACTGTTCAAACCTAACCTAACCAACTGATTTCGATCTTGGTGGCTGCCCTGCTACTCTGCAAAACGAAAAACGAAGTTTCGTGACAATTTTTGGGTTCTAATTATGTTGGTGAACTATTACGAATTCAGTATCCACCAACATAAGCTGACCCCGAAAATTGTCACGAAACTTCGTTTTTCGTTTTGCAGAGTAGCAGGGCTGATTATCTTTATTCCACATTTTATTGGCGCTTCGGCGGCCGCTACCGCGGCACGCTCGCTATGCTCGCTCGCCTCGCGCTTTAGTGGTCACTGTTCAAACCTAACCTAACCAACTGATTTCGATCTTGGTGGCTGATTACTTTTATTCCACATTTTATTGGCGCTTCGGCGGCCGCTACCGCGGCACGCTCGCTACGCTCGCTCGCCTCGCGCGTTAGTGGTCACTGTTCAAACCTAACCTAACCAACTGATTTCGATCTTGGTGGCTGATTACTTTTATTCCACATTTTATTGGCGCTTCGGCGGCCGCTACCGCGGCACGCTCGTTACGCTCGCTCGCCTCGCGCGGTGGTCACTGTTCAAACCTAACCTAACCAACTGATTTCGATCTGGGTGGATACAACCTAAGTAATTTCGGTTTTACATAATTATAAACGTTCGAAAACATGATTATTCGGAAGTGGAAGTATTATGATTCTTTATTATTATGACACGTATGTTTATAACGATTAAAATTTGGGATTATAATATTAGGTAACATCAATTTATGCATTAGGAGCATAAGGATGAACAATATCTTATTATAAACTATAGTTATGGGACCATAATATTATGGATTCCTATGTTTCGGAGACACTTGTTATTGATTGTGAATTTGTGATTTACGGACGATCGATTTTCGGAGACGAAATGGGTTCCCGTCATCAGTCATCAGTCATCAGTCATCAGTCATCAGTCATCAGTCATCAGTCATCAGTCATCAGTCATCAGTCATCAGTCATCAGTCATCAGTCATCAGTCATCAGTCATCAGTCATCAGTCATCAGTCATCAGTCATCAGTCATCAGTCATCAGTCATCAGTCATCAGTCATCAGTCATCAGTCATCAGTCATCAGTCATCAGTCATCAGTCATCAGTCATCAGTCATCAGTCATCAGTCATCAGTCATCAGTCATCAGTCATCAGTCATCAGTCATCAGTCATCAGTCATCAGTCATCAGTCATCAGTCATCAGTCATCAGTCATCAGTCATCAGTCATCAGTCATCAGTCATCAGTCATCAGTCATCAGTCATCAGTCATCAGTCATCAGTCATCAGTCATCAGTCATCAGTCATCAGTCATCAGTCATCAGTCATCAGTCATCAGTCATCAGTCATCAGTCATCTGTCATCAGTCATCAGTCATCAGTCATCAGTCATCTGTCATCTGTCATCTGTCATCTGTCATCTGTCATCTGTCATCTGTCATGGACTGATTGACTGATGGACTGATGGACTGATGGACTGATGGACTGATGGACTGATGGACTGATGGACTGATGGACTGATGGACTGATGGACTGATGGACTGATGGACTGATGGACTGATGGACTGATGGACTGATGGACTGATGGACTGATGGACTGATGGACTGATGGACTGATGGACTGATGGACTGATGGACTGATGGACTGATGGACTGATGGACTGATGGACTGATGGACTGATGGACTGATGGACTGATGGACTGATGGACTGATGGACTGATGGACTGATGGACTGATGGACTGATGGACTGATGGACTGATGGACTGATGGACTGATGGACTGATGGACTGATGGACTGATGGACTGATGGACTGATGGACTGATGGACTGACGGACTGATGGACTGACTTTCTGACGGACAGATGGACTGAAGGACTGATGACTGATGACTGGATTTATTTGCCGCAGCTACGTAGGTTTCTAAGAATATAGAAAAACACCCATCTTTATATCAAATATCTGAAAAAAAATGCAAATATTTGTCCTACAGCGGGGATCGAACTCGCAATCACTTAGGGTGGCTTTCACCAACTACGCCTCAGAGGTCGTCAATGATGACTGTACTAATACTTCGATGAATTAAAAATTCAATTGATTTTTTGCACAGGTTGCGTTTTATTCCAAAAAGCACTACAATAATGACCACAATGCACAATGAAAGTTGCTCAATCACACAAATAAATTGGTGTTACACAACAACAACATTACACAACACAAAGGAGGCGCTGTGTAATATTAATTACACCATAAATATTATAAAGCGCTGGGTAACTCTTAGGCTCGAATTCCGAGTCCATATTAAAGTGTGAATAGTGTCTCAAGCGGTGATTCATCATTCAATTTCCAAGAACTGTCAAAAGAAAGAAAGAAAAAACATTTATTCTGGTAGGACCTCGAGGACAGCATCAGTATCGTCTAACATGCTAGGTGATTCTACTGCCTGTTCCAACGCGACTCCTTTCATGTTTTATTGTACTTACCTATAGCCAAAGACGATTAATATCTAGAAGACAGACAAAGGCCATACACAAAATCGTAACCCTAAAAAATAGCCTGAAAACTCTAAAACATTAATTTTATCCAAGAAATTTCAATTACTGGTGGCTATTCCGCATTTTAACTAAAAATCCTAGTTAAAAATCCTAGCTAAGTTTAGAAATGCGTTATAGGCGATTCCGCACAGCACAACATACTAAATTTAAACCGATTTGGCATGCCTAGTCTGGTTTTTAAATTGAATTCATGGTGTTGCCAATTTCGAAAATTTTATTGGTGCTTGACATCAGTTTCCATCAGTATGAACGAATGATTTAATGTTTTAACGTTGACATATATAATTTATTTGACATTTGACAATTTTGACAGGCCACAAGCGCATCAAACTAAAAACAAAGTAAACAAACAAACAAAATTTAATTCGAATTCAATTTATCTTCTCAAAAAGATTATATTTGAGGCATAGAGCCTAGGTCTTCTTCACTTCATACCATACTACTCCACTGGCTCAGTGACCTAAAGTGAGTCTTGGCCTCCGATCCGAGAACTCGTCACTTTCTTCTGTCCATTGCAGTCTTTTGCCAATTGTTGGCTTCGAGGTCGCGCAAGTCAGCTTCCATCCTATCGCTCCACCGATACTTGGGACGACCAATCGGTCACTTCATACCATGCTAATTTGAAAAGGTTAGTAGTGGAAGATAAAGAAATTTTGATCTTGAAAATGATATTACAGTAATGCGTGAAAAATGTTGTTTTGTTTCACATAGTGTACCTGGCAAGTAGAGATCCGTGGTCTCTGCCTGCCCCCATGGGAAAGAGGCGTGATTCTATATTGTATTATGTATAAAAAGTACCTACATAGGTTGAGGTAGGTATGTATGTAAAACTAATTTTTAAATGACTTTGTTTCAGATACCTAATCAAGCTAAGGGCGAAATAAATTCATTATTTGAAAGTTCTATGATAATAGTTTCTGTAAAGGGTCACAAACAAACATGTAAGTTTTACCTTTTCATAAGAAAAATCATATACCTACTTACTTTAAAGTGTTTTTTGACTTGTATTTTATTTTAACTTTCAATGTTTTATTTTCATAGATTTTGAATAACTGGGTGATAGAAATGCATAGAAAGTTCAGATCCACACCTCAAGGAACATGCAGATGACACCTCGAGTGGATCTACATTAGTAACAACAACATATACCTACCTAAATAGCAACAAAGTTCTTAAGATTTACGACTGCCTCAGAAGACAGAACATCAAACTGGTAATTAAAACAATTTTTAGAAAGTTATTTGTAAGTTCTTAAAGTAACTTGTAATTAAAACAATTTTTCTTTTTAGGATCTACCTTTGACTGCCTCACCATTCGCAAAGAAACCTCAAAGCTACAGAACCAGGAGTTTCCCTTACCGTAGAAGAAGTCTGGTCAAAGTGGTACCTACACCACATGCTATGTTACAAAACAATCCTAATCAATCCTTGCTCGCTCAAATGAATGTAACTAGTATTGTTATAGTAGTACCTTCCGATTTATTGGTTATATTTCAACTTAAATAAATGTATCTAGTAGGTACTGTTATTTTCCTCAAATTATGGTGTTTAATAAAAGTAACAAAATTAAAATAACTAGTTTTAATTTTACATAACAAGAAATGTTTAAATTTGACTGATTAATAGCCCGAGCATTGGAAAGGAAGTCCATTCCAAGCTCAATATCATTCTGCTTGTTTTCTTGAATGTTAACTAGTATTATCACCTTCTAGGGCATGGTTTTCCAGTGTATCTGCAAAAAGTAACCATGATTTAGTATTATAATTAGTGTGACACCAGAGATGTGAGCACATAATCAGTATTATCCTTGCCTGAGAACTTTATCCATAAACATAATCTTGTCCAGGGTTTAGGTTATGCAACTATGATTTTTGTACATTGTCTGGGCTTATAATCAGGGTCCGTGGGGGTGTAGACACTTATTCAGTTTATCAGTGGTCCTCCGGTCCTTTGTGTGGCTCATTCTTGATGTTGTCAACCAAGATATAACGGTAGCCCTTGTCACCTGTAATATAGTAGGCAATTCATTAGATATAAGTAATATTTCTTTCAAAAGGTTTTACTTAGGTGCCTAACCTAGTTGCAGGTTACATTTTAACTACCTATAGCAGTAGGTGTGTGTATAGATCAGGGGAATATTGAAGATAATGCCTGGAACTGATAAATTGAGGAGAACAAGGCTAGCCTGGTATGCTATTACATGCTCTTTGCTGGCATGGGCTCATGGGCTGGGCAAATCAAAAGAGGAATGAGTCATGTTACCGACATGGTAGGTAGATACGGTCTACTAAACAATGAATGTGATTGTTGATGGATAAATGTGACCCTACACCGCTAGAGATTCAAAAATTGTACAAAATGTGAGTGAGCTGAGCACTGAGATGATGCTGATAGAAGAAAGTGGTGAAGAAACATGTTTTACCGACCCCGCAATGAGGAATAGGGGCAAAAAGATAATGATGAGTAGGTAGGTAGGTAGGTAGCCCACCTGAGTTTTGATGTGAAGAGATAAAGCTTCACTGCACATTTATAGTAGGTAGATAATTATGAGTAGGAACAACCTACTTACCTACCTACCTATTTCAACATAACAACAAGGACTACAATGTACCTACCTACCTAATGATTCCTACTACTACTAGTAGAAATCATTCGTACCTACTACGTAGTACCTAAAGAAGATACCAAAAACACAAACCTTTCCGAAAAATCCATCACAGGCAGCCACCACAAAGTCCACTATCACCAGTAGGTATTTCTAGTTAACTATAACACTAAAACAACACTTTTCTACCAAACACCATTGTTATTTATACATTTTACTATAATTTACTTTGATTTTGCACTGTAATAGCTTCCAATTTCACAACAAAAATCTTAGCACATAACCTACTAATTTTAATCAACACCTTTTTACATGCTCTCTAAAATTAGGATAAAGTTTTAAATTTACGCGAAAAATACTAAAATGGTTGTCGCCGAATAAGTTTTTAGCATTTTGGTCTAAGTTGAGTAACCAACTATAATTTTAGGAATTTTAAAAATTTTAATCAGATTTTAGTCTAGTTTGGTGCCATCTGAATAGGGTTGAGTCTCTAAACCTAAATTTAAGAATTTTAGTATGATTTTAGCTTAGTTTGGCGTGTGCAGAATTGGTACCACTTTCTAGTTAAAAATGTTTAAATATTGAATATTGTTGCTACCTACTACTAAGTATTGAAATTTCTTGGATAAAATTGATGTTTTAAAGTTTTCAGGCTATCTGGTACTGCGGGATCGGGTTACGATTTTGTGTATGGCCTTTGTCTGTCTTCTAGATATTAATCGTCTTTGCTATAGCGTATCAAACCTTTTTATAGAATCGTAAAGGTTAGGTCATAACTTTTTTTACAACTTTTATGATTTCTACCAAAGAATATTTTAGTGTTTTGAATATTTATCGCAAAAGCTAAACTTCTAACCAAAAATGTTGCCGTCTCTTTCATAGCAATGGGAATAAAAAGGATGGCATTAATTTTTATTGTATTATTTAATTATCTACTTACATAATTATCTAGGGAAATCTTAAAGCTATTTTTGTATAATTAGGTACATGAACAAAGTTGACACTTAGTACTACACTACTACGCTACTACTTAGTACTTTAGTACTTTACTAGGTACTTAGTAGTGGCTACTTCGTTCATGTTTAATTAATTATTAAATCTGAATATCGGAAACGGCTTCAACGATTTTCATGAAATGTAATATGCAGGGGGTTTCGGAGGCGATAAATCGATCTAGCTAGGATTCATTTTTGGAAAATGTTGTTTTATCTGTGTTTTCAGACAATTAAAAAAAAATACTGAGCAAATCTCGGTCATCCAGTTATGTAGATTAGATACTTTATTTATATATGGTGACACGTTACGATGAAATCCTTTTATTCTATTTTAAAATAGTGTAAAATAAAAAATTGTCTGTAGGCGTGTTTGAAAGTACGATTATTGATTAATTCTTATAAAATAATGAATAAATCTTTAAAAATTATGGGGGCAATTCGGAGTGTCGCAAAAGCTAAACTAAACTAAGTAACTAAAATTATTGCCATCCTTTTTATTCCCATCGCTATGAAAGGGACGGCAACAATTTTAGTTAGCTTAGTTTAGCTTTTGCGACACTCAGAATTGCCACTAATATCAGACTGAAAACTACACGCTACTTATACTTTTATCACGCAAGGTAGTATTCGTTTTGCCATCTAGCGGGAAGTAGCAAAACTATACATTAAACATTTTGTTGCTAATTTCTTCCATACAATAATAGTGTATTATATAATCTGTGTCAATACCAATGTTGTTTCTTTAAAATCTCACTAGATGGCTCTGAAAGTCTACAAAAGATTTTGTCTTCCCAAAACTACGACTTTTGTGGCGCAGTGGATGAAAGCCCGCCTGAGAATGTTGCGGGTTCGATCCCCGCCGCGATACAAATGTTGGATGATCTGTAATTTTTTTTTTTAATCTGGGTGTTTTAAATGTATTCACAATAAAAATACTTATTCTGCCTACTTACTTAGGTACCTACCTACATAAATACTTACCTACCTACCTACTGTAGCCATTGATTCCTCATGGACTGCAGTGGCCTTTCTTTACTGTATGATTGTCAATTTTTGATACCAGCGGGGTTCGAACCTGCTACGAAAAGTTGCCGAAGATAAGTAAGGGTGTACAAACAAACAAACAAAACTGTTTGGTAAGTAGTCTAATAAGAGCATTGCATTGTTTGAAATTATTTGCCTAACCGGCCAATTTCCTAATTTAACCGACTTAGAAAATTGTAGTAATGTATAGGTCACGATGGTACGGTGCGTGACGTAACTGTTACCTACTTATACGCAACTTAGACCGGTCCACTAGGGATGCGATGCAGTCGATGAAATGGGTATCGATATTCGATATTATAAATTTTTAAAGCTGGTGTAACATGGTTGTTCTTATTTTGTTTTTTTTTTTGCATTAATTTCAATAATTTGAAAACCTACCTTAGTAAGGGAGATCAGGAAAGTTGAATTTTTTTTTACGCTAAGGTTAACTCAGCCAAGAAAAGTCTTACCTCTATAAAACACAATCACAAGGTCATACCTAATTATAATGGTTGCTTACCATTCCAATTTCCATAAAAAAAAATCCCCAAAACTACGCTCAACTTCAACGATCTATCCAAGAACTTCTCAAACCTATCTTTGATATCGCTTACTGTAGGTAGACTGGTTAAAACATGACAAATATCTGTCAACAGTAAGTAAAACCAAAGATAGATAATATAGTTTATTGAGACCACCCGTAAGTTATTTTGTTACATTTTTTTCAGTAGGACCTTAAGGAACACATCAAATTGTCTTACGTGATAGGTAATTTGGTATATACCTAGCCTGTTCCAACGCGACACCCAAGACACCAGGAAAAGAATAAGTCAAGGAAACAAGGGGCCTAGCTTTTTTTTACTATTCATCTAAATAGTCAAGCTCCAGTGGGGAGCCAGTCTAACGATGAGAAGTGACTGTGTAAGTAAGCTTTGCCAAGCGCTTCGACACAGTATAGTATAGTAACATCCAGAGCGATGTTTTATAATAATATTTGCATGTTATGACAAATAGCTGAATGTGATGAACTGTATTAAATTTTAACACCTGTAACTTACCATGTTCAAGGCAAATAAATGAATTTGAATTTGAACATCGATATCGATAAACACGCCGTGTCACATCCCTAGTGTAATGAAGCATTAACCACTTTCACCGGCTCTGTATATTCGTTTCCTACAACCACTATATTAACATCTATTTCTTGGTCTTAAGGATTAGGTAAGTAATTTCTTGGGATATTTCACAATTTTCACAGCTGTTACTTGGGTGATACATACACCGCATCCTGAAGCTCCGTGGATGTGGCCATTTTGGCAAAACAAAATATAGTAGGGACGATCCATTATCGACACGATGAAGAAGAAGACAGCTGATATGCATCTGATTACATACCTACATAAAATCACTCTACCATGGGGATAGGCAGAGACCACGGATCTCCACTTGCTTCGATCCTGACACACCTTTTTTGCCTAATACATACATACATACATGCATGCATAAAATCATGTATCTTTCAAATATGGGTAGGCAGAGATCACGGATCTCTACTTGCTTCGATCCTGACACACCTATTTTGCCTAATACCTAAGGATCGTTACAAACGATCTATAGGTAGCTCAACTGATCCAAACCACTGCCAGACGGAAGCGTGCCCAAGACACTGGCAGCATTACCGCGCTGGATGGCAATGCTGATCTTTTGAGCCAAATAAGTGCCAGCCCTCGGATCACGCGTCATTGATATGATCTACTTCTGTTACATAGGTTTTGGTTTAAAGAATGTTTCATCATTCTCCTGCCCTTATCCCACGCTAAGTGGGGTTCGGCACAACATGTTTTCCTCTTCCACTCTCCTCTGTCGCTCGTCAACTCTGAACTCACTCCTCTTACATTCATATCATCTTTCACACAATCTATCCACTTCTTCTTCGGCCTTCCTCTACTTGTATAACCATCTACATTCATACTAATAACTCTTTTGGTGATATGTCTTTCATCCCTCCTCATTACATGACCATACCATGCTAATCTGGCACTCCTCACCTTTTCAACCACAGGTGCCACTTTCAAACTTCCCCATAGTTTAAAGAATGTTTATTTCCCAAAAAAGACACAAAAGTCACTTACTTGAGAAACATGTTTATGCCTCTTGGTACCTACCTAATTGTTTTTGTGTCGTGTTTTAATTCACAAATAAATCAGAGTTAGGTACTATAGTTTAAAAACGCCAAACAGTTTGCGAGCACTTTCTAAGGAAAATGCTGTTAGATTTCAACATTCTTACTGATATCGTTTCACAAAACTGTTATTTAGTTATTTAGGGTTCTGTATTAAGGAGTCTCTCTCTAGCCCAAGGTTTGCTGGAAGAAAACTCTTTTAGGCTTAAGCTCACCTTTGTACATGCCTTTTAATTTAGTTTTTTATAAACTTATTTTTCTTGTGTACCTACAATTAAGAATAAAGATAAAACAAAAAAAAATAGCTTTCAAAGAATTTTAGGAAGTCGGGTCGAAGCGACGTGAGATTCGAAACCGAGCAATATGTATTTCAACGGTTTATGCCGGGTTCCTATATCCAACTAACAGATGTCCGTAGGTCGTCGTCATAGCAACGTTGTTATCTGTCAAAAAGTCTCATACATTTTGTGTTGAATAAACAACGTTGCTATGACGACCGACCCACGGACATCCCCCCCTATATCAGCCGGTTTCTAGAGCGCAGAAAAAAAGTGATTTGACCATTAGTTAGTTTTTGAGATAATTATGACGAGTATATGAAAAAAGGACTTCTTTTTCTTAATTTATTTTTCTACGGAACCCACAGTATGAACGAGTAATAATCAGGGTTACGTAACAACTTGTACGACGGGCACACTGACCGACTGATATACTTACATATACATATAGGATCCGTGTTACACTGGTAGCAAAATTAAAAAATCTTCACACACGTATTGACCATTGTCTACATGGATATGTCCGGCAGCTGAGAAGATGGTTTAGGTGCTACAAGCCTGTTCATCATCAACAATGTCCCAAGCTTTATAGTAGGGGAGCCCGGATGCTAAATGGGGATTTACTCGAGCGTCATAAAGATCTATTTGGTTGCAATGCAAAGCTTAGATGATATGGAGGAAAAAAGGTTGTAATAAAAAAGTAAGTAAGTTCGTATGAGCAAGTGGCCAACTCTAGTGACGGAGTTGTAAGTATAGGTTGTAATTATGCCTTTTCATCGAATAGAATAGAATAGAATAGAATAGAATAGAAAAATATTTATTTACATTCACTCACACACATTACAGTACAGGTAGGTACAATTATTTGTAGGAAATATGAGTAAAGTAAATTGGTCACTACTCAGCATTTGCTGTAGAAGCTGAAGTAGCAACTACAGCGCTGGTTTTCAGTTCGTTCGTTCGTTCGTATCAGCAAGTGTCCAACTCTGGTGACGGAGTTTTTAGGTTGGTTTTCAGTGATGCCGCAGTATGTAGCGCGTCAATTACTCCACTTGTTAAAATAATCACTTCATCTAAAGCTTTTTAAATAACCAGAAACATATCAAAAAAGTTAACCCACAATCGTCAAATCTTTGAATGAACAATGACATAGCAATAAACGGTGACCTCTAATCGACAAGTATTATGAAATGTTAAAGATGCGCTAACGTAAGTTACACGCAAGCTTTTGAAAAATACGGGACGAAATTTTGTGCGTCGCGTTATTAAAATCGTTTGTGTATGGATGTTTGTATAATCTAGTGGATATCTCATAATAGTGGATAGTGACGGAGTTTTAAACACGAAGGCTTAAGCCATGGCTTAACGCCTTGAGGAGGAGCCCTACGGAAGCACGGAAGCGGAAGACTTAATAAACTATGTCAGACGCTATTTACCTGCGTGTATTTTTGCCTAATTTTACATTAATTTTTATAATTATGTTATTTACTCACTCAATTTTGGGCTAATAAATGTTTCTTTTCGATAAAATAAGAGGTTTTAAGCTATTGCATAGCTTCTATCGCGGGCCTTGAGCGTGGAGACCGAATCTAGAAATTCCGTAACGAAAATAACCTAACACCCCCCATGCAATAGCTTTACCGCGGCAGTCTCCGAGTGGCACACGTCTTTTTTTTATACATAGGAGACCAATAAGAACTTATTAGAGATGATTTCAAAATTAGTCATCATGCCTATTTTAATCGGTATCTGTCACAGAAATCGGTATTCGTAGGCATTCTCCTATTCCTAGCCAGTTATAGGTCGCGCCACGTAAAAAGAGCTTGGTCGGGGAATTAGCGGGGGTATGTTTGCGCCTGTGTTCACTCGCCGACGAACCAATAGCACTCGCTAAATCAATGGTATGAAGTGCGCCGCAATACCTCTCCACAAACCACCACGGAGCAGTTTGACAGCCAGCGCTCTTTTTACGTGTCGCGACCTATACGCGTAGTTGTAGCGTTTCCGTCCGTTATATCGCGCCGTATGTTTCCTAACCTGCGTATTGAAGTTACCGCGAAGCCTTTAGTGAAAGGTCTTGAGTAGCGGCGGGCAGTGGACGTGCGCGATGTTTCTGAAATAAAGTGATTATTGAGGAGTTTCCCTGTATTTTCTGTGAGTAATATTTTAAATTAGGTACTTATACTAAAAAAAATACAAAAAAAAATT
Organism: Xanthorhoe designata; assembly: GCA_963582015.1. Classification (NCBI taxonomy): domain Eukaryota; kingdom Metazoa; phylum Arthropoda; class Insecta; order Lepidoptera; family Geometridae; genus Xanthorhoe; species Xanthorhoe designata. Next base: position 653,993 of record OY757059.1, read on the forward strand.
AAAATACATTTGCATTTGTAACTAATTTTAACTTATATTTTATCGTTAGTTGGGAGATCGACAACGTAAAAAATCGTAGCTAAGGTGTTTAATTTTTTGTAAAATCTATAGTAGGTACCTACCTAGGTTGTAGGTAAAGGTTGTGTACATAGGTGTAAAATATTTCAATCGCAACGCTTAGGTAACACTAGTACCTACTAATCTGTATTTCCAAAATTAATATGTAAATCTAATTATTTGTGGTAGGTATAGCATCCACAAATATTATTATGGCGAAAGTTTTTATGAGTGTATGGATGGATGTTTGATACTGCTTCACACAAAAACTACTGAATAGATTTGGCTGAAACTTATAATATACACAGTTTATGACCTGGATTAGAACATAGGCTACTTTTTATCTGGGTAGGTACCACGCGAGCTTGTATTATAAAGCGGAAAAGTTAGTTTGTTTTAACGTGTCTCTCAGCACTAGCTGTCAATTTAATAAGTTCCTGAATTAAGGCCATCTAGTAAAATGTAAGCCATCATGTAAATACATCTAGTACCTACTCAGTACGGTCACCCATCTATTGCGAAGGTTGCTACAGTGATATAAACTATCACTTGTTACGAAACGCGCGTGAGTTTTCTGACGTAAGTTAAGTTACAACTTCATGTGCATTTGATCAATAAATCGGCAATGTTACTAAATAACCAGTAATAGTAAATACTACTTAAGGTGCATGTATGCGTGAAACTAGCGCCACCGCCTATTTTATTTATTACTAGTTAACCTGCCCGTGGCTTCGCTCACTGGTACCTACCTTGATAAAATATAGCCTATGTTCATTCGTAAAGTCCAAACTACACATCGCTAAAATAATTTTTGAAATCACATGAGTAGTTTCGTAGATTACCCCAAACATAGAAGCAAACCTACCAACTTTACTTCTTTATAATATTACTAGCTAACATGCCCGTGGCTTCGCTCATAAAATATAGCCTATGTTCATTCGTAAAGTCCATTTTTGAAATCGGATGAGTAGTTTCGTAGATCCCCAAACATAGAAACAATAAAACCAACTTTACTTCTTTATAATATTAGTACTTATAGATTATATTATTATTATTATTATAAATGCAGTCCTAAGTATAGTTTGTTTTTGTCTCTGGTTAAGCCTGTATATGCTTACGCAAATCTGCCATAACGACTGACATTGAGCAACAAAGAATTTAAGTTACATAACTATTTTTGCCGGTTTTCGGTTGGGTAAGTATGTTTATAACACGACCTAGTGGTAGTGACCTCTTTGAATAAGAATTAAATCAATCTCTCAATAATGCTTGACGACCTCTGTGGCACAGTGGGCGAAAGCCCGCCTGAGACGCTGAGGTTGCGGGTTCGATTCCCGCTGCGGGACAAATATTTGTATGATCTGCAAATATTTGTCTCGAGTCTGGGTGTTTTATATGTATAATATGTATGTATTTACAAAAAAAAAAAAAAAGTATCTATGTAGTATATCAGTCATTTGGTTACCATAACACAAGCATTAAATTGCTTAGCTTGGGACTAGATGACGCTATGTGGAATGTCCAGTGATATTTATTTATTTATTAATTTTAATGCTAGGTGATTCTAATGCCTGTTCCAACGCGACTCTACTAGGGAAAGAGACAGGCAAGAACACAAGTTGTGGGCCTAGCTTTTTTGTAAAATAGATCCCTTATGAATCTAAATAGTCAAGCTTCAGTGGGAAGCCAGTCAAACAAAGTAAGGTATGTCAATTCAAGTAAGCATGTGAAAGTAATTGTAAAATTTGCAAGAGTGGCAATTCGGAGTGTCGCAAAAGCTGAACTAAACTGACTAAAATTAATGCCATCCTTTTTATTCCAATCGCTATGAAAGGGACGGCAATATTTTTGGATAGTTACGTTTAGCTTTTGCGATACTCCGAATTGCCACTAATATCTAATTCGGTACTATAGCTGCGCCCCGCGGTGTTACCCGCGGTAGTTCCCGTTCCCGTGGGTATACCGGGATCAATAGCCTATGTGCTATTCCCAGTCATAAACTATGTGTATTCCAAGTTTCAGCCAAATCCGTTCAGCACCTAATTTTTGCGTGAAAGAGTAACAAACATCCATTCTTGCAAACTTTCGCGTTTATAATATTAGTAGGATTATAAACGGCTAAGTGCGAGTCGGATTAGTTTGCGCAGAGTTCAACGGAATATTTGCAGACCAAATGCGCTAATTTACTAAAAATAGTGTCATACTTATCTTTGGAACATATTTTAATTCTTATTATTTAGGGATCCGTCCGTAGTCAAATAGAAACACTTACAGCAATATTATAAAGGAGAAAGTTTTCACACCAACGTCGTAAGTGTTTTTAATACTCTTTTACGCTCAAACGGCTGGACGGATTTCAATGAAATTTGGTACCAGGATTTCTTATACCCTGGATTAAAAAATAGGCTACTTTAAATACCGGGAACTACCGCGGGTAACACCGCGGGTCCGCGGGGCGCAGCAAGTAACAACATAATTTACCTAAATAGTAATACCTAACTAAAAATAAGTACTTATGTTTGTTTTGATTGCAATAACTGGTGTTTTTTTTCAACGATTTTCTTGTTGCAGCTTAATAGCGAGGAAGCAAAAACATCAAAATTAAATATGGAGAAGGGAACTAAAGTTATCAATGAGATCCTGAACGACTATCAGTGAGTATTTCAACAGACATATTACCGTATTATTGGATATACATATATATACTGTCCTCGATACCAAGTCAAGTATCACAAATGTATGACAATCCAGTGCAGCGCCTCCCCCGGTAACTTGCATGAACTAAACATTCCATACATTAGAATACTTGACACGTGAGCGAGGATAGATTACTACACTACACTACACACAAACTGTAACCCTAAAGAGCTAGCCATTTGCTCATTATTGTGTTATAAAAAAAAACTTAGGCCTTTACATCTTTACTAGTTGATTTATACAGAGTCAGGAGGCAAGCTTTTGCCTACACTTAACGGGACACTGTAGTGCCGGGGACATTGTTGAGATGGAATAGGCTTGCCCAGCACCTAGCCCATCCTCTCAGCTTAGCGGGACATGGTAGGAAAGACAATGGTCAATACGTGTGGGGCTGACTAGCCTAGGGTTTCCTCACGATGTTTTCCTTCACTGTTTATTGTTAATTTTTTAATTTTTTGTCACGAAAAGTTCATTGATGCACGGCCGGAACCCACGACCTTCGGATCGAAAGTCGAAGTACTAATCCACTTGACCAACACGGCGTTTAGTCATTTTAGTGTGGTATAGTAAAAAAAACTAACAGCTAAGTCCACCACCAGAAAAAACATGGAGCTCCTCAATGGAAACGACCCTGATGCGGTAAACCTCAATCAGGTGAACATGGAGAACCCTGATGCGACGGAAGCCATCGCAGACTTCTACGATGGATCGGTCATTATGGTCACAGGAGGGACTGGCTTCGTTGGGAAAGGTAAGCTAAAGAATTGCGGATAACTTCGTGGTTTATGAGCCGATTTTGATGATTCTTTTTTTGTTGGAAAGAAGATATTCCAAGGTCCCATAAATATGAAGATCTGATGAGGATCTTTAGAGTAATGCACATAAATGCACCAGGAAATGGCTCTCTTCTCACGTAATTGAAGTCGGTTTTAATAAAATCGCATCTTGGAAAATTTGCATCTTGTTGTTATAAAATTTATATTTTACAAATAAGTGCCAGCCCTCGGATCACGCGTCGCTTCGACCAGACAAAAGATTTTTTTTTTTTTTTTCTTGGCTCAAAACATCAGCATTGCCATCCAGCGCGGCAATGCTGCAAGTGTCTTGCTTGGGCACGCTTCCGTCTGGCAGTGGTTTGGATCAGTTGAGCTAGCTATAGATCGTTTGTAACGATCCTTAGGTGGCTCAACTGGTTCTAATTGTATTTTGTACAGTTATGTAAATATGTAGTTTAGTTTCTGTAAATAAATTATTTTACAATGCATCATGTCATCATCGACCAACAGCTTCTACACCGGAGTAAATCATTATTTCCGTGCTTGATACTCAGGCCTTTTCTTTTACTAGATGATTTATACAGCGTCAGGCCTGACGCACGGAATATCAAGCATAGCAAAGCGGATGTCAAGCACGGAAATAATGATTTACTCCGGTGTAGACAGGAGGCAATATTTGCCTACACTTAACGGGACACTGTAGTGCCTGGGTCATTGTTGTGCCATCATACAAGTTAACTAATCAACCAATCGACAAAATTGAAAACCAATTTCATAGTAATCATTCTAGAGTTTTTTACAAGACAAAAACCAAACCAAACTAATTTGTATTTCTTGAGATCAAACGCAATTAGTTCAGAAAACATGTAATTTTCAAAAAAATATATTATCGAGACAATTTACTCAAATCATGTTTTTAAAATGGCACAACGCAAGATAAAAACTCAAAGTTTAATTTCTCCAAACATTATAAGGTGGTATCTTTCACGGATTTTGAGATCTAATACGATTCAAACCACATATTTGCTACCTACGGCCTCTTAACAATGACCCAGGCACTACAGTGTCACGTGTCTACCTATTCCATAATAGGCATGCCCGCACCTACCCTCTCGGCTGCCGGCCATATCCACAGGAAAGACAATGGTCAATACGTGTAGGGCTGACTAGCCGCAGGTTTCCTCACGATGTTTCCTTTACCTTGCTTGATACAGTCATTGTATAATTGTCAGCAGTCCTTAAACATGGTTGTATTCTCCAGCTCTTCTGGAGAAACTCCTGCGGAGTTGCCCGGGGATAGAGACCATCTACGTGCTGATGCGACCGAAGCGAGGACTTAGTGTTGATCAGAGATACAAGGAACTACTGAAGAACCAGGTAAGGAGCTCCATCATCTTCAATGAATACCTACTCTTTTTTTAAAGACACATTTTCTTGTATAGGTCGCGCCACGTAAAAAGAGCGCTGGCTGACAAGCTGCGCAGAGTCGATTTTTAGGTCCGATTGGTGGTGTGGACTGCGGCGCGGGGTGAAGGGGTAACGCTGTCACTGATTCGGCGCATGCTATTGGTTCGTCAGCAGTCCTTAGCTTCCCGCGCTGTCACTACGTCAATTTCGTTCGCAAAATATCATCGCGTACAAAAGTTTTCGCTTACGAAATGGTTTTACATAGAAAAATCGGAAAAATTATTTATGACGTAGGTATATAGTTTTATGAAGAGAGAGGCTGTTAAAAATGCTGTTGATGATAAAAAAACAATGTATCAACAATACCTGAATTTTGTAGGTAAGTAGGTACTTACTTATTTAAATTTAACAATTAACACTGACTAAAACATGTTTTTAATAATAATTCCATTAATGATATTCATCTAAGTAATTTATCTATTTTATTCATGAAAGACAGTGACATAAATGTTGAAATGAGTAAAATATTTATTACACACACATAATATTTATTGTCAACAGTTGATCTGACAAAAGGTAAAATAAAAAATAAAAAATAGTTGTTAAAACGGTGTACCTATACTAGCCTGCCCGAGCCGGCCGCCCAGCTACAATACTACCTACATTATGATTAGTACTTTCGTGCGCGAGTGTAGCCATGCGCAAACATACCCCCTCCACTTTTTTCCAGCGCTCTTTTTACGTGGCGCGGACTATAGGTACGTAGAGCATTGATTGAATGCAATACGCGCACCTAATTGACGTTCAATAATTGTAAGCAACTCTGTTGTTTAGACCATGCAAGTCATGATGACAGTCAATTTAATTGTATGCAACAGGTTAGAATCTTGCATTGTAAAAATGACTCTTTTTATTTTAGTGCTCGACTGACAGTAAGACGAGCGTGCTGTATTATTTATATTATTCTTATGTCTTACGCCACGAGCCTAAAAACTCCGTCACCAGGGTTGGCCACTTCCTTACATAAAAATAAGTTACCACTCATAAATAAGCTACCTATGAACGCGAAAATTCAATTCAAAAGTCCAAGAAATCTCTTTCTCCAGGTCTTCGATCGTATCCGCACTCGTTGGCCAGACCGCTTATCCAAACTGCACCCCATCACTGGCGATGTCTCCGTGCCAAACCTCGGAGTCAACGCAGACCAGCGTCTTCTCCTGAAGAGGGTGACAGCGCTTTTCCACTCCGCTGCAACTGTCAGGTTCACGGAACCGCTTGCAGCCGCTGCAGCGCTCAATGTGCAGGGGACTGCTTCACTGCTGAATCTGGCAGGAGATATGCCTCATTTGAAGGTATGTTTTCTATCTATGGATTTTATGAATGAACAGGCAGTATTATCCCCTAGTTTTAAGGACGTGACATGTCAGTAGTCTATAAATGATTGTACCTACTAAATAAATTTGAATTTGAATCTGAATTTATGCATTTTTCATCTTGAAGAGCTGTCAGATAGAGAGATATTGGTTAAAAAATGTCCCGGCATCTTCTCTGGGGTCTGACACGACGTTGGCTGGTTTATGCCAACTACAATTAAAAGACATTTGTATAGAGTATTTTGATTTCACAAATATGCTTATTGTTTTATATTATTGATATTATATCGACGTCGCGAAAGGCCAAGGTGGAGATGAGCTAGACTCATTCGTGGATGATTAGTCTTCCATAGCATCGAGAAAGGTGGAAGGGGAATAGGGAGGCCTTTGCCATGCAGTGGGAAAAAATAGAGTATTGATATTATTAGACATATTTTATACATAAGCAGAAGTCTGAAAGTTGCATTGCACCTGTGACTGAAAAGGTGAGGAGTGCCAGATTAGCATGGTATGGTCATGTAATGAGGAGGGTTGAAAGACATATTACCAAAAGAGTTATAAGTATGAATGTGGATAGGTATACAAGTAGAGGAAGGCCGAAGAAGTGGATGGATTGTGTGAAAGAGGATATGAATGTAAAAGTAGTGAGATCAGAGTTGACGAGTGATAGAGGAGAGTGGAAGAGAAAAACATGTTGTGCCGATTCAGATAAGGGCAGGAGAATGATGATACATAAGTATAAGCAAAGACGATTAATATCTAGAAGACAGACAAAGGCTATAGGTACAGAAAATCGTAACCCGTACCAGATAGCCTGGAAACTTTAAAACATCAATTTTATCCAAGAAATTTCAATTACTTTCTAGTTAAAATTACCTAAAAATTTTTTTATAAGTATTGAATATTGTTGCTACCTACTACCTTATCTCTGCTACTACTAAGTATTGAAATTTCTTGGATAAAATTGATGTTTTAAAGTTTCCAGGCTATCTGGTACTGCGGGATAGGGTTACGATTTTGTGTATGGCCTTTGTCTGTCTTCTAGATATTAATCGTCTTTGGTATAAGTATTATAAATGATGATTACCTTTGTCAACAGGCTTTAGTCCACGTATCAACAGCATACAGCAACGCGCCTCGCTTTAACATTGATGAACGTGTGTACCCCCCGCCGTACGATCCTGAAGGCATTGTCAGATGCACCAAGATGCTACCCCCTGAGACTGTGGAACTGATTTCTGAGACACTACAGGTGAGATTTTGACAAGCTTGCATAAACTCACACTATAGGTACTTTTCAATAGAGAATTTCCCCTTCCGACGATCTTGATACACTTCTTCCGTCTGAGCAACTCTCTTTCAGCTTTTAAAACTCCTGGAAACCAAAAATCCAAGCCTTTTCATAGTTTTTTTACTTTTCTGATGATAACAACCTAAACTGTGTTACCTTTGACGAGATTTATTTAATCCTATCTGGGTCTGGGTGTGTCTGTGTTTATTAAAAACCACCAACTTAACATAACACAAGCATTCAGTTGCTTAGCTTGGGACTAGATGACGCTGTGGTGACCATATCCAAGTATATATTTATTTAATTGTTGCTGATGAATGAAATTCTAAACGGTGAAGGAAAACTTCGTGAGGAAGGGTTAGTCAGCCTCACTCAGATCTTTGTCTTTCCTGTGGATATGTCCGACAGCTGAGAGGATGGTTAGCTGCTACAAGCCTCCATCTCACCAATTTCCAAGGCACTCTAGAGTCCCGTTAGGTGTAGGAAAGATTGCCTCCTGACGCTGTATATCATCTAGTAAAAATGTAAAGGCCTTGCTGTTGCTGATGATGACAATGTTGTTTCTTCCAGGGTGAGCATCCTAATCCGTACACCCTGACGAAGTCTCTGGCGGAGTCTATAGTGCACAGTCACACGGAACTGCCGGTCTGCATCGTACGACCTTCCATTGGTAAGTGATACTCAGAACTTGGATATGTCCGGTAGCTGAGAGGATGGTCTAAGTAGGTGCTGGGCAAGCCTATTCCATCTCAACAATGTCCCAGGCACTAACAGTGTCCCGTTAAGTGTAGGCAAAGCCTCCTGACTCAGTAAAGATGTGAAGGCCTCAGAACTTATTTCTAGACGAGTTTCAAGCTGATCGTCCACCACCAGCGTAACTAAGTTAGTTTAGGACGCACGTATGAAAAACTGACTTAACTATGCGAGCTAAGTTAAACTAAGACTACACATAGTATCGCTTGAGAAACTTGAAACACAAGCGACCGCAAGAGACGCCGAGAGCACTTTTCAAAGCGCTTTAATACTATGCTTTATAAAAATGAAGATAAAGTTTAAAATTATGTGACACTGAAACTGCAGTCGCTTCGCTGCCGTTTCGGTGTGATTTGAGCTTCTTCTTCTTCCTGCCCTTACTCACAAGTGGGGTCGGCACAACATGCGTTCTTCCATTTCCCTCTATCAGACGTCATCTCAGCACTCACTCCTTTCTTACTCATGTCATCCCTCACACAGTCCATCCATCTTTTCTTTGGCCTACCTCCACACCATAATATCCATCCACGTTTATATAGTTTTGAGCCTTATCGTAAAAAATATTTATCTACGCCCGCCGTGAGAATTGAAAATGTGATAAAGAATCGATATTCCCTTGAATAATAGAATATGAGAATGGAGTCGAAGACACGCGTTGATCAATTACGTGCGTTCTGAATTATATAGAAGGTGACCTAAATATCTGTGATATAAAGAAACGTAGATTATTTTTTCGAAAACTAAAAGAAGTATAATAAAAAACTAGTTTTATGTTTTGTTTTTAGCGGTTTTTCTTAGACACGTTTATCAAAATCGGTTAAGAACGGGGGGTGAAATTGAGGATGAATAATCGAATAGTTCCAAAATAAGCAAGTTTGGGTAATGAGAGGAAATAAGTAGTGTGAATGCAAAACTAAAAGTGCCTAACATAGAAATCAGTTGAGCCATTCACAAGATATGGGGGAGGGGTAGGGGGGCGAAAGTGGGGATGTGAACTTAGTGTCGGGGTATAAGAACTATTTTTTTTTAGTTTCATAATACTTATTTATTTATTTTTTGACAGTGACAGCCGCCTTACAAGAGCCTTTCCCAGGATGGATCGACAATGTCTATGGAGTCACTGGTAAGATATGTCTTCTTCTTCTTGCCGAATATAAAACCACCATAAAATCCTGTTTATCTATTAAAAAGTTGGTTTTATATTTTATCGATTATAATATACCGATTAGCGCAATCTACAGTAACCTTATTGGTTCAATTGGATGTACTGAACTCTTAGAGAAAGTAAGAAATAGAGCGCTGTATATTTCTTTCTCAGTCACACAAAAACAAAGAAGAATATATACAACATTCTTGTGAGTAAAAGAGACAAAGCATTAGTTCTTTTGTCCCTCATCGCGTGCCGCTTTTTTGTATGGCCGGCAACTTGATGCTCCGAATTTTGTACTACGAAACTATGGATTCATTGCAATTTTTGTCCCTCTCGGCGGCACGCTTTCGCGTTCGTCCAGGTACTATACTAGGTCCATGACTGAACTGTATCACTAAACGTAGTGTTTACATGTTATTTGTGTATTACTAACCATCTCTTACTAACACATTATATAAATTTGAAAATTTGAAATTGAATTGCTTATACAGGTATTGTTATGGAAATATCCCGGGGCACCTATCGTTCTGGCTACTGCCGGGAGAAATACGTGGTGGACCTAGTGCCGGTTGACATGGTCGTCAGCTCTTGTATCCTCGCTGCTTGGAGACAGGGGGTGAAAAAGTAAGTACTTAATTATAATTTTCAACCCTTTCAACGCGTTTCAACCCCTTCAACCCATTTCAATTCACTACTTATTGCTTGCTAAGATGTTCTACGACGTTGAAGTTAAGCAACGTTCTGAGCGGTCACTTAGATGAATAACCGTTAGTGGCATTACCAGCTGAGCTGTTTCGTGCTTCGGAGGGCACGTTAAATTGTCGGTCCCGGCTTTTGAAGTGGTTAAGACATGACGGAGGCCTTTAGTCGGCCTAAAAACTCCGTCACCGTTGGCCACTTGCTCATACGAACTTCCTTACTTAGTTATCACATGTGTACATAAGAAACTTCCTTTCCAGACCAGGAAGATGTCCTGTATATAACGTGACGTCAGGAACCATCAACCCACTTCAGTGGGGTCAGTTTACAAAGCTCTGCGTCAAATGGGCGAGAGAAAACCCCACCAAGTGAGTTTTCTATATTCTATGACGAAAAATTCCAAGTCTATTCAATCAATCAATCAATCAATCATTTATTTATTTTCTCTCACAAACAATACAAAAATATAAATACAGGAAAATAAAATAAATTTAAAAATGAATAAATGCAGTTAAATAAAAATAATCCAAAAATGAGTGTCGGTTCTAAATTATTACAAAGAAATGTTGTGAGAGACTGGTGCCTGATATAGGTATAGAAAATAACCCGTGTTACGGGTCACCAGTGCCCTACTTCACTGATTTGCATACTTAGGAAAAGCCTAAACAATAAAATTTTGAACAAGAGATAGAAAGTGGAGAACTTAATATTAAAAATATTAAAAATAGTCTATTAAAATTAAAAATTATGTTTGAAAGAGTTATACCCCGAGGAGGTCCCATAAAAAATAATTAAGAATCAGATGAGGATCTTCGGAGTTATGAACAGAAATGTACTCGTACCTCGGGAGTGTAGGAAATTTCTCTTACGAAATTGAAGTTGGCTTTATAATTTTTATTTTTAGAATAGAATAGAAAAACTTTATGTTTTATATTTATATTTATGTTTTTTCATTTTTGTTTCTTGTTGTTCTATTAATGATTTTATATTAATATTTATGTTTTTTCATTTTTGTTTCTTGTTGTTCTATTAATGGATGAGTTTCTTTTAGATTTGTAATAGCAACTGTTTTTCTTTACAGATACGTGATGTGGTATCCAAACTTTGCTTTCACCGAGTCCAGATTTATAAACACGTTTTGGGAAGTGACTTGCCACTTCCTACCTGCCTTCCTCTACGATATGCTGCTGAAGGCACAAGGAAGGAAGGCTATGTAAGTTTAGATACCACTTTTGACAACATTTTATTCATATTGAAATGTTAAAATCCACATTTGATTCAGCAAACTTATCTCTCTGGTGAAGAAGTTTTAAGGCCGTCCAAAGGCCTCCATCGTGTCTTAACAACTTTGAAATTCGAGACCGACCGAAGCACGGAAGCGCTCAGCTATTAATGCCACTTACGCTCCATCCAAGTTGAAACCGCTCAAAACGTTAACTTCAAGAACGTTCAAGCAATTTAACGCGCATTATTTCTCATCAAAAATATTCTTCCAGAATGATGAAGCTAGCGCGCCGTTTCAAGATGGCCGCCGCAACTGGAGAATACTTCGCGAACCACGAATGGCAGTTCGGTGTTTCCGAATTAACTGCATTACGAGATGATGTAGCCACAACTTGCGATGGCAACTCCTTCTTCCACTGGCCTGAGTTCGACTGGGATGCGTATATCGGAGCGTATATGCTGGGGATAAGGAGGTTTATCTTGAAAGATAGTATTGATTCGCTGCCGACTGCTCGGAATAAGTTGAACAGGTAAGGGTTATGCGTATAGCACGTTTACAGTGTCAATACATAGGCTGTATTTAGTGCTCGACCGATGGTCAGCGCGTATTGTACGCGCCGAATGTATGTCGTAGGAATTATAGCTTAACGCGCGTAGCAATTCATCAGGGCTGTATTTTAGTCGTAATTACACATTTACATCGACACAGCTACGCTCTACCGACCTTAGTGCTCACCGTCCGTCGGTTGACCAATAAATACAGCCTAATAAGTTGAACAGGTAAGGAAATTTAATACCATTTCTTTATGACAGTTTGTTCTGAATTACGACATAAAGAGACATTTTTAATTGTACCTACACATTTTTGATGATGTACCTATTAAGTTTTCGGTTTTAAAAGTTTTTCAAGTAGGCACCTAGTCGAAGGCACGTCCATCCATTTGGCATGCTCGTAAAGTTTTGATCATTGTCATATTCTAAACATTAATTCCTTTTTGTTTTAGACTATACTGGGTTCATCGCATGTTCCAAGCAGCCACAGGATATTACATCTTCAGATTGCTGGCTGGACGTTTTCGGTAGATGCTATAACATTTTCACTGTGGATGGAGTGGATCAAATGAATAGAAAAATCAGAAATGAGTGAAGTAAATGAATTAATTTGTAAGATATACAGTGAAGCTGACGAGTGAAAACTCTGGCAAAATATGAAAATATGTAGGTATATGCTATACTTGCTTCCTGAACGTTGCGTCGAAAACAATAAAGATACACTTAAAAAACCCTACACAGGGCTTTTTAAGTGTATCTTTATTGTAGGAAAAAGGTCTGTTTTCTTTCCGTTCACTCTATTGTGAGCTATTGTGATTCATTGTGGGGAGTATGTGTCAAGTCTATCTTTTAATCACCGTGATCATAGTAGGTACTTTACTTTACTTTGCCTGTGCCGTCATAATCTAAGACGTTCTAGATAATTAAATAGTTAACTTACCGTTATTTTAACAATATTTGCAAAAGACTTCTCTCTTGTCAATTGCTAGATTTGAAAGTCTCAATTTCAAATTTCTAGATCACGCCACCGTGTATTTGTAATTTAATTTAGTAAGTCATAAAAATAAAATCAGTAAATGAAAAATGTGAAATCTTTTTAAATTATGCTTTTAACAGTTTTTCTAAGACTTGTAAAACTATATGTATGTAGTAGGTATTTAGTCAAATTTATTGCATCGTGATAGGCTTATTAGTAAAATTACGTCAAATATTGTAAAAAATAAAATAAATATTATGAAATACAGTTTATGACAATAGTTTCATTCGGTTTGAATTCAATGTCATTTAAGATGTTCAGAAATCATTTTTATCGCATTTTACCAGCTGATCTAAAGCAAACATTTTTGTTTTTTATAATAATGAACACAATAATGTTTAATGTAAAATGTTTACCTTCATTTTGTTCACACTTAAATTTTCTATAGAATTAAGTAAGTACCTATGTCAAACATTCGACCAAATGTAATGCTAAACCTCCAATTGAGTTAAAACGAGTGTTTACGCGCGCTGATAATATTTAAAACATATTTGAGATATTAAAAACAGCTTTTATTAATACCAATGAGGCTATAGATCATATAATAAGGCTTACTCACATATTTGTTAAACTCTATAAGTATTATTAGTAATTCCAAAGCACAGCTACACTGTTTTGTGAACATTTAATTAAGACTAAGGTGTTCATAATCTTTAAGAAATAATGTAAAAATAATCAGTGTTAAAAACATATTGAAATAAAATATTTTAAAATAAGGTTTTGTTTTTATGTACCTACTTACTTATTTTTTGCCCTTTTTTATCTATAAAATGAAAAAAATATTGAATGCAATAACGCGCACCTAATTGACGTTCAATAAATTGTAAGCTACTGTTGTTTAGACCATGCAAGATTCTTGCCTGTTGCATACAATTAAATTGACTGTCATCATGACTTGCATGGTCTAAAGTTAAACAACAGTTGCTTACAATTTATTGAACGTCAATTAGGTGCGCGTAAGTAATTATTGCATTCAATTATTGCTCTGGCACGTACCTACAACAAAATGGCATCATGTAAATGGTACTTTAAAATCATACCTGATTAATTTATAGATATTATAAAGTGATTTAAAATATTTCGGTCACAGTAGTCAAAGGGTAGGTATATAGGTACCCTGTGTGATTTTCAAATATAAAATTAAATGTCCAAATTGATCAAACTAAGGACGTTGATGCTAGGTGATTCTATTCGTGTCCCTTCGCGACCACTACAGTTATGAACAACAAAAATAGTGGCATAGCTTTCTTTTTAGTCACCCCCTTCACACCCTGCCCTTACCCACCCTTCTTGACTAGTCTAAATAGTTTAAATAGGCAATTATTAATGTAAGGTTTGTTAAAACAACTAAAAGTAGCCTATACCTTTTCACTTTATCAGCTAAAAGGAAATCAGTTTAAAATATTAAGCCAAAATAATGTCAATATGACTCGTGCCTTGTTTGATTATACTAGAGGTAAAAAGTATACAACACAATTTAAGTTGTATTTTTTTATTTATTATCACTTATATTATCAATACTGTAAAATTGTATTCTAAAAAATAACATTTTATAGAAAAACTACCACCTCAGAGCACTTATTTTACCAAAATTAATAATAACTTTAACGATCTATAAAATAGAGTAAGTAAACAAAATAAGAAATAATTTGTAACATTTTTTTATTATTGAACTGATTAAACTGATATACTTTTTTATTTGTGTAGTATTAAGTGCTCAACCGACAGTCAGCGCATACCGTACGCGCTGATCATACGTCGTAGCAATTTTAGCTGTAGGTACGCGTGTCAATTCATTAACGCTGTACTGTAGTCGTTCATTCATTTTCGTAGATACAGCTACGCTCGACCAACCTCAGCGCTCACCGTCGCTTGAGAACTGAGTACAGCCTATATTTTTTTAAATATTAATTATAAAAACTGCAGGATGTTATTTTTTTTACATCGAAAACCAACTCGCGACGTTTTTTTTAAAGGATAGCATTTTCACTCAGATATTCCTACCTAGGTAGGTAAATTATGATCTTCTTCAAAAGGTAAATGAATCTACCCAGTCTAAGGTAGTCAATGGCATGTTCAAAATACATTTGGTTTCACAAACTTTCACCTTTATAATGTAAGTGTTTATACTTAAAGATAACTATAAGTATACGTATTTATAAATCCACCAAATAATGAGCAATGTCAAAACATTAGGAATACCTACTTTATTTATTTTATTTATTTACTTACTTACTTATTATATTTCTACACTCATTACCTATACTTAGCTTTTTTTGATTAATTAAAGATTAAACAATAAAATAATGGTAACATAACAGTCTTGAAACTAGGTACAGTCAATCACAAAAGATGATTACTATTTCAATTTTTAAAATCATATTTTCGTTCAAAACGAATTATAATTAGCAACGACAAACATCACGCAATAATTAAATCACTTGAATGATTTTAATAACTAAAATAGTTAGTCATCTTTTACGACTAAGTACATCAATAAAAAATTGCCATAAAAAGTATAAAAACTAAGTTTTTAAGATTATAAAACATCTAAGAGTAGTCAAAGGTGTATGGAAAATGAAGAAGATTAAAAAATCAACTTAAAACTATATAAATTAGTCAATATAGTCCAATATTAGTGGCAATTCGGAGTGTCGCAAAAGCTAAACTTAACTAACTAAAAATGTTGCCGTCCCTTTCATAGCGATGGAAATAAAAAGGATGGCATTAATTTTAGTTAGTTTAGTTTAGCTTTTGCGACACTCAGAATTGCCACTATAGTCCAAATTAGACAAATATAGTCCAAATTAGCTTAAAACTATCAAAGGCAAGTCTAAATTGACAGTAAAGGGATTCGCCAACTACCACGTGTCAAGCCATGACCGTGTCATGACCGTTTTAAGGAAATAAGTGACAAAGTTTACTAAGCATTTTACAGATCCGACTTCATTTCGTAAGGAGATACCAATTTCTGCACTCTCGAGGTACATTTCTGTTCATAACTCCGAAGCTCCTCATCAAATCTTCATCAGATCCTCATAATTTGAATGGGAAACCTTGGGAATATTTTCTTTCAAACAAAAAAAAATTAAACATAGAACCTCCCCTATTTTAAAGTCAGTTAAAACACGATACGGTGACGATACGATGATGGAACGGCCTAGTAAGTACCTATTGCCTTTAACAATATTATTTTGCCGTTCCAACACGGTCATAGCACGATGACACGGTATAGTCAAAACAAAACTATTAATCTAAGAGTCCATGGCAGTGACAACGGGCATCTCATTGGAGCCCGTGATGAAAGAGTAGAACGAGGATATCCAGCCGCTGAACCAGTACATCATCAGACCCCAGAAGAGAATCCTGGTGATGATATCAACGCACCACATGCTGAAAAGAAACCGCATTAAGTTAGCGTGGCCAACTCTGGAATGGTTGAGAATCAGAGAGAGAGTGGCTCAGAGAATGGTTTAGGTGCTACAAGCCTCCATCTCAACAATGTCCCAGGCACTAAGTGTCCCGTTGTAGGTAAAGATAAATCTAGTAAAGATGTAAAGGCCTATCTTAAAGCTACTTACATATTCATGTGTCGTCTAGCTGCCGGCAAGGTATCATCGTATTCTTTCAGGATGAAGACGCGAGCCGCCCTGATGCAGTCCTCGAAATAGTTGTATATATCAAGGCCTGGAATTTCAAGTAAAGCTTTGACGATAAACTCCATAACTCCTTCTCACATTAGAAAAACTTGTTAATTTATTAGTTAATAAATAAATATAAATAAATAAATAAATATCCTTGGACATTCCACACGGCGTCATCTAGTCCCAAGCTAAGCAACTTAATGCTTGTGTTATGGTAACCAGATGACTGATATACTACATAATAGGTACTAATAGGTACCTATAATTATGTAAGTACCTACTGTTAGCAGTACTTACATAATTATATATTAGTTAGCGTACATAAGGAGGGGAGGTCCAGGGGGCCGGACCGACCCCCGCTGAAAAGGTACAGCTATACTTAAAATGTGTCTTCAAAGATCTTTTAAAATGTCTTATGATCTGAGGGTGTATGGTAGGTTTGGGTCTCTGATCTCCCCGTTGCTATAGCTACACACTACACCCGTAAAAATATAATTTAAAGGAAAAATAAGCAGTATTTTAAATTGAAGTAGGAGTATCACAGGGCCCTACGCTCGGGCCGCTTCTGTTGATTTGTTGTAACAACTTACCGACAGCGTCGACTTTATAGTCTCGTCGTTCCTTGTCATTGAGTCGCTTCCTCAAAGTCTGCGCAAGGTCAGACTTGAAGTCCCACTGGTTGTTTGTGTAGTATTCAAACACTTCGAAGCCTTTGGCGATACGGCGGTGGACCCTCATTAGTCTAAAAGAATTATATAATTATCTTCTTTATTATCTAATAACGCTAAGTCGCGAAGAGTGGAAGAAGGAAAGGGAGGCCTTTGCCCTGCAGTGGGACGATTAATGCTGAATAATAATAATAAAAAAACCGTGTTGGTCAAGTGGATTAGTACCTCGACTTTCGATCTGAGGTCGTGGGTACAAATCCGGCCGTACATCAATGAACTTTTCGCATCGAAAAATTTATAAGCGCTTTAACACGAGCTTATAACGGTGAAGGAAAACATCGTGAGGAAACCAGTTAGCTATCTAATAGCGACGATGGGCTTGCAACCTGTCACGTATGGAAAGTTAACTTCTGCAAAAAGTGGGCATGTACCAAATATGTATGTATTTGGACATACCTCTGACTACCCCCTTAGACATCTTCAAAAAGATCTACAAATTGCCTAATGATCTGAATGAAATGTCCACCGCTCCCGGGATACAGTCGTGATCATATTTCATTTCATTTTTTTTTTTATAATAAAATTGTTCGAAGGCGTCGGAGTCGCCCAGTCGCGACGACAAGTTAAACTAGGCGACAGCTACAGCTCGGCGACAGTCGGCCAGTTTGCGATGGCTCAAAGATACTTACACAGGCTTGTAGCCGAGGCAGAAGAGAAGCACATCTACGAAGAACGCGGGCACCCAGTGGTACATGAACGCGCAGTAGTTGTGGTACAGGCGGGAATGCTTCATAGATCCGCCCGGGTACCTGGATAAATTAATAAACTTGAAGAATAGGCTAATTGTTGGTCAGTTCATAGTCTATCGTTTAGTATAAGTAGTACAATAATGCTTGCAGAATATCCACGAAGCTATGGTGCGAGTGAAGCGAGCTTCGCACCAAGCGAGCGCAGCGAGCCTCTTTTTATTTTTATGACAAATGTGATATGTGAAACTTGCTTTTGCTTATGGTACTCATAGAAAAGGCTGGCTGTTCTTCGGTTCATATTCTATGGTTTTCACATCACATTTTCTTTTGATGATGTATTTACAGTTTACTTAAACAACAGGTTAAATTATCAAAATCAATAACATAATACCAGGTTTAATAACCAGGGGTCCACCAAAACCAACCTACACCCCCTCTAGGATACATAAGTTAAAAAGCTTGCATATTGAAATCTTAAAATGTCATTTAGTTTTCAGTCCACTCACCACACTACTCCGTTCAATGGCACTCTGTGCATGATGATGTCACGACCCGCGTCGATTAGTATAAGTAGTACAATAATGCTTGCAGAATATCCACGAAGCTATGGTGCGAGTGAAGCGAGCTTCGCACCAAGCGAGCGCAGCGAGCCTCTTTTTATTTTTATGACAAATGTGATATGTGAAACTTGCTTTTGCTTATGGTACTCATAGAAAAGGCTGGCTGTTCTTCGGTTCATATTCTATGGTTTTCACATCACATTTTCTTTTGATGATGTATTTACAGTTTACTTAAACAACAGGTTAAATTATCAAAATCAATAACATAATACCAGGTTTAATAACCAGGGGTCCACCAAAACCAACCTACACCCCCTCTAGGATACATAAGTTAAAAAGCTTGCATATTGAAATCTTAAAATGTCATTTAGTTTTCAGTCCACTCACCACACTACTCCGTTCAATGGCACTCTGTGCATGATGATGTCACGACCCGCGTCGATTAGCTCCGACCAGGATATCTTGATCTCAGCTGATGATGTGAAGTTTATGATGTTGCTTTTCACGTCACTGAAAAATAATAAAAAGTCAGGTAATACACAAAATATACATTAAGTATAAGAAGTACGGAAGCCTGACTTCGCAAATAAATTTAGTAAAATTTATTGAAAATGACTTAAGAACGCGCATTCCGCCTTAGCACGAGCGATTTCGGCTATTATCGGCTACTTTCGGGTACTATCGTGACGACGAATCACGCAACCAATCGAAGCGCGATAATATCAGTTCGACTAGCTATCAAAAGATGGCAGCACTGACGATGTCGACCGATTGCGTTGATTTATATACGGGGTCAAATACAAGCTTGCTTAGTTTGGGACTAGATGGCGCTGTGTTACATGTCCAACGATATAATATTTATTGTATTGTGAGTAGGTAGGTATACAGTAGGTAGACCTTCATAGGCAAATTACAGTTTTACGGAAACATTTTCAATTTGAATCACATCCAGCCAAGCAGTATACCTACGATCTCATTTTATTGATCATCTCACGTTCAGATTTTGGTTAGGTAGGTATCTACCTACACTGTACCTTGACCTTGACTGCAGTGAAAATAAGTACCTAGGTATTACGGTAGAAAGAAACTAATTGCAACAAAGAAACAGCAGTCGATAATTATGTAAAATTAGGCACCTAAGTATTCCGTACATTGGTAGGTATGGTTACTTACCATACCTTTCAATATTTTTTCAGCAATTTTTTGTTTTTATCATTATTTAATAGTACTTATTTTTATCAACCTCTATCTCTATCTACCCAGCTAGGAAGGTACTTACAAACAAATTTTATGATACCTATCGAAAGTTTAAATATTTCGAATAATTTTAAATTTCCCGCTTTCTATTTACGCACGGCATAAATGGGAAGCGGGACGAGACAGAGCGACACGTCCACACTCTGTGACGCCTCGGCGGGGAGTGAAAAGGCAGGGACCGAGCGGATTATCTGACTGAAAACTTTCTTTGACGTTTTTATTTTATTACAAGTTAACTAATCAACCAATCGACAAAATTGAATTCCAATTTCATAGTAATCATTCTAGAGTTTTTTACAAGACAAAAACCAAACCAAACTAATTTGTATTTCTTGAGATCAAACGCAATTAGTTCAGAAAACATGTAATTTTCAAAAAAATATATTATCGAGACAATTTACTCAAATCATGTTTTTAAAATGGCACAACGCAAGATAAAAGTTCAAAGTTTAATTTCTCCAAACATTATAAGGTGGTATCTTTCACGGATTTTGAGATCTAATACGATTCCAACCACATATTTGCTACCTACGGCCTCTTAAGTTTCAATGAGTGTGTGCATGTTTGTGCTTGAGTGTGTACCTATGTGTATGAATGAGTGTGTATGTTGGCAGTAATAATCAACTAACCCGTTCTTCAAGTAGTTCCAAGCTACAATCATGATACCGTTGATGAAGACGTCCACAGGTAGATAATCTGCGTAACTGTTACTCTTGCAGTACATCGAGCGAATAACACCCTTGCCAGCGCCTGGAAAAATATTAATAGCAATAACATATTCAACTAAAACATTACAAACGATAAAAAAATTAAACAAAAAACTATGTTATTATTAACTAACATTGTGTTTTGTGGTGCCAATTGGGTCAATTTTCATTGCTAGACCGTTCTCCGCGCTTTACTGTCGGTTCAGAAATAAATATCTAGGTACATCCAAAAGATTCTAAATAGATAATAGCTAACTAGTTCATTTGAAGGTTCGATGGATAAGAATAGAAAAGAAAATTAAAATTTACCAATAAGAAGTCCTGTTGGTCCGTTGATGTTGTCAGTCCATCCAGGAACAGGCTCTTGCCAAATCGGAATCACTGTAAAATAATAAGGAATTATTTAACTAAATATTTTTAGTTTAAAAGTAAAGTTTTCTTCTCTCACACTTATGACAGGTGATTCTAATGCCCGTAACGCGACTCCCTACACCAGGGGGAGAATCAGGCAAGAACCTGGTGGTGTGGGCCTAGCTTTGTTTAAAAGCGATCCCTTAACAATCTAAATAGTCAAGCTTCAGTGGGAAGCCAGTCAAACAAAGTAAGGCATGTCAAAGCAAGTAAAAGTGTTTTTGTTTCTGCTAATAGCATGTATTTAGTTGCTTTTACTGTCTTTTATAATATTGTAAAATGTGTGTAGGTACCTATTCTACAAAGCCGCACACACACATTTACTTTCGTCGCTATGGAAGACCAGCGCTTTGACAGGTTCCTTGGTTCCTTCCGAAGCATCATGCTGAGTAGTAACCATTTTTGTCATTTTTCTTGTTTTTTCTTTCTCCTTTTATATGTAATGTGTTTCCTTTAATATTGTAATGACTAAATAATAAATATTTTTCTTTCTTTCTAAAAATAATTGTAAAATTAACAAGAGAACACCTCAACAACACTCACCAATAGAAGGCCTGAGGATGACAGCGGGGATGTGCTCCATGGCTTCCACCACCAGCGCCTCTCCCAGCGCCTTCGTGAAGGCGTAAGAGTTGGGCAGCTTGTTTAACAACCTGGAATTGACATATTATTTTAAACACAATATTATAATTAAATAAAAAAAGTACAAAAGTACACCAATAAACAATTAAATATTAATCAATTAATAAACAATTTTTTATCAAACTCTCAGGGGGTTGGGACATGGCAAAAGACCGAGAAAGATGGAAACAATTGAGGGAGATCGTTGCCCAGCAGTGGGAAAATATTAGAAAAAATAAATAAATAAACAATTAAACAGCTGTAATATCCGCGGAAAAGAAAATTCTCCTCAAACGGTTGGCGGGAGAGGAGTACGCCTTCTCTTAAGCTTCAGAGTCCACTTAGTAAGCGCAATATAACGTGACCGGGCTGACTGTATTAAACACCGTATAGCAAGAAGCAAGAACTAGCAAGAATAGACCCGTTAAACGTTGTGATATGTACACTCCAAAAGGCTGTAAATCACTATAGGATATTGTGTGATTTTGACACAGATCCGTAGTTTACAACTGTCCGTCAGCGCATACCATACGCGCTGACCGTACGTCGTAGCTGTTTGCGTACTCGCGTAGCAATTGCTACGCGCGTACAGCTACGCGCGTAGCAATTGCTACGCAAACAGCTACAATTGCTACGACGTAGGACGTACCGTTGAGTTTCTCAGCGCTACACTATAGTTGTTCATACGTTGTCATTGACCAATACTTGCACACGAGACAGCTTATTATATGCATACAGTAGCATCGCATAATACACTACACATTGTAAAAACTAAATCATCTTTCTTTCACTGCGACTAAATACTACAAAAGCGCCCATCTCACCGGTCCAGATAAGTTGATACTCTACTAGTCATGTAAATAAATAAATAATAAATAAATATCCTTAAACATTTTACACGGCGTCAATCTAGTCCCAAGCTAAGCAACTTGCTTGTGTTATGGTAATCAGATGACTAATACAATACTTATTTTTTTTTTGTAAACATAAAAATATTATAGATAGAAAAACATCCAGATACGGAACAAATATCTGCAGAACATACAAACATTTGCCCCGTGGCGGGGATCGAACCCGCAACCTCCACGTCTCAGGCGGGCCTTCGCCCACAGCGCCACAGAGGTCGTCATGTACCTATCATTGTACCTATCATTTAAGACCTACCCTTGTACAACAGTTTTACAATAAAATATTTCTGATTCTGATTCTGATGTGACTTACTTTGGCGTGACAGCGATGACCGTTTCCTCGTCCATCCACTCCATGGCTTGGATGATGTGGTGGGGGTTGGCGGGAGGGGGGTAAGCCTTCTCTTCCAGCAGTTTCTCATGCAGGTGGCAGTATGCAGTTGAAATGTGAACGAACAGCTGGAAAAATATAAAGATTTCGTGGTAAAGTAAGTTAGTATGAGTGACCAACTCTGGTGACGGAGTTTATAAGTACTTAATATAAATTCCAAAAGGTTTTATTTCTAATCCTAAACTACCCTCATATTAAATGTAACCAAACCTTTTTGAATAACTTTAGCTTGTATTAAAAATGCAAATAGAATCACTTAGAATAGAAAAAAAAATATTTTCCATCAACATAAACATGGGTAACAGAAATGATACAAAATACTGATACTTATTTTGCATTAGCAGGACATAAAATAGTAAAACTTTTTAAACATGATGCCGTGGCCTCGAAAAAACAGACACACCACAGACAATTAAAGATGTGAGACACACAGTCAAACTTTTAAAACACCCTTTCTTTTGTGTGTATAAACCATCTTGGAGAATATTGTCTTACCTTTAGTTTCTTACACTGCTTGGCCAGCTCCAAAATCAGTTTCGTTCCTCTCACGTTCAGAAGAACAGCTTTCTTCAGCTCTTCATCAAACCTAAAGAAAATAAAATGAAATATGATCACGACAGTATTCCCAGGAGGCAGTAGACATATTCTTTCAGATCTAATTTTAGACATTCTTTTAGATCCTTTGGAGATGTTTAATGAGGTAGTCAGAGGCATGTCCAAATACATCTTGGTAAGATTTCATTTTTAGACCTCTTGGCAGACTACCTGCTAGATGGATGGACGACATAGTTGCCGTACAGGGTAAGACCTGGATGCAAAAGGCTCAAAGTAGAGCAGATTGGCGGTTATGGAAGGAGGCTTATGCCCAGCAGTGGGTCACAAAAAGCTGAATATGATGATGATGAAGATCTCATTTCAGGCATTCTTTTAGTTACTTTGGAGATGCCTTGGAGTAGTCAGAGGCATGTCCAAATACATTTTGATACCTACATGCCCACATTTCGCAGTCAACATTCCATACGTGACAGGTTGCAAGCCCAACGACGCTAGAATTAATTGGTGCACGACCGGATTCGATCCCACTACCTTCGGATCGAAAGTTCAGGCACCAACTACCCACTCAGCCATCACGAACAGGCACTACAGTGTCCCGTTAAGTGTAGGCAAAGTCTCCTGCCGCTGTATAAATCTAGTAAAAGTAAAGGCCTGAGTTTCTTATGTACCTGATAGTAGCAGCAGCATGGACGACCATATCCACCTCCTCAATGATCCTCGCCCTGTCTGCAGCAGACAAGGCCAGCTCCTCATGTCCAACGTCTCCAGCCACGATGGACACCTTCTCCAGCAGTGGTTGCACTCCACCCCGAAGTGTGCGCAGCTTCTCGAAGAGCTGATGATAAAGAGCATATTTTACCACGGAACGGAGACGGTAAATGCTTTTGGGGTGATGTTTGTTTATTTTGCCATTTAAACAGAATTTCAATCAAAACATGTGTAACAAATATAAATCACAGGTGAAAGTTTGTGTGTATTTTACTATTTCACGCTCAAACGGCTGGACGGAATTGAATGAAATTTGGTACCAGTATTGCTTATACCCTGGATTAACTAGGCTACATTCGATCCCGGAATTCCCACGGGAACGGGAACTATTCACCGCCGCTAGTATAAAATATAATTGCATAACAAATCAAGAAATTTACTTTAAACAGAATGTTATACTCTGTAACATGTTTTTATGTGCTGTTAGTTTTCCATAAATAAATAAATGTTACGACCATGCAAGTCAAATATAATTGTCTACAACATTAACTTAACTATTAACTCATCAATGAAATCAGTATAATATTAAACTTTGACATAGGAAACTACTAACATTTAAATTTGTTGATTGTAATGTTGGTACCTACTAATTTCATTTAATAAGTATTTGCATGCCTAAGTAGGTAGAACATAATTGGAAAATTACCCTAGACTAAGACCTATTTGTTAAACTTATGTTCTTGCAAATAAAATTATCTTTATCTTTATCTTTACAGACAAAAATCTTGCATCGTGTGAATGGGATAGGCATGTAAATTATATATTACAGACTTATTTAGCAACTGAAATATTTAGCTCAATAGGCCAGTGTGCAGTCCCATCGCTTTAGAAAGGCATGCAACATTGCAATAAGATAACTAGGTAGATAGCAAGTACCTAGTAATTAAAATCATTGCATTATGAACAAGACTGATATGTAGCTAGGTATGTTGTAAGGGATTCTACCCTAAGTTTAGTGAAGTGAGTAAAAGGGTGGAGAAATAACCAAACCCAATGAGTGCTAGTTTGCAACTACTGATTTAATCATAATTCAATTACACGTAAAATTATAAAGTAGGTTAAATAAATAAAGTGGTAATAATGTTGAACATTGACCAAAGATAGATCGCTTACGCATAGCCTACACATTTTGTAGGTCACATAATTGTATGATGCTAATAGCTCATACATCCTGGCCACTCAACAAGGAAAGTTATAAAAGTTAATAAAATATTCTTCAAATGTAGCCAATTTAGATAGCAAACAGCATGTACGTGAGAATCTCACCAATTTTCATTGCCATTGGCCATTCTATTCGTAACCAATGTTGGAACCAAGTTGAAACAGTTGTGGTGCCCGCATCATAGTACCTAAGGTTGTGACCAGTTGTGACAAGTCTAAAAGTTTTAGCAAACTCACAGCGCCATTGAAGATCTCCTCCAACCGTTGTTTCGGAGTCTTTCCTTTCTTCTCTCTCACGAGAAGAATGATCTCGCTGATGTCTGGGCATTTACTGGAACGTAAAACAATAGGTTAATACCATTGAGATATTGCAAGTGGCCAACTCTGGTGACGGAGTTTTTAGGCCGCCTTAAGGCCAATTTAACGTGCCCTCCGAAGCACGGAAGCGCTCAGATATTAATACCACTTGCGGTCACCCATCCAAGTAGTGACCGCTCAGAACGTTGTTTAACTTCGACGATCTGTGAAGACCGTCTTAGCAAGCTTCACCACGAGCGCTTCATATGGATAGAAGTAGAATAAAATCATACCGTAGTAGTTTTTCAACCAGCACCTTCCCCATAAATCCTGTTCCTCCAGTTATGAGAACCTTCATGCCACTGAAGGTCTCAGATATGCGGTCCGGCAACGCCTCTATATCGGTCATGTCAACTGGCATGGTTCTGAGGACAAAAAAAAGAATAATCAGTGGAGTATAGGGCACTGGTGACCTGTAGCACAGGTTTCTAAAGAAAGAAAGAAAGAAAAATCATTTATTCTTGTAGGACCTCAAGGATCACTTAAGTTTCGTTTTACATGCTAGGTGATTCTAATGCCTGTTCCAACGCGACTCCCTACACCAGGGAAAGAATCAGGCAAGAACCTGGTGGTGAGGGCCTAGCTTTTTTTTAAAAGAGATCCCTTAACAATCTAAAATAATCTAAATAGTCAAGCTTCAGTGGGAAGCCAGTCGAACAAAGTAAGGCATGTCAAAGAAAGTAAAAGTAATTGTAAAGTTAACAAGTAATATATATATATATATATACCTATTTCAGGCACCATGTCTCTCACAAAACAGGCTTACCTCTAACCTACGATTGTTTAAATTTATCACGATTTTTAACTGTACTTATTTATTTTTAACATTTATTGCTCTATATTTTTATATATCTATGTGTTGTGAGAGAAATAATTATACAATTTGATTTAATTTTTGATTTGAATAAACATGCAAAAAGTTAAGGTTTGTGGGGCTTGAACCTGGTGTATTGGCCAACTTTGGTTGGTTTAATACTTACAATATTTAATCATGAATGTATTTAGTTACGTTTAATTGCCATGACCATTAAATCGGCCTATTTTGTGCCTACACCATCATCCTAAAAATGTTCTAAGGACTAGTTAGTTACCCAGTTATTAGCAAAGACATTGTACTTTGTAAAGTAGGTACCTACAATGTCTTTGGTTATTAGGGGAAGCGCTCGTGGCGAAGCTTGCTAAGACGTTCTTGATAGATCGTCGAAGCGTTCTGAGCGGTCACTACTTGGATGGGTGACCGCAAGTGGCATTATCAGCTGAGCGCTTCCGTGCTTCGGAGGGCACGTTAAATTGTCGGTCCCGGCTTTTAAAGTCGTTAAGCCACGCCGGAGGCCTTCAGGCGGCCTAAAACCTCCGCCACCAGAGTTGGCCACTTGCTCATACGAACGAACGAACTATTAGGGGCACAGTTAAGTGTAGACAAATTGCCTTAAGCAAACTTTACCTCTTAAAATAACAATACTTATAACTAATTGGCTGTTGAACTTTAAACGCTCAATTACAAAGTTATTTACTTTTATTTAAACAATACAATTTGCATACCGTTTTATTTTAATTACCAGATGGTTTTTGCCTTGGCATTGAATTTTGTTTATTATTGATACTGACAATAATAATTAAATTATTTTATTAAAAGTATTTAAAATTCGCATTCTTCTAGGGCTGCGGATTCGATTCCCGGGCACTGGACAAAAGTTTGTAGATAGTAAAAAAAAAATTCGAAATAAATTGAAGCACGGATTCGAACGACCTTCAACGAAAGTCGAACCTACCTACACGACTCTTGATTCGAATTGGTCATTATGTCATCAAGTCAGATGCCAGACAACATTTTGTTGAGGTGTTATCTTGTTAACTTTACAATTACTTTTACTTTCTTTGACATGCCTTACTTTGTTCGACTGGCTTCCCACTGAAGCTTGACTATTTAGATTATTTTAGATTGTTAAGGGATCGCTTTTAAAAAAAAGCTAGGCCCACACCACCAGGTTCTTGCCTGATTCTTTCCCTGGTGTAGGGAGTCGCGTTGGAACAGGCATTAGAATCACCTAGCATGTAAAAATAAACTTAAGTGATACTTGAGGTCCTACAAGAATAAATGATTTTTCTTTCTTTCTTTCTTTCAGTCCAAAGGTTTGATTGATTCGAATTGGTCCAGTAGGCCTAACATATGCAACACGATAATCCTTCTCGTCGTCGATAAAATTTTCTCTCCTTCTCTAGCATAGTACGTTCGAGCAGTTTGGCATTATATGTCATTTGTCGTCTCGTCGCGTTGCACATGTTAGGCCTACTGGTAAGTATCATAATATGTCGTCAAGTCCAAAGTTTTCCAAGTAAGTAAGTATATGTTTCGTCAGGCCGCGCCGGCGCGGTGTGGTAAGCTAGATGGTGCAAGCGAGCAATGTTCGCCCTTGGCACACTGCACTTACTAACTCGACCATCTTGTAACTTACTACCTTTTACATATGAACTAGGTACATTTTATAATTTTACAGGAGACAATGGTTTTAATTCAGAGGTCGCTAAAACATAACTAGGTAATTTGACAGCACTAAAATTAAATAAGTAATAAAAATAAATCATATCCCTGGACATTCCACACAGCGTCATCTAGTCCCAAGCTAAGCATTTTAATGCTTGTGTTATGGTAACCAGATGACTGATATACTTACTACATAGATACATTTTTTTGTAAATACATAAGTAGGTAGGTACCTAAGTACATTTATTACTTATACATAGAAAACAACCAGACACGAAACAAATATATGCAGATCATACAAACATTTGTCCCGTAGCGGGGATAAAACCCGCAACCTCTGCGTCTCAGGCGGGCTTTCGCCCACTGTGCCACAGAGGTCAAAATTGATGCCATCCTTTGATTATTTAGAATTTTAGATCATTATGAAAGGGACGGCAACATTTTTAGTGCTGTCAATCTGCACTCTTGAAGTGGAGGTGCATTTTTTCATTCGTGCAGTCACTAAAGGATTGCATACAGCTGAGCCTAAAGTAGGTAGGTAGGGTGGTTGTCCCGGTCCCAAACCAATTAAGGACAAATTTTCACAAAAACATTTTTTTATTTACGTTAGGTGCAAAATTTGCTGATAGTTTAGGTTTTATATGAAGCTTTGTTTTATTGAAGTTAATATTAGAAAATAAGAACACTTAAATCCTTTTTTTTTTCTATTTATTTTTTCACATTTAAGTCCAAAAACTGGAATGTACCCTTGATTGACCAGCCAGCTCCAGTAGTTGAAAAGTTTTGTACCAGAGGTAAACCATTTTTAAAAAACAGTCTAAAAGGTTAACTACCGGGTCAACCATCCTACTTAGTTTACCACTGCGTCATTTTGTATCTCATATTTCGACACTCCCTACGTACACTTGTGTAACTGCCGGATACACACTTATACGTTTATTGCATTTTTGGCATCTACACGTGTCAATCTATCATTATAACTTACAAAAAAATAAAAAAGTCTACTCTAAGTACTTTTTTCTCAATCGTGTAACTGTCTAACTTCATTATTTGCCCGCCGTACAATGTTCTATCTTCCTCATACACACTTTGACGCGGGGGGAATGAGGTCCAGGTGGCGGGTAACTGCCACTTACTTAGTTCTTGCGCGGACAGCGAGTACAATGCGTGTGCGATTTGTAAATATTTTATTGCAGCAACTATGACATGTGAACGTTTCTATTCTAAAACAACTTGAAAGCTAACGCTATTAAAAAACGAAAAATAGATATATCAGACCCTGATATATCTACCTTAAGACCAGATAAGTAAATTATAATTAATTATTTACCAATGTTTTGTACTTTTTGATGTCCAATCATAGTTATTGGGCTTTTTTAGTCAGTTGTGTTTTATTGCCTTCATGGTTACCTTAACTATTATGGATATTATTAGTAATTTTTGTTAATTTCATAATTTTTTGTATTACCTACGTACAAATATGTAACTACGCACTTACATATTTATGCATCGGGGTTCAGTATGATCATAAGTGTATCTACGCACTTACATATTTATGCATCGGGGTTCAGTATGATAATAAAGTGTACCTATCTACGCACTTACATATTTATGCATCGGGGTTCAGTATGATCGTAAGTGTATCTACGCACTTACATATTTATGCATCGGGGTTCAGTATGATCATAAGTGTATCTACGCACTTACATATTTATGCATCGGGGTTCAGTATGATCATTTAAGTGTATCTAGGCACTTACATATTTATGCTTCGGAAAGATGTTAAATCATAATTCGGTAACTTACCTTTACATAATTTTACATCGGAAAGTTATTTAATTAAATGTATGGACCCATGCACTTACATAGTTCTGCGTTTGTTTTTTCATGTTATTTTAATAAAATAAACAATTATTTTATTGTATATTTTTTAGGTTTTATTTTTTATAATAATATATACTTAAGTAAATACGTCCAATTTCAGTAATAAAAAAAATAAGAAATTCCAATTCACGAATATGGTTCTGTTATATTCTACAAAAAACTAACTACCTTAGAATAAGCTTAGTTACGTAAAACCAAGTGACAATTCGTCAAGTAGGGTCAAAACACATGTAGAAGCATATTATTAGATCATACTTTCTAACGTTAAACCATGTAAGTACCAATTAAACAGAAAAATTCTCTAAGTATATCCGTGTAACAGGCAGTTACAATATTGCCTTTCTATTAAGCATCGACGAAAAAGTATGTATGTGCCACATACGTCATCGTAAGCACCACGTAAAAATATGTATGTGTAATAAAATCTAAACCAATAAATATTAAAATAAAACATAGTATCCATCTTAAACGTGATCTACAGTAAGAGTGTCTCACCAATTTTCACAGCAATATCTCAAATAGGGCTACAGTTATAGGCATTTCAACTTTTTCAAATCTTAAAAGCGCTCTCCTGTAAAATTTGTGTTTTGCAGATACACAACTGTACGTAGGGAGTGTCGATTTGTTCCGGTCATGTTTTCTGCAATGATTCTTAGAAATGTACCTGCCGTTTTGGCTGAGTGGTAGGTAGGTACTTTGCATCGACTTTCGGTCAGTTCCTCATCTCTCTCATTACATCCTCAACAACCTTTCCAGTTGAGGAGATTTTGGGAATTTGAGTGTCACCCCATAGCCTACTTTCTGCTCAAATGACGCTGAAATTCTCAAAATCCCTTATGTGGATCTTCAAATCAATTCAGGATGTCGCCAAAACTAAACTTAACTAATTTGACAGCACTAAAATGTTGCCGTCCCTTTCATAACGATCGAAATAAAAAGGATGGCATCAGTTTTAGAGCTGTCAAATAAGTTTAGTTTAGTTTTGGTGACATTCCGAATAGCCACCACTAACTCCTTTTCCAAAATGTCTCCAATTCGGTACAAATAATGTCCTTTCCACATATTCCATTCACACTCGTATTCTACACCTGTTTTGCTAAACTACTTCTTCGAGAGTCAAAAGCCTCTTTAGCCTAAACTTTCTGATCAAAGGGGATGATGGAACTAAAATTTCTAAAATTCCCTCAGGAGATTTTGACACTAACCCCTTTTCCAAAATGTCACCAATTTGTTCCAGTTAATGTCCCTACCAGTTAGGTATCTTATTCACACTCGCATTCTTTTGAAATTGTTCTAATTGGACCTGAACTCTACTATGTAGTCCAACTAATTCGCTTAGGATCGAAAAGAAATCGCTTAAGGGTTCAGTACAATAATGTTTACAGAATCCTTATGAGGTTACCAAGATGCTGCAGCGCGTCGGGCATGTTTTCTGACGCGGGAATACCTGATTTATTTGCTGTCATGAGAAAACGAATTGCAGGTTTCTGGACGAGGGTAAACCGCTCCAACAATATGATCTTGAGGGCTGTCTCTGACCAACTCGCAAATCCAATATATAAATATTGGATTTCGGTCCACCTAGACCAGAACAAAAAGTAGGTAATCTACATACATACGTAGGTCTGTATAATTTTTATGTTTTTATTTTTAGTATTAAGTATGTCACCTTATGGTCTTTTATTTTTTGTAATTATAACTTTGTGATATGGGTACAATCGCCTGAAATAAACATATTTTATTTATTTATTTATTATAATTGGACAGAGCAGTTGAACCACTGCCCCGAAACGATTCTACCGTTCAACGGTTTCTTCAAACGACTTTCAATTCATCCTTTGTATTGTTGTTTTTAAACGTAGGTCGTGAGTTCAAGGTTCGGTCGAGACAATACTTATTATTACACAAGAAGACATGCCATCTGTATGACGTTTAACACGTGTTTCAATAACTACGTTAGGTGACGTTACGTACATAATTAACATGACTTTAGACTTACCAATAAGCAAAAATATACCCATTGCAAAATTTTAAAATCCGTTTTAGCTAAAATAAGTTTACAAGTCCAATATCAATAACGGGGTAAGACTTTGTATTGTCATAAGGTTCTTGATAAGTGTGCAAAATTTCAATATAACCCGATGTTTCGAAGTGAGTCAAAGTCACATTCAAAGAATAAAGTACTTAATTTAAGTTCGAGCAAGTGGCCAACTCTGGTGACGGAGTTTTTAGGCCGTCTAAAGGCCTCCGACATGGCCTAACCACTGGCCGAATGATGGTGTTGGAACAGATATTAGAATCACCTAGCATGTAAGGCGAAACTGAAGTGATCTTTGAGGTCCTACCAAAATACATTATTTTTCTTTCTTTCTTTTAATATTCTAGGCTTCGAAGCACAGAAGCGTTCAGCTGTACCTAAATGCCACTTGCGCCCATCCAAGTGGTGACCGCTCAGGACGTTGCTTCAACGATCTATTACGAACGTCTGCAAGCTTCGCCACGAGCGCTTCGCAATACAGAAAAAGAAAGCAGTGAAAAAGAGTGATATAAACCATTGAAAGCTACCAATAGTTATCACATATACAAATATCAGATAAATTTGAATTTACCTACTAAATATTTAAATAAATATTGTCAACTCTTACGTAAAATTCGCTACCGATAACCAACGGCCGTGACCCAAAATGGTTGCAAAAAACTAGCTAGATTTCCAATATACACGTAATAAGGTGTTTACCTTATTACGTGTATACGTTACGTGTGTACGTTCAATACCTACGCCTTTATGGATGAAACTAGCGCCACCGCCTATTTTATTTTATTATTACGTTGAACAAAGGAATTTTAAAAAACTGAATGTAGGTACAGTTTGTGAAACCTATCATACCCACAGAGTATTATTGTATAACTGAAAGTAATACCTCTGTAATAGTTTCATTTTGTAGTTTAGGAGAAATAGCGAATTTTGAACTTGGTGGCCACCAAACTCTGTTTTCGACATTCCTCCTCACCATGTTTTCCTTCACCGTTTAAAGCTCGTGTTAAAGTGCATATAAAGTTTTCGACACCAAAAGCACGGCAGGATTCGAGCTCACGACCTTCGGATCGAAAGTCGAAGTACTTAGGTATCCACTTGGCCAACACGGCATTAAATTTTTCATACCAAATAGCAACTGTGTGCTAAGAGGTGCTAAGTAAGTTAGTAAGTAAGTTAGGTGAATCTGTTTAAATATTTACTGAAGTTGATTTCTCTATAAGTACCTACTTGAAAGTTGACAATAAGTATTATGTACATAACTTTATATAAACAGGTTTATAACTATGTCAACATAGTTTGCTTATTATAGATCTACTATTCTGCTTGCGTAGCCTAAATAATTATAAGTATAAGTACCTACTTAAGTGCTCACTTTTTTTTATTAGCTCCCCGCTGAGGCTGAGAGAATGGTTTAGGTGCTACAAGCCTCCATCTCAACAATGTCCCAGGCAGTGTCCCGTTAAGTGTAGGCAAAGATTGCCTCCTGACTCTGTATAAATCATTTAGTAAAGATGTAGAGTCC
Source organism: Xanthorhoe designata (assembly GCA_963582015.1). Taxonomy (NCBI): domain Eukaryota; kingdom Metazoa; phylum Arthropoda; class Insecta; order Lepidoptera; family Geometridae; genus Xanthorhoe; species Xanthorhoe designata. The sequence goes on from OY757059.1 coordinate 687,694, forward strand.
TTTGTGTTTAACCAACTTCAAAAACGGAGGAGGGTTTATGTTCCACTGTACATAAGGACTGCTAATGTTCACACTAGGAACCGTGATTCAAATATTGTTATAATCGCGCTCTATTTCCAGATGGCGCTCTATTTTGAGCGTTTTATAAAGTTACCAATAATTTTCGATTTGTTCCGCTGGTTGTAGTAGGTACTTATATTTGTGATGTCAACCAGTATAAGTGATATAAATCTTTACGATTATTACCTGCGTGTATTACGTTGCGTAAGGGTTGTAAAGGTGGTAAGGAATGTACAATCGATTCAATTTTATGGAAAGCGACACCTATCATGCATCTTAGGCATGTCCAATTGTCCATCTTGTGATATTATAACAAAACAGCATGAAGCGCTCGTGGCGAAGCTTGCTTAGACGTTCTTGATAGATCGTCGAAGTTAAGCAACGTTCTGAGCGGTCACAACTTGGATGGGTGACCGCAAGTGGCATTAATATCTGAGCGCTTCCGTGCTCTGCGTCACCAGAGTTGGCTACTTGCTCATACGAACTTACTTACTTTTTTTATAACAAAACTAGATTAAAAAGGGTGTAAAAAATACTAAGTAATTGAATTATGTTTTGTTATTGTGTAGTATACCTATATACTACACAATAAAAATATATAAATAAATAATATAAATATATTTATTTATTTATTTATTTATTCTAACGGGGCTCTTGTTGCGGCCAAACCTAATTTTGTACCAACTTGAACTGACTTGAAGCAAAAAATGAATATGAATATGATTATTTTGATAACTAATTTTAGAATCACGTTTTAATGTAATTGGATGAGCGGTAGGTATTTTTATCTCTAACATAGGGTAGACCGGGTACAATAGTAACACTTTTTGTTTATCGGTCGATAGCACAAAATCTGTCAATATATCTTGTACTGTATATAAATATTTAAGAACCTACATTCAATACCTTCATGATTTTCTGTTTAAAGTTTCAGTAAGGGTTATATAAAACTACGAAAACTGAGGTTGAATCAAATAAGGTCCAGTGTTACAATTGACCTGGAGTCCGGGTCAATTGTACCAATATTTCAAAAAGCAATAAAACATGGTAAAAATGTTTAAATGATATATATGCTATCGTATTAGTTTTTTTATTTAATAAACAATCAGTCTAATACATTAAGAACTCAAATTGTAAATATTTTTTTGACAAAATCAATACACAAAGTGTGATGAAATTCAACATTAAATTTTCTCCGCTTAAAACAAAACAAAATAATAATTCTTGATTTATCATAATCGTCTTGGCTTAAATATTTCTTCTGCGTCTCTAATTAGTCTCTAAGCTTTATAATAATAAAAATATTCATCAAGTTGTTTTTTGTATGGAGGTACAATTGACCCCTGGTACAATTGTCCACATTAGAATCATCATCATCATGATCATAAAAACAGAATGTTCATAATATTTTACAAAATTAAAATGATTTAAAGTTCTGAACATTAAATTATTTGTTTACCTCTTTAGATATTTAAATACCTAGCACGTATTTTTTGTCGTTTTACTATTATTTTACTTCTTTATATGCTTTTTATGCTTTTTTTATACAGAAAAAAGGTCTTTATAACTACGGTCTGTTTTTTTTTTATTCTGGTTTGTGGCATCTGAAAGAAATCGTTTTATAAAATTAAAATAAACGCATACATAGTGACTTATTAAAAATAAATATATAAATGAGTGTTGGGTCAATTGTACCATGGGTTCAATTGTAACGTTACAATTGACCCCGTTGATGGTGTTACAAATGACCTCAAGGAGACATTTTGGAAACATCACTAAATTTTTCAGACAATTGTTAAGAATTAGGCACAAATTATACGCAATTGTAAAGTTAGATATCTACACGAAGTCATGGTAGCAACAGTTTTTCAAAATATTATATAGTAATCGAGTGACAGACTAAAATATCGAGTAAAAAACTTTACTCGGTCACCTCGAAAATCGAAAAATCCTTCCTGACACGTCAGTTTCACAGATAGCGCGCTGCTAACTAGTGAGCAGGTGGGGACATGCAAGGCGCTTCTTCTGACGTTCGCGCATATAGTAAAAGTTGTCTAGTATTAGAAATATCGTTGATGGTACTATTGACCCGTGCTACTATTGCCCCCGGTCTACCCTACTTGGTATTTCTTAGAGCTATTATTTAGGTTTTTATCGAATGACCTAAGAGTACGGAAACTGTGAATACCTACCTTAGTTTTTGTTGATGTGTTCTACGTCAGCTGACATGATCATTATGCCACAGAATACCTGGTGATTATGATGTGCAGAAACCTTGTTAATATATAATATGCAGATCATATCAATGGCCTTCAACATCACTTCTCTAGGTATCTCTACATTTGTTAAACCTGTAACACGTCGATGTTAAAGTTCTTCTTAGAACCAAATCATCAAAATTGGATCTAAAGACAAAAGGTATTCTCACTGGAACAAAATCAATTTGATCATTGGATCTACAGATGATAAAAGTTCTTGTTAGAACCAAATCATCAGAAATGGATCTAAAGAGAAAGAGTTTTCTCAATGGAATCAAATGGATCTTGATCACTGGATCTACAGAGAGTAAACGGTACTTTTGAGATATTAATGAAAAACATGGGCAACAGAAGCCAAATGGTTTTAATATAGTCTGTCTGTCTGTATGGATGTTTGTTCCCGCATCACGCAAAAACTACTGAATGGAATTAAATGCAGTTTTCACCGATGTATTGCCAGAGGTCTTAAAAAATTGGCGCCATTTTTCCGCAGGTTTACCCCTAAAGGCTTGCAAACACGCAAGCGAAGCCGCACGGGTCTACTACTATAGTCTTTATTTAGGTAGGTATATGGTAGAAGAATGGACTACGATAAGTTGGCAAAAGGCGGGAGGCAAGTATTTAACTTAGTACCTATAGGTACCTACAATTTTTCAAACCCTAACCTCGCTTGAAGTGGGATTGGGCAGGCCTTATTGGGACTCGAATGCATTTCAGGCCAATCTCGTTACACATTGGGTGCCAAGCGGGCAACGACGCTGCAGACCCAGAAAAAGATGGCGAGATGATCTGGATGCATTTGACTCTACATTCCCGGAAATGGGAATGGACCGGGATGCGTGGAGGGAGAAAGGAGAGACCTTTGCCCAGCAGTGGGACACGAAAGGTAAAAAAAAAAACCTATCATAACATTGTTCATAAAGACGTCAGTTTTAAGTAGAAAAACTATGGAAAAATTTAGTTTATTTTGTAATTTTCCTCATAGTTATCTTCTTGAGCGAAATAAAACAATTTGTATAATTTTGTGGTAGTCAACAGCAAATAATACCCAAAAAGAATAAAAACACTACATTTAGATAATACCTAAGTAGGTACCTACCTGTAAGTTTAGGTAACTAACCTTTTTTGTCGAGAAAAGCGATCTCTTTGAAACAAACAGAAATAGGTTTGTTTCATTTGGGTCTTTCCATTTTTTTATCAAAAACTTGAAAACACACAATGTTTGGTAAGTACATACCTACCTACTTATTTAGGTAGGTATCTACTTCATTTTAATACAAACCCAGATTCATTTATTTAAACTATTAAAATCGGTTAGGTATCTTATTTGACAAAGTTATCCGCGATCACACAAAAAAAAATTCCTTACGGTCAAATTGACTCTTTTTTTTAAAGTCATTTAATAAAAAATATAAGTAAGGTACATAAGTAGGTACAGTGATACTAGAACCTCAGCCTTTTTTAAAGTAGGTTAAAAATACATGTATACGCAACGCAATACGCATCCGAGCTCATACTTCTCTCATTATATTCCAATTCCATACAAAAAAATAGCACATGTAGTGGGATACGCAACGCACGCATCCGAGCTCATACCTCTCTCATACATTCCATACAAAAACAGCAATCATCCAATGACGGTCAAGGTCGGTATAATGATAGCAATTTCACCTTCATGGTGATTGTGTCGTAACTTCGGCCTAGTATTATTTTATCTGTGGTCTGGCCAAGTTTATGAACACATTTCAAAATAACTAGCGGTTGTCTGTGACTTCGACTTTGTGTTAGTTTTACGTGTATTATGAGTAAACCGCGTAATACCTAGATCATTTCCTTTATTAGGTATAAATTAAACCAACCCTTAGGTGCATGTATGAGTGAAACTAGCGCCACCGCCGATTTTATTTTATTATTACGTTGAACAAAGGAATTTTAAAAAACGGAATGTACAGTTTGTGAAACCTATCATAAGCTCTTTTTTAATACCTGTGTAATAGTTTCATTTTGTATAGTAATTCTGGCACTATTAGTGGCAATTCGGAATATCGCAAAAGCTAAACTTAACCACAGATAATATAATAATAGTGGCAATTTGGAGTGTCGCAAAAGCTAAACTAAACTAACTAAAATTAATGCCATCCTTTTTATTCCCATCGCTATGAAAGGGAAGGCGACATTTTTGGTTAGTTAAGTTTAGCTTTTGCGATACTCCGAATTGCCACTATTAGTGGCAATTCTGAGTGTCGCAAAAGCTAAACTAAGCTAACTAAAATTGTTGCCGTCTCTTTCATAGCGATGGAAATAAAAAGGATGGCAACAATTTTAGTTAGCTTAGTTTAGCTTTTGCGACACTCAGAATTGCCACTAATAGTGGCAATTCGGAGTATCGCAAAAGCTAAACTTAACTAACCAAAAATGTCGCCTTCCCTTTCATAGCGATGGGAATAAAAAGGATGGCATTAATTTTAGTTAGTTTAGTTTAGCTTTTGCGACACTCCGAATTGCCACTACTAGTGTTATTATAGGCAAATGCCAAATTGCCAACTGCTATATCACTAAAACAGTGAATATTTTGATTATTTACAAACAAGAATTACTCACAAAATATCCTTGAGACCTGAGCGTTGTTCACGCGCACTTAACTGCACTCAACTGAACTACGGACCCACGGCTCAGCCAGTTATGATGAAATTACATTGCAATGAGTAGCCTTGTACAGTCGGCTAAACAAACGTTAGGTACTTATTCATAACAATGCTTTTATTGAAAATGAAAAATCTTACTAAAGATTGTATCTAGGTATATATCTAGCTATTATATCTACTTAAATTAGAATCCACAATGATACAAGCGATCGTCCTTAAGCCGGACTGCCTTACCACTCGGCCACGGAACCCCTAAACGCCAGAATGATAGTGATTTCGGTTAGCACCGATTATCGACATTTACCTACTTACAGGAAACAGGTAACAATTATGTGTAGGTATCTATTTAGGAATAAATCGTAGGTAAGCCTACCTACCTACTTATAATGTTTTTGATTTTAATTTTTTTCCTAAATTAAGAGCATGATTTTTTAATGATACCTACCTACCTACTTAAAAAATATTTTAGGTTTTTTAAAAACATTAAAAAAGTAAGTTCGTATGAGCAAGTGGTCAACTTTGGTTAACAAAGCCAAGACGGAGGCCTTAAGGCGGCCTAAAAACTCCGTCACCAGAGTCTTAATAACGAACAAACGAAGTGGTAAACTTCGGCGACGGAGTTTTTATGGTTTAACGACTTTAAAAGCCGGGACCGACAATATAACGTGCCCTCCGAAGCACGGAAGCGCTCAGATATTAATGCCACTTGCGGTCACCCATCCAAGTGATTGCTCAGAACGTTGCTTAGCTTCGACGATCTATCAAGAACGTCTTAGCAAGATTCGCCATGAGCGCTTCATCGCACCATATTCAACAAAATTGACCATAATTTTTCAAGTTTTGCATAAAATTGAATTTTATTAGCTATAAAAATTCAAATATTTGCCTACTTTTGTCTATGACATTACAAGTTGCGAAAATAACGAAATCATTCTAGATCCGAATATTTCATCCGTCGTAGATCACGTCAGTTTTTAGAACGAAAGTTACCAAAAACATAGAACAAGAGGAAAAATTAAAAATGTTTGAAAGCCGACTTCAATTTCGTAAGAGATAAATTTCTGCACTCTTGAGGTACCTACCTAGGTACCTACCTAGGTAGGTACATTAACTGTTCAATATAACTTCTACAAAAATGCGTTTTACTTACCATATTCAAAAAATGTTGAATTGCTCAATCCTGGAAACTGTCTACGTCTACCCTACATAGGCATCTATCGTCTATCGCCTTGACCTATATTAGTCGTGAAATCTCTTTTAAACCGACTTCAAAAAGGAGGAGGTTCTATGTTTTTTATGTATGTTCTAGATACAGACTAATCATGTCAATCTTACTCATGTCATCCCTCACACAGTTCATCCATCTTTTCTTTGGCCTACCTCTACTACACATAATTATATCCATCCACATGCAACGTGGTAAAATATATGGTAGGTATCTACCTATATGGTAAAAAAAAATAGGATCTGACGAGGACCTTCGAAGTTATAAACAGAAATTCAAAACCCGGCCAACTAGCAACGGAATCCTATAATAAATGACTGTAGGTAAAATTAGACTTATAAAGCTCTTATAATGGCTTTTCTGGAGACTCTTGTGCTAATAATAGCATTGTGCAAGCATTTATACTCTCAAGAGTAAATTCACTTATGTAATTGCCTTGTAGTTTACTACTAGACTATTTTATAGGATAGTTACAAGACATATAATCTTATAAGTGCATTGACGAAGTCTAAATAGTCCTATGAAAATTGTAGTCTTATAAAGGCATTGTGTAAGATTCCCAGAATTTATAATACACTTGTCTAAGATCATTATAGGATAATATAATCTAATAAGTGCATTGACGAAGTCTAAATAGTCCTATGAAAATTATAGTCCTATAAAGGCATTGTGTAAGATTCCCAGAATTTATAATACACTTGTCTGAGATCATTACAAGTATGCAGAAATAAAGTTTTATAATATACTTAGCTGAGATCAGTATAGGTAGGGGAGGCGATGTAGTCTTGAAAAAGTCGCTTATAAGATTTTTATGAGAGTAAATAATCTTATAAAGTGCTAAGCTAACACTATGAAGTCTGTTTACCAGTTTTACGTCGCCAGGTTTGGAGACATTGAAAATTATGATTTAGGTAGGTAGGGGAAGACCGGTACCCTTCGTACACTTTTTACTCTAAACCCTGTAAAAAAAAAACTAACTGCAATTTTGTAATAAATTCAATGCTATTAGATAACCTACATATCTGGCTATAGTAATGAGATACATAAATATTTGTTCAATGCATATTAACTGAGTAATGGCGGTTTTCGTAAAAGATGGAAATTGTACGAAGGCACCCCACACGCGGGGTAGGTTCGTACATACTGTGGGTCACATTCGTACATGGTAGGGAGCATTCGTACACAGTTAAAAAAAACCCATTTAATACTTAAAAAATGTTTTTTATTCAATTAAGAGACTTGTTTTCCTAAAACGAATCTAATCATAGATAATCTATCTTATTAAAATGTTTGCAATTGAGATCAAACACTTATTAGCCTTAAAAATAGAAGGTACTGTTTTTACGTAAAATTCAAATAAAAACCCGTTACAAAATCTTATTATAATATACGCATTAATTTTTTTATTTTCTCCCGATCTGTTCCCTTTTTAGGTAACTTCGTGGCATAGTTCTGAAACAAAACAATTATAAAATTCTTGGTAAATAAACAACAACCAGCTGTTTCATTCATAGATCTGATCACACATTAGAATTCCCTGTGTCGTGGGTGTCCCAAACTACGAGTACCATAGTACCACAACACCCAGACCCGGAAAAAATACTTGCCGTGGACCCCTGCAAATAACTCCGGGGTACATTTGCATGCACGAATCTACCCCCGTTTTTATGTATGAAGGTACCCCAAACCCAAAAAAATAATATTTAATTCAAAATAAAAAAAACTGTTAGCTTTGTAGCAAAATAAAAACGTACAACATAAAGTAAGGCATCAGTGCTTCATTTGTAATAAATTTCTTTTACAATTAAAGTAAAACTTACTGGTAGCAAACACTTTCAAAGATGAACCCAAACTATACTTACGCGGAGCGAAAACAGGTATCGACTCATTCCACCGAAGCCGTCGGTCGCACTGCCTCGTTATTCCGCGGGTACCTTGCGGGTATAGGGGGTAGTCACACACTTAAGTATGAACTCGCTAACGTTTTAAATCGCGGAGAAATATTGACTGTACGAATGCTCCCGCTGTACGGAGGGTACCGGTCTTCCCCTATCGTTGTTATCAATATGGATTTGCGAGTATGGAAAAAAGAAGTGGAGCATATTTAGAAGAACTGTAAATAAAAGACACGAAGAATTGGTACCACAAAAGCGATCATCTGAAGCAAGTTCTGAAAAATCAGAAACCAGCAATTTATTGAAGGGTTCCGTAGTACATTCCGAAAATGTATTCGAAATACCTAGCGGTATTCGAAACGGTGTTTTTCAAAACAGCCTAAGTAGGTACACTTGAAATATTTTTCGGAATGGCGTGCTTCGAAACCATACAGGACTTCCCCCTGTCATAACTAAGGAAAACAAATTAAATAAAAAATGTGTAGCCGTTGCAGGGTTTCAGGCATCAATCGAGGAACTCTAATTTGATTCAACATGGTGGAGAGCTATTCTTGGCTAAGAGTAAATCTAGAGTTCTTTTACCTATAACAGTCTGATAATTGTCTTCATGCAGAGCAATTTTTAAAACATGGCGAATGAGCAAAACACAATAAATAAATGCTTGATCGTATTTTTATAATAGCTGATTTTATATTCGATTTATGTAAGCGCGATCAAAAATCAGTCGAAACATGGTACACTTCTACAATAAAAATAGATTTGCCACATGTTTAGTAATTTGTAGGTAAATATTCTTAATTAATTTTAGTCTTTTCATTCAATGAAACAATAACTATAAAATTACTTACGAGGTAAAATAACACTGCACAAATAATAAAAACAAAAAAAAATGACTGTCACCAGCGAGTAAAATTTGTAACAAAAATTGAAAAACGAAGTATGTTATAAGAACATTACTAACATAATTACACTTGTAACAAACTAGAAGTAGATAATAACAGGAGTATTGGCTCCAGTAACAATCTTCTATAAGGCAATTATAGGAGCATCAGTGCTTCCGTAATACTGGTGCAAGACAGTTACTAGACTTATTAGCATTCTGTTAGCTCATTGCAGGAGCATTACTAGAACTTGTACTCCAGTAACTGCGCCCAAATCGAGGCTTGTAGTATGCTACAGGACAGTTATAGGATAGTCTTGAAGACTGTTATAGGATCTATTTTGTTACTTGGGGCTCCTCTACCTACCTATTTGTGATAGAACTTGTTTAGTCACTAATTAATTAGGTATGCCGAACGAGCCGTATCGCCCTGTCTCGAGCGATTCGAATTCGAATCACAAGAAAATATTAAATTAGCTAGGTAGGTTACCTACTTTATAGTAACTAAACATCAATCACTGAGTACGATATGAAAGCTAGAAAAATAAAATATTTAAAAGTTCACATCAAGAAAAATTTAAGTAATATAATTAGGTAGGTAGGTACTTACTTAAGTAATTTACTTACATAAAAAATAATATTATCCTTTGAACGACCACTGAACACCACAGCTAATCTAAACTGAACGAACCCTGCTGAACCAGTTATGATGAAACACATTGCATTGGGTGAGGCAAATTGGGAAATGGAGTGGAGGCTGGGTATTGTGCAAAATATTTTTGACTCAGGTTTTATAGCGACTTTATTGTCAGGCGCGGCACACATTTAAACAAAACAATATACCTAAGAAATTCATCACCAAAGCAGCAAAGCAGCGTAATCTAGGAACAAGGATTAAAACAGTAATTAATAGGTACCTACATCCATGAGCGTAATCCATGTTGTCTTTTTTAAACTTTCGCGATCAGAAATTCAGAACACATTACAAAACATATTATAGTATGGAAACGGGTAGGTATTTATCATAAAATTGAGTCGAGAGCGACCACGGCTGGTGCAATCCGGTCGAAACGTCGGAAATTCGTTATACCCGTTTGCATTATGTTTTTTTGTCATCCATGTTGTCCCAAAAAAACTAAGGCCTTTACTCTGTAATGATTTAAACAGCGTCAGGTCAGGACAGGAGGAGTATAGTATTATCACATCAAGGACGATATGCCTAGATGTAGGTTAAGATATATCGTCCGTCGTGGTAGATATTATTAGGTATCTGTGCAGGAGGCAAACTTTAAACGCTGGAACACTAGTTGCTGGGAGTGGGTCATTTGCAGTAGGACAGTGAGATAGAATAGGCTTGCCCAGCACCTATACCATCCTCTCAGCTGAGCTGGCCATATCCACAGGTAAGACAATGATCAATACGACACGTGTGGAGCTGACTAAGCCACGGATTTCCTCACGATAAGTTTTTCCTATACGGTCTTATTACTAATCGTTCGTTCGTATGAGCAAGTGGACAAATCTGACCGACAATTTAACGTGCCCTCCGAAGCATGGAAGCGCTCAGATGAAAATGCCACTTGCGGTCACCCATCCAAGTAGTGACCGCTCAGAACGTCGTCTTACTAATGGATACGTGCGTGGTAAGTTGGCAACAGACCTATATTCTTTTGAAGGAATATAGGTAGGTAGGTACCTACTATACTTAGTTTATTTACCTTTACTTGTAGACGATACGCTAAAGTTATGTAATTTCTAAAAGCTAATAAGACAGAAAAAACTTAACATGTTTACGCTCGGTTTCCTTACGTGTTAACATGCGCTAAATTTTAATGGTAGCGATTCTGGTGGCTCGAAACTTGTCAGATATATTTTTTTTTAATTAAGTACTAAAATAGTCAGTTAGGAAGGTACAAGGTACCTACTCAACTTGTATGAAATAGTGCTATTCTGATGACAGTTTTCCGAGTTAGGATTTTTATTTTTAGTCAACTTTTGAATCGCCCCATTGTACCTACCTAGGTAAGTAGGTACGTGCATTTTATTAAATATTTTTTTTACCTGCAATTTAAATTACACCACAGATATAGATATACTTAGGTACAATAGTGGCAATTCGGAGTGTCGCAAAAGCTAAACTAAACTAACTAAAATTAATGCCGTCCTTTTTATTCCCATCCATCGCTATGAAAGGGACGGCAACATTTTTAGTTAGTTAGGTTTAGCTTTTGCGATACTCCGAATTGACACTGTGTGTATCTGTGATTTACTTACACAATGATCTTTTGAACATATAAAAAATATAAGGATATTTTTAGTCATCGCACAAAGACCTTCGTTAACTGATCGATAAAATTCTAAACTCAACGCAAGGGTTAATAAAAAACTATGCATTATTATTACAGTTTAATATAGTACAGTAGGTACTTATAATAATCTAATGACTATGTTATATAGTTAAGTTAGGCTTTATAAACTTTATAAATAAAGCGCTAATATAATGTTCATGATAATTATAAATAATAGGTTTTTAATTTCAAAACGGTAACTTGGTTTCTTAATTTACAATTAATTAGATATCTCTACTAAATAAACAGTGAAAGAACAATCTAGATAAGGTCATTCAACTTCAGGCAGACCAAGAAAGAACTATCATCATGTCATCGAAAATGAAAATTGCTTTTACCAGAGCCCTATGAAGTCTGCTCGAAAATCTTGGAAAGATGATATTCGGATTGTCTGCGATTAGCGCCATATACAACCGCTATGAATAAAAACCATGGACCTAGTATAGTACCTGGACGAACAGTGAGCGTGCCGCCGAGAGGGACAAAAAATGCAATGAATCCATAGTCTCTTAGTACAACATTCGGAGCATCAAGTTGCCGGCCATACAAAAAAACGGCACGCGATGAGGGACAAAAGATCTAATGTCTCTTTTACTCACAAGAATGTTGTACCTATATATTCTTCTTTGTTTTTGTGAGACTGAGAAAGGAATATGCAGCGCTCTATTTCTTTCTTTCTCTAAGCTAAAAACAAATAATGCGTAAGTTACGATATAAATTATCTTCATTTCGCCGTGTTCCATACAAAAGGTGCCAAGCGTTTTTCTTCTGGCAATATCGCGTTCAACTCTTCAATGTCCTGAAGAGTCTGAAACAAAAATAACACATAATATAGAAAATTAATAATGTGCTAACACGCTTCAGTATTACATCTTGAGTAGCATCATCGACTTAAGCATTACCCACTTGAGTAGAATTTCCATGCACTTGAATATTACATATTTGAGTAGCGTTACCCACTTGAGTAGCAAAAGCTTCTTGAGTATCATAACCTACCAATTTGAGAAGCATTACCTACTCACTGAGTGACAATTGTCTGGTTGAGTTAGAGTATTACCTGGTCGAGTTAGAGTATTACCTGGTTAAGTTAGAGTAATGCCAGTTGAGTTAGAATATTACCTGGTTGAGTTAGAGTATTACCTGGTTGGGTTAGAGTAATACCTGGTTGAGTTAGAGTATTACTTGGTTGAGTTAGAGTATTACCTGGTTGAATAAGAGTAATACTTGGTTGAGTTAGAGTATTACCTGGTTGAGTTAGAGTATTACCTGGTTGAGTTAGAATATTACCTGGTTGAGTTAGAGTATTACCTGGTTGAGTTAGAGTATTACCTGGTTGAGTTAGAGTATTACCTGGTTGAGTTAGAGTATTACCTGGTTGAGTTAGAGTATTACCTGGTTGAGTATAGAGTTGCACCGGGACAGTTGATGTGCCAAGTCGTGCACTCGCGCCAGTCGCTCGGCGTGGCGCGCGTTCCCGCGTTGTCGCTCCACCATGCTGCCGTACAACTTGCTTATCTCCGAGTCAGTCTGGATATAAGTAAGTAAGTTCGTATGAGCTAGTGGCCAACTCTGGTGACGGAGTTTTTAAGCCGCCTGAAGGCCTCCGTCATGGCTTAACGACTTTCAAAACCGGGACCGACAATTTAACGTGCCCTCCGAAGCACGGAAGCGCTCAGATGAAAATGCCACTTGCACACACTTGGTCACAATTTGGATGGGTGACCACCCATCCAAATTGTGACCGCTCAGAACGTTGCTTAACTTCAACGATCTATTAAGGTGCCTGTATGGGTGAAACTAGCGCCACCGCCTATTTTATTTTATTATTAGGTACGTTGAACAAAGGAATTTCAAAAAACTGAATGTACAGTTTGTGAAACCTATCATAAGCTTTTTTTTGAAAGAAGGTTATGATAAGTTTCACAGCCGGGTACCTACTACCTTGGTACCTACTCACCTCTTTTATCTTAGTAGCTAAATTAATCTCATCAGCGGCCAAAGGTTGCGCACACGCAGCTAAATGTGCCTGCAGTCGACTAGTCAACCTGACCCACGGTCTGTAGTCTAAACCTAGAACAAATTACAATATAGGATTCATTTCATAATGTGAAGTGACGCGGAGGTTGCGGGTTCGATCCCCGCCAAGGAACAAATGTTTGTATCTTCTACAGATATTTGTTCCGGGTCTGGATGTTTTTCTATCTATAGTTTGTATGTATTTACAAAAAAAAATGTAGTATATCAGTCATCTGGTTACCATAACACAAGCATTAAGTTGCTTAGCTTGGGATTAGATGACGCCGTGGAATGTCCAAGGATATTTATTTATTTGTTGTAAAAGATCTTCTTTTTTTTTCGTCAACCTATAACGTCTCACTGCTGGGCAAAGTCTCCCCCATATCCCTCCAACCATCTCTGTCCTTCGAGATTTCCCAACAACCTCTCTCGAAGGTGTCGAGATCGATCCACTATTATCACAAGATAAAATTATATAAGAAAGTACCTACAGAAGACCAACTTGCTTCCAACATTGGCTACGAATAGAATGGCCAATGTTCCGTTCGTGACCAATAACCGTCCAAGATCGATCCCCACATCGGAGTGTTGGTTCCAACCATTGTGGTGTCCGCATGAGAATTGTACATTTCGCGTTTATGTGTTTAGTGACTAAACACATAAACGCGAAATGTAGGTACAATTCTCATATTGACTAAAGTTTAGTCAATATGAGAATTGTGAATGGTGAAATGGTCATTACGCATCAGAGCATCTAATAATTATTGACAAAAAAAATTATAGGAATCTTACCTTCTAAGACTTCAGGATCTCTGGCCCCTGGTAGACCTAGGGTCCCTCTCATTATTGGTAGAAATGTAGGTATTTCCTGAAAGAAAAATAAATAAAATAATATTATCATCACAACTGTATTAGAATAGAATAGAATAGAATAGAATAGAAATAAGTTTATTTGACACACACACCACAAAACAAAAGACAAAGAAAGAATAAAAAAATTACATATATGCCATAGAAAAAATTCTATTTGAAACAGGTTGCAAGCCCACCGACGCTACTAGAAAGCAAACTGGTTTCCTCACGACAAAGAAAACATCTTTCAACAAGTATTTAATTTTTAAATCACACAAATATTTGGTGAAAGTTTGTGTGTCAGTGTGAATGTTTGTAAATATATTTTTATACCTGTAATTTTTGTATATCTTCGTCCAAAGCCTCTGTGGTGGCAGTCTTCACAACAACTATGTCTTTGGTTCTCTTGGTCTTCCGAGCCTGGAGGCTGAGTTGCCTGCGTTGTAGTATAGACTTCTTTGTTGGTTGAGTTTTCTGGGAGTTTTTAGGAGAATCTGAAAAGGTTGGGGCAAATGAGAACCCGGGCGTTTGTCCGTGATGAGAGAAAGAAAAATCGTTTATATCGGTAAAGTATCACATCAACTTTGTCTTACATGCTAGGTGATTCTAATTTCACGCCTGTTCCAACGTTAAAAAAAAGCATCTTAAAAAATTTTTAAGTATCTTAGATACACCAATTAGATTCCAAGCATCTTCATCTAAGTTATATAAACAAACAAAAAAAATGAGACAGATTGCAATTTGCAAGGCAAGGCATGCTGTCCATACGTTGCTTTGGTGTTCACTCGCTTACGCTCGGACATGTATTGCAGGCTTTAAAATAAACTAAAATTACCTCCAATTGGTCTATCAACAGTGTAAGATATGTAGGGCAGTTCAGAATCGGAGCACACGCTGGCTCCAGGTGAATTGTTGCCACTTGGAGGGGGCTCTGAACTTCTAGAAGTTTCTAGAAAGAGAATAATGAACTAAGGATATTTCCAAGATATTTTTATAACTTTAACTTACAATTTATGGATTTTCTAGTTACTTACCTGCTATATTAGACACAGCAATGGTGTGGCCTCTTCTGACTGGAGGAGCTCTTTGTGCTTGCCTCTTTGGAGGTTGGGAGGATTGCTCTGAGCCCATTTTTATCTAAAAAACATAGGTAAGTAAGAATCTTTATAATCAGACTGATTGGTACTTAGTCAATGTGGATTTTTGGTGATACTGTAGTTAAAAAACTTAAGAGGGAGATGCGTAGATACGATATTGTAAGATAAGATTGGCTAGGTACACTTATTTATTTAAACAATTAAATCAGGAAAGAGAAAACAAAATATATTGGATTACCTACCCTACAAACTTACTTGCGCCTGGTTAGTGCCTTCGGAAAATAAATAACGGCAACGTAAACGTATGTAACGTCGACGCTATGTAAATTTAAACATTATTTTCTTAAGTTTTGTAGTTAAAATGAATTTATAAGGAAATTTTACAAAATATCAATCAATGAACTCAATGGACGTAAACAAGGAATGAATGAATGAATGCATGAGCGGGCGGAGTCAGAGAGAATGAAAAATGAAAATATAAATAGAATGAATGGCAAACTACAGATTTATTTAGGTATTTACAGAAACTATATATTTACATTGGTAACTGAACAAAATAGAAAATGAACCAGTTGAGCCACCTAAGATAAATGTTGCATAAATACTCCACTACAATTATTTACTGAAGAAATTCTAATCTATGATCGAGACTGCTCCTTAGCATTCACTCAGTTTCACATATTTTATATCTGTGTAGTGTACTGCTGACCTGACATGACACGTTGACATAAAACGTCAAAACCAGCTGTCCTGTCCTATCAACAAAAACAAGTTTCCATAATTTACGTGTTTTCTGACTAAATAAAATGAAATAAATTTAATATTAACTGCTACAATGGTTGATGATAGTACAAGGAAGACTCTGAGCAGCATACCGCTACTGCAGACTAAAGCTGGACCTCGAGATAAAGAATTATGGACGACCAGATTAAAAGAAGAATACCAGGCGCTGATCAAGGTATAACACTTCCGGGTACACGTAAACAGTCTTAGGCCTATATCAATCTTATAAAGTAGTATTTATTAGAATTGCCATATCTGCCATGAAATCTATACATCAAAGAATATCACCTTATGTGTTCGTCATAGGTAGTACTTTTACTTCTTGACACACATTCATTTCTGTCTGTTACTCTCTCACGCCGCACGCCTAAACCACTGAACCAATTTTGATGAAATTTGGTACAGGGATAGACTAGCTAGACCATGGAAAAGGATAGGCATACATTTTGTACAGGTTCCACCTGTGGGAAGCATTACTTATGGTAATAAATATTTTGTAAATCCACACCACAGTATGTCCAAAACAACAAGACAGCTGACAACGACTGGTTCCGGCTAGAGTCGGACAAGACCGGCACGAAGTGGTTCGGCAAGTGCTGGTACGTCCACAACTTACTCAAGTATGAGTTTGATCTGGAGTTTGATGTGAGTTTACAATTTAATAATAATGCTACAATTATGTCAATTTAGATGTCGCCAAAACATGCCAAAAGTAAACTAAACTAATCGAATCGGCGGGGATCAAAATCAAAATATGTATATTTATTCAGTACGATTGTTTATAGACCACTTTGACATGTCACGTTCTTAAAACTTGGTGATTCTACTGCCTGTTCCAACGCGACTCCCTACACCATAGATCGAACCCGCAACCTCCGCATCACAGGCAGGCCTTCGCCCACTGCGCCCCACAGAGGTCGTATTCCATTTCAACAATGTCCCTTCTGACCATAATAGTGGCAATTCGGAGTGTCGCAAAAGCTAAACGAAACTAACTAAAATTAATGCTATCCTTTTCATTTCCATCGCTATGAAAGGGACAGCAACATTTTTAGTTAGTTAAGTTTAGCTTTGCGACACTCCGAATTGCCACTAATGGCTGCTTACCTTAACCCTCTGAGGACCATAAGACTTGGGGAGATGCTGTAAACGTTTTGTATGTTTAAGATGATCTATTTAGTGCCTAGAAAACATATTTCAAAGCCAGAATGCGATCACCTATTTTAGTTTTTTTGGAATTTTATGGGACATGGATGTCCCTATGGTCGCTAACAGTAATTTTTTTATGCAATTACATTATATATATTTTCTAGGCTCATACACTGTTTGGGGTATTATTATAAATAAAAAGATGAAAATTTATAATGCAAAATAATTTATTTATACAAATCGGTCATGGTAAGTACATAACAAAACATTAACGGTCATTAGTAATAGCACAGGTGAACTTTTTACATAATATATCACACAAGTTTAGTTGTCTTGTTTTGAACGTTTATAGTTATCTTCATGGGGTGCAATGGGATAGATCGTTTTATAGATTTGCGTAGTTGGTACCTACTCATTTTTGAAGACGGAACGTCTCGCAGCCCCACAGTGATGACAGTGATCACTGTGAGGCTGCGAGACGTTCCGTCGTTGATCAAGCTTCGAGCGACGACTTGTCTGAACTGTAAGCTGGATAACAGAATAGTAGTCTGTGATAACAGACTTCCACTTCTTTCTTTATCTAATCGTCTTTTTGTATATCTAACTTGGTATAAATGGTAGGTATGTGCATTGTTTACTGATATATCAAAAAGATCGGAGAATAGTCTCAAATAGGTAGTATTTTATCTTTGATCTGCGATCTAACTCATATGTCACCTAACGTTGACCCTTATGATCAACGCCTCCCATGTTTTTATTATATTACCGCCATGTCTGGTTCTGTAGACCACTCTCTCAATGATGGTAAAATAAGGTAGCCTATTACTAAGTTCACACCAAGAAAAGCTTTCATCTCGTCAGTTTGGTCTTCCGTGTCGAGTAGGTACCTAATAAAGCGTCTTCGTCATCGCTATTATCGCCCATCAATATTTGTTGAACTTGATTTTCACTAAGTTCGAATATTTTTCCACTATTACGAGACATAATCTGTAATAAAAATAGTAAAAAACTGTACAAAACTCTCATAATATTCAATACAAATACTTTATAAACATTGATGAAAAGTATCTCTTTACGCCCACAGGGACAGTGGTGTCCCTTTGCATTTATAAGTATTTATCAATAACGCAATCATATTTTTTTGTATAACTAGTACAATAAAATAATAGTTTACTCACCAGGTAATAGTTTTTTCACGAAATTAATTTGTGATACTTACTTTCACACCTCATAAATCTTGTATAAACTTTTCGTTTTACGCGCCAATCAAACTATCAACTTTCATAGACCATAGACATAGAGTAGTTCCGTTTACATAGTGCTGCCCGCTATAACTAGTTAGAAATGACATTCAAATATAAGAAAACAATAAAAAAAAAACGGTCGATAGAACTTTTATTTAGATTTTTATACTTTTTTTGCTGGGGACGCCCGCGTCCCCGTAGTCGTCAAAGGGTTAATAATAGTATTAAAATATATATTCCAGATACCTATCACATATCCGACTACAGCCCCCGAACTGGCCCTCCCCGGCCTGGATGGAAAGACAGCTAAAATGTACCGAGGAGGCAAGATCTGCCTGACAGACCATTTCAAGCCGCTGTGGGCTAGAAACGTACCTAGATTTGGTATAGCCCACGCTATGGCTCTTGGTGTAAGTATTACAATCATCACCCACTGCTAAAAGTAAGGTGGCAAGTGGCCAACACTGGTGACGAAGTTTGTAGACCGCCTAAGGCCGTTTGTCCACCGCCGCCGTCACCGGGACGTCAACGAGAACGAGATTATTTCGGGTCGAGTTTGAGATGACGTGACGGCCTTGCGGTGGACACGCGGCTATAGTTAGTCTATGTATCAGTACTTCGGCGCCGTCACCTTTTTCTCGTTGACGTCCCGGTGACGGCGCCGGTGGACAAACGCCCTAAGGCTTCCGTCATGGCTTAACGACTTTCAAAGCCGGGACCGTAAATCAAACCTTCACTTCATATTTTAAGGAGTTTGTCTGGGTCAAGTCCGCTAAGTTAAACTGTTTTTTTATTTCAGCTTGGTCCATGGCTAGCAGTTGAAATTCCTGATCTTATAGAAAAAGGAGTTATAACGTACCAAGAAAA
Organism: Xanthorhoe designata; assembly: GCA_963582015.1. NCBI lineage: Eukaryota > Metazoa > Arthropoda > Insecta > Lepidoptera > Geometridae > Xanthorhoe > Xanthorhoe designata. The sequence goes on from OY757059.1 coordinate 707,013, forward strand.
AACTGAAGAAAATAAATGATAAGATATGTGTACATTTCTGTAAATCTAATTAAATTTATATTTGTTTAAATTATTTTTGATTTGGACAATCCTTTACCGTACCGTGTTTATTATTATAATCTGTGCCTAAATCTACACCAGACTTAGGTACTTTACTTACTATAATAAGTACCTACCTACTAAGTAGGTATCTAGGCTGTACCTACTGATCCTACTGCATCCTACGTTTTTACTCCAAACCCTACTTCGTTCATGTCCAAACAACTGTGGGTATACTTAATCATAAATTTTTGAATAATAATCATAAATTTTTGCGAATGTGTCATTCAAAACAATAAATTCAATTAAAATAGTTAAGAATTTAGTTAAGCGCCTGATAGAAGAACACGAGCAAATGTTTTCTGTGCTTGCAATGACTTATTCCACACTCCGTCAAGTCAGGCCAATACATCTTCAATTTAAACTCTCTAGTAAGTAGGTACTCGTATAATCGGATCCAATAGAACGTAGAACCTCCTTTTGTGAAGCCTGTTAAAAATATAAGTAATAAAAAAGTAAAATACTTTATAGATTTTATTGAGACGGTAACTCGTATCCAAGATTGGGTTCGGCATTGCAGTTGGAGCAGTCACATGGAGGGCAGACAGTGGACGTGCTCTCTGTTGGCTTCGTTACATAGCCCGGTGGCCGCTTCTGAGAATGTAAAAAAAAATGCAGAAAGTCGCGTTGGAACAGGCATTAGAATCACCTAGCAGTGATCCTATCATGTCCCACCCACTGCTGGGCAAAGGTCTCCCCCTTCAACTTCCACTCTTTGCGCTCCAAGGCAACAGTTTGCCAGTTTGATTCGAATGCATCCAGGTCGTCTCGCCATCTTTTCTTGGGTCTGCCGCGTCGTCTCCGACTGTCTTCGTCATCAATGCTTATTACAATTTATTTACATAAAAAAATGTACCTACCTAAACTAGTCTATTTGGATGGGTGGCGATCTCGGATACTCAGTAAATAACCCACTTTAAATAACTACTGTATGAGTTGGCCACTTGCTCATACGAACGAACGAACGAATAACTACTAGTTGAGTAAGAGGTTATGGGCCCCTGATTTCAATAAAATTGTTATTTTGCTATTGTTTTAGGTTTAATTACCTTTATCCATTTAAAGTGAATATTTCCATATAACTTCAACGGTGGTATGGGAGCCCGTGAGACACATAAACACTGAAATTTATTAATTTATAATTAGCTATATTCCAAATTTTATCCAAATAGATCCTACTAGAAAAAGCTTGAAATGATTACTTAATTAGTAGTGAAAAAACTTACCCCGGGCTGTTTAGAAAAATACATTTTAGCTAAGTAGGTCGGCAGGTAGGTAGGTACATACATTAATTTAAATTCTTGTTTAAAAATTAATTGTTGTTAAGATTTTATAAAACTGTAGATGTTTAAAAAAAAAATACTTACAATCTGAAAAAAAAATGCGCTGTTGATTTATAATTACTTTATAAAGTTGTGTTAAATTTTTAAACCGATTTATATTATGCAGACATTAATATAATTTTGATTATTAAATTTGGTAATTTATTACTTACAGTCGCTGGCTATAAGTAGGTATAATTTAATTGCTCAGTATAAAATTCTAAAAAAACAATTTATTATAATATAAATTTATAAATTTTGATATAATCAGCATAATACATACTTTTGTGTGATACTGCAATGTTATAAAAGATGTAAGTAAGTAGGTAAATAATAAAAGTGAAAAATAATTTGAAAAATGTAAAAATAATTCGAAAAAAGGACTTGCCGTTACCTGTAAAATAAATAAATTATTAAATAGGTACTTAAGTAGGTACGTAAGTAGGTAGGTATACCAATTTTTTTTAAATTTTTAACACAAATAAGTACTTATACAATTATAATAAATGCAAAAAAAACTTACATAGCTCTGTAAAAACAAATCTTAGGCGTTACTTTAGTTACCTATTAACTTTATTTAACTTTATTGTTAAAACTTAAGATTAACAATATTTTTGAATGAAAAATATGATTTGTTTAGGTAAAAAAAACTTACTTCTGTCTAAAAAAAATAGTTTTTAGTTAGAATTTTTTGCTATAATTTTAATAAATTAATAAATAATAAAAAAAACAGTCAACTTACAATGAGCCTCTGTGAAAAAGGAAAGGTTAATTATTATTAAATTCGTCTTTCAAAATAATATTCATTGTAATACCTTGGACATAGGTAGGTACATACTTATTAATAATAATAATTAAAATGTTTATTATCAAGGCAGAGGCAAAAAATACAAAACGAAATTGCGACAGCAAAAATGGTCGTTACTAGGTACGTTAAAATAAAATAAAAAGTCAATGTACAATGTGTGGAGCGAGTAGGTAGGTACCTACGCTATTATTATTATTGTTTCAATAACATTCGTAAAGCGTGAGTCGTGACACAATCTGGAAGGAATGTGAGAGGCCTTTGCCTAGCAGTGGGATACAAACGGGAAACGATTTAATAAATAAAGTTCGTATTTTTTGTCGTGATCGTATTGTGGGAATATAGGAAATTCCCAATATGCTTTGATTATACCAATATTAGGTGTAGGTACTTACCATAGTCTATAAAGTTACAAAATATAATATTAATGAATATAATAAATAATAACTTTTGATTAAAAAAATGTCACGATTGGTTTTTCAAGTGCCGTAGACATAAATTATTTTATTTTATTGTAAATAGTAATCTCAAACTTATTACAGTCAACTTACCTCACCATTCTATAAACAAACAAAAAATATACATAGGTAGTAGGTAAGTAATTAAGAAACATTGTAAGTACCTAGGTAGGTAGTTAAAGTTTGTTAATTTTTTTAACCATTTTCAAAAAGGGAGGGGCTTATATTTTCTATTTTAGGTGGGTACCTAAAATGGAAAATATAAGATGGAGATATAGGGATATATTATTTCTATTTTTTAAACATAGGTAGGTACACCTCGGTCGATCCTCGATGCCTATGTTGCTTAAAAAAACCGTTCCTTTTTTATTATATAGGTAAGTAGGTACTTGGTATAATTTTACAAAGTTAAACTTACCGCCAACTAAAAATAAGAATTTAAAAGTTTAAATAAAAATAATAAGTAAGTAAGTACCTATAAGTAATAGAAATATACATAATAATTTACTTAAGTAAGTAGGTACATCAATTCTTTTTTATTATTATTATCAATCTCTTACCGTGAACTGAAACATTGATGAAAACATTAAAATACTTATAAGTATTTTTGTTTTTTTCTATAAATAGTTATTTTTCCGGATATTACAATTATTTAACTATTTTTTTAATTATTCCGGCTTCAAAAAAAAGGTTAGGTAGGTAACTCAATTCAAAAAAAAGGTTAGATACTACTCAATTCGTCCGTATATATTTTTTTATGTTTGTTCGCGGATAACTTCCTCGTTTAAGAACCGATTTTGATGATACTTTTTTGTTGAAAAGAAGATAATCCAAGGGTGGTCCCATAAAAGGATCTGATAAGGATCTTCGGAGTAACGAACAGAAATGTATACCTCAAGAGTGTATAAGATTGCTCTCTTACGAAATTGAAGTCGGTTTTAATAAAACAATAAATAAAAAATAGGAAACATTAATAATTTATAAAAATAACGTACATTCAGCTGTAAATGTAAAAAAACAAAAATGTAGATACCTACATTAATATTATGAATACCAATGAATTTAAATTGTAACATAATGTGGTAAGTAAATAATGTAAAAAATAAACTTACCATACTCTAAAAAAACAATAAAGATATTAGCATTGTAATTTTAAAAATTCAATTGTTAGTTTTAAGTTATTGCATTATAAAATATAGTTTACTTACGCTTGTCTGAAATTAATAAAATATTCTAATATTATGGTAAATTAATTAAAATAAATATTTATTTGCAATAAAAAACAACAAAATTTTCATAAAATAAGTACCTACCTTTATAAATAGGTAGGTACCTACATTTTTTATTAATTGCCTGAGATTAATATATAAGTAGATACGTACCACTTTCTGTGGGAATTAAAATAACGGTCAAATTTTGTTAAAAAAAACACCAAACTTTAAGTTTTTATAACGTTAAAAGTTATAAATAAATAAATAAAATAAATAAATATCCTTGGACATTCCACACAGCGTCATCTAGTCCCAAGCTAAGCAATTTAATGCTTGTGTTATGGTAACCAGATGACTGATAAACTACATAGATACATTTTTTTTTTGTAAATACATACACATTATACATAGAAAACACCCAGACACGAAACAAATAGGTATATGCAGATCATGCAAACATTTGTCCCGCAGCGGGGATCGAACCCGCAACCTCTGCGTCTCAGGCGGGCTTTCGCCCACTGCACCACAGAGGTCGTCATTATATTTTACAATACAATCTTTATCTTATTAAATTAAATGTAAATACTTACAGGATTCTATAAATATTTAAAAATATTAATACGAGTGTCGCTAGTTAGTTTTTTTTATTACTTTTTTCGTTTTAATATTAAAAAAAACTTACGCCCTACATGCAGCTATAACAAAAAAAAATACAGTATAGTACAATACAGTACATAGTAGGTATTTAATTCTATAAAAGCCGTTCCATAAATTAATTTAATAATTTAAAATATAATTACCCATTGAATCGAATTGTGTTTGAAAAAGAAAAACAACAACATTAGTTACATTCAATTTTAATTTAATTTTTGTAATATTTAGTTTATTTTAAAAAAACATTTTTTTTTATGTTAAAATTATAAAAACTCAATAATTATGTAGATAGAAAAAACTTACAACGACATCCTATAATTAAATTCAACATTAATTTATAATGTTCGTTTAATATTTTAAATTAATTTAATTAAAATGGAACATACAGTGATCTGAAAAACATGTGTTTTAATTATTTAGTTTTATGTAGGTAAGTAATACTACATAAGTGAATATTTTTTGTCCTTAAAACTTACCACATTCTATAAAAAAAATAAAAAAAATATTAATATTGCAGAATGAAAACGTGGATAAAAGTTATTTACGATGTATCATTTTTGGTTTGTAGAGTACCTACGTAACTCTACAGGTCTTGCCACGTAAAAAGAGCGCTGGCTGTCAAACTGCTCCGTGGTCGATGATTGGTGGAGAGGTGTTGCGGCGCACTTCATACCATTGATTTAGCGAGTGCTATTGGTTCGTCAGCGAATGAACACAGGCGCAAACATACCCCCGCTACTTCCCCGACCAAGCTCTTTTTACGTGGCAAGACCTATACAAACGTTCGTGGGGCTAAGCCGAAGCCGCAGGCTTCGTTTACTCCCACCTGTTCTGTTGAGTAGTTCTGTTGACAGAACTACTGGGATTTTTCCCCCCATTAGCTCAGCTGTGACTTAAAAGACTATGCTTTACACCTGACTTTTATCTCTACTATTCCCACCAGTTTTGTTGAGTTATTCTGATGACAGAACTACTGGTAATTTTGCCGTATTAGTTCTGTTGCTCACGATGTTTTCCAGCTCTTTTTAATGAGTAGGTAGGTATAGGTACCTAACGAGTTAGTTTTATTCATTTGGAACTTACTTCTGGCTGTTAATGATAAAATTATTAATGTTAATTATTTATTTGGTAGATAACAAAGTTATTTTGTATTACATAATATACATATTTTAAATGATAATTTTAGATTGTTGGTAGGTACTTACAGTTTCCTAAAACGTGAATTTTATTTTATTAGCTTTATGTATTTACGTTAATATCAATTGATTTATGGCCTTATTCATAAAGATTTGTCAATTTAATTTATGAAGATTTACCTAAGAATGTTTTTTTCTTATTACTCCTATGTCAATGAAAAGAGATAGCAACAGATTTAATATCCGTTTTAGCTAAAGTAGGTTTACTAAACCAATACCTACTTTATGTCTATGGGGGTTAATAACAGTGGCAATTCGGAGTGTCGCAAAAGCTAAACTTACTAACTAAAAATGTTGCCGTCCCTTTCATAGCGATGGGAATAAAAAGGATGGTATTAATTTTAGTTAGTTTAGTTAGTAACTTATATAAGTAAGTAATTAACTAAGTAATTTAATTTTACTTACATCGTCCGGCTAAAATAATTTCATTCAGTAATTAATAATTATTAATAATAGCTCAATACCGAGTTTATGATATCGAAACCGGAATTATTAGATTATTATTTAGATACTTATATTATTTTATATCCTGCTTACCTACAAAATTAGTAAGCAAATACGTAGGTACCTAAGTAGGTAAATATTTCAACGATGGCATAATAAAAAATTCTGGATTTATTTACAGAAACTAAACTACTGAATTATTTACTTAACTGGTCCAAATACAATTTAACTGATCTAAAAAATTAAAAAAACGTTAAGTATACGCACCCCAATCTAAAAAATAAATTTAAATATTAAAAAAACCGTGTAACAACCTGAAAAAAGCAAACAAAAATCTTGTTTTTCTTACCGTAAGCTGTAAATGAAATGAACATTGGTATTTTGTGTCAATTCAGATGTCGCCAAAACTAAAAGAACCTAAACTTAATTTCACCCCCATTATTTTGTAAAAATTATTAGGTACTTAGCACATTTCTATTATTATAAAATAAGGGCAAAATATAGGTACCTACAGGGCCGAATAAATAAAGTGGCGCTTGAGGGAGATTACCTGTTCCAACAATGGTGGCTATTCCGCATTTTAACTAAAAATCCTAGTTAAAAATCCTAGCTAAGTTTAAAAATGCGTTATAGGTTATTCCGCACAGCACAACATACTAAATTTAAACCGATTTGGCATGCCTAGTCTGGTTTTTAAATTGAATTCATGGTGTTGCCAATTTCGAAAATTTTATTGGTGCTTGACATCAGTTTCCATCAGTATGAACGAATGATTTAATGTTTTGACGTTGACATATATAATTTATTTGACATTTGACAATTTTGACAGGCCACAAGCGCATCAAACTAAAAACAAAGTAAACAAACAAACAAAATTTAATTCGAATTCAATTTATCTTCTCAAAAAGATTATATTTGAGGCATAGAGCCTAGGTCTTCTTCACTTCATACCATACTACTCCACTGGTTTAGTGACCTAAAGTGAGTCTTGGCCTCCGATCCGAGAACTCGTCACTTTCTTCTGTCCATTGCAGTCTTTTGCCAATTGTTGGCTTCGAGGTCGCGCAAGTCAGCGTCCATCCTATCGCTCCACCGATACTTGTGACGACCAATCGGTCACTTCATACCATGCTAATTTGAAAAGGTTAGTAGTGGAAGATAAAGAAATTTTGATCTTGAAAATGATATTACAGTAATACGTGAAAAATGTTGTTTTGTTTCACATAGTGTACCTGGCAAGTAGAGATCCGTGGTCTCTGCCTGCCCCCATGGGAAAGAGGCGTGATTCTATATTGTATTATGTATAAAAAGTACCTACATAGGTTGAGGTATGTATGTAAAACTAATTTTTAAATGACTTTGTTTCAGATACCTAATCAAGCTAAGGGCGAAATAAATTCATTATTTGAAAGTTCTATGACAATAGTTTCTGTAAAGGGTCACAAACAAACATGTAAGTTTTACCTTTTCATAAGAAAAATCATATACCTACTTACTTTAAAGTGTTTTTTGACTTGTATTTTATTTTAACTTTCAATGTTTTATTTTCATAGATTTTGAATAACTGGGTGATAGAAATGCATAGAAAGTTCAGATCCACACCTCAAGGAACATGCAGATGACACCTCGAGTGGATCTACATTAGTAACAACAACATATACCTACCTAAATAGCAACAAAGTTCTTAAGATTTTCCGACTGCCTCAGAAGACAGAACATCAAACTGGTAATTAAAACAATTTTTAGAAAGTTATTTGTAAGTTCTTAAAGTAACTTGTAATTAAAACAATTTTTCTTTTTAGGATCTACCTTTGACTGCCTCACCATTCGCAAAGAAACCTCATAGCTACAGAACCAGGAGTTTCCCTTACCGTAGAAGAAGTCTGGTCAAAGTGGTACCTACACCACATGCTATGTTACAAAACAATCCTAATCAATCCTTGCTCGCTCAAATGAATGTAACTAGTATTGTTATAGTAGTACCTTCCGATTTATTGGTTATATTTCAACTTAAATAAATGTATCTAGTAGGTACTGTTATTTTCCTCAAATTATGGTGTTTAATAAAAGTAACAAAATTAAAATAACTAGTTTTAATTTTACATAACAAGAAATGTTTAAATTTGACTGATTAATAGCCCGAGCATTGGAAAGGAAGTCCATTCCAAGCTCAATATCATTCTGCTTGTTTTCTTGAATGTTAACTAGTATTATCACCTTCTAGCCCAAGTAACATTTTAGTTTCTGAAATGGTTTGAAAAAGGTTTTAGAACCTTTTTAGAAAGTCTCAAGGTTCTGGGTGATTAGTCTCCAGATCGTTACAATAACCTTCTCAATTTATCCTGTAGTCCAAAAGGGCCCAACATACAGAACCTCCGCACAACGTTTTGGCGTTAAGTGGTCAGGATAAAAAAGCAAATCCCAGAAACTAAATTTAACCTTCTCAAAACCCAATGGGCCTTGCTGAGTCTTTAACAGAACTTACATGCAAGCCTTGAATTAGACTCAAATTGACATAGAAAAAGTCTTGTAAGTCCAATTCAAGTTTTAATTGAAGATCATTTTGAGATCAAATTGGATTACGAAAATATAAAATAGGCTATTTTGGGATTCATAAAGATTATATTAGGTTTATTAAGACTTTAAAAGACATGTGAATAAATAAAATGATGGCGACTTTAATTCGTAGTGATTTTTATTGAGACAGGTTATTATGATACTGTTATCACTGAACGTATTGGTCAGTTTTACTGCGACGGTTACTTTGTCGATGAAATAGGTCTCGATACCCAGTATAAAACTTACGGGCCCTCTGAAATACGTCATTTTGTATAATTTAGGTACAATAATTTATTAAAAAAAATAATTTTTTTTTACAAAATAATACTTAAAGGATCAGAAATTTAAATATATTAACTATGTGTATCACAAAACTGAAATTAAAATCTTATTATAGCGAAAAATGTTAATTTAATTGCTTACGAAATGAGATTTTAATGTAATAAAATGGCCGACTTGATACCAGAACCTAAAGGTTTGAGATTAAACTAAGTTATGATAAAAAAGCCATGGCTCTAGCTCTTTTGCACTTAAAAATTACCAAAAGGACTTTCAATATACTAAACTAGGAGCTACTGGTATATTTAAAGGCTAATTCAGGATTTTATAGTAATAGTCAGGTTTAGTTGGTTGTTATTTAGTCAAATGTATTCTATGTTATGCCTATTAGCCTGCGATAAGCTTTATTGGCCTAATTAACAACTTTATGCGGCTACTTAGATCAGTGTCCAAAGCTTGCTGAAACCATTAGGTATTACTCATTGTGAGTGATTTCTCCATATAGGATGTTTAATTTTGGAAGGGGTTCACTACTTCTCATCTAAATGAATAAAAATTATTTACACTTACACTAAGAACAGAATTTAAACAATAACAAAAACATTTACAATGGGCGGCCTATCGCTAAAAGCGATATCTTCCAGGCAATCTTTGGATGTAGAGGAGTTACATACAACGAATGGAAGATTGGTCAGGTGCATAAAAACCAGGAAAAATAAAACTTCTACAAAAATATAGTAAGTAAAAAACTTACTAAAGTACCTAATAATAAACTACATAAACGAATAAATTATTGTAAAACTAACTTAAACCTACACAGGTCTAATGATAATTATATTGAAATAGAGATAGGTATGTACATACAAAATAAATCAGTAGGTAAGTAACTGAACGATTCCAGGTGAACTCCTACAGATAGGAAATTACTTTAGTAAGTTTTTTACTACGTTTTTGTTGTTTTAATTTTCCTGGTTTTTATGCACCCGACCAATCTTCCATTCGTTGTATGTAACTCTTCTACATACAAAGATTGATTGAAGAGATCGTTTTAAGCATTTCAGATCCTTTGAAGATGATACAAAGTAAGTTCTTGTTAATGCTACTAATTGCATCAGACATGACATCTACCGTAGCCTGCATATACATTTGAAGATCGCCTGTATAAAGGTTGTACGAAGAAGTAAGAAGATTTGAATTAATAAAAAGTGCGAGAAAAAGAGGAGATAAAATGCCACCCTAAGGTACACTGGCCAACATAAGGCTCCAAGGCGAAAAGGTATCGTCAACTCGAACTCGTTGCCGACGACCAAGCAGATAACTGCGAAACCAGTCAACCACTGATGAAGTTATGTTATGCGAGCGTAATGAATCATATTGTATTGGTCAAAATCTACAGTTTTGAAAGCATTACTGAAGTCTAGTTATTTCAAGTTAGTCAACTGACCAAGTTTTATCAAGTTAGTCAACTGACCAAGTCTAGATATTTCAAGTTAGTCAACAGACTGGGCATAATGCTGGATAGAGCCCTTTCATATAAATCCCACTGCTTCAAAGTCAAGCAAACAGTAGGAACTCGGAACAATCTCCTACGGCGCCTCACTTCCACGAGGTGGAAGTGAGGCGCCTGAAGTCTTGCGGACGACCGGTTTATCTCTGTCCTTCTCCGCAGGTGAATTTACTTGCCCAGTGTGGCACCGCTCTGCTCACGCAAAAATGGTTGATGTAGCACTTAACGAAACGTGCCGCTTTATAACCGGATGCCTTAAGCCCACGCCTCTAAAATTGCTTTATCCGCTGGCAGGCATTGCCCCTCCTGAAGTTCGTAGAGAGGTAGCGTGTTCTATCGATAAACGAAAGCAGGAGACAGCCAGGCGAGATCCACTATACGGTTATCAGATGCCTCCAGTACGGTTAAAAAGCCGTAGGAGCTTCTTAGGGCTAACCTCGCCTACGGAAAAGAATGCAACAGCCGCTCGATTGGAGCTGTGGATTTCCTCTGGCGTCGCAGATTTTATTACCTCCAGCCGATCAGCTACCACCTGGCCTTGATCTGACATGGCCAATGTGGAAAGCGTTAAACCGACTCCGAACTAAAGTTAGCCGTTGCAGAGAGAATTTGATAAAATGGGGATTCCGAGACGCTACACCACTCCAGTGTGATTTTGGAGCTGCCGCTCCGGATATGGCGCATTTACTTGTATGCCATAAATGTGCCCTACCAGCTGCATGCAACCAAGAGGGCCTAGTAAACGCCACCGATATACAGACCATGATAATTTAATTGTTGATACATCGAAACGATAGAAGAAGAAGAAGAAGACTGACCATTCTCCATTCCAGATCTTACGTCGTCAGTGATCTTATAACAAGCGCTGTAACAGTGCTATGACCGGGACGGATACCAGATTGGAGAGGATTGAGAAGGTTATTTTTGATAAGGAAGAAACTAAGCTGACCACGAACAAGACGTTTAAAAACTTTGGAAAGGAATGGAACAATGGAAGTTGGATGCAAATCGGTTAAGATGCCTATATGGGTGAAACTAGCGCCACCGCCTAAAGCAGGCGTAACCTATCATAAGCTTATTTTTAATACCTATGTAATAGTTTTATTTTGTATGGTTTAGGAGGAGTAGCGAAGTTGCACTTGGTGACCACCAAACTCTGTTTTCGCTACTTCTCCTGTTTTCACAAACTGTACATTCATTTTTTTAAATTCTTTTGTTCAACGTATTAATAAAATAAATAGGCGGTGGCGCTAGTTTCACCCATATACAGGCACCTTAAAGAGCAAGTTTAAGAAGAATAATAATACTTAGGCTTCTTTCCATACAGAAGCTTTATAATACTGAAAAATTAAAAATGTAAGTTAAAATAGTACCTATTAACTTCATGGATAATCAAAACGATTATTCACCGATTACCGATTACCCAACCAATTTATTACTTCCCATTTTTTTTTGTTTTTTTTTTGCATAATAACAAACACATAAATAAAAAGCTCTTCTTAACGTCACATGCGGTAAATGGACTAAAAACTAATACATTTGATCAAACATTAGTTGCTCGAAAAAGTACACAACTGAATTATCCATGACACCTATATGAATCGGTAAGATTTATTGTTTGCCACGTCGATATATCAAAATCCTTAAAAAATCAATAATGATCAATTACAATAAGCATCGGTCTGTCTGTCGACCTAAGTATAATACTGTTGTAATAATTACTATGTATTAAATAAAATGTTTATACCACTGTTGATAATTTTTTGCCAGAACAACCTGTATAGTTGCAAAGTGATCCAAAACGCATAAAAAAAGTCTTACAACGCTCTTCCTTAGATTTTAGGACTAGAAACTATCCTCATAAATACCAAAAAGAATTTTTAAATTCCAATTAATCTTAACTTTTGCCAAAGAGACTAGAATTGATCAACAAAAAAACCTAAAAGCCTTGCAAAGGTTTTGAATTACTCTTACGAATATCAGCAAAATGTGTTTCTGAATAGGCCCTGGTTGGGTTGCATCTTCATCATTGTACAACCAACTAGCCATACTTTAGCATGATGGAGTGCCAAATTAAAACTAAGACAGAACCATTTTAGAACCATAAGCTCTTAGAACCATTTAGCTAGTATGCTAACTTTATATTAACCTCTTTTGGAAGCCTAAATGGTTTTTCAAACAACTATTCAGGCCTAGGAGCTGATTGCTATTGAAAAAACTAAGTTAGAACTTGAAGTTAAATCAAAAACTAGAATATTACCATTTGAGGACTTATAAGCATATTTCAAAACCAAGGTGTCGAAAAAATGTTACTTGGGAGGGCATGGTTTTCCAGTGTATCTGCAAAAAGTAACCATGATTTAGTATTATAATTAGTGTGACACCAGAGATGTGAGCACATACCGTGAACGTACCGGTAATGGACAAAGACCCAATCATGGACACATGAAATTTCAATGGCATAAAAATAATGCTAAAAATAGTTTTACGGAAATGACAACCCCACAATTTGAAAGCAGAACCTTCGATTTGACATATTGACAAATAACATTCAGTATTAATCTTATCAATTAAAAATGGCGAAGTAAAAAAACTTGTGCGGCGTTATTTTTCAAGTTTTTCGTGATTTATTGTGCTAATCGTTAAGGAGGTAAGTGTACATTTTTATTTATGAAAAGTATTTCTCAAGATTTATTATGTTTTACTATGGTTTTACGGAAATAAACTGAAATTTAATAGATAGTTTTAAAGAAAGATGAAAGCTAGAATTTATTGGAACCATTTTAGAAGGGGTGTACATCACTGGTACGTATATTTTACTGTAAACCAGTGATGGACATATGTCCAAACTAATGTGATTAAGTCAATGTTGAGTTTTTTGATAAAATTGTCTTCGAATCATTTACTGATATTCGGTGTTTATATAAATAAAAAAAAATAAAAAAACTACCAATAATGTACACTATGTCCGTAATTGGGGGTCCATAACTGGTTTTCTTATTTTGTTTAGATGGCGTCCAAAAAAAAGTATTCCTAAGCACATGGGAGATATGCCTTTGAGGTGGTACGAGGTGGAGAATCTGTAGAGGCTGCAGCAAAGAGCTTTAGGGTTCCGCGGATCATTTTATACAACAAAATATCAGGTGAAATCCCCATGCAATGATCTCAAATAATATTGATCTCTCTCCTAACTTGCGGACTGTGTTTAGTTCATAAATAGTTTTAAATTATTATTATTTTTATTTTTTTACCTATATTATCCCACTGCTGGGCAAAGGTCTCCCCCAATGGTTTCCATCTTTCTCGGTCTTTTGCCATGTCCCACCAACCTTCCTGAAAGGTGTCAAGGTCATCTCGCCAGCGTCTTCTCGGCCTGCCCCGGCTTCGTCTCCCATCTGCAGGGACCCATGGCGTGACAATCCCCGCCCACCTTTCACCATCCATACGGCTTACATGGCCCGCCCAGTTCCACTTTAACTTGGCAGTTTTTTCGCCGACGTCTTCGATCCCGGTCTTTGCGCGAAGAGTAGTATTCCTGACTCTGTCCGTTCTCTTTACCCCTAGCACGCTGCGTTCCATGGCTCTTTGGCAGAGCTTGAGTTTGGACTTCTGAGCCTCGGTTAAAGACCATGTTTGGGCACCATAGGTAAGAATGGGCAGAATACACATGTCAATGAGTTTTCGCTTTAGAGACAGTGGAAGGTTTCCCTTCATTAGCGGTTTCATAGACCAGAAGTTCCTCCAGGCATTTTCAACGCGACGATCGACTTCTTTGTCCTGCCTGTTATTGAAGGAACTATCTGGCCTAAGTAAGTGTACTCATCGACATAGTGTAATTCTTGACCATCAACCTCGATCTTATGTTTGGTGCCGTTAGTCATGATTTGTGTCTTTAACCGATTCATCATCAGTCCAACCTCCAGGCCTGCAGTGCTCAGTTCTCGAGCATATTCTGAAGTTCTGCAGCGGTCGAGGCAAAGAGAATAATGTCATCGGCAAACCGCAAGTTTGTAAGTTTCTTGTTTCCGATTGTGATACCCTTTGATTCCCAAGATCGTGTTAGTGTTTTAAAAATGCCTTCTAGGGTGCTTGTGAATAATTTGGGAGAGAGCGGGTCACCTTGTTTCACTCCTTTACCAATTGTGAAATGAGGTCCTGATGTTGTTAATTTTATGTTCGCTGTACTGTTACTGTAAATAAGCTTGATGAGGTCTAATGTAAGTTTTATTAATATTTTGTTTTTCAAGGGCTTCAAAAATTGCGGAATGTTTAATGCTATCGAAAGCTTTAGTGTAGTCTACGAAGGCTAGATATTTAATTTAAAGATCTACATACCAAAAAAATAAAAAGAACTACATACCTACCTATCTATATTGATTTTATTTAAGTAATATTATTATTACCTATAGCACCCTACTGAGTACCTACTTATCTTAGAACGGAAATAATCATAACTATTATGCCAGAAAAACGTTGCATTCATAGCTAATTAGGTACCCACACGATGTCCATCATTGGGTGTCCATTACTGGAGAGGTGTCCATTATTGGTTGTCGAGCACTGGTGTTTGGGTGTCCATCACTGGTGTTTTTGTAGGTATTTTAGAAAAACTTAAATTAAAATGACACGGTAAATGATGATTTATGTTTTACGTATGTATTAAGTAGAGTAAATATCCTGCTATTGTATAATGTTTAGCTCAACATTGTCACTTGAACAATAAAAAAGTTATAGTCAAAATATTACAACTAAATCCTTAAAGTGTCCATGATTGGGGCCTTCACGGTAATCAGTATTATCCTTGCCTGAGAACTTTATCCATAAACATAATCTTGTCCAGGGTTTAGGTTATGCAACTATGATTTTTGTACATTGTCTGGGCTTATAATCAGGGTCCGTGGGGGTGTAGACACTTATTCAGTTTATCAGTGGTCCTCCGGTCCTTTGTGTGGCTCATTCTTGATGTTGTCAACCAAGATATAACGGTAGCCCTTGTCACCTGTAATATAGTAGGCAATTCATTAGATATAAGTAATATTTCTTTCAAAAGGTTTTACTTAGGTGCCTAACCTAGTTGCAGGTTACATTTTAACTACCTATAGCAGTAGGTGTGTGTATAGATCAGGGGAATATTGAAGATAATGCCTGGAACTGATAAATTGAGGAAAACAAGGCTAGCCTGGTATGCTATTACATGCTCTTTGCTGGCATGGGCTCATGGGCTGGGCAAATCAAAAGAGGAATGAGTCATGTTACCGACATGGTAGGTAGATACGGTCTACTAAACAATAAATGTGATTGTTGATGGATAAATGTGACCCTACACCGCTAGAGATTCAAAAATTGTACAAAATGTGAGTGAGCTGAGCACTGAGATGATGCTGATAGAAGAAAGTGGTGAAGAAACATGTTTTACCGACCCCGCAATGAGGAATAGGGGCAAAAAGATAATGATGAGTAGGTAGGTAGGTAGGTAGCCCACCTGAGTTTTGATGTGAAGAGATAAAGCTTCACTGCACATTTATAGTAGGTAGATAATTATGAGTAGGAACAACCTACTTACCTACCTATTTCAACATAACAACAAGGACTACAATGTACCTACCTACCTAATGATTCCTACTACTACTAGTAGAAATCATTCGTACCTACTACGTAGTACCTAAAGAAGATACCAAAAACACAAACCTTTCCGAAAAATCCATCACAGGCAGCCACCACAAAGTCCACTATCACCAGTAGGTAGGTATTTCTAGTTAACTATAACACTAAAACAACACTTTTCTACCAAACACCATTGTTATTTATACATTTTACTATAATTTACTTTGATTTTGCACTGTAATAGCTTCCAATTTCACAACAAAAATCTTAGCACTTTACCTACTAATTTTAATCAACACCTTTTTACATGCTCTCTAAAATTAGGATAAAGTTTTAAATTTACGCGAAAAATACTAAAATGGTTGTCGCCGAATAAGTCTTTAGCATTTTGGTCTAAGTTGAGTAACCAACTATAATTTTAGGAATTTTAAAAATTTTAATCAGATTTTAGTCTAGTTTGGTGCCATCTGAATAGGGTTGAGTCTCTAAACCTAAATTTAAGAATTTTAGTATGATTTTAGCTTAGTTTGGCGTGTGCAGAATTGGTACCAATGGGCTATTAAGTGCTGCCAGTGATGATGATTATGAGCTTTTTTCTAATCAAAAAATATAGGTACAACTTTCGGTCAGGATTCGAACCCACGAATTTCGACGGAACCCTTCATGCGTGCGTACCTACAAAATGTTTTACTTTACCTTTAAATCGCCGCCATCGGGAACTGTAGTGCCATCTATCATCTAATTAGAAATAATACATTATGAAATCATCAAATCAAATCAAATTGTTTATTTATTTCTCTCACACAACACATAAATATCATGATAATCATGATCGAGAAACAAAAATAAATAAGTCAAAATATAGGTAGGTACCTACCTATAGGTACACACAAAAATGTAGGTATTAACGCAAAGGTAGCTAACTTAAAAAGCAATAATTATAATAGCAGAACTTGTGATAATGGAAGTATACACGACTGATAAAGTACCTGGTACCACTTTAGCTACCACATAAAAAAAATATTCTTGGGCATTCCACACGGCGTCATCTAGTCCCAAGCTAAGAGCTTGTGTTATGGTAACCAGATGACTGATATACCTACCTACATACAAGATAATTATAATATTTTAACTTACATTTTCTTCGTTGGCTCGCTAAAATAATAATTAATACAATTTTAAATAAAAAGAAGTCTAATAAAGGTCGCGGCGCGTAAAAAGAGCGCTGAGGGAAAGTGGCGGGGGTATGTTTGCGCCTGTGTTCACTCGCTGACGAACCAATAGCACTCGCTAAATCAATGGTATGAAGTGCGCCGCAACACCTCTCCACCAATCATCGACCACGGAGCAGTTTGACAGCCAGCGCTCTTTTTACGTGGCGCGACCTATACAATATAGTAATGTGTATAGGTGTTTGTGTGTGGAGTACCTACACACACAATGTGGAGTATTGAGAGGCCTAGTGGGCTAACGCCTCTGTCGATCCGAAGGTCGTGAGTTCAACGGAATAAGTAAGTAGGTAGGTACCTATATTGTTTTTCCGTTTCGAAAAATTTATGCGCATTATCATGAGCGATGTTTTTCAACGGTGATGGAAAACATCGTGAGGAAATCAGTTGGCTTTTCGCGTCGACGCTTGCAACCTTGTCGGAATGTTAACTTATGCAAATAGGTAGGTAGGTAGGTAGGTACTTATGTGATGCAATGCAATGCATCACATAGTATTTGGACTACCCTCTACATTTTAACAAGATATAAGTAGGTACCTACCTAAGTAGGTACCTGGGTAAGGCCGCCAAAATTGTCAATTTTTTTGTGTGACTTTTTGTCGTTTTTTGTTGCAGTTTCTTATGGTTAAAATATTCAATAAATTGTTGAGTATACCTGAATTATAGGTATACCGTCGAAGAAATAGATGATAGACCTCTGCTATATTAATAATATTTTTGCGAAAATCCTTAAAATAACATTTTTTATTAATAATTTAAATAAAAAATGTCTCTTGCTTTTGTGTTACGTTTTTTTTTGTGTGACACGTTTTTATCCCAAAGCTACTATTTAAACTACCAAAGTGCAAACCACAGTATTAATACGGCAACACTGTCATCCAAACAATTGAAAAAAAAAATCCAGCTCTTTTATTTCGCCAGTGAAGGAACATAAAGTGCGCGTCACTTTTTGCGGTTGTGTTCATAAAAAAAGTTTTATTTGTGATTTTTGAGGTAAGAAACAGATTTTTGAATGTTATTGTATTAAATTATTTAGCAATGAGGTCAAAAGTATACTTAAAATCGCCCATTACGGCCTAATTATAATAAATAACCGAGATATGACCTATAATTGTTTTAAAAATTTCGCTTTTGTGTTGCATTTGTATTACATTTATGTCACTTTTTTATTATTGTAACACAAATGTATGTGTTACGTAACACAGTAGATATATAAAGCCGCAAACATAGTGGTATTTGGACTGATTTTTGAAAGTAATGTGTAATGTGTGATTTTGTAAGTATGACAAACGCAGTACTTACATTTTAATATTGAAAACCTTCCAAGTGTTCAGTTAAACTGTTACAAAAGGCTCTTGAGCATCGAATTAGTTAAGTTTGTTTTACTAACGTTATCCAGCGGCCAATTGTTTTCTTCTATTGAAATAATATTATAATTAATCTATTTATGTGCATTAGTAACTGTACATTTTTATTTTAATGCCGTTAACTGCCCCAGAACGACAAAGATCGAGAAAAATTAAAAAGCTATTTTGTCCTTAGTAAAATATAGGCAGTATTTTTGTGTTTTTCTGCCTAAGGGTACAGTAAAAAAGAAAAGTTTATCTTGCATTATTTTAGGTTATTTATTTAACCATTATGAAATCACCTTTACTCAAAATATGTGTTACTTTTGGGTTACATTTGTGTAACGGTAACACAAAACCTGTTGTGTTACTTTTGTGATATAATTGACAATTTTGGCGGCCTCACCCACCTACCTAATTAATATATAAAAAAAATATAGGTTACCTACTTATCCTTGGAAACATTCCACACAGCGTCATCTAGTCCCAAGCTAAGCAACTTAATGCTTGTACCTATATAAAACATGCCTAACTTAGGATCTGAAATATTAATTATTTCTACTGTTGGGAATATGTTAATTTATGATATTTAACTTCATTTTATTGGGGTTCCGTACCCAAAGGGTAAAAACGGGACCATTACTAGGACTCCGCTGAGTTTGTCATCAGCTATCTCATGAACCGTGATAGCTAGACAGTTGAAATGTTCACAGATGATGTATTTCATCATTTTTGTAAAAAATATAAATCAGAAAAAAAATAATAGGTAGGTAGGTATATACGGGGGCTCCCATTCATCAAAATTTTGCCGTAGGTATTTTGCTCGATAATAACGACAACATTACGCTTGAAATATTCACAGAATGGTACGGAACCTTTCGTGCGCTAGTCCGACTCACACTTGATTATGTAACTGTGTTATTTTTGTGGGAACAGAGAGTTAGGTTTAGGTAGGTATACCAAACGAACAACACAAAAACTCGGTATTCAGCCCCCTGATTGTGTAACTTGTTTCACATTGTATCCAAGTTGTATCAAAGCAAAAATCACAGAAAATCGCGAAAATAACTGTCAGATTTAACGCTGATTAAGTAAATTAGTAAGTAACTTACTTAATTACTGTCATATTTGACAGTTGTTTTCGCGATTTCCTACTGTGATTTTTGCTTTGATACAACTTGGATACAATGTGAAACAAGTTACACAATCAGGGGGCAGAGCTACACAGAGAATCAATAACAGAATCTATTAATAAACCTTGTTTTGACGTCATTCTGTGTGATACTATCAGCACAGATTATAATTATATAATTCTTACTATAGTACTAGATCAGTCACACACAATTATCAGTCGAATCGGCATCTTATATAGTCTGTGATCAATCCAATCAGTCGTGCCTCGTTCGTCGTTGACAACACACGTAAGTTACTTACCTACATAATTTTACCCTACCGAGTTGTACCGACAATTTATTTCGTGATAAAACATCCAAATATACTTCAGGCAAATTACTTAGTAGATTTTTTTTAAATAAACTGACATTAGTGGCAATTCAGAGTGTCGCAAAAGCTAAACTAAACTAACTAAAATGAATGCTATCCTTTTTATTTCCATCGCTATGAAAGGGACGGCAACATTTTTAGTTAGTTAAGTTTAGCTTTTGCGACACTCCGAATTGCCACTAATACTTAGGTAAGTATCTTAAAAATAACTTTGTTTCTCTTGAGTTTTTTTCAACTAAGTACCTACCTACCGAATAATCCCCACTGGATTGGCGATATACTCAAGTAAATCAAATTCGGCCCTAACGAACCCTTAGTAAACAATTCAATTTTGCGAGTGACAGTGTAGGTAGGGAGTCGCGTTGGAACAGGCACTAGAAATTCTAGTCTAGGATCACTTCGTCTTTTACTAGGTAAGTAGTAATAGTTTTTTACTTTTTACAAATTTTTTTTGTTTATTTTTTTTTGTTAATGTCGTGTTTATGAATAAGTGTATTGTAAGTAGGTACCTACCTACTTGTTTATTACCTGTGTTAATTTTTTTTATTTTTGATTTAGGTGTCCTAGCTATTACGCCTTAGAATAATAATTATTCTGCTAGGTAGGTAATATCTAGTGTATCTACCTTATATAAGTAGGTAGGTATATATAAATAAATAAATCACCATGTAGATAAGATAAAACTGAAGTGATCCTTGAGGTCCTACCAAAATAAACGATTTTTCTTTCTTTCTTTCTCTTTCTTTCAGTTTGTTTACAAAAAAATCCCATCTTAGTACCTACCTACGTAGTTTAGTTTTAAAAGGAAGCTACCTTCCAAATTTCAGCTTCATAGCTTCAACGGTTTGGTCTGTGCGTTGATTCCACAAAAATGCTTATTGTTTTATATACCTACTTATATAGGTACCTATATTGATGATTATTAGTAATATTATTATATACTTAAAATAACACTAAGTATCTGTTTATGTACCTACTTTACCTACCGAATTAACAAAGATATTTATAACGCTCGCTGTTGGTTTGGCTACAAGCGGCCTTGAAATTAATTTATTTGCACATGTGGATAACTGAGGCCTAGTTGGGGACTGGAAATGTTTAGAAGTAGGTACCTACCACCTACCTACCTAAGTACTTATGTATTATTGTTAAGTAACTAAAATAAGTATAATTATACCTACCTAAGGTAAACGATTAACCAATTTAAAAAAAAAAATATTTGATTGTTTTTTGTTTTTATTTGAAAGAAAGAAAGAAAGAATAAAAAATCATTTATTCTTGTAGGACCTCAAGGATCACTTAAGTTTCGTTTTACATTCTAGGTGATTCTAATGCCTGTTCCAACGCGACTCCCTACACCAGGGAAAGAATCAGGCAAGAACCTGGTGATGTGGGCCTAGCTTTTTTTTAAAAGCGATCCCTTAACAATCTAATTAAAATAATCTAAATAGTCAAGCTTCAGTGGGAAGCCAGTCGAACAAAGTAAGGCATGTCAAAGAAAGTAAAAGTAATTGTAAAGTTAACAAGATAACACCTCAACAAAATGTTGTCTGGCATCACACGCTACACTTGGCCGACTTAAGTGGTAGGTACCTACTTATCAAGGTAGTAAAAAAAATTGTATACCATCAACCGTCGAGGGGCAGAGCGACATCAGGCCACGTAAATTTATCATTAATAAAAGCCTCAATGGAATAATACGCTTTCTCTACAAGAATATTCTTTATGTAAGTTTTAAACCTTCGAGTCGGTAGGTTAGTTACGTTGATTGGGAGTTTATTGTAAAAGAGTACAGTATTTCCCATAAAAGCACCATTTACTTTTTCTAGTCTAAATTTAGGCACACATAGTTTATTTTTATTTCTAGTGTTAATTTTGTGCACCTATATTTGTGAGTGTGCACTGTGCAATAAGTTTACATAAATATATTGCGAAAAGTTCGATTACTTACCTAGTATTCTAGTATTATAGATAAGTACTTACCTACCTAAGTAAGTATTCTAATTTTCAACGATATTTTTTCATTTTATTATTCTATCCACTATAAGGTAAGTAGGTACTTACCTATTTGTCATTATAATAGATAGGTACCTTTATGCGGGCACCACACATTGGAGTGTTGGAACGTGTTGGTTTCAACACTCCAATGTGGGGATCGATCTTGAACGGTTATTGGACACAAACGAAGTACTTATTGCCATTGACCATTATATTCGTAGCCAATGTTGGAACCAAGTTAAAGCCATTGTTTGATGCCCGCATTAGGTACTTATATGATTTAAAACTATCAAGAACATCTAGATAATGTCTAGGTAGTCTAACACTAGGTAAGTAGGTAGGTATATTGCTGTTGTTGTAGGTCAAACTGTCAAATTTTTTGTTGTTTCTATTAGCCGTGTTGGCCAAGTGGATAAGTACTTCGATTTTCGATCCGAGGTCGTGGGTTCGAATCCGGCCGTGCATCAATGGACTTTTCGCATTGAAAAATGTATAAGTATGCACTTTAACACAAGCTTTTTTAAACGGTAAAGAAAAACATCATGAGGAAACCCGCGGCTAGTCAGTCACACACGTATTGACTATTGTCTTTCCTGTGGATGTGTCCGACTTAGCTGAGAGGATGGTATAGGGTTCTCGGCAAGCCTATTCTATCTCAAGAATGCCCCAGGCACTACAGTGTCCCGTTAGTGTAGGCAAAGATTGCCTCCTGTCCTCCTGACTATAAATCATCTAGTAAAGATGTAAAGGTCTGCTTTTTTTTCTAGGTCAAATCTGAACCGTCAGTCCACGTCAGTTGGAAGTTCGAATCGGATTTTGGAATCACCTTTGAAGCCAAGCTGAGAAGATTCCAATATGGATAACCCTTCATCATCAAATGTATACGAAGGAAAAGATGATTTCTTGCCGCTGTCATCGTTCAAAACATATTTAGACATTTATGAGTATTTTAAGAAAGAAAAAGTATCAATGGAAGATGCTTTTCGCAACCGTAACACACTTTACGGCATTTTATGCTGCAGTCTCGAAAATATTTCTATCACAAAGGAAGACAGATCCAAATTGTTCCACAAGAGCAACGAAATCGTTGAGGAGTTCAGGAAAACGTTGAAAGAATGTGGTTATGGTTTACAAGCGTTAAGAAATACAAAAAAAATTTGGCTGAACACGGAAATTGAATGGCCGACATTCACAACTTTCAATATGGGGAATCTTATCAAAGAAGGGAAAACGAAGGCGATATATAGATCTCATAACCCACCGGGAAAACAAAGAGTTAAAAACAGATACTTCAATTCAAAATTCACAAAAAAGTACGAATCACGCAGAGTCCGTACCTATTACGATTTATATCATTTTCTAAGGACTAAAAAAGATGGTTTAGTGTGCAAAGATGCCGCTTTTAGGTGGCTTCACATACTTGCAATGAGCAAATGCCCTGAAATGATGGAACAAGGAGAAATTGATCAAATCAATCAAGTTTGCTTCGATAGGACAAACACTTTTATTGACCAAATGAAAAGAAATAATGGTAGATTGTCACGATCAGAGAGGATGATTATAGAATTCAAATGGCCGCAATTGAATTCGGTAGATTTAAATAGACTTATGAGCAATTATGCAAGTATGAGCGAAATGGACAAACTACCGCCTGGAGTGGGTGATATACCATTCCGTCCACAGAGGAAGTAAACACTCACGCTAGACCGGCCGAACAGAACGGCGGCGCCGTGGCCTTAGTCCTTTTTACATCTTAACAAGGTGATGGATACAGAGCCAGGAGCCTACACTTAACGGGACATTGTTGAGATGGAGGCTTGTAGCACCTAAACCATCCTCTCTGCTGTCGGACATACCCACAGGAGAGACAATGGTCAATACGTGTGGGGCTGACTAGCCGCGGGTTTCCTCACGAAGTTTTTCCTTCACCGCTTAAAGCATCGATGCACGGCCGGATTCAAGCTCACGCCCTTCGGATCTAAAGTTGAAGTACCTACTTATCCACTTGGCTAACACGGCCGTGGATAAGTAGGTACTTCGACTCATAATAATATAAGTACAAAACCGGGTCGAGACCGGGCCGGGTCCGAGCCCGTTGTATAGACCGTGCTACGCTCGGCGCTCTTGGTCTGTGTCATCCCCACACATTGGAGTGTTGGAGCGTGTTGTTTCCAACACTCCAATGTGGGGATCGATCTTGAACGGTTATTGGACACAAACGGAGCATTGCCATTGGCCATTCTATTCGTAGCCAATGTTGGAACCAAGTTGAAGCCAATGTGGTTCCCACATTACGTTTGAGAGCAGTGTGTAAATTTTGACCTGACTTCAAAAATGGAGAAGATAGTAATTGTATTTTTTTATGTTGTTACTCAGAACTTTGGACTGGGTGGACTATTTTTGTGTTTTAAAGATATTAGTGATTCCAATGTGATCCCATTAAAAAAATTAAGGATCTGATGAGGTTAAGTACCTACCTACTCTCTTCTTACGAAATTTAAGTTTGATTGATAAAAAATTGAATTTTGTCGTTCCCGAAATTCTTATAGGTAGGTACTTAGGTACCTACTTTAAATTCGCAATATGTAATAAAGACCATTCATTGTGTCTTATTTCTAAATTTTACTAATTAATAAAAGGGTAATTTTTCATAATGGGTTTGTTTTTTTTTACTCTCTTACGAAATTTAAGTTTGATTGATAAATTTAATCTTGTCGTTCCCGAAATTCTTATAGGTAGGTACTTACCTACTTTTAATTCGCAATATGTAATAAAGACCATTCATTGTGTCTTATTTCTAAATTTTACTAATTAATAATAAGGTAATTTTTCATAATGGGTTTGTTTTTTTTTTATAAAAAATATCCAAGTACCTAAGTACCTACCTACTATTCGCTGTACCTACCTACCGATAAGAAAAGTGAACAACTTTCGTAAGCTTGTAAGGCCTGTTCGAACCTACGCGGTATTCGCTGCCGCTATGGGAAGCGAAAATACCGCGCTGGTATTTTCTATGAAGTATTTTCGCTTCACACAGCGGCAGCGAATACCGCGTAGAGGCCCTAGCCATGTTACATTTCGATAATCGCTTTCGATTAGAAACTAAAAAAAATTTAGGTACTTATAGGAATTGACATTCGATGACTCGAGCGAAAACTCGAGCGATCAGAAATGTCAAATCAAAGGTGTAGCGATGATAGCAATCGAATCGCTTCATAGCGAATGCCGGTTGGCTAGGCCCTTAGGTCCGAACAGGGGGGCTAAAATGGCCGTATCAAACAATTCAGCTGATAGAAGTCATTTTTATAAATTCGAACAACTATTTAGTACTTAGCACCTATATTCTTAATCCTGCTTCCTACTAATAATAATATTTAATATTATTATTAGTATTAAATTTGACGACCTCTGTGGCGCAGTGGGCGAAAGCCCACCTGAGACGCAGAAGTTGCGGGTTCGATCCCCGCTGCGGGACAAATGTTTGCATGATCTGCAAATATTTGTTTCGTGTCTGGGTGTTTTCTATGTATAATATGTATGTATTTACAAAAAAAAAATGTATCTATGTAGTTTATCAGTCATCTGGTTACCATAACACAAGCATTAAATTGCTTAGCTTGGGACTAGATGACGCCGTGTGAAATGTCCAAGGATATTTATTTAAAAAAAAAAAAAAAAAAAAAAAAAAGAAAAAAGAAAAAAAAGTGTAAGTAGGTACCTATGTAAGTAAAGTGTATTTGTTACTCTTTCACGCTCAAACGGCTGGATGGATTTGAATGAAATTTGGTACCAAAAACCCTGGATTAGAAAATAGGCTACTTTTGATCCCGGTATTCCCACGGTAACGGGAACTATTCACCGCGGGGCGCACTCCTTGGTAACATGTTTTTGTGCTGTTAGTTTTCCATAGGTAAATAAATAAACAAATCATTAGGTCATTTTGGACAAAAATGACACTAATGACTTCTTCCTCTACCGACGACATATTTGTAAGCCCACATTTTGCATAAGTTAACGTTCCATACCTAGGTACCGTGACAGGTTGCAAGCCCATCGACGCTGATCTCCTCGACATGTTGTCCTTGTAGGTATTAGATACCTAATTTTGTTTAAACGAACTTACCAGTACGTTCGATTTAACATCCAGAGTACAAGTCGTTAGGATCACCAGAAGAGTAGAATACATCCTGAAATCCAGGAACTGAAAACAAGTAGGTAACAAAATTAAAAAAATGGCAACATTAATTTGCTAAAACAATGTTTACAGCGCCCTCTATGTTGTCAACGTAACACCTATCTAAGAACATTACAATCAAACCCGACCCCATAACTTAAAACTGCATCAAAATCAGACTAGTAGTTTTAGAAAAAAATGGTAGGTATAATTCTAAACGCGCCGACGCTGACTCATTTAAATACCTACGTTAGTCTAGCAATCGCTGTACGTGGTACACAAAAGTCAACAAGTTGAAATTTAAGGGTAGGTAACTTAACGACTTTAAAAGCCGGGACCGACAATTTAACGTGCCCTCCGAAGCACGAAAGCGCTCAGACAGATATTAAATGCCACTTGCGGTCACCCATCCAAATAGCAAGCTTCGCCATGAGCGCTTCAAGTCACCTGGAATGCATGTTGTATAAAAATCTAAAGATCGTGTACCTACTTACGTTTTCACACAAATATTATAGGTACCTAACTAGCTTACTCTTGCGTGGTCCCTACCTTGTACCTTGATAACAACATGCTACACAACACATCGGTGAAATAATTTTTGAAATCGGATAAGTAGTTTCGGAGATTAACCCAAACATACAAACCAACTTTACCTCTTTATAATATTAGTTAGTATAGATAGATATGCAGCCTAGATTTGTTTATATTTACTTCCGGAGCCGATAAAAGATAACTAATTATTATAATAGCATACGGGAAATTACTCACGTAAAATTATCGTCGATTTAGATACCGACAATGTTTCGATTCTTCCGGAGAATCTTCATCTGGGTATGAGTGTGGTCACTCCTCGCGGTCGCGTAATTTCCCGTGTGCTATTATAATGTCTAATACAATAACTAATTATGACGATTTTTCAAAACTTTGAAGAAGGGTAGAGCCTTAAAGCAGTTTATTTTGTTTATGAAATTATGTAGAGACGATGAATGAAAGTCGTTTAACGAAACAGGTGTACAAGGCGGGTGTGAATGAGACATCTGGAAGGGGAAGACCTAGGCGAACATATTTGAACCAAATTGGTGACATTTTGGAGAAAGGCCATGTCAGACGTACCTACCCTAAACCGGAGAGCGTGTATGAAGAATGTAATGAGAGTGAATGAGGCGAAAGAGATATGTCAGGATCGTAGCAAATGGAGATCCGTGCTCTCTGCCTACCCCCATGGGAGAGAGGAGTGATTTTATGTACCTATGTAGATTTTTTTTTTCTAATCTACCTACGACCTACGACCTACGGCAGTAAACCTTTCATAAACTTTCATAGATTAAGTTTATATTTTTATTTTTATGTTATAAAAGTTTTAAGTATTGCGCTTTCTTCTATGCGGTACTATACAAATACTAACATTGTTATTTATTGTCACACAAATACCTACTGAAAATTGGTAGGTATGTTTACTATTACTTTTCTGTATTATCTATAATATCTACTAGTGTACATAATACTTAACTACTCACCATTTAGCCGAAGCAAGAATCTCTCGTTTCTACATACAAGTTTATTACTTAGTTAGAACGAGGAACTCAACGCAGAAACTAAACAGGTCAAATAAATTAAGTATTTCGCAAAGATAAATTATATATATATTTATATAATTTAAAAGTGTTACAATTTAGAAATAAGACCTTTTTTTGAATAAACAAACATTATTATTATTATTACGACCATTACGCAAGTTTGAGAGGTCAAAAAACAATTTAGAGGGATAACCCAAGCAGTCCTTTGATAAACATTTTAGAGTTAAACTTACTTGTGTGGCCGACCAGGTCACATAAAACTTTGATAAGAGAATAACAGCGTTCTTATCAACTAAGGTACTATGATTTATCGAATGTTTATTTTATATTTCATTTTATATTGTTAAAAATGATTACCTTTTTCTCTTGTGTAGTAGGTAGGTATACAGTCAGAGATCACAAGTATTATATTTGTTTTTTTTTCTTTATATTCATTTTCTTTTTATGTACTTAAGTACCTATCTGCTTTAAATGAGTATAATGTGTAGGTAGGTACACGTCATGTTTTGGAATAGAACCTAGCTCAAAACCCTTATTTTGTAAATCGTTTAGTATTGTTTGGCTATATTCTGTTTTGTGTGCCATATGATTAAATAAATAAATAAATTAGGTAGGTAAGTAATTATTCAATAGTGGCAATTCGGAGTGTCGCAAAAGCTAAACTAAACGTGACTAAACTAACTAAAATTAATGCCATCGTTTTTATTCCCATCGCTATGAAGGGACGGCAACATTTTTCGTTAGTTAGGTTTAGCTTTTGCGATACTCTGAATTACCACGAATTATTATCTACTCCTGTACCTACCTATTTACAACGTTGTCCGTTGGCCGTTGTAATTAACAATTTCAAACATTTGCGATTCAGATAATTATTTGACACTAGGACATTTTAGGAAAAAAGTACCTAGGTACTTACGCCATTTTATTTTCAGACATGAGATTCAGATTGATTAGCTAGAACTAGATAGACATTTTGAGATTCCGCTGTAATGAGCCAGAGGGCCTACACAAATAGGTACATTCAACTTCTAACATCTCTCGCTTCGTCATGCGTTAAAAAAAGCCAGTACAAATTAAACATTTATTCAAAAACTAACCTAAAATGTACTTCTAGACTCCTTCAACATTTTTATACCTTTAACATTCTTCAAATCAGAGCTCGATGAATAAATAGATGCGTGTGATATATGCAACAGCTCTAAGTTTTTACTCTTAGATTTCTTTACCCCAGGATCCGACGCAGTACTTATTTTAGACTTCGAGAAATACGATAAGACGTTTTTTAAGATGTTATTTTTCGATGTTTTACTTGTCAAATTAGTCAATGAAGATTTGTCTGGGCATGAGGATGAGGTGAATGAGTTCTCTCCTATGAATGTGATTCCTCGCTCGGATAGGAAATCGTCTATGGAATCGTTTGAGAAGCACGCTTGAGCACCTTTGTTTGTGTTTGAAACTTCTTTAGAACTCTCAGTTTTAAAATCAGCTGCCTTGAAATCTAACGATTGAACATTATAGCTATGACATTTTATTTCTTTCTCAGATAGTTCACTATTCGTTTCAACAATACTTTCTTTAGTTTTAAACGATTCCCTTTTAATATCAATTTCATTCTCATTATTCATTTCTACAACTGCATCTTTATTGCTATCACATTCTGGAGTGATAGAGTCTTTTATTATTGCTGATTTAGGTTGAGCGTTCCAGTCTCTTCTGTTCAGACATTTTAGTAATATATCATCTGACATACACGTATTAGCTTTCTTTTCTTTCTCACACGCTTTGTAGCATTTAATCTTTTGATCTATTTTCGTAGATTCGCCTAAATAGTCGAATTCTGTTGTGTCTGTGTCCATATTAATAGTCCCTATAAGTGGAGTGGTCACCGACGCGTCCTGCCGGTAGTTGAAAAACTTTCTTACCACTTTCTTCCTGTTGCAACAATCTGAGCTATTTGTCAGACAGTATATCATTGTCATGATCAAACAACACTGAACCGTCACCACCAAAAACAAGATTACAAGAGTGTATTTATTAGTTACAAGATATTGT
This sequence comes from Xanthorhoe designata, assembly GCA_963582015.1. Classification (NCBI taxonomy): domain Eukaryota; kingdom Metazoa; phylum Arthropoda; class Insecta; order Lepidoptera; family Geometridae; genus Xanthorhoe; species Xanthorhoe designata. The sequence continues at coordinate 737,030 of OY757059.1, forward strand.
GTTACAGCATGACATAGAACTTTACCTTTAACAAAAGTTTTAGTATCATTTATTATCTTAAGCTCTTTAAAAGATTCCTCATCTGTAAAGTTCTGTACATGCTTGTTAGCAGTGTTTATTATTAAAATATCTTTAGCATGCCTTTCCTTTTCTGACAATGATTTTATAAAGTCTATATCTTCATCATTTATAATACCTTCATCAACACATTTGTTATTCTTCGGATCATAAACTTGATTCGATTTATTCCTCTTTTTATCAACGCAATGTGGTACTTCAATACATCTTTTCGTATGTTTATCGAAATAGGACTTTCTGCCATTGTAATGCGTCTCACAATTCACTGGCTTGCAATCGTTGAGAGGGTTTTCATCAATATTCTTACAGTGTTTTAGTTCGAAGTTGTTATTTTCTTTGATTCTCGTATCAAATTTAACGTTAATAGTATCTCTCATGATGTTTCTTCGTCTATCTTTTGGTCTTGAATCTATATTGATGATGCAATATCCTTTTCTTTCAAATGGATCTATGAGCGGAGCAACGAGGGTAAGAGTTTTTGTTGTTTCTGAAAAAAGAAATAAGTTGATCATTAGGTACCTACCTATGTTAAATAAACCAAACAATAGATCCACACTTAGGTACCTATTTCATTATAAACCGAAATCATCTTACTAATAATTTCATTCTGGTGTTTATGGGTTGCGTGTAAGGCAGTCTTAAGGACGATCATCGGTTGTCACCGCGGGTTCGAATCCGGAATCTAAAGTTATAACTAAATAAACGAATCTTATCTTATCTTTTTATTACCTTTAGGTATAGTTTCTGAACATTCTCCTATAATTTGAAGACTGTCACAATCCTCTCCATCATCTCTTTTCAAGCAGCACTCATCAGGAATAACCTCCACATGGAAATCTTCAGTCGAAGTGTTGTTCATATTTACAAAAAACTCTAGGCCAACTTTACAAGCAGAAGCGGGTGCTGATCCACTTTTGATGATTCTCAAATTTTGGTTATGGAGACCAGCGGTGGGTAAAAGTAAAGTAGTTATAAAATAAAATGTTTCTAAGTAAAAATTCATCTGAGATAAATTGTGTCATATTTTTGACTGTTGATCCGTTTTGACGGTTTTGACCAAAGAGAAGAGCGTAGTGTTTTTATTCTCTTTGGTAACTCTACTAATAGGTACCTAGGTACCTACTTACCAAAAGGTTTTGACGGAATGACAGAAAAGGATGGTGCTTTTTACTCGATTGCGACTGCATTGAGGAGGGTTATGTTTTTTAACACGAGCTTTAACGGTGAAGGGAAACATCGTGAGGAAACCCGCGGCTAGTCAGCCCCACACGTTGACCATTGTCTCTCCTGTGGATATGTCCGGCAGCTGAGGGGATGGTTTAGGTGCTACAAGCCTCCATCTCAACAATGTCCCAGGCACCACAGTGCAAAGCCTCCTGACTCTGTATAAATCATCTAGTAAAGATATAAAGGCCTGAGTTTATGTTTTTTAAGTGTCTCTTTCTACCGTCCTCACAATATCGCCTGACCATCGGGTCGGTGGTCTGCCTCAAGGCAATTCTCTTGGCCACCATTCGCTAAGCCTATTATTAAATTACTAGCTACGCGCCGCGGTGAATAGTTCCCGTTTTCGTGGAAATACCGGGATCAAAACTAGCCTATTTTTTTATCCATGGTATAAGCAACTCTGGTACCAAATTTGAATAAAATCCGTCCAGCCGTTTGAGCGTGAAAGAGTAACAAACACACACAACTTTCACCTTTATTAGTACTAGCTGCACCTCGCGATGTTACCCGCGGTGAATAGTTCCCGTGGGAATACCTGGATCCAAAGTAGCCTATTGTTTAATCCAGGGTATAAGGAATCCTGGTACCAAATTTCTTTCAAATCCGTCCAGCCGTTTGAGTGTGAAAGAGTAACAAACACACTTACATACTTACACACACACAAACTTTCACCTTTATAATATTATATATATATATATATATAGTGTGATACTAGGTGATACTAGCTTACTCGCGCGTGACTTCGCTCGCGTGGTTCTTATCCTTGAAAATACAGAGTTATGTGTTATTCCGGGTCATAAACTACCTATATTCCAAGTGTCAGCCGAGTCCGTTTAGTAGTTTTCGCGTGAAAGAGTAACAAACATTAGTGGCAATTCGGAGTGTCGCAAAAGCTAAACTAACCTAACTAAAACTATTGCCATCCTTTTTATTCCCATCGCTTTGAAAGGGACGGCAACAATTTTAGTTAGCTTAGTTTAGCTTTTGCGACACTCAGAATTGCCACTATTACCTACATAAAAACTTTTGCGATTATAATATTAGTGGGATTAAATAAATAGATATTAATAAAATAGTCTCAACATTATATTCATCATTGATACAATAACATAATTTACACTGTAGATGTAGGTAGGTTACAAGCTTACAAGTATTTTCTATGTATAATATGTATGTATTTACAAAAAAAAAAAATGTATCTATGTAGTGTATCAGTCATCTGGTTACCATAACACAAGCATTTAATTGCTTAGCTTGGGACTAGATGACGCTGTGTGGAATGTCCAAGGATATTTATTTATTTATTTATTTTAAGTATGTATACCTACCTACTTATATATTAGTGGCAATTCTGAGTGTCGCAAAAGCTAAACTAAGCTAACTAAAATTGTTGCCGTCCCTTTCATAGCGATGGGAATAAAAAGGATGGCAACAATTTTAGTTAGCTTAGTTTTGCTTTTGCGACACTCAGAATTGCCCCCATTACCTACCTACATGCCTACACATTAAAATACTTACTAAAATATCTGAGCACAACTTAAAAATAATACTCATTGTTATATATCTATGTATCACAAATGAAATTACAAACGAATCTATTCAAAAATATAAGGTAAAAGCGTTCTATCTATTAAACGACTTTGTACTAATAATTTGTCTACTGGGTGTTTAAGATTACTCACAAAAATGGTATTCTAGAGTACAATGCACAATATTGTTATTTTAAAGCATTAGTTGACCATTTAATAAATCTATAGTAAAGTAAGTAATTTCGTATGAGCAAGGCGGCCAACTCTGGTGACGGAGTTTTTAGGCCGCCTAAAGGCCTCCGTCATGGCTTAACGACTTTAAAAGTCGGGACCGACAATTTAACGTGCCCTCCGAAGCACGGAAGCGCTCAGCTGATAATGCCACTTGTGGTCACCCATTCAAAATTTATAATAGAAAGAAAGAAAATCTAATTTTATTGCATTTCTAAAATAAAATCAAAGTAAATATTTTTTTAACAATAATACGTTCATTAGTTTATTGACTGTTTTCGATCTAAAATTATTGCTTAACAATTTCCATTCTTTTTTTTTTCCTTTATTTTCTCTAGAAAATTAAGTATTTACGTAATTTTACTAAAATATAAAAATAGTAGGTACCTAATCATCGTCAATCATTATGTAAAGTAACCCAGACAAACAATCAATTTTGGTATTTATATTTATTTCAACAGATATTTTTTTTGTAACTATCTAAGTACTTAAGTATGTTATTTTATAAGTACTTACTTATAAAAAGAGTTTTTCATTCATTCATTCATACCTTGACACAATGATCATACCAACCCCGAACCCTCATCAAGGTCTCAACTATACCCGTTTAAACTAAACTAACTTACACTTAACTTACAAACCAAACACACTCTTAAATATCACCCACAGTACCCTTGTGATTATAAAACAGAGTACCATGCTGAAAAAGTAATGTGTAACCTTCAATTTGTAATGTCTTTTAAGCGCTGCGGGCACCGTATCAACTGGATCCTTCAGTAAATATACCCTGATACCCCGGACATAACTGTAGAAGTAATCAGCCCAGTCCACACCAGTCATGTTGAAGTTGAACAAATGCTTGTCTGCATCGCATAGCTCTCTGAAAAGACTCTGTGTGTTCTGATTGTGGAACTTCCACTGCCTTGTTGCGAAGTAGCCTATGACTTCGGAGAATTTGTTGATTTTTTTGTACGCCTTCCTCAGCCTGGAAAGAAAATTTGACGTGTAAACTATTTTTTACTAGCTGCGCCGCGTGGTTACCCGCAGTAGTTCCCGTTTCCGTGGGAATACCGTGATCAAAAGTAGCCTATATGTTATTCCCGGTCATAAACTATGTATATTCCAAGTTTCAGCCAAATCCGTTCAGTAGTTTTCGCGTGAAAGAGTAACAAACGTCCATACATAAAAAAAATCAAGTTTAAAATTAATATAAAGTGATTATACTTAGAAGTAGAGACATTGAATTCAATAGAATGTGGATAAGTACAAGGTGTAATAAAAGCACTTTCTAAACGGTAGGTCTCGGCTTTTAAAGTCGTCATGGCTTAACGACTTTTAAAGCCGGGACCGACAACTTAACGTGCTCTCCGAAGTACAGAAGCGCTCAGCTGATAATGCGGTCACCCATCCAAGTAGAATGTTGCGTAACTTCAACGTTACTGTTCGTTCGAAAAACGTAGCGTGTGATGCTTAGTATATGAAATTATGCTTTACTCACATAGGTTTTTTCCCTATAACAAGTGCGATACCATCGACTATATAAGCCGGTATCCAATGTAAGAAGAAGCAGTACAAGGTGTACAGGAACTTGGACGGAGTCAGGTGAAATAGGTAGTAGTACACAGCCTGGTTGGTGGGCACGTCGAAACCATACACTTCGTTGTATTTCATGAACATTTCTGTAAACAAGAGGCAACATTTTATTATCGACGACCTCTGTCAAGAGGCAACATTTTATCATTGACGACCTCTGTGGCGCAGAGGGCGAAAGCCCGCCTGAGACGCAGAGGTTGCGGGTTCGATCCCCGCTGCGGGACAAATGTTTGCATGATCTGCAAATATTTGTTTCGTGTCTGGGTGTTTTCTATGTATAATATGTATGTATTTACAAAAAAAAAAGTATCTATGTAGTTTATCAGTCATCTGGTTACCATAACACATTAAATTGCTTAGCTTGGGGCTAGATGACGCCATGTGGAATGTCCAAGGATATTTATTTATTATTTATTTATTTAAATATTTGCAGATCATGCAAACATTTATTGTCCCGCAGCGGGGATCGAACCCTACAAAACCTAAGTAAGTAAAAAGATACTCCGGAAGAATCGAAACATTAGTGGCAATTCGGCGTGTCGCAAAAGCTAAACTAAACTAACTAAAATTAATGCCAGCCTTTTTATTCCCATCGCTATGAAAGGGACGGCAACATTTTTAGTTAGTTAATTTTAGCTTTTGCGATACTCCGAATTGCCACTATTGTCGGTATCTAAATCGACGATAATTTTACGTGAGTAATTTCCCGTGTGCTATTATAATGACTGTGCTATTAAGTCGTTAAGCCATGACGGAGGCCTTAAGGCGGCCTAAAAACTCCGTCACCAGAGTTGGCCATTTGCTCATACGAACTTACTTACTTACTTACTTTATTATAATGACAAGTCAATAAGTGTAGAAAGACAAGAACTCACCCCAGGTCAACGGCCTCTGCTCAGACGACACATAATTATAGACAGGTGGTGGGAGGTCCAAGGGCGGCGCGTCCTCATGGTTCCCAGGATACTCCTTGGCCGTCTTCCAGCCCGCGGCGATGCAGGCGTTCACCACCATGTCCCCGGGCACCAGGTCCGCCAGGGCTTTCGGGTTGCAGTTCAGCACGTGGAGGAGGCCTACTGCTGCGCCTACTACCACCTGGAAAAATTAATGAATGAATTGATTAATTGATTAATTTGTTAATTGATCAATTGGTTAATTGATTAATTGATGAATTGATGAATTGATGAATTGATGAATTAATTCACACAAAATTAAATGAAACGTGATTTAATTTTGTGTGTACCTAAATATTAAATATAAAAAAAAATTGTAAATAGGTAATTTTAACTAGAAAGTAATTGAAATTTCTTGAATAACATTTTATGTTTTAAAGTTTCCAGTCTGGTGCTGCCATCTACTTTAAACTCCCGTTTTGAGCCATTTTCAGGATTACGATTTTGTGTATCCTTTGTCTGTCCTCTTGATATTAATCGTCTTTGGTTTTAAAAAAAAATATACTTACGCCAGTCGGACCATATACGTTGTCAATCCATCCGGCTACTGGCTCATGTGCTGTCCCAATAACTGTAACCAAAGATAGTTTTTATCAATCCAGGATCGGTCTCAATACAACTCCTACAAAAAAGCGCTCGTGGCGAAGCTTGCTAAGACGTTCTTGATAGATCGTCGAAGTTAAGCAACGTTCTGAGCGGTCACTACTTGGATGGGTGACCGCAAGTGGCATTTTCATCTGAGCGCTTCCGTGCTTCGGAGGGTACGTTTAATTGTCGGTCCCGGCTATAAAGTCGTTAAGCCATGACGGAGGCCTTTAGGCGGCCTAAAAACTCCGTCACTTAAATATTTATATAAATTCCTCCGGCCGTGCATCAATGGACTTTTCGTGTCGAAAAATGTATATGCACTTTAACACGAGCTTTAAACGGTGAAGGAAAACATCGTGAGGAAACCCGCGGCTAGTCAGTCACGTATTGACCATTGTCTTCCCTGTGGATAATATGTCCGGCAGCTGAGAGGATGGTTTAGGTGCTACAAGCCTCCATCTCAACAATGCCCCAGGCACTATAGTGTCCCGTTAAGTGTAGGCCAAGCCTCCTGACTCTGTATAAATCATCTAGTGAAGATGTAAAAGTTTTTAAACTATCGCGACTTGAAAATTACAGTCACCGTGGTCACGTGTGGAGTCTACTCGTGACCACGGTGACTGTAATGTCATCGAAACGTCGAGGTAAATAAATAATATTGATTTCAATACGCGATTAAGTCCTGTTAATATTTTTTAAAGATGTAAAAGGCCTAAGACTCACCAATAGATGGTCTGAAGAGGGCCACAGGTAGACCTTTGGAGTACTTCTGGACGATATCTTCAGCTGTTGCCTTCGTGTACGCATATGTATTGGGGTAGTCTCCAAGCAGCCTGGAATTGAAGCATTAATCAATATAATATAAAACAATCAAGTTTTTTTCTGGAATCAACGCACAGACCAAACCACTGAAGCTATAAAGCTAAAATTTTGAAGGTAAATAAAATAATAAATAATAAATATCCTTGGACCTCACACGGCGTCATCTAGTCCCAAGCTAAGCAACTTAATGTTTGTGTGGTAACCAGATGACTGATACACTACATACATAGATACATTTTTTTTTGTAAATACATACATATTATACATAGAAAACAAGGGTTTAAGGTTTATTTTACCCTGGAGTGATGTTGTTGATGACCTTGACGTCCATGGTCTCCACCAGGTCGATCAGCTTGTCTCCCGGCAGCGGACTATCGTAGAACTTCTCCCCAATCTCTTGCTGGATGCAGTTACTGAAACGGAAGTTAAACATTTCAATTATTATTTAACTGTATGTATTGTTTGTAAGAGAAAATAAATAAATAAATAAATTATTGTTGATAATTACTGTCATAAAGAAACTTAGGTACAGGGTTAATTATTAAATCAACAGAAATATCTATAAGGAAAATGTACATTATGTACCTAACCATTCAAGCAATAAGCTATTCCATCGAGGCTAAGTAAATCACATTGAAAGTGTTTGCATTTGTGTTAGCAAACAATTTGTCACCTGTAGAGTCTCCAAGTATTTTTAATTTGTAGGACTTTTTATAGTAGGTACTTAGGTAAGTAGGTATATATTTTCTAAATTATTTTCTAAGTCACATCGGTTACAATATGGGTGGCAAGTGGTATTAAAGCTGAGCGCTTCCGTGCTTCGGAGGACACAATGTCGGTCCCGGCTTTTAGGTCAGGGCTTTAGGCGGCATAAAAACTCCGCCTCTACATTTATAGTTGATCACTTGCATGAACAAGTGCCCAACCAGTAAGGGACGAATTTACTTACTAGCGAATTTGCGTCAACAATTTTCAAAAAGCTTCGTAGCAATGACTTGAATGTTTGCGATTATTATTTTACCAGGCGCGTAAATTATTATTTATTTGTTATTTAGCTGATATCGCAGGAATTGAACTACTGATACTAGGATAATTATACAACTACTTACGCACTTACCTACACAAAATCGCGCAGCGACTGATCGTTATTAAAACGCGATGAGCATAGACAGACGCTATAGCGTCACGTAAAAAGAGCGCTGGCTGTCAAACTGCTGATTGGTGGAGAGGTGTTGCGGCGCACTTCATACCATTGATTTAGCGAGTGCTATTGGTTCGTCAGCGAGTGAACACAGGCGCAAACATACCCCCGCTACTTCCCCGACCAAGCTCTTTTTACGTGGCAAGACCTATACTTGAAATCTTACCTATAAGCAGTAGATATGTGCACCAACGCCTTCAGTTTCGTGCAAGCGCGTGCCAGCTTGCACATCTCCCGCGTGCCTCGCACGTTGATCTCAACAGCTGTTTTTAAAGGCTCGTCGAATCGGACGGTCGCTGCTCCGTGGAAAATTATTTCTACCTAAAAATCATACAAATACAGTTAATTTTAGAACACCAGAAACCTATCAGGCCCTAATTCATAAATATCTCTAAAGCAAAAACATTTTTGCTCTACATCTTTTGTCTAAAAAAAAAAAAAAAAAAAAAAAAAAAAAAAAAAAAAAAAAAAAAAACTCGATATTTTTTGAATTACCTACTCGAATCGAAACATTGTCGATATCTAAATCGACGATAATTTTACGTGAGTACCTAATTAAAATCAGGGGGAAATTAGATTGTATTACGAGAGTACAACTCACGATAGTTTTGAAAGTGAAATACTTACTTATATAAAAAATCATGTAAATCGTACTCAAGTATTATATTCTCACCTCATTGATGACCTTGGTCCTGTCTTCCGAGCTGATGCCCAGGTCCAACAGCCCCACGTCTCCTTCTATAATCTTTATCTTGTCTACGAAGTTTGGATGCACTTTCCGTAGTTTATCGTACAACTAAAAAAAATATAAACGCTTGTAAAAAAATAAACAAAAAATAAACACGACCTCTGTGGCGCAGTGGGCGAAAGCCTGCCTGAGACGCAGATGTTGCGGGTTCGATCCCCGCCGCGGGACAAATGTTTGCATGGTTTGCAGATATTTGTTCCGGGTCTGGTTGTTTTTCTATGTATAATATGTATGTATTTACCTACTAAAAAAAATATCTATGTAGTATATCAGTCATCTGGTTACCATAACACAAGCATTAAATTGCTTAGCTTGGGACTAGATGACGCTGTGTGGAATGTCCAGGGATGTTTATTTATTTATAATTACTAACATCGGCTTCTTAGTGATAAGACCGCCCATTGTACAATTATTCTTAGGGTTTACTGTTTCTTTTGTAAATGTACAATAAAGTATTTTCATTCATTCATTCATCGATTTCAGTAGGACCTCTAAGATCTCATAGAAAACGTCTTACATGCTAGGTGATTCTATTGCCTGTTCCAACGCGACACACCAAGAAAAAGAATCAGGCAAAAACACAAGGTCCTAGCATTTTTTTTTGCCTAGTTCTGGTGAGACAGTCAAATAAAGTGAGACACGTCAAAACAAATGAAATGAAAAAAAATTGTAAGTAGGTATGCAAAACTAACTTTATAATTATTTTCGAAAACTGCAAACAAAAGATATAAACGCGCTACTTTTTTGATGAAAAAAAAAAACTTGTCAACTTTATTTTTTATACACAAACTCGATAAGAAATGAGCAAAAGCAAATGAGGGGTAGCCATGGGGTAGCCTTATTTTCTTGCTACTCGATTATCAATATTTCTCATTTCTGTTATCTAGGTATTTTTATGTTGATGGAAAATTAAAAAAAATCTAGGTATTCTATTCTATTCCAAAATGAGATTAGGATCTTTGATCACTTTTTATCTCAAAAATTAAGAAGACCGTTTAGATTATCTACAAATAAATGAATAAGGTTTACATAGTTACATACCACATCTTCAAATTGTTCCTGTAGCCTTTTGGATATCTCCTTGTTCTTTTTTGGTCTCGCCAGTAAGTACAGCCTTTTTATATCGGGACATGATCTGCAACAAAAGATACATAATATACTCACCGGCACAATTAAGCGCCCACCTTGATTTTTCTAGTTTTAATTCGAGATTTACCTAACTCATAACTTATGCGTACGAAAAACAAAGTTAGGTTAGGAGGGTAGGTATAGGTCGCGTCACGTAAAAAGAGCGCGCGGGAAGTGGCGGGGGTATGTTTGCGGCTGTGTTCACTCGCTGACGAACCAATAGCACTCGCTAAATCAATGGTATGAAGTGCGCGTTACCTCTCCACCAATCATCGACCACGGAGCAGTTTGACAGCCAGCGCTCTTTTTACGTGGCGCGACCTACGTCCAACAGTGCTCAGAAATATCACTATCTCTGTTTCACGTGCTGTCGATACGTCTGTTTAACTCTTTCGTAACGACCGTTTATAATGCGCGACCGCCCGGAGGCCCTAAGTTCGGCCCGGACATATCGCGCTTACTGTACGAACTTAAAGAATTAATCTAAAAATACAAAACCAGATAGTTTGATTCTTTGTGTGTGGTCTACTTAATATTCCGTCAATACATAGATAGTACCTACTTAAATTTAGCATATTCTTATTGATTGGCGTACAAAATGTACTTACCTACTTATTTAATTCTATTGCGTGCCTACTCTACATACATATCTACTTAATTGTGTGTCAAATCTTTACTACGAGCACAGATAATATAATACTACTCGAGTCGACGCGTAGTATTCTAACATAACGTATAATTCAGTAGCGATGCCTCGCGGCTTCACCTGCGTAGTGTCCGTTCCCGCGGGAATACCAGGATAAAATATAGCCTATGTTACTCACTGATAATGTAGCTTTCTAATGGTGAAAGAATGATTGAAATCGGTCCAGTAGTTTTTGAGTTTATTACAAAAATACAAATCTTTCCTCTTTATAATATTAGTTAGATAAAAATAAGATGATACATTTTAGCAAGACTTTGGGAAGTGATTTTACATTGTCACTCACAATGAAAAGAATAGGAACATCTGCCTAAAACTAAAGACAGTTCGGTGTAGAAAAACATTATCGGTGAAGGAAGACAACTGAAAATCCGTGTGCAGTAATGCGTCCTTAATCTAAATACCTTGGCGCAACTGTATTGTACGTGATGCGACTTCAAATTACTTCAGATCTTCGAAGCGAACATACTAATGTACTACGTAATAATACAGTAATAGTATCTACCGATCTATATCTATACTAATAATAAGAGGTAAAGTTGGTTTGTTTGTATGTTTGGGGTAAAATCCGAAACTACTCATCCGAATTCAAAAATACTTTCACCGATGTGTAGCATGGACTTTCCGAATGAACATAGGCTATATTTTATCAAGGTAAAAAAAAACAAAGTTAAGCAACGTTCTGAACGGTCACTACTTAGATAGGAGACCGCTTCCGTGCTTCGAAAGGCACGTGAAATTGTCGGTCCCGGCTTTTAAAGTCGATAAGCCATGACGGAGGCCATAAGGCGGCTTAAAAACTCCGTCACCAGATTGGCCACTTGCTCATACGAACTTACTTACTTAATATTACTTACCCTAATGCTACCTCCACTTTTATTGTGTTCCACGGTTTTGATCCTTTCAATATTACAATCACGCATGCCATGATTCATATGAGTTCTAAACAGAATCACATTTCTAACTGGTTATTCCAACGGGAGTTTTCCTTGTGTTGTTGCCACAAGGATCACAAGCGCAAGCGCAATTTATGTTGAGCGGAGTGAACATAGTTACTGCGATTAGCGTCGCAGTAGTCGGAACATCACTGTCAGATAACCAATCTCTCAAGAATTGACTACAAGCCCTATCGGCCATATAAACAGGAAAGACAATGGTCGATACGTGTGGGGCTGACTAGCCGCGGGTTTCCTCACGATGTTTTCCTTCACCGTTTAAAGCTCGTGTTAAAGTGCTAAGTGTTTAAGTTTCTACAGAAACAACGCAATAATAAATAAATAATAAATATCCTTGAACATTCCACACAGCGTCAAATAGTCCCAAGCTAAGCAATTTAATGCTTGTGTTATGGTAACCAGATGACTGATAAACTACATAGATACATTTTTTATTTATAACTGTACACTATGTATAAACTATGTTGTAAAGGTTTATTTTTAACATCAAGTCTTAAACAAATCATTCAGTCAAGTTACGATTTATGTACTTATTAGCATTATCCTGAGAAATTACAAAGAACTGGTTTTTGCATAACCGATGGTTATGCAAAAACCCCCCGACATTTGAACGGGGATTTTTCCATGAGTTCGTCAAACCATTACCGGATGCATGAAAAAGTATGAATAAAGTGCAATTACGGTGCAAAATAAGGTCTAACGTATCTTGGGAGTACAGTCATGATCATTTTTTGTTCCTAATGAAGGTTCGTTCGTTCGTTCGTGTGAGCAAGTGGCCAACTCTGGTGACGGAGGTTTTAGACCGCCTAAAGGCCTCCGTCATGGCTTAACGACTTTAAAAGCCGGGACCGACAATTTAACGTGCCCTCCGAAGCACGGAAGCGCTTAGATGAAAATGCCACTTGCCATCAAAGTAGTGACCGCTCAGAACGTTGCTTAACTTCGACGATCTATCAAGAACGTCTTAGCAAGCTTCGCCGCGAGCGCTTTCTAAAAGCGATTTTTTTTAAAAGCGATCCCTTAACAATCTAAAATAATCTAAATATTCAAGCTTCAGTCTCATGTGTCGTGTCGTCTTTGCGGTGACTGTACCTAACCTATTATTAGTGGCGATTCTGAGTGTCGCAAAAGCTAAACTAAGCTAACTAAAATTGTTGCCGTCCCTTTCATAGCGATGGGAATAGAAAGGATGGCAATAGTTTTAGTTAGGTTAGTTTAGCTTTTGCGACACTCCGAATTGCCCCCATTGGATACCTAAGTAATATTACTTACTACTATAACTATACTATAACTATTGCCTATGACCAGGCCATGTTAATTTTAAACAACGTTATTTCGGAGAACCGGTTTAGTTACCTTGGAGGTCTAATAATATCTGCCTTGGTTAATACAAACCAAGTTAGCCTAGCGTTTAGAAACTCAGCCATAATTTAGCCTCATTTCATATTTATTTTATTTAAACACTCACAGTCGTCAGTCTCACGTCGCCGGACAACGTGTGCTTAGTTAATTAAATATGATATGTATGTTAGTCTGTAAGGTATTTATTATATGGGCCTTAGATTAAGTATTTAATATCTTGTTACTTATCTTTAGTTGCCTGAAATAAATATTATATTATTATTATTATGTATGTCAAGGTTTACCATCACGGGACTATGGAGTCCCGGACCTTTGGTAGGCATGCATGGGGCCGAAGCCAACACACAGAGGCCCTTTTGACAGTTTTGATGTTTTTGTGATGGAGACACATACCGGTGGTGACTACCCTGAATAACACAAGAAATGCATCCAAAGGCAGTCCCCGGTCTGTGCAGGATATTATTAATAAATATCCTTGTGAATTTTACATTGCGTTATTTGACAATATAGATACGCTAATAACGTGTCGATTGATTGTCATTATTAGGCAATGACGGAGGCCTTTAGGCGGCCTAAAAACTTCGTCGTAGAAAGCAACTAAGTACATCATACAAAAATAGTTAAATACAGTTTAATATAACATCGGAAAGTGGTTGAAATCTAATTACCTAAGTTAATAAATAAAAAGCCTTGTAAAAACTCATTGACACCTCACACTTCAATCAGAATCAACCATTTTTTATATTTTCTCGAAGATTCTTTTCAACTAAAGTTTTAAAAACAAACAGAGCAAGCGTTTGTGGATCAATATTTGCTTAACATATAAATTCTATTACTTATGTAAGAAGACGTCATACTATTAATATGAAAATCAAACATATCGGTATCCTAACACAATTTTATCATTTAAAACAAGCACTTTTGCTGGAAATCACTTACTTATATTACCTATACCGTGCCTGGATATTGTTGAGATGGATGCTTGCCCAGCGCCTAAACCTATCCTATCAGCTTAGCCGGCCATATCCACAGGAAAGACAATGGTCAATACGTGTGGGGCTGACTAGCCGCGAGTTTCCTCACGATATTTTCCTTCGCCGTTTAAAGCTCGTGCTAATGCGCATATAATTTTCGATACGAAAATCTAAAAACTCAAAATGTATTTATTTAGTACGATCGTTTGAAGACCACTTACACACCACAAAACCACAAGTTTTTATAATCTCGTGAACTGGACAACGACCTCGCTAAAGACATCTGGTCAATTGTGATGCGGTCCACAACTCTTGCGCAAACATCAAGGCAGCACGCAACTGAACTATCTAATTAGATCGGTGTGTAGATCATAAAGACTAAGCTGGCTTTCGCGTATTCTTTTATCTGGGCTTTCGCTCACCACTTTGCTTGGTGTATGGATGAAAAGTTTGTTTACATTCGTTCGTTCGTTCTTATGAGCAAGTGGCCAACTCTGGTGACGGAGTTTTTAGGCCGCCTAAAGGCCTCCATAATGTTTACATTAGAATCATGCAACTACGTTTTCGAACGACCAGTCACATTTACGCCCGCCGAAGCACGGAAGCCATCGTCATACTAGCAGCTGGACAATTAAAAAAAATTGCCATATTTTTTTACAGCTTCGTTAATTTTTTAAAAGCACAACAGAAGTTCTCTAACTGCTTTTGTTTTTGCAATACAGATTAAAAAAACTGTATTTATTGATTGTGATATCTAAGTGTAGATTTCATAGAATATATAACCTTCGAAAAATATCGGAAACCTCTAACTGCGCTGCGTACGTACAATAGTAACTGACAAAGATTATTGCAATGAAATATCTAGATCCGTTGTTTCATGACGTTAAAATGAATCTCAGCCTTAGGTTTTGGCCTTAGTGGTAGACCAGATTTTTGGCCGACCGTACCTCTTTGTATTCTTTTCTTATTAAATAAATTTAAAAAAGCTGGTAACGCGTTCACAGCTTGACGTGTGCCAGTTGCGAGCAGTGTTCCACGTCCTCTCGGACCGTGGTAGGAGGGAGTCGCGTTGGAACAGGCATTAGAATCACCTATCATGTAAGACAAAACTGAAGTGATCCTTGAGCACCTACCAAAGTAAATGATTTTTCTTTCATACCTCATCAGTTTTTCCACCATCAGCTTCCCCAGAAAGCCAGTGCCACCAGTCAAGAGCACGGTAGACCCGGCATAGAACTTCTGTATCTGTGATTCCCCTAGTGCTTCTATTTCGTCCTTCATGTCTAGATAAGTGATGTCACCTCCTTCCTTTGACTCCTTATACGGGCTGATCTCTGTCTGTGTCATACTGGAAAGAGAAATAATTTGTTAGTCGTAATCGGAGATCAAAGACTGATGAATACGATGTCGACCTCTGTGGCGCAGTGAGCGAAGGCCCGACTGAGACGCGAAGGTTGCGGGTTCGATCCCCGCCGCGGGACAATGTTTGCATGTTCTAGAGATTTTTGTTCCGGGGTGTTTTTCTATCTAAGTAAGTAAGTAAGTTTTTTTTTCTATCTTTAATACCTACCTAATGTATTTACAAAAAAAAAACACATTTTACACGGCGTCAACTTGTCCCAAGCTAAACAACTCAATGCTTGTGCATAAATCTGTCCCGTGTCTCTGTCGCCAATCCCCATAAACCTGTCCCGTGGTGGGAATCGATCCCGCTACCTCCGCATCTTTAGGCGGGCCAACTACAGCGCCACAGGAGGTCGTCATATTAGAGAGAGAAACACCTTTCCTATCTTAGTATACATAGATTCATTAGTAGGTAAATGTATCCATGATTTTGCAATATTTTGTATTCAATTATTTAGCGCTGCCAAAGTTGTAAATTGCTTATTGCGAAACGCTTTGCTAAATATTTGCCGTTCACTTTAAATACATCTATGGTCATTAAAATGAGAAGGTTTGTTAGGATGTAGTCTGTATCAGGATCAGAATTATTTGATTGCAAAAACTGTTGTACAAAGAGGGCATGTACCTACCAAATATGTAATTATTTGGACATACCTCTGACTACCCCCTTAGACATCTTCAAACAGATCTAAAAATTTCCTAATGATCTTAAAGAAATGTCTACCGCTCCCGGGATACAGTCGTGATTATATTCTTTTTTTTTTCTTTTTTTTTTTTACAAGGGTAGGTCTTACATAGGAAAAAGTTTATATATATTTCTGATGTGCAACATTACATTGGTTAGTAATAAATAACCAAGACATAAAGTAGTGACATGCCTTACTTTGTTCGACTGGCTTCCCACTGAAGCTTGACTATTTAGATTATTTTAATTAGATTGTTAAGGTATCGCTTTTAAAAAAAAGCTAGGCCCACACCACCAGGTTCTTGCCTGATTCTTTCCCTGGTGTAGGGAGTCGCGTTGGAACAGGCATTAGAATCACCTAGCACGTAAAACGAAACTTAAGTGATCCTTGAGGTCCTACAAGAATAAATGATTTTTCTTTCTTTCTTTCGTTCTTTCAGTTAGCATTATTTCAGGGGCCTTACTCCGGATCAACGAAAACGAAGTTTCGTGACAATTTTCGGGTTCCAATTATGTTGTTAAACTATTACGAATTCAGTATCCACCAACATAAGCTGACCCCGAAAAATGTCACGTAACTTCGTTTTCGTTGATTCGGAGTAAGGCCCCCGTACCGTGTAGTGCGCCCTATTAAGATGGTTGTATGCGTCAAACTTTCGACGCTGCCTATTTTATTTCATTACTACGTTGAATAAAGGAATTTTAAAAAACTAAATGTACCTACAGTTTGTGAAACCTATCATAAGCTTTTTTTAATACCTCTGTAATAGTTTTATTTTGTATAAATTGTCGGTCCCGGCTTTTAAAGTCGTTAAGCCATGACGGAGGCCTAAGGCGGCCTAAAAACTCCGTCACCAGAGTTGGCCACTTAGTCATACGAACTTACTTACTTATTTTGTATAGTTTAGGAGGAGTAGCGAAGTTGCTCTTGGTGGCCACCAAACTCTGTTTTCGCTACTCTTCGCTACTCTCTAAGTATCTATATCTTTAAAACGATTTTTTTTTAATAGATCTACTATTGACGGAATAATCGGTGAACATAAGTACCTACAAACCTACATAAAACAAGTGGTTTTTTATTTTTTATTTATGTAAATTTTATTTTTTCATATCATGAATAAAAACACTATTATATTTTAACCTCAACTGGTTCTCATTGTATTTTGTACAGTTAATGTAAATAACGTTAGCTTCTATAAATAAACGATATCTTTTATTTAATTACTTACCACTAACAACAGAAAATTCCAGAAACATGTACCAACCTAGGTACTTTCTGAATTTTTTCTAAACACAGTTTTACTTTACACAATTTTTTTTTAGTCTTATCGGGTGAATAAGGTAAAATTCGTGTTAATACCCGTTTATGTTTTATAATACTTTACACAATTTAACCGTCACTAAATTTAACACAATTTATTTTAAACGTAACTAAATCCGTGCAGTGCGTATCTTAGTAAATCTTTAACTAGTAGTTTAAATCTAATTTTCTTGAGTGATGTCATTCTCAATGGCTTAGCAAACATTCTATTTGCCTCAAATATTAGCTAAACCTTTGAATTTCAATAGGCTAGCACATCTATTATGTCCGGAGTGAACGTAAAAAACTACCATTGATCACGTTTTTAACCGACTCCAAGGAAGGAGGGATCTATGTTCCACTGTATGTATTTTTTATGTGTGTTCACCGATTATTCCGTTCTGTTTCAAAGAGTTTTTCTATTCCCGAGGTGGTGCCATAAATTTGAGCTCGTTGAAGCCACTCAGACAATGAAAAACAAAACTTAGGCCTTGACATCTTTACTACAAGTTTTTTGCCTACACATAACACTGTAGTGCCCGAGAGGGGACATTGTTGAGATGGAGGTTTGAAGCATCGAAACCATCCTCTCAGCGTAGATGTACATATCCACTGGAAAGAGATTGTCGATACGTGGGGCTGACTAGACACGGGTTTTCTTACGATGATTGCCTTGACCGCTCAGAAAGAACGAAAGAAAAAATCATAATCTCAAGGATCACATCGAATCGTCTTAAATGCTAGGTGATTCTATAGAGCTCGTGCTAAAGCGAATATAAATTGTTCGAACCGAAAAATCTAGGATTCTCTAGATCTTTCTCTTGATCTAGGGATTGAATCCTGGCTATGCAACAATGGATCGGATCCACGACGTACGGATCAAAAGTCGTGGGACATCCCACTCGGTCAACACGGATCTTAACTAAACAGAATGTTTGTTTTTTTCATAAATCGATAATGATGACTGTTTTATTTATTTTATTTCATACTTTTTTTATGTGGGTAGGTGGAAAATAAATAAATAAATATCCTTGGACATTTCACACGGCGTCATTTAACACTACAGTACACGCGCCCCTTTTTTTTACATGGGTGCTCGCATGCTCTACCAGAGTAGAAAACAGTATTTAAGATATTTATAAAATGGTTGGTTTTTAAATGATAAAAGTGAATAACATTTGTCATCTATTTATTATTAAACACAATTATTACAAAAAATCATAATTTTAATAGAATATACTTAACTTAGGAACAATTTACGAGATCAAGAAAATAATCAACATTTTTGGCATGTTTGAGATCAGCTCAAAATAAAAAAATTCTAATAAGCGATGACTATCTTATTGGTCACCATTTTCGCATTCGATACAGACCACAACTTGGTGATTAGCACAAATCCACCTGGCACATCGCTTACATCACTTTTTCGTGGATCGATTTCGGGCTCGAGAGCACATACAACATTTGCCTATTCTTCCCATTCTTTGAGGATCATTGCGAGGCGCCTCATCTCTGTGTCTCCCAAAAGCCATTTTGTTTTATTTTTTAATTCACGGGGGAGATTTGCAAAGGTCAATCTTCTTGCCATGAGGGGTTTTACCAGCTCGTACGAAAGATCGTAAAGAAAATTGTCTGAGTCCATTTTAACGCTGAAACAAAGTAATAATAATTATTATATACACAATAACATGCTAAATAGTAATTACTATACATATTGTTACTTATTAAAGGCATAAACTTTCAATTTTTATACATCGTGAATAAAAAAAGGCAACAACCAAAATGTTTACTTACATTCAGTTTTATTACGCCAATACTCGCATGTACTACTATGGTAGAAGCCGAACTTTGACACCTAATTACAAGAACATGCGCTTACGCTGCAAGTGGGCGCCGTACTAATCCTTTCCGCGATTTTGTTGACGAGGCTTATCTAGGAGCGCAGGGGGTCAGGTGAAAGAATGAATGAATGGCGCCAAAATAAATAAGTGCGTTCTACTATAGTAGAGCGCGCGTGCACTCTAGTGCTAGTCCCAAGCTAAGCAATTTAATGCTTGTGTTATGGTAACCAGATGACTGATAAACTACATAGATACATTTTTTTTTGTAAATACATAGGTA
Source organism: Xanthorhoe designata (assembly GCA_963582015.1). Taxonomy (NCBI): domain Eukaryota; kingdom Metazoa; phylum Arthropoda; class Insecta; order Lepidoptera; family Geometridae; genus Xanthorhoe; species Xanthorhoe designata. The sequence goes on from OY757059.1 coordinate 756,633, forward strand.
CATATTATACAAAGAAAACACCCAGACACGAAACAAATATTTACAGATCATGCAAACATTTGTCCCGCAGCGGGGATCGAACCCGCAGAAGGCATAATACTTAGGATCACAATTGTTTTTTACGTTAGCTCCGTTATTAAATTTCGGTAAATATTCACGACCAAGGCTATTTGAGGCTCTAGCTAGAGGAAGTAAGAAAGTCAATGCCTAGGCCGCACTGACCCAAGGCCGTGGGTTCGATTCTTGTGCAACAATGGATATTATAATAGAATTATTGGGAATTACATTAATGAATTGGTGGGAAGTAATAAATAAAATACCTATAGGTACCTACCATTTATTTACAGAAACAAAATAAAATATTACCGACATAGGTAATTACTTATCATGTTTTAAAAAATTCAATCAAAAATCAAATCTGTCGATGATGTTTAAGGGGGTAGTCAGATGTATGTCCGATAGTAGGTACATTTAGTACTTACAAACACATATTTGTAGAATAATTGTAAATAATATGTCTACTTTGAGTAAAAAACAATAAATAATATGTGTAACGTGAGTAAAAAGTTGTAAGAAAAATGAGAATATTAGTAAGTAACTAATGTAGTAAGTAGGTATTTGTAGACCCTTGAAATATTCACAGAATGGTACGGAACCTTTCTTGCGCGAGTTCGACTCGCACTTGGCTGATTATTTCATTCATGGTAACCTGTATCCCGGAAAGGACGAAGAAGTTAAAGGGCAAATAACAAAATACTTACACATTTGTTTACTATAATATTTTATATTAAACAAATAATACCTACCTATTTAGTTATAATAATAATAGGAAGATTAACAGCTTTTTACATGTTTACCTACACGACCTCTGTGGCGCAGTGGGCGAAGGCCTGAAACGCGGAGGTTGCGGGTTCGATCCCCGCCACGGGACAAATGTTTGCATGTTCTGCAGATATTAGTTCCGGGTTTGGATGTTTTTCTATCTATAATTGTATGTATTTACAAAAAAAATATAGTATCTATGTATTATATCAGTCATCTGGTTACCATAACACAAGCATTAAGTTGCTTAGATTGGGACTAGATGACGCCGTGTAAAATGTCCAAGGATATTTTTTTTTTATTACAATAATTGTAAGCAACTGTTGTTTAGACCATGCAAGTCATGGTGACAGTCAATTTACTTGCAATATGCAAGAATCTTGCATCGTGTACATGACACTTTATTTTGTGACATAGAAATATTTTTACGCATATTAATGGTACATACCTAAATTAAAAATGTCTAATTTAGTAGGTAAGTACATAAATTAAACAATTATAATGTCTAATTAAAATTGTATTGTTACATATCTAGTTTTTACGTAAATAGATGAATAAATTATTTTTTCAAATGAGATATTTTGAATTCTGCTATTGTTAAAATTACCTTTTGGCAGTAGGTACCTACCTACATTAATAAAATATTTTATAAAAACTTTGGCAGTTTAAATGTTTTCCTAAATTAAATTTAATTGCAATTATTATTCAGAAATGACTAAATACTTACTTTTTTTTATAAAAACTTTAAATGCAGAATGTGCAGAAATTTGCTTCTTACGAAATAAGAAGCAAATTTCTGCACTCTCGAGGTTCAATTATGTTTATAACTTCCAAGATCCTCATCAGATCCTCATATATTTTTGATGGGATCACCTCAGAAGTATACACTTTCAAACATAAAAAGATTTTTTAAAATCAGTTCACAATTGACGGAGAAATCGATGAACATACCTACGTAAAAGGGCATGTACCAAATTATGTATTTTGACATACCTCTGACTACCCCCTTAGATAACATCAAAAGGATCTAAAAATGCCTAAAAGATTTGAAAGAATCCGCTCCCTGAGATACAGTCGTGATCATAATTCATTTTTGATAACAAAAAATTAAAAACGGTTAGGCACCTCTGTGGGGTTCGATCTCCGCCGCAGGACAAATGTTTGTATGTTCTACAGATATTTGTTCTTTATATCTATGATATTGGATGTTTTCTATCTATAATATGTATGTATTTACAAAAAAAAATGTATCTAAGTAGTATATCAGTCATCTGGTAACCATAACACAAGCATTAAGTTGCTTAGCTTGGGACTAGATGACGCTGTGTGGAATGTCCAAGAATATTAATATTTATTTAGGTATATAATGAAACATAGAACCTCCGTACTCTTTAGTAGTACTTTAAATACCTACTTTTATTTAAAGCCCAAGATCTTAAATAACCCCAGTGAACCGAAGATTCTAGTATACAGATAAGATTATTATTTACTATAATATGTCTTGCAAATAATCATCCACAATTATCACCCACAATGTTTGCATGTTGTTCAAACTGAGTGATACTTCACATGCATGTGTTATGTCAGATCTAAGTTTACCAATTACACCGATAGTTAAACGACTGATTAAAGATAGTTCATTGATTCAGGCGTGAATTTGCGGAAGTCCATCTTATGATATTGATAATTTTAAAATTTACTTATTTATAATGGATACCTACACTTAGATATTACTTATCAGAATAATTATTATTCTAAGGCGTAATAGCTAGGACACATAAATCAAAAATAAAAAGAAATTAACATAGATAAGAAACAAGTACAATACCTACACATATTATATTCATAAACACGGCAATAACAAAAAAAAAATAGTGAAATAGTAAAAAACTGTTAGACAACATTTTCATAGTTTAAACATTCACTCTCAATCAACTTCCATCCATCCGCAAAATATCTAGCACTCCTCCGCTAATCCAATCTAAACCAAATCGTCAGGAATTCACGATATTTTCAAAGTATTACTCATATTCGTAGACGATAAAATTATGAGCTATAATCGTTGGTTATAGCTTTTGGTAAACTTTGACTAAACACGTTTTTGTGCACAATATAAGATAGTTATATATTTATGTAGTTGTATAAAATTAGTAGCAAGTACGCAAATAATTCAATAAAATACGCAGAAATTGTTGGTTGAATTTTCGTTGTAAAAAGAGGCAAATCATTTTTTCTATACTAATATTATAAAGAGGTAAAGTTGGTTTGTTTGTATGTTTGGGGTAATCTCCGAAACTACTCATCCGATTTCAAAAATTCTTTCACCGATGTAGCATGAAGTTTCCGAATGAACATAGGCTATATTTTATCAAGGTGAGCGAAGCCGCGGGCGAGTTAGCTAGTTAGGTATATAATAAACGAACTCGCTTTATATACACCTTAAAAGTGGCAATACTAGTAAGCTAAACTAAACTAACTAAAATTAATGCCATCCTTTTTATTCCCATCGCTATGAAAGGGACGGCAACATTTTTGGTTAGTTAAGTTTAGCTTTTGCGATACTCCGAATTGCCACTAGTAGATTGTTATACAAGGGTTGAAAGTGACTCTTTTAATGCCCGAGACTGAAATAGTTCGAGTGCATTAAAAGGTATTTCACTCGTATCACTATACTTTTCATTTCGAATATGAGGAAGTACCTGAATAAAAACTTTAAAACCGCGACCTGAGACCGAGACCAGAGACCGAGACCAGAGACCGAGACCAGAGACCGAGACCAGAGACCGAGACCAGAGACCGAGACCAGAGACCGAGACCAGAGACTGAGACCAGAGACCGTGACAAGAGACCGCGACCGTTACTTGACTAGGCAATGTTTGCATCAGTTCGAGACAGTGACACTTTTATACATTGCCTAAAGTCAATCGCGGACTCCTAAAATCCTAATAAGTAGGTACCTATTATAGTAATGAAAATAAAGTTGAAATTCGATGACACTGAAACTAAAAATAAAATAAAATAAATAAAATAAAATAAAATAAATATCCTTGGACATTCCACACGGCGTCATCTAGTCCCAAGCTAAGCAATTTAATGCTTGTGTTATGGTAACCAGATGACTGATAAACTACATAGATACATTTTTTTTTGTAAATACATACATATTATACATAGAAAACACCCAGACACGAAACAAATATTTGCAGATCATGCAAACTGTTGTCCCGCAGCGGGGATCGAACCCGCAACCTCTGCGTCTCAGGCGGGCTCGCCCACTGCGCCACAGAGGTCGTCTTAGATTCACGATGTTTTCCTTCATCGCGCAATATTCATCAACTACTCCCAAGGTTGCAAAAATCAATTAATTTACAATAGAATATAAAAACAAACAACACAATATCCAATAACGATAACGGCTTTACTCAGAGATGTCAATGAGAAGTAAGTTAAACAAGTTACAAAATCAAATCAATTTTTTTATTTCTTTGTTCAAATCAAATCAAATCAAATTGTTTATTATTGTTCCTCTCAAACATAAATAAAAATTAATAATAATTTTAAAAATAAAATAAATACCTACAGTTAAAAATAATCATAAATTCAAACAATTGTAGGTTAGAGAGAACCTGTTTTGTTACAAAAAAAAACTAATTTTGTAAGAAACTACTTTTCTTGCACTGTCACACTCGCGGGTACATTAGTGTTCATAACTCCAAAGTTATCGGATCCTCAATTTTTTTTAAGGGACCACCGGGGGTAGGTAGGTACCTCAGGGTATTTTCAAAATCGATCCACTATTGACAAATTGGTGGAGTCGGTTAATTAGGAATCAACCATCGAGTTACTATACTAAAGAATCACAATCTAATAGCTGACAACACTCAAAAAATGTCCGAGCAAATTCAATGTTCTACAATGACATTTGACATTTGAATGTAGAATGTGTTATGTCGTTTCTTTTAATGTTCAATGTCGCTTGTACGCAAAGTACAAAAAGACCGCGCTCTTTTTACGTGGCGTGACCTATAGTTTAGACACATGTAACAAATTTAATATGCCTTCTTTTAGTCGGCATCTTCAATGCTGTAGGTCGTGTTTAGTTAAAACTTAGGCAAAGTCTTTGTTAAATCAGTTAATTATACCGTGGAAAAACAAAAGAAAAAAGAACTATATTTAGACAAAGAACCTAATTTCCGAATACAATAAAATAACTGTCTGCCCGTAAATTTCCAATTTTAAACTATTTAAATAATCGGAATACATTGAATGTCGTGTTAACCAATTCGGATGGTGATTAGACTTCCGACCCAAAGGTCACGGGTTCTAGTCCGTATAAGCATTGATACGAGTTCTAACGGTGAAGAAAAACATCGTGAGGAAACCAATTAGCTTCCTATAGCGTCGATGGGCTTGCAACCTGTCACGTGTGGATATATCTACTGCAAGTGTGGGCATGCTATAGACTAAAGTAAGTCTTACTTATCTAAGATATGTAAGAATGCCTACCCACCTTGGGAATAGTCATTATCATAATACGTTTATTTAATTTAATTTATTTTATTTTGACGACCTCTGTGGCGCAGTTGAGTGAAGGCCCGACTGAGATACGGAGGTTGCGGGTTCGGTCCCCGCCGCGGGACAAATGTTTGTATTTTCTACAGATATTTGTTCCGGGTCTGGATTATTTTATCTATAATTATGTACCTATGTATTTACAAAAAAAATGTATTTAAGTAGTATATCAGTCATCTGGTTACCATAACACAAGCATTAAGTTGCTTAGCTTGGGACAAGATGACGCTGTGTGGAATGTCCAAGAATATTTATTTATTTATTATTATTTGCTTATTTTATTTTTTGAATGCCTTACTTGGTAATCAAATAAGTATATTTTCTATTTCACACAGTCATCCAAGGTAGCGTAGAACACATTTTTAGACCACAGTTGTTTATCCATAGTCGAAAGACGATCAGTCGTATTATGTGTAAAATTAATAAAATTATAAACGATCTCTTATCTTTTTTAAGATTACTTATTTTTAATAAATTTAATTTCTTTAGGCTTACTGTTAATTTTAAATTTAATTAATATTAGTAAAAAAAATCATCAAAACTTGGTTCTTACTTCGTGTATGTCGCCGGTAAATCTCATTACACAAAATTTTAATGAATCATCATTTTTAAGTGCAGTCTCTGAGCGCGGCCGGCGACCTCGCACTTGTAACGAAGGTTTGCTATAAGGTCAACCAACTTTTTTACATAAACATTTGTTTACAACAACGATATTAACTAACGGACCCGGTAGGACTGTCGTAACACAAACCTTGGGATTATAATAAATAGAAATCCGTGAAAATATTAACTAAAAAAACGGGTTGTTGTTACATTTGCCACAAAGTAAATTCGTCACGAAAAAAAGTACTATGTGTAAATTTGCCACACTTCTATTTTATTATTTTTAGTTGTTGTAAATTCGTCACATAGCTTTTTCCGTAGAGACAGCAGAAAAATACACGTAGGTAACTCCTACCATGACTTTTCGATAACTCTCACGGTTTCAGACTTCCCCTTGGTAGCTATTAAGTACTTTACTTGCTAACCCTACTTTATGATGAACTTTATTTAGGTACATATGACGAATTTACACATCTTTTTTACGCATGTGACGAATTTACTTTCAATGTATGGAGTTTACAAAAATGTGACGAATTTACTTTGTGGCAAATGTACAACAACCCAAAAAAACTAGGCACCAGTTATTTTTTGGACTTTCGAGTTTACGCTACTGTGCTTTGTTAGCAAATTCCATAAAATCTCATTCTCATGATCGACTACGGTCTGCATAAGGAAATAAACTCGATATAATAGGCACAATACTACTGCCATGACCGTGAGAGCATGGAAATTATTGCTACTTTTAAATAATTAGAATGGTGTGATTAATTAACGTGAATTAGCGTGCTAAAATTAACGGACTGCTAATTTTCATAAACATGTGTATTAAGAATAAAGCTCAATGTAGGTGTTATTTTTTTATTTACTTAAAAAAACCATTGATAACGAGCATTCTTTGTTTTCATATTATTATGTAGGTAAATATCGAGATTATATTAAATTAAAGTTAGGTGGTGGGCGTTAATCAACCACTGAATGTACCTTAGTATACTTAGTACCTATATTATCTGTGGCAAAAACTGTAGTAGGTACCTACCTACTTATATATTATCTGTGCAAACAACCTGCGAAACAGGCAACATATTGCATAAACGTAGTGGTTATATTCTCTTTGTTATTACATTCATTCATAATCAATTTCGCATTGCATAGGCGCGCAGTCGTCTGCGCGTCGTTCTTTTGTCGAGGACAAAATACCGACATGCTCGAAATACATTTAGGGCTTCTACTGACTAAATCGAGACCAACTTTAAAGTGAATTTACAGTTTTTGGAAGTACCTATTTGGAAGCCTAGTCATGGAATAACTACTTTATAATCTATAGACTGACAATTTGACATTATAACGGACTTTTCAGGAAGTGTTTTGAGGTTTTCTGATGACTAATCTAATCACAGATAAAAGAACACAGATAAATGAATACTAGTAGGTAGTACCTACTAGTATTCATTTATCTGTGTTCTTTTACCTACTAGGTACTAATAAATAATAATAATAATAATAAATATCTTGAGATCTATTTGATAACTAATTATCTTAAATAAATAAAGCTTTAATGTCATTTTACACGCGTTTTGACTTTTAAATAGTACTTCCTATCTTACGCCTACATACAATTTAAATCTTAGTACCTAACTAAGTATATCGTTTTAATTTGTGATAATTTTATTTTCGATCGCCGTTAGTCAATAGTGGCAATTCTGGATTTCGTCAAAACTTAATTAAACTAATTTGACAGCACTAAAAATTATGCCATCCTCTCTATTTCGTTCGTTATGAAAGGGACGGCAACATTTTTAGTGCTGTCAAATTAGGTTACCTAGTTAAGTTTTGGTGACATCCAGAATTGCCACTATTATTTAGATTTATTTGTTATCAGCTGCGCCTGCGATGTTACCCGCGAATAGCTCTCGTTCCCGTTGGAATACCGGGATTAAAAGTTGCCTATTTTTTAACAGGGTTTAAGCAACCCTGGTACCAAATTTCATTCAAATCCGTCCAGCCGTTTGAGCGTGAAAGAGTAACAAACACACAAACTTTCACTTTTATAATATTAGTAGGATTCAATATATTTATTTAAAATAACTCATTTAAGTAGGTACGTGAAATATGGGCTTATTCCACTAATCCCCGTTGACAATCCCCGTTAACGGGGATTAGTGAACTTTTTGATGTGAATTTTTTTATCGATCTCTTTGCATTGACGTAAGTACCTAAACTAAAATTAGAATGAAATAAACAGCTATAATGATGAATGGTTATCGGTAAGACACACTTTTTATTATGATTATTTATTACGATGTGCGAAAACACGAAAATGAACCATTATAAAACTATATTTAAATTAATCAAATTCACACAACTGACCATGGCCTTGTTGGAAATCTAATGTTGAAATACCTTATTATAAGCTTGCAAATGTCATTATAATTTTATTATTATTATTAATATGACTAATATGGAAGGTCTATGTAAAAAAGTGTGTAAAAAAATATAATAAGTACTTAAGTAGGTATATTAATGAAAAAATAAAAAAATCAAGTAGGTGTACCTATAGGTAGGTACTTAATAATTTTTTAGTTTTTTATTAGTTAATAAAGAACCCTCATAATTAAAAAAAAGCATACAACGTAACAAAAGAACCCTCTACGTTTTTGAAGTCAAATAAAAAAATCGATTCTAAATAAATTTGCCGTATCAGACACAAATGAGTACTTATCATCAATTATATTATGTAACAGTGGTTACTAAAGCAATATCATAATATGTTGTCAGGTCTAATGCTTACCTAATTATGACGTAAAGATAAACTAGATTCTAGATAATGTTCTGATCTACTAGATTGCAACAGTGAAAAGCCTAGCGTCTCAAATTTGACACTGTCACGTGATATGGCCATTGATTAGTTAAGTGATTAGTTTTAGACATCGCGTTCGAGAAACTAACTAACTGTAACTACTTTTCACAAACCTTTAAGGCCGTTAAGTCATATACGTCGGAGGCCTTTAGGCGGCCTAAAAACTCCATCACCAGAGTTGGCCACTTGCTCGTACGAACGCACAAACAGGCACAAGTTAAAAGGTAAAAATAAGTAGGTAGGTATTGTGAGTACGGAACCCTTTGTGTGAGTCTTGACCAGTTTTTGTTTTAAAAACCATAGACTAAACTAAAAACATTCAATCAGTCAAGGCGTTTTTAAGTTTTAGCTAGAATAAAGCGTAATTTACACGATGCAAGTTTCTTGCTTGTTGCGTACAATTAAATTGACTGTCATCATGACTTGCTTGCTCTAAACAATAGCCTGCTCATGCCTGTTGAGGCATGATAACAAATTTTGAAAAACCATTCTATCAAGTTTTAATAGGTCTCCTTTGCATTAAGTAAGTAAGTTCGTATGAGCAAGTGGCCAACTCTGGTGACGGAGTTTTTAGGCCGCCTAAAGGCCTCCGTCATGGCTTAACGACTTTAAAAGCCGGGACCGACAATTTAACGTGCCCTCCGAAGCACGGAAGCGCTCAGCTGATAATGCCACTTGATAGTAGTGACCGCTCAGAACGTTGCTTAACTTCGACGATCTATCAAGAACGTCTTAGCAAGCTTCTTTCAAAAACTTCATTAAAAAACCCTTTGCATTAAAAAACCCCTTTTTTATCGAAAGAAACATTATCAGCCCAAAATTGAGTTTTTAAAAACACATTTTGTGTTTTACGCTAAAACGCTCGCAAGTGTCATTTCGCCTTTTTACTAAGACGTGACGTCACGCCAGGATGTTCAAAGTTTTCAAACGAAACTAAATGACAAGAAAGTGATTTCACTTAGACGTGACGTCAAGCGCATCTGGTTGCTGTTCTAAAAAACATGGCGGAATTTCTAATTCTGTTTTATCATAAATAAATGTTAATCTCACTCTTATTATAATAATAAATAAGTTTTTCAGGATCCAAGAATCAATTATTATGTAATTAGATTAAGTAATATCTGACGACCTCTGTGGCGCAGTGGGCGAAAGCCCGCCTGAGACGCAGAGGTTGCGGGTTCGATCCCCGCTGCGGGACAAATGTTTGCATGATCTTCAAATATTTGTTTTGTGTCTGGGTGTTTTCTATGTATAATATTGTACTTATGTATTTACAAAAAAAATGTATCTATACTACATAGATACATTTTTTTTTGTAAATACATACAATATTATACATAGAAAACACCCAGACACAAAACAAATATTTGAAGAACATGCAAACATTTGTCCCGCAGCTCAGTCATCTGGTTACCATAACACAAGCATTAAATTGCTTAGCTTTGGGACTAGATGACGCTCTGTGGAATGTCCAAGAATATTTATTTATTTATTTATATTTTTTAGTAATTCTTGAAGCCATTCTTGATTAAGTACTGTCATCATGCCTATTATTGAACGTCAATTATAGTGCGCGTAATTATTGCTCTGGTGCGTACAAGAAAATGGCATCATGTAAAATGGTATTTAATACAGTAGAAACTCAGGCCTTTACATCTTTACTAGATGATTTATACAGAGTCAGGAGGCAATCTTTGCCTACACTTAACGGGACACTGTAGTGCCTGGGACATTGTTGAGATGGAATAGGCTTGCCCAGCACCTAAACCATCCTCTCAGCTTAGCCGGCCATATCCACAGGAAAGACAATGGTTAGTCAATATGTGTGGGGCTGACTAGCCGCGGGTTTCCTCACGATGTTTTCCTTCACCGTTTAAAGCTCGTGTTAAAGTGCATATAAATTTTTCCACACGAAAAGTCCATTGTTGCACGGCCGGATTCCAACCCACGACCTTCGGATCGAAAGTCGAAGTACTTATCCACTTGGCCAACACGGCTTTTAATAGGTACAGTAGGTAGGTAATGCTTTTTTACTACACAAATACAGATGTAGATACTAAATAAATAAATAAATAAATATCCTTGGACATTTCACACGGCGTCATCTAGTCCCAAGCTAAGCAATTTAATGCTTGTGTTATGGTAACCAGATGACTGATAAACTACATAGATACATTTTTTTTTGTAAATACATACATATTATTATACATAGAAAACACCCAGACACGAAACAAATATTTGCAGAACATTTGCAAACATTTGTCCCGCAGCGGGGATCGAACCCGCAACCTCTGCGTCTCAGCAAATACTAAAGCAAAGGCATCTTATACTTGATTACCTCGTTGTGTTTTCCTTAATACTTTACCTAGACATGTCTATACAAAGTCCGTAAATTATCTGTTTGTTTCACACAAGGTCTTTCTAAACCGTAAGTAAACATTGCTTTAAGCAAACTATTATGAACTTAAGCGCTCGTGGCGAAGCTTGCTAAGACGTTCTTGATAATAATAACGATAGAGCAACGTTCTGAGCAGTCACTACTTGGATGGGTGACCGCAAGTGGCATTTTCATCTGAGCGCTTGCGTGCTTCGGAGGGCACGTTAAATTGTCGGTCCCGGCTTTTAAAGTCGTTAAGCCATAACGGAGGCCTTTAGGCGGCCTAAAAACTCCGTCACCAGAGTTGGCCACTTGCTCATACGAACTTACTTTACTACTTGGATGGGTGACCGCAAGTGGCATTATTAGCTGAGCGCTTGCGTGCTTCGGAGGGCACATTGAATTGTCGGTTAAGCCATGACGGAGGCCTTTAGGCGGCCTAAAAACTCCATTACCAGAGTTGGCCACTTGCTCATACGAACTAATTTACTTATCTCATGGGTATTATTTTTAATTTAAAGTGTTAACTTTGATATGTATGCAAGTGTATAATATAAGTGGCATAAGTAATTAAACAAAAGTGTATTACCTATATATTTTTTTCAAAGAATATTATTCTGTTCGATCAACGATCTCGCCACCTTCGATGAAGGATGGTGGGACGCAGCTAAAGATCGAGATGATTGGAAGAGTTTGGGGGAGACCTTTGCCCAGCAGTGGGACAAGATAGGTTAAAAAAAAAAAATTATGTTGTGGTCCCATAAAATTTTGATGAGGATCTGATGAGTATCTTCGTAGTTATGAAGAGAAATGCAGAACAGGAAATGCTCTCTTACGAAATTGAGCTCAGTTTTATATTTTTTTTTAATTTTCCCACTTGTTAACTTTAAATAGAGGAAGGCCGAAGAAGAAGTGGATGGATTGTGTGAAAGAGGATATGAATGTAAGAGGAGTGAGATCAGAGTTGACGAGCGATAGAGGAGAGTGGAAGAGAAAAACATGTGCCGACCCCACTTAGCGTGGGATAAGGGCAGGAGGATGATGTTTTATTTTCATTTATTTTTATTTTATTTTACTTATGTTTGTTTTATGTTAATTTTACATACCTACAAGATATTGGTACTATGCGAATGAAGTGGCGGACGGAAGTAATTATGGTGTTGTATATTTTTAATTAACGGGCACTGATTGTTTCTACAGTAAAGTCCTATTCACACGATGCAACTTTCTTGCCTGTTGCATACAATTAAAACTGTCATCATCCCCCTGATTGTGTAACTTGGCCCTTACTCCGGAAGAACGAAATCGAAGTTTCGTGACAATTTTCGGGGTCAGCTTATGTTGGTGGATACTGAATTCGTAATAGTTTACCAACATAATAAGAACCCGAAAATTGTCACGAAACTTCGTTTTTCGTTTTGCAGAGTAGACGCCCTTGTCTCGGATTGTATCCAAGTTGTATCAATGCAAAGATCACAGTAAATCGCGAAAAGAACGGTCAGATTTAACGCTGATTAAGTAAATTTGTAAGTAACTTTACTTAATTACTGGTGGCTATTCGGGATGTCGCTAAAGCTAAACTTAACTAATTTGACAGCACTAAAATTGATGACATCCCTTTTTATTTCGATCGTTAAGAAAGAGACAACATTTTTAGTGCTGTCAGATTATTTTAGTTTGGTTTAGGCGACATCCCGAATAGCCATCATTTTTTTGACAGTTGTTTTCGCGATTTACTGTGATTTTTGCTTTGATACAATAGATACAAGTTACACAATCAGGGGGCATGACTTTGCATGGTCTAAACATTGCTTAAATGCAAGTCAAATTGTTATTAATTTATAATTTAAGTGCATAGTTTTTCATAACTAGGTAAGTACCTACATAACTTAATGGTAATGAAGACAATTATTATTGTTGCTATGAATAAATTTACTTTGTATTTTGAAAACTATGTAAAATTTAGAAATCTTTATAAGATGTTTTAATTGAAATTGGTACTTAAGTACCTATACTTACTTACAAACACGTGATTAAAAAAAATATAAAATATAAATAAATAAATCTGATTAAGTATACATTTATTTATTTATTTACTTAAAATAAAAAAAAATATGAAGTGTAGAGATAATAAAATTTAACAAATTTTTTAAGTTAGTTATTGAATTGTAGGGTAGTATTTTTTTATTTTATTATCAGTTATAGTTGTTGTGCCTAATCTATTTAATATAAATAATGTTTTTTAGTTTCCAACATTACGCAATTTTGGAAAATTAATATTTTTTTAAGTAAGTAAGTAATTATAATAATTGGTTTAATTGTTTTTTTTTATGTACGTCTCTCTTACTTAAAATTATTTTTCCTAAATAATTTTTTTTTTTCTAGTCTCTATTTAGTAGGTACTTAAAATTATTTTTCCTATATAATTTTTTTTTCTAAAAAATCACACGTCATGACACTAAATAAACCACAAAATTCACCTACCTGTCAAAATTTAGCACAACACTTTCACAAAACGTCAATTCTGTCACGAAAGCACCGACAACGCTTGTAGTTGGCTGGACACTGACCGCATCGACTCTTGCGCAGGAGTCTTTGACGAAATGCTTCTTGCACACTTAGGTGACGTAGAGTGCTTAAATAATGCGGTGTGGTTTTTGTTTTCAATATATCGGTTCATTTTGACGTAGGTACTTAGCTACTTAAGTAGTTAAATTTTTATTATTTACATGCGTCATAAAAAAAAGCCGTGTTGGTCAAGTGGATTAGTACTTCGACTTTCGATTCGAAGGTCGTGGGTTCGAATCCGGCCGTCCATCAATGGACTTTTCGCATCGAAATTGTATATGCGCTTTAACACGAGCTTTTAACGGTGAATGAAAACATCGTGAGGAAACCAGTTAGCTTTCTAATTAGCGTCGATGGGCTTGCAGCCTGTCACGTATGGAAAGTTAACTTCTGCAAGATGTGGGCATGTACCAAATATGTATGAGTCTCTGACTACCCCCTAGACATCTTCAAAGGATCTAAAATGTCCAAAGATCAGAATATTATATGTAGAATATATAAATAATATAATATATAGGTACAGAATATTTCTACCGCACCTTGGGAATAACAGTCGTGCTCGAAAAGTCCATTGATGCACTGCAGGAAAGAAAGAAAGAAAGAAAAAATCATTTATTTCGGTAGGAGCTCAAGGATCACTTCAGTTTCGTCTTAGATAGATATATAGATAAAACATTTATTCAGCACACACACAATAGAAAAAACAATATCAGAGAAGGCCACAAGACAGGTAATATAGGTAGGTAGGTAGGTAGGTACAAATAGGAAAACAAGCAAACCAACATTTCTATAGGACGGTAGGAGTACCTTCCTACACTAAAAATAATAAAACAGAGATTAGCCCCTCCCGTGAAGTGCAGTGTGGCTGAAAAGGTCGTAATCTTACATGCTAGGTGGTTCTAATGCCTGTTCCAACGCGACTCGCAACACCATTTGAACCCACGACCTTCTGAAAGCAAGTCGAGTTACCCACCCCTCGGCCATAGAAAGAAAGAAAGAAAAATCATTTATTCTTGTAGGACCTCAAGGATCACTTAAGTTTCGTTTTACATGCTAGGTGATTCTAATCATTAGAAGGGAATACAGGCATTAGAATCTAATGCCTGTATTCCCTAGGCTTTATTCCCTGATTCTCTTTAGAACAGAACTTTAAAAGCGCAATAAGCCCGACTCACTCTTGCCCAGTTTTTACCGTTAGTGTGCAGGAGGCAGTGGGCGAAAGGAAACCGTGCGTCATTAGATTTTCTGATTTGTAACAAGTTCAATGTTATTGATATTCTATTTCACGAAGTCCGTTGGGCTTTAAATATATATACCTACCTAGTGATTTTTTTAACAAAGAAACACACAGGAACAAGTGTAGATATTTATCTACACTTCTTAACGTAAATAACTAAATAAATAAAAGGAACTCTGTATTCTATCCAAAATATACTTATATAATTAATAAATAAATATAAGTACCTATATATTTATATAAATAAATATACATAGTGGATGCATGTTTACAGTTTTAGTGTGCGTATGCTCAGAAGCAATCAGTCTCGTCGGAGACGCGCTCCGGGTCACTAGTGTCTATTGTGTTCACGTCAGACTTTGGTAGCGAGTACCGTCAGATGACAACTAGAGCAAAGTTGGGGCTAAACGGACTTCGTGATATAGAACAACATACTGATTTCTTGGAAATATTATTATTAATTATTACAATTCAATTACGCGGACAGGTCTCGGCTTTAAAGTCGTTAAGCCATGACGGATGGATGCCTGAGTGAGTTGGCCACTTGCTCATACGAACTTACTAATTTCTTTAATCATAAATTATGTTGAATATTATGTGCAATGTTCAGGGATATTTATTTATTTATTTTATTTATACCTACCTAATAAGTAAGTAGGTACCTAGATTATTGTATGTTCTGAATACCACCACATTTAGATGCAAATTTCTGTTGTAGAGTTAAAATATATAATATTTTATTATTCATTGTCTTTTAAGGGATATTTAATGAAATGACCTTACAACGGTTTATACTTTCAAGGTTATATACCTACTTCGCGGCCACCTATTTTATTATGTATTATTACGTTGAACAAAGGATTTAAAAAAAAATTGTAGCACAGTCTGTGATACTAATTATCATGTTTTCTGTGTATAACAATGTAGTATTGAAACAAAAAATCAGTCATCTGGTTACCATAACGACGGTCGACGACCTCTGTGGCACAGTGGGCGTAGGCTCGCCTGAGACGCAGAGGTTGCGGGTTCGATTCCTGCCGCGGGAGAAATGTTTGCATGATCTGCAAATATTTGTCTCGAGTCTGGGTGTTTTCTATGTATAAATGTATGTATTTACAAAAAAAATGTATATAAGTAGTATATCAGTCATCTGGTTACCATATCACAAGCATTAAGTTGCTTAGCTTGGGACTAGATGACGCTGTGTGGAATGTCCAAGGATATTTATTTAGGTACCTACTTAACTATTTTTACTCGACTACCTCAAAAAGGAGGGTGATGTTTTTAGTTCTAATATACCTACTGCTTAACAAAGTCTGTGGGGACAGCTTGTATATACCTACTTACTTCTATATCTATCTATACAGAATCAGAATCAGAATCAGAATCAGAATTATAAATATTTTATTGCAAAACTAATATTATAAAATAAAGAAGAACTAATATTATTTATTACTAATATTAAATAGAAGTAAAGTTGGTTTGTTTGTTTGTTTGGGGTAAAACTGAAACTAGTCATCCAATTTCAAAAATTCAAGACTTTCCGAATGAACTTAAGCTATATTTTATCAAAGAAAGAAAGAAAGAAAGAAAAATCATTTATTCTTGTAGGACCTCAAGGATCACTTAAGTTTCGTTTTACATGCTAGGTGATTCTAATGCCTATTCCAACGCGACTCCCTAAAGTACGACGCGATCGATGCCGCGGGCGAAAGCTAGTTCTAAATAAAAGTGTGATCCGAAAACGTGAATGTTTCTTTTTATTTTGTTTTGCGGTCAAATTTCTCTAATGGCCGGGCTCACCTGATACACGTCATTCGTAAAACCAAAGACGTCATCGCACAACCCAAATTATCATCTTCCAAATAACGATAGATAATTTATTTACAGAAACTAAACTACTACATATTTAGATATCTGTACAAAATACAATTAGAACCAGTTGAGCCACCTAAGGATCGTTACAAACGATCTATAGGTAGTTCAACTGATCCAAACCACTGCAAGACGGAAGCGTGCCCAAGACACTGGCAGCATTGCCGCGCTGGATGGCAATGCTGATCTTTTGAGCCAAATAAGTGCCAGCCCTCGGATCACGCGTCGCTTCGACCAGACGTCCCGATAGAATTTTAATTTTTAATAATTTTAATAGTCACACTAATATTATAAAGGTGAAAGTTTGTGTGTGTTTGTATCTAAGTGTGAATATTTGTTACTCCTTCACAGGTGAAAGTTTGTGTGTATCTAAGTGTGAATGTTTGGTACTCCTTCACGCTCAAACGGCTGGGCGGATTTCAATGAAATTTGGTACCAGGAAAGCTTATATCCTGGATTAACACATAAACACTTTTTATACCGATATTCCCACGGGAACGGGAACTATTCGCGGGTAACACCGCGGGGCGCAACTAGTTTAAGTTCGTTGACTCCATTGACTTTATACTTCAGAAGAAGTGACAAAATTAAATAAAACCGGCTTCAATTTCCCAAGAGAAGTTGCCTGCACTCTCGAAGTACCTACATTTCTGTTCAACTACATATTCCTCATCAGATCCTCAAATCTTTTGATGGGAGCTCGTAGCTCGCTATACCCTTTCCAACCGTTTATTTAACTTTTGACAGCTGTAATACTGACTCAAATAGTGATACCCTGACCCGTTACCGATTCGATTTATTTTATCGATCGATTTTATTCATGAAGAAGTTTTATTATATATATATTTTTTTTTATAGTTACTCTTATAAACAAAACAATAGTGGCAATTCTGAGTGTCGCAAAAGCTAAACTAAGCTAACTAAAATTGTTGCCGTCCCTTTCGTAGCGATGGGAATAAAAAGGATGGCAATAGTTTTAGTTAGGTTAGTTTAGCTTTTGCGACACTCCGAATTGCCCCCAATATTTTTAACGGTCCACTGTTCAAAGTAAGTAAGTTCGTATGAGCAAGACTAAGTGGCCAACTCTGGTGACGGAGTTTTTAGGCCGCCTAAAGGCCTTCGTCATGGCTTAACGACTTTAAAAGCCGGGACCGACAATTTAACGTGCCCTCCGAAGCACGGAAGCGCTTAGATAAATGCCACTTGCGGTCACCCATCCAAGTAGTCACCGCTCAGAACGTTGCTTAACTTCGACGATCTATCAAGAACGTCTTAGCAAGCTTTGCCACAAGCGCTTCAAAGTCAGTTAAAAGGTATATAAGGTACTCGTAAATGTGGACATGTACCTACCAAATATGTATTTGGACATACCTCCGACATACCCTAGCCTAGACATCTTCAACAAGAATCTAAAAATTGTAGAGATCTGAAAGAAATGTCTACTGCTCCCTGGGATACAGTTTTTTCTTATTGAGTAAGTAAGTGAGTACGGTAGTACGAGCAAGATATTCATATTTCCTACATCAAATATTTTTTTGTAAATATACCTATCCTTTAATGTGTGTGTGTGAGTGATGTAAATAAATGTTTTTCTATTCTATTCTAGCGAATAGCGAAAACAGAGTTTGGTGGGCACCAAGTGCAACTTCGCTACTCCTCCTAAACTATACAAAATGAAGTCTTTCTTAAACTTTCGCGATCACAATTCATACTATACATACTGTACCTACATTCAGTTTTTTAAAATTCCTTTGTTTAAAGTAGTAATAAAATAAAATAGGCGGTGGCGCTAGTTTCACCCATGAGGCAAACTCGTGACGGAGTTTTTAGGCCGCCTAATGGCCTCCGTCATGATTTACACTGATGTAAGTAAGTCCTACTCGTAAACAAACAAAAAAGTGGTTACCAAAAACTTTTCCGTTGGCGATCAAAGCCTACCTATCTACCTATACACAATATGATTATGCATGACCGTAAGTTTATTTATAGATTGGTCAATTTATTTTCGTCTTAATCACTTTTAAGTGCTCGCCAATTTATTTTTACGCTGAATTTAGTTACAGTGCGGCGCAGTGGGCGAAGGCCCGCCTGAGACGCGGAGGTTGCGGGTTCGATTCCCGCCACGGGACAAATGTTTGTATGTTCTACAGATATTTGTTCCGGGTCTGAATGTTTTTCTATCTATTGGACATTTTACACGGCGTCATCTAGTCCCAAGCTAAGCAATTTAATGCTTGTGTTATGGGTTATGGTAACCAGATGGCTGATATAATACTTAGATAATACGAGTATATATTTTTTGTAAATACATACATATTATGGATAGATAAACATACAGACCAACAGATACAGATAAACATATAAACTTGTATGCGCGTGTCACACCAGCAGTTGATGCGCAACTGCTTTTGTCGCCACTGAAAACCAGCGCTCCAACAGTCATGATGCTGCTTGGAGCAAATGCTGAGGGGTGGTAGCCTTATTTTCTTGTCACTCGATTGTCAATAAGTATTTTCATTTGTATGTTACCCATGTTTATGTTGATGGAAAATAAAAACTTTTTCTATTCTATTCAATTCTATAGACCCGGAACAAATATCTGCAGAAAATGCAAACATTTGTCCCGTGGTGGGGATCGAACCTGCAACCTCTGCGTCTCAGACGTTCATCCACTGCACCACAGAGGTCCTACTTGAATCACAATAACGTTATCATATTTTTTTATGATAAAATATTACCTACTTACCTATTTCCTTGGAACTCTAATAATAGTCAGAAAGCAATTAAGTTGTAAATTTTAAACCAGTCGGTTTTTCCTAAAAAGCAGGTCAATGAATAACACGTGAGACATCACGTTTATAAACTTTCATTCAAAAACTAAGTAATTAAAAAATCAGCCAAGTGCAAGTCGGACTCGCGTCTTTTTTTAATCGGTGAAGTTAGGTACATACATTGACAACCTCTGTGGCACCAGTGGGTGAAAGCCCGCCTGAAACGCAGAGGTTGCGGGTTCGATCCTCGCTGCGGGACAAATGTTTGTATGCTCTTCAAATAATTGTTTCGTGTCTGGGTGTTTTCTATGTATAATCATTGTGATATTGTGAAAAAAATGTACCTACCTATCTATGTAGTAAGTATATCAGTCATCTGGTTACCATAACACAAGCAATAGGTAAGTTGCTTAGCTTGGGACTCGATGACGCCGTGTGTAATGTCCAAGGATATTTATTGATTTATTTATTATTTAAGTATTATACAGTGAAACATAAAGTCGGTAGAAACAATGTCTTATTGATGCAAAGAAACTGTCTTGAATAGTTTTTACCGTAAGTTTTTTGTAATCCATCATACAGTTTACAAAAAACGGCGAACGTATTATTTTTGACCTCTGTGGCGCAGTGGGCGAAAAAGGGCCGTCTTAAACTATGCTGGGGCCCTTGAGCACACAACCATTTAGGGCCCTTTTGGAAAAATTACGAAGTACCTACTTAAATTGTAATTAAGTAATTACATTTCGATTTTTCTTTATAGAGGTGTAACTTTTTTTGTGAACTAAAGTGTAGGTAGGTACCTACGTCTAGATATTTTGTGGTGTGTGTGCCCGATAAAATGTTTTGAGAATAAATGTGTGAGAGAACATGTTCGTCCTTCGGGGCTCCCTGGGCCCTGGGTACGGGCCCCGTATGCCCTCATGGTAAAGACGACATTGCCAATAAGAACGTTCTTATTTCTCATATTTGTTAAGGCCAGTGTTTTTCAATCTTTCTAAATACGCGACCCCTTTTCAGGTTCAAAACTTCTGGCGACCCCCTTGGGTCATTGTTGGCCCAAAAAATTGTATTTCAAATATAAAGTCTCGATATGATAATTATAAAAAAACCAGCGCATTCTTTTTACTACTCTTTTAATTATGTTTTTAACCTTGCGTTTCTTTCTACAATTTGCCGGTGACCCCCCGAGTAAGGCTACACGACCCCCCTAGGGGTCGCGACACACAGATTGAAAAACACTAAGTAGTTTAGACAAACGTCAAATAATGTCATAGAAAAGCACAACTTACATTTAAGTGGCGTTTAAAGTCGCTCCGGCAAACTACTTGTTTGTATTATGTTTGTTGCTGATTCCGCTGAAACTGCTGAACGGATTTGGCTGAAACTTGGAATATACATAGATATACTTTATGTTATGACCAGGACAAACACAGAGGCTACTTTTTATCCAGGTACGTACCACGCGAGCGAGCGGCGGGCGTAAGCTATAGGTAATAATCTTCACAGCTCACTAGGTATTTATTTATGAAAATAACGGTTGCTTCATTTTAAGAATAATTATTGATAAAATAAATCTTGTTTTACCTACAGGTAAATTTTTAACTAAATTTTTAAATAAATTATACAAATTTAGATTGGTATGTATACCAATCTAAATTTGTATAATTTATTTATTAATATCTATAAATAGTTAATGCTTAAAAAGGAGCATAGTCCGATGTTTTTGTAAACTAAACCTACCTAAGTGTAGGTACTTACTTACCTGATATTTTTTTATCATTTCAACTTGAATGTCTGACAATATTGTTAGGAAGTTTCCACTCTGAATCTAAATATAACATGACACGCTACCGCCTGCGGCTTTGCGCGTGGTAATGTGTTATTCCAGGTAATAAACTACGTAAATTCAAAGTTTCAGCCAAATCCGTTCAGTAGTTTGTGCTATGGTAACCAATGATACCTATAGGTACCTAATAAATAAATAAATAAATAAATATCCTTGGACATTCCACACGGCGTCATCTAGTCCCAGCTAAGCAACTTAATGCTTGTGTTATGGTAACCAGATGACTGATAATATACTACCTATATACATTTTTTTTTGTAAATACATAGGTAGGTAGGTACATATTATATTTTTTTTGAACCTACATTGTCCTACTGCTGGGCAAAGGTCTCCCCATACATATTATAGATAGAAAAACATCCAGACCCGGAACAAATATCTGGAGAACATGCAAACATTCGTCCCAATACAGGTAGGTACTTTACCTACTAATTAAATGCTCGGTTAAAGGTTATTGCTCAATTAAAACATTGTTAAGTACTTACGTAATAATTTTCCCGGCCATTGACATTTTACTAATTACCTATAAATAAGTAGGTACATCAATTAGTAGATATTGTCATGTGCATAAATCAAAATATAGGTAGGTAGGTACACAAGTGGCAAAGTTATAATGTATATGGGTGAAACTAGCGCCACCACTATTTTATTTTATTATTACGTTGAACAAAGGAATTTTAAAAAACTGAGTGTACAGTTTGTGAAACCTATCATAAGCGTTGTTTTAAGGTGGCCCTTCCCGGTGCGTCTATCATCGACGCGGGCATAGCTGAAAAGCTTGTTGTTTCATCCAGCGCAATGCTAGAAAAAGAAGCAAAGCGAAAAAAGAGAGATAGCGCCTCAGCCCTCGGCATTCAGTAAGTACTTTCGCCGCTCACTCGCTCACTCGAAAAATAGTGTGCGAAAATTTCATAAAAAGTGTTCCAGGAAATACGTTTTTTTCAGTAAGCCTTACAAGTTTGTAAAATAAATATTAGTCATTTAGAATCTCCATAAGATTTGCAAGGTTTCTATGACAATATTTTCTTTACGTTTACAATTTATGAGTACATTATGAACGGCCAAAGTTCAGGTAAAATTTATGCTAAAAACAGGTTTTTGGAAGCTTATACTGAATTTGTTTCTCAAAATTTTGATTTTTAGCTTCGATAGAAACCTAGATATAGTGCACAAGATACCTATTAGTCCAAAAGTTTAAAAGAAAGATCTGTTACAACGGCATAATCACGTACGAGCGTTTGTATGAAAAGTGAGCCGGGTTGACCGCTCTTAATACCTGTAATAGTTTCATTTTGTATAGTTTAGGATGAAACAGAGTTTGGTGGTCACTAAGTGCAACTTAGTTATTTCTATAACTAGTTATTTATATACTATTACATAGGTATTAAAACAAAGCTTACCTATGATAGGTTTCACAAACTGTACATTCCATTTTTTTAAATTCCTTTGTTCAACGTAATAATAAAATAAAATAGGCGGTGGCGCTAGTTTCACAAATACAACCACCTTAAACCGATTCCAATTTCGCAGGAGAGCAAGTTTCCACTCTTATGGTGCATAAATTTGAAGAACCTCATCAGATCCTCAAACATTTTACGGGACCTCTTTGGGGTCTATCTTTCAAACAAAAAAAAACTTTCAAATTCGGTTCAATATTGACAAAATAATCGGTGAACATAAAAATACATAAAGTGAACATAGAACTTCCGCTTTTTTTAAAGTCAGTTAAGAATACAAGTCTGTTTACTTTTGATCAAAAAAAGCTAATGGCCCAGTAAAGAGACACAAAATATTTTTTGATTTCGGTGAAAGCGGGTCATAGGTCTTATTCGCAAAATACCAAGAAGAAACCTACTTTTCTTGACCTGTGAGTAAAAAAGGGCTGATTTCGTTACTTAACCTGCCCGTTGACTTATAGAAAGGTATTTATATTTACTTAAGGTGCTACTTAAGGAATAGCGAAAACAGATTTTGGTGGCCACCAAGTGTAACTTCGCTACTCCTCCTAAACTATACAAAATAAAAATATTACATAGGTATTAAAAAAATGCTTATGATAGGTTTCACAAACGGAACATTCAATTTCTTAAAATTCCTTTGTTCAACGTAATAATAAAATAAAATAGGCGGTGGCGCTAGTTTTACCCATACAGGCACCTTAAAAGGTAAACATTGCTTCGGTGCGATTGCTTAGCTTGGGACTAGATGACGCTGTGCGGAATGTTCAAGGATATTTATTTACGAGTACCTATACCTACCTACTTAAGTTTTGGTTAATGTAAAATAAAATAGATTGTTATAAAAATCAATTTCAAATGCTTTAAATTTGTTTTTATATTTAATGTCAAACGTCAACTTCGAACCTACATTTAGCTCGAGGCACTCGACTCTATAATGCCGGGTTGCAATATTCAACTTACTAATAACCGTGAATCTGTCGCCATAGTAATATTGTTATCTGTCAAAAAGTGTCCTACATTTTTTGTTGTCTAAACAAAGTTGCCATGGCGATCAATCTACGATCAATCGTAAGTTTAATATTGCAACCGGCCGTAGGTAAGTACCTAATCTTAATCCTTCAAATTGATTTCTCGAGTGCAATCAAGTAGTACACGTGCTTAATCATTTCCTATAATTCCTATGAGCGGTTTGCATCATGTTCTTGATGATTTGCATTTTGCGATTCGAATCGCCATATTGGATTTATTTTTTTTTTATTTTTTTTTATGAACGATAATAAAGAGATGTTACGATAATACAGAGAGTAATAAAAGAGGTTGCGGGTTCGATCCCCGCTGCGGGACAAATGTTTGCATGATCTGCAAATATTTGTTTCGTGTCTGGGTGTTTTCTATGTTAATTATGTATGTATTTACAAAAAAAAAATGTATCTATGTAGTATATCAGTCATCTGGTTACCATAACACAAGCATTAAATTGCTTAGCTTGGGATTAGATGACGCCGTGTGGAATGTCCAAGGATATTTATTTTTTAATTTAAGTATTTATTTTATAAAACCCGATTTGACAGAGGCATGTGAAAACCTCAATACGTACCGATTTCTACAAAACATATAGGTACCTACAAATAATTTATAGAAGTTTATAAATAATATAATAATTTCATTGGTTAAGAGTAGGTAGGTATTTATTATTATGTAAGTAGGTATAAAAAAAACTCAGGCCTTTACATCTTTACTAGATGATTTATTCAGAGTCAGGAGGCTTTGCCTACACTTAACGGGACACTGTAGTGCCTGGGACATTGTTGAGATGGAATAGGCTTGTAGCACCTAAACCATCCTCTCAGCTGTCGGACTATCCACAGGAGAGACAATGGTCAATACGTGTGGGGCTGACTAGCCGCGGGTTTCCTCACGATGTTTTCCAAAAGCGCAAATATTTTTTTCGAAACGAAAAACATGTGCGGATCGAAAGTCGAAGTACTTATCCACTTGGCCAACACGGCGTACGTATTTATATAAGTACCTACAAGTACCTATTGTATTGTATGTAAAACTCTTGTACCTATTCATCCAAAAACAATACCTCAGAATTACTATCTATAGGTACATCGTAGTTTATACATATACCTATTATGTAGGTACTAAATAAACCATTAATACAACTACTTTGAATGCACATAACTTATAGGAACAATTTAAACTGGTTTATCATTATGTCTATTATAATATGACGAGTGACATGAAAAGAAACTTACCTCAGGCAGCGCTGACTAGATAAGTAACTTAAAATTAAAAAAACCCCGACACAAATACAACTTGTGAAGAACGTTCTGAGAACGCTCGACTAAGACCCCTCAAAATCGGTTTATCGTTAAATTGTCGGTCCCGGCTTTTAGAGTAAAGACATGAAGCATTTATTTAGGCGGCCTAAAAACTTCGTCACCAGAGTTGGCCATTTGCTCATACGAACTTAACTTACTTAACTTATCGGTTTATCCGAGCCGGAAAGAAAGAAAGAAAGAAAAAATCATTTAGGTGTTCTTGTAGGACCTCAAGGATCACTTAAGTTTCGTTTTACATGCTAGGTGATTCTAATGCCTGTTCCAACGCGACTCCCTACACCTAGGGTACCCACGGAGCTAGGGTACAGAGACACTACAAAAATAACACCTGTATTTTTGTAATTCAAGATCAAAAACTTAGTTAGATAGAGCTTATCAAATGAGCCTATATTCTATTCTATTCTAAGTTCCAATTTATGATTGAAAAATGCAAAATTGACTCTTATTTTCAAAGAATGTTGCATTTTTCACAAACAACAAACCAATAACTGAAACTTCACACAGCAATATTAAACAAACACACCGGTTTATATTCAAATGACTGAACAAAGAACACATGTACCTAGGCAATCTAGAAACCTAGATATTAGTAATTGGTGTGATCTATCGACCTTTGCAATAGGTTAGGCTGTACATGACGGGTTGCAAGCCAATCGACGCCTATTATGCTGGGTATCGATATTGTAAACCATCTTCTCAGCTTAGCCTGCCATAACCACAGGATGGTTTAGGTGCTACAAGCCTCCATCTCAACAATGTCCCAGGTACTATAGTGTCCCGTTAAGTGTAGGCAAAGCTTGCCTCCTGACTCTGTATAAATCATCTAGTAAGGCTGCTCGCGGATTTGCTCGCTTGAGCATTAGGTGAGTCAAGGCTAGCTCGCGAGGCAAACCCGTCTCCAAACCGCGAGGCAACCTAGTGAGGCATGCCTCGTGAGTCATCCTCGCAATGTCGATACCCGACACCAGAATACCTACTACGTAACTGCAGATTTTTAATTTATCATAGAAATTAAAAATCTTATTAAAACGTTCGATTCCGGCGGGGTTCCGTGGCCGAGTGGTAAGGCTTAAGGACGGGTAATATAATCGCGGGTTCGAATTTTTTACTAGGAATTCCTGTATTGCCTGCCTCACATGCCTCACGTGCCTCACATTTGTAGACGTTAACATTCCACACATAATGTACCTACTGGGCTTACATCCTGTCAGGATGCAAATCCATCGACGTTTAAAATCTAAATCCGGACTAGGAAGTCACAAAAGCACGAGTGGAAATATTCATTCAATTAAACCACAACTCGTTACTTTTTGGTCGACTTTCATGACGTCAATGAACTGGAAACACCATAAATTGGAAAAAAACAGCGGGTTTTAGGTTATTCGTAAGTGCAACAACACTTTACATTCTAACAAGTGGCAATATTAAAAAAATTAATAAACTACTTCGGCGTTTAAGGCTTCGTGGCCGAGTGGTCGATGGCAATCCGGCTAAAGGATGATCGTTTGAATCACGCGGGTTCGAATCCCGTCGAAGTTGTAACTTTTCGTAAGATTTTTCATTTTCTAAACCGACTTCAGTCGTAAGAGATATTTTTTTTGCACTCTCGAGGTACATTTCTGTTCATAGCTCCGAAGATCTTCTCAGATTCTCAATTTTTTTTTATGTGACCACTTTGGGGGTATTATATACTCTTCGAGGGTATACTCTTTCAAACATAAAAATCATTTTCAAAATCGGTTTACTTTTGACGGCAAAAAAAAAATTACATTTCTGTTCTTAACTCTGAAGATCCTCATCAGGTCCTCAACTTTTTTTAAGGGATCACCTCGGGAGGGCATGCTATTAAAAAAAAAAATTCATAATCGATCCACATTTACGGAGTAGGTAATTGGTGAACATAAATATAAAAAATACATACAGTGATACATAGAACTTCCTCCTTTTTTGGCGTCGGTTAAAAAATCTTACTTTTAGAAATGGATGGAGTTTTTGGCGACCTCTGTGGTGCAGTGGGTAAAGGTCCGCCTAAGACGCAGAAGGTTGCGGGTTCGATTCCCACCGGTCAGTTTGCATGTCTTGAGAGTCCGGCTCAAGTTTCTCTCTGTTATAGGAAACTTTTATAATTGCCCATTTCAATGCGGTTAGCATAATCACTGGTTAAACGTTGGTTCAAATGATTTGTAACAAAAAAATAACCAGTTATAAGATGGGTCATTGACATCGATTGGTGTGCTTTGTTTTCTTTGGTTTTTTTCTTTGGTACAATCGATGTACGAAATACCTTGAAATTAAGCATTTTCTAAGTATTCCCGATGTGCGGTACACATAGGTAATATGTTTTTAAATGGAAAAATATCCTTGGACATTCCACACAGCGTCATCTAGTCCCAAGCTACGCAACTTAAAATGATAAAATGGTTTAAAAAAATACTAAGTAATTGGGTAGGTAATTGCATTATTATTATTGTATAGTATCTAGGTACTACGTACTACGTACTACTATTTCCTCAAACATTGTGGTGTCCCAACGGGGCTCTTGTTGCGGCCAAACCTCATTTTTAAGACCTTATGTACCAACTTGAAGCAATAGGTAAATGAATATGAATATGAATAATAATATTTTTAGGCATTTAGAATAATTTAGATCCTTTGAAGTTCCCTCTGAAGCACGAAAGCGCTCACCAGGTTATCTCTCTATCTCTTCTCTACATCTCTACAAACCGATCCTAAATAGTTGTCACTAGTAGGTACCATTAATGGTACAAATCAATGGTACCTCTGACACAAAGGCTAAATAATAACATCAATTTAGACATAACTAAGTACATATTTTTATCTATTATAACTGTATCTACAAACGTGATTAATCACCTTTCATTTCTATATTCGTTGTAACTTTCTATGTTTTTAGGCGACATATCAAAGGAAAGTTATAATTTCGACGATCTCTGCGGCGCAGTGGGCGAAAGCCCGCCTGAGACGCAGAGGTTGCGGGTTCGATCCCCGCTGCGGGACAAATGTTTGCATGATCTGCAAATATTTGTTTCGTGTCTAAGTGTTTTCTATGTATAATATGTATGTATTTACAACAAAAAAATGTATCTATGTAGAGTACTTACCTATCAGTCATCTGGTTACCATAACACAAACATTAAATTGCTTAGCTTGGGACTAGATGACGCCGTGTGAAATGTCCGAGGATATTTATTTGATATTATTTATTTTTTATAATTTACAGGGACTAAACTGATGGTGATTAACTGATGGTACTACTGATCCTAAATAGATGTCACTAGTACCATTAATAGTACCTACTAAGGATACAAAGCTGTGTCACTTGTACCATTTGGTACAAATCAATGGTACTTCTGACACAAAGGCTAAATAATAACATCAATTTAGACATAACTACATATTTTCATCTCTAACTGTATCTACAAACATGATTAAACGTACCTTTCATTTCTATATTCGTTGTAACTTTCCATGTTTTTAGGCGATATATCAAAGGAAAGTTATAATTTGAACAGGGTAAACAACCTCTACACTGCGTTTGTTGCCCTGGTTTGGTCTGTCCCGACTTTAATGTTATCTGGATTATGTTAACCGCATTGATATGGGTAATAAATAATATAAGTAAGCTATCACATACACATTGCAAGAGAAACTTGAGCAACAAGACCCGGAACAAATGAATGTTTAGGTTTTTGTGAAACCTATGAAAATTTTATTTTTTGTTTAATATTGTTGATATAGTGGCAATTCGGAGTATCGCAAAAGCTAAACTTAACTAACTAAAAATGTTGCCGTCCCTTTCATAGCGATGGGAATAAAAAGGATGGCATTAATTTTAGTTAGTTTAGTTTAGGTTTTGCGACACTCCGAAGTGCCACTCTGTTTATTACCTATGTTAATTTATTTTTATTTTTATTTATGTGTCCTAGCTATAACGCCTTAGAATAATAATTATTTTGTTATGTGATAACTGAGTGAACTATATAAATAAATAAACAAATATCTTAAATTTTTTATTTATATAAATTCCACAATGCCATCCAAAGCGACATTGAAAAGCCTACATAATAATCTAACAATACAATGATTTAACCTTAACATTTCTATGTTTGGACTAAATAAAATAAAAATAAATAAAAAATGTACGACCAGTACCAAATGTATGACTCTACAGTAGAGTCATTCTGTAACAAATCGAACTCGAATTCACTCAAGTGACTGAACTCACTTGCCCCTTGTCGACAAGTGAATTCGGGTTTTCAGTGGTGGCTTCGAAATTACCATTTTAATTTTATCGCTGGCACAGTCGTCACAGGCGCTATCGAGTTTGCGCCTGTGTTCACTCGCTGACGAACCAATAGCACTCGCTACATCAATGGTATGAAGTGCGCCGCAACACCTCTCCACCAATCATCGACCACGGAGCAGTTTGACAGACAGCGCTCTTTTTACGTGGCAAGAACTATACCTACTACAATTAGCACAACAGCACAACTCATTCTGAGAAAAAGCAGTTTATAAACAAAAAGAGTGAGCAATTGCAAGCCGAAGTCATGCTAGTCGAAATGTAGTAGGCGCAGCACCTCAAGCAAAGCGTTCAGTATTGATGACTCAGCCGAAGGAACAAAGGAACGGGTTAAGCGCGTTGTCGTAGGTCAGTGATGTTTTAAACGCTTGCAAAATTTTTGAAATGTTATTGCTTATACATATTTAGGTAGTGTAAGATCGATTTTTGTCAACACAATCACTGGATTTTCACTGATTCACAAGTCACTTTTAAAGTTTTAACAATTTCGCTTAAAAAAAAGGAGCGAACAAACAAAGCTGCTGCGTTTACCCGCGAAACATTTATCCAGCGGGAATCAAACCCACAACCGTCTCAGGTCTCACCACAGAGGTCGCCAAAAACTCCATCCTTTTCAAAAGTTCTTGATCTTTAAGAATGAAAAATGTCGGTGCACTTATTTAATACCTAAAACCTGATGTTGTTTTTTAATAAGGTTTTATGTTGTTTCCAGTTTTAAGACGTCATGAAAGTTAACAAAACATGAACGAATTGTGCTTTAATTGAATAAATAATATTTCCACTTATGCTTTTGTTACTTCCTAGTCTGATAGCATCCTGTCACGTGTGGAATGGTCACCGTCAGGATGATGAGTCACAAGTCGTATTTAACGTTGAAATGCTATCCAAAAATTGCTTCCCATTTTCTTCCTTCAATAAGAGATTTGCTTCCTTTATATTTTAGAAGAAATTAGAACTTAGGTGACCGTTCATTCTGACGTCTAGATGGCCGGTCACCTGGGCCCTTACTCCGGAACAACGAAAACGAAGTTTCGTGACAATTTTCGGGGTCAGCTTATGTTGGTGGATACTGAATTCGTAATAGTTCACCAACATAATTAGAACCCGAAAATTGTCACGAAACTTCGTTTTTCGTTTTGCAGAGTAGACGCCCTGGCCGTAGACTACGTGCGGTGTGGAATTGTATGATACCTATTTAATGGGCTGTTGGACCACTGCCCCGTAACGGGAATGACCACCTCCTTGGACAACTTAAAATGAAATAAAATTAGATGAAAATAAGTTCACGACTGTATCAGAGTAACTAGTTCTTCTTCGCTAATTTAAATTAGCGGAGGAGTAGGTATCAGATATTTTAAGATATTAAAAATTTCAGAATATCTACCTGTGGAAGTGGAATTAAACACGCACAAACAGTAAAGTTAAATGCATGGACCTAGTACCTATACCTACTACCTGGACGAACAGTGAGCGTGCCGCCGAGAGGGACAAAAATTGCAAGGAATCCATAGTTTCGTAGTAAAAAATTCCGCGCATCAAGTTGCCGGCCATACAAGAAAACGGCACGCGATGAGGGACAAAAGATCTAAAGCTTTGTCTCTTTTACTCACAAGAATGTTGTATATTTCTTCTTTGTTTTTGTGTGACTGTTGTTTGTAACGGTTGTAATGTATAAAAAGGAATATGACATAACAGAGTACTTAGACCATAGACTAGCCTAGCCAGAGACCAAAGACGATTAATATCTAGAAGACATACAAAGGCCATACACAAAATCGTAACCTGTACCAGATAGCCTGGAAACTTTAAAACATCAATTTTTATCCAAGAAATTTCAATTACTTTCTAGTTAAAATTACCTAACATATTTTTATATTGAATATTATTGCTACCTACTACCTACTAAGTATTGAAATTTCTTGGATAAAATTGATGTTTTAAAGTTTCCAGGCTATCTGGTACTGCGGGATCAGAGTTACGATTTTGTGTATGGCCTTGTCTGTCTTCTAGATATTAATCGTCTTTGCCAGAGACAAACATAAAGTGCCCATAAACAAATAAGGACGTAAAGTAGATTTATCACTCCAACATTCTAGACAACAATCAACAATCTAGCTAGATTTTTAAGACCTTATGTACCAACTTGAAACAATGAATAAATGAATATGAATATGAATATAGATATTATAAAAGTACACGGGAAATTACTCACGTAAAATGATCGTCGATTTAGATACCGACAATGTTTCGATTTCGTGTGAGACGCGACCGCGAGGAGTGACCACACTCATACCCAGATGAAGATTCTCCGGAAGAATCGAAACATTGTCGGTATCTAAATCGACGATAATTTTACGTGAGTAATTTCCCGTGTGCTATTATAATGTCTAATACAACTCACGATAGTTTTGAAAGTGAAATGAATATAGATGTTCTGAAATTTTCAATATCTGAAAATATCTGAAGATGGACGTTTCATGACCTGAATTTTGATGAATCTTACTAGTCTCTGCTACTACGAAATAATAAGAAAATATTTTGTTAATTAATTTTATTACAAAATTTCCTGGTTTTACATTTTTTTACGAAATGCGGTTACAAAACACTTACAAATTTCATCACATTTTGCTCAGCCGTTTATTTGAGATACATTCATTACTTTCACAATTCTATTCAAATTAGAGAAATGATTTGATGAGTATTAAAAATATGAGACTTATAGTTTTGACATCATCTACAGATCGTTTGCAATGATCCTTAGATAGCTCAATTAACTGTTTGTATTTAGTTTGTATATTATATCGATAGAAACCACTAGATAATTACTAACAAAGTTGATTGGGGATAGATCTACTGTCATTCGTAGAATATTGAAACCGGCCATTTACAAACAATTTATAATCTGTTTATTTTTCGTGTCGATTCAATCTACGTAAACTAGTCACATCCATTCCATAGATAGAAAACTTTGGTGATTCTTCAAAATGAACCTGAAATTATAATAATATAAACTTTTTAATAATATAAGTTCGTTAATGGTTTGGGCATGTAGAGAGAATAATTCGTTAGTAAGCTCGTATGAGCAAGTGGCCAACTCTGGTGACGGAGTTTTTAGGCCGCCTAAAGGCCTCCTTCATGGCTTAACGACTTTTTTTGACAACAATTTAACATGCCCTTCGAAGCACGGAAGCGCTCAGATGAAAATGCCACTTGCGGTCACCCATCCAAGTAGTGACCGATGAATGAAAGTCGTTTAACGGACAGGTGTACAAGGCGGGTGTGAATGTGACATCTGAAGGGGAAGGCCTAGGCGAACATATTTGAACCAAATTGGTAGAGGTAGTACTATTATAGGTAGTAATTGGGTTCAAATAGGTAAAGTAATTTAAATTTCTTTGATAAAATTGATGTTTTAAAGTTTCCAGGATATCTGGTGCTGCCATCTACTTTAAACTCCCGGGCTATTTTCAGGGTTACAATTTTGTGTATGGCCTTTGTCTGTCTTCTTGGTATTCATAGAGTCGCGTTGGAACAGGCATTAGAATCACCTAGCATGTAAAACGAAACTTAAGTGATTCCTTGAGGTCCTACAAGAATAAATGATTTTTCTTTCTTTCTTTCTTTCTTTCATCGTCTTTGGTATGATCTAGTGGCAAACTCTGATCTATGTTTAGGCCGCCTGAAGGCCTCTCTGTGTCCTGTTGTGTCCCACAGCTGGGCAAAGGTCTCCTAAACGTTTCCGTCATCTTTGGCGATCTCCCGCCATTGAAAAAAACTTGATTTTATAATAAAAAAACTGATGTATTCACCTCTTTATCTCCTTCTTCTTCCTTCAAGTTCCCCTTGCTCTTATCGACCAAGATTTTCACCTGAAATTGTTAATTATTCTAAATGTATGGAATGTTTAGTTCATGCAAGTTACCAAGCTCTGTTTACGTGACGCGACCTATACTGCCGTCCTTATCATAAGTGCGATAACTCGAGTTTTTGGCCAAATAGAGTTATATACATATTCGTGATCAGCAAAATGAGATCTATGTTTTCTTCTTTGACAGTTTAAGACCTATATGAACAAACAAGTTATTCGATTGACCTAGGAAATATTCTATAAATGCCACTGGTGGTATGACAAGAACAAGCGTTATGACCTGAGGATGTTTACTGCGCCTTGGCTCGTGTTTCCCTTGCCCCTGACTAACCTCTTTATCGCTCTTGTCTGCCGCCTCGTCTGCAGCTTCTTTGACGACAGGTGGGATGTTAGGTCCGAGTTTCTCAACTAGAGTTTGTACCTAGGAAATGAATTATTCGATTATTTAAGATATCTGTGAGGTACTAACTTACTCGCCTTTGGTTTCGCTCGCATGGTTTCTATCCGGATAAAAAGTAGCCAATGTGTTATTCCTGGTCATAAGCTATGTATAATCCAAGTTTCAGACAAATCCGTCCAGCCGTTTGAACGTGAAGGAGCAACAAACATTCACATTTACAAACTTTCACCTTTATAATATTTCACTGTCAAAACTATCGTGAGTTGTATAAGACATTATAATAGCACACGGGAAATTACTCACGTAAAATTATCGTCGATTTAGATACCGACAATGTTTCGATTCTTCCGGAGAATCTTCATCTGGGTATGAGTGTGGTCACTCCTCGCGGTCGCGTCTCACACATATCGGTAACGTGATTCATAATTGGTATGTTATCCCGGAAGGGGGATTTTGTGACCATGAAAATGAACAGTTGTGTAGCTGCAAATCTTGTGAATTCCAATTTTCAGTTTTTCGTACAAAAACTTTTTTGTTAAATCTTTTGACAAACAAGTTTGAATATTTTCATCGCCGCCCCCCTCGTACGTCACACGGGCCACTGGCCAGTGGTTAGGGTCACCGGCAAAGTTCAGGGATCAGCTGATTATGATAGGGTTGCTCTGTGTTTATTTCTGAAGGAAACTTTGCTAGTCATTTCTTCAATGAAAAACATCGAAATTCAAAAAGTCGTAGAACAAATGTTGTTCACACTGATGAGGTGAATGACCCCTTTTCGGGATAACATACCAATTATGAATCACGTTGTATTGTTTATAATATTAATGTGATAATTTAGGCAATTCGGAGTATCGCAGAAGCTAAACTTAACTAACTAAAAATGTTGCCGTCCCTTTCATAGCGATGGGAATAGAAAGGATGGCATTAATGTTAGTTAGTTTAGTTTAGCTTTTGCGACACTCCGAATTGCCACTATTGAGTAATATAAATAGTACTTACATTAGGGTACTGAGAAAAACAGGCTCTCGCCTTCCCCGTACAGGGCGGCGCCACCGCGCGCCCGTACCTGTCGCGGTCCGCCGGGTCGAACATGTAGTAGCCTGTTGCATTATATACATTAAACAAATATCCCTGGACATTCCACACAGCGCCATCTAGTCCCAAGCTAAGCAACTTAATGCTTGTGTTATGGTAACCAGATGACTGATACACTACAGATAATTTTTTTTCAACACAAGCATTCAATTGTTTAGCTTGGGCTAAGCAATTGAATACTTGTGTTGTGCCGCTTAGCGTGGGATAAGGGCAGGAGAATGATGATTATTTCTAATGATTATTAATAATGTTATTTATAACAAATTAAGTATAATATCATATTTTTTATTGTTTTTAGTTTTCATAGGAATAGTTTTGTTGGTTTTTAAGCTATTGCATAGCTTCTATCGCGGACCTTGAGCGTGGAGACCGAATCCAGAAATTCCGTAACGAAAATAACCTAACACCCCCCACTCCGAAAAATGCTATGCAATAGCTTTACCGCGGCAGTCTCCGAGTGCCACACTTTTTTTTTTTATTGTTTGCTTATTTCATTCAATACCTATACGTCATACGATTAAATAAATAAATAAATATTATATTTATTATTACCTCTCGGAGTTCTAAACAAAGCGACGGCCACGTCTCCTCTGCCAGCGACGAAGACGCCAGACTTTTCCTCACGAAAGAATTCTGTCACCTACAACAATAAGTGATCCTTGAGGTCCTACAAGAATAAATGATTTTTCTTTCTTTCAAATTAATATGAATCAAAGACGATACCAAGTAGACAGACAAAGCCCATACACAAAATCGTAACCTTGAAAATAGCCCGGGAGTTTAAAGTACATGGCAGCCAGATAGCCTGGAAACTTTCGAAAATCAATTTTATCCAAGAAATTTAAATTACTTTCTAGTTTTTTAACTAGAAAGTAATTTCCTGACAACATTTTATATTTAATAGTACTAATATAGTACATGGAATGTCAGCAAGCATGCCGCTAAGGGACAAAAAATGCAGCGAATCCATAGTTTCCTAGTACAAAATTCGAAGTATCAAGTAAAGTACAAAAAATGGCACAAAATGAGGGACAAAAGACATAATGCCTTGTCTTTTTTATTCACAAGAATGTTTTATATTCTTTTTTGTTTTTGTGCGACTTGTTCGTTCGTTTGAGCAAGAGGCCAACTCTGGTGGCGGAGTTTTTAGGCCGCCTAAAGGCCTCCTTTGTGTGAGAAAGGAATATACAGACAACTATCGCTTTGTCTCTTTTACTAACAAGAATGTTGTGTTATATTCTTCTTTGTTTTTCTGCGACTGAGAAGGGAATATACAGACACAAGATCGAATTTTTATCCCAGGTTATTTTATCACTAGGTAACCAATTATCATAATGTTGCACATTCGAAATGGATAGCTGTATCAACTTGTACCTACCTATCATTTAAGACCTACCCCTGTACAACAGTTTTTCAACAAAATATTTCTGATTCTGAATTCTTTGTCTCTTTTACTAACAAGAATGTTGTGTTATATTCTTCTTTGTTTTTGTGTGACTGAGAAAGGGATATACAGCGCTCTATTTGTTACTTTCTCTAAGCTTACAGTACCTGTGCGAGTAGATCTGAATCCACGACCCCGCCGTGCCGAGCCTTGTATACCACCACTCGACACACGCAGTTGCCCGGAGTGTAGAATTTACGTAGCACCTGTGGATTATAATCTGTATTAATAAATAAATAATAAGTATAATTGGACATTCCACACAGCGCCATCTAGTCCCAAGCTAAGCAACTTAATGCTTGTGTTATGGTAACCAGATGACTGATATAATACCTAGATACATTTTTATGCGACAGTAGAATTGACACCATTACCTGTTCTATTTTAAGCAGGGGAACAGGAGGTCGGAAGTGCAGGTAGCTGTCCTGATGTAGTTGATCTCCGGACTCCAATATCTGATGATATAGAAATTTAAACTTACCTTTACTTAACTTTAAACTTACTTCGTAACTTCGTAACGTCGAACCAATAGGTTCCAACCATGGACCTAGTATAGTACCTGGACGAACAGTGAGCGAACAGTGACTAACAGTGACTAACAGTAATTAACAGTAACGAACAGTGACTAACAGTGACGAACAGTGAGCATGTCGCCGAGAGGGACAAAAATTGCAGTGACTCCTTAAGAGCCATTTAGACAGGGAGAGTTTCTCGTCTCGAAGATACGATTATCGAAGGAATATAAAACATTTTTTTCGTCTAAACAATCGCTCTCCTCGCTCGTTGCCTTGGGCGACAATTGCCTTGCAATGGAATATTATTATGTCCGTGTAAACATAATTTCAAAGCAATAGCGATTGTTTAGACGAAAAAAATGTTTTATATTCCTTCGATAATCGTATCTTCGTTTAGTGAGTATCATTTAAAAGAAGCGCTCGTGGCGAAGCTTGCTAAGACGTTCTTGATAGATCGTCGAAGTTAAGCAACGTTCTGAGCGGTCACTGCTTGGATGGGTGACCGCAAGTGGCATTTTCATCTGAGCGCTTCCGTGCTTCGGAGGGCACGTTAAATTGTCGGTCCCGGCTTTTAAAGTCGTTAAGCCATGACGGAGGCCTTTAGGCGGCCTAAAAACTCCGTCACCAGAGTTGGCCACTTGCTCATACGAACGAACGAACGATCGTATCTTCGAGACGAGAAACTCTCCCCGTCTAAATGGGTCTTTAGTTTCCGGCCAAACAAAAAAGCGGCACGCGATGAGGGACAAAAGATCTAATGCTTTGTCTCTTTTACTCACAAGAATGTTGTATATATTTCTTTAGCTTCGTCTTTTAATTTTTTGATTTGTTTATTAACTTGTTATAAAATAAAAACTGTTTTTCGCTATATATGTTGCGTGTCTATCGTTCTGTTCTTCTCACTCACGAGTAAAAACACTATTCGCTATCCCGCTTACTCTTAGAAATACAGACCTGATCTAAAGTGGAGCTGCACCAACGACAGACATCTTGGACTCGAGACATCGCTATGGACATCACACAACACGACAGGGCCTGAAACATAAATTTATAGATAGATCAGCTGCTTCCCACGGCTTCCCACGCGTGGGACCCGAAATAAATGTAGCTTATGTCCTTGCCCAAGGTCTTGGCTATCTCTGTAGCAAATTTCATCAAAATCGGTCTATGCCGGGTTGCAATATTCAACTTACTAATAACCGTGGATCTGTCGCCATAGTGATATTGTTATCTGTCAAAAAGTGTCCTACATTTTTGTTGTCTAAACAAAGTTGCTATGGCGATCAATCTACGATCATTCGTAAGTTTAATATTGAAACCGGCCGTTAGACGACGTGAAATAGTAACAGACAGACATAGTTACTTTCGCATTTATATCAGTAGATCGAAAGGTTGTGTGTAAGTAAGTGTGTTTGTTACTCTTTTACGCTCAAACAGCTGGACGGATTTTAATGAAATTTGGTACCAGGGTAGCTTATACCATGGATCAAAAGTAGCCTGTGTTCATTCAGGATATAACCTATCCTTTTACCAAATTTCATTCAAAACCTTCCAGCCGTTTGAGCGTGAAAGATTAACAAACATTACACTTACACACAAACTTTCACCTTTATAATATTAGTGTGATTTCTGAAATTGCTATGGGTAGGTCTTGCCACGTAGAAAGAGCTTGGTCGGACAAGTAGCGAGGGTATGTTTGCGCCTGTGTTCATTTGCTGACGAACCAATAGCACTCGCTAAATCAATGGTATGAAGTGCGCCGCAACACCTCTCCACCAATCATCGACCACGGAGCAGTTTGACAGCCAGCGCTCTTTTTACGTGGCGCGAGCTATATTGAAAAATCTTACAAAAAGTTACGACTTCGACGGGATTCGAACCCGCGTGATTCAAGCGATCACCCTTTAGCCGGGTTGCCATCGACCACTCGGCCACGAAGTCTTAAACGCCGACGACGAAACTCAGTAAGAATATATTTTACGGTTAGAGCACCAATGAGCGCCATCTACAGGTATTCTAGAGAATTAAATACACCTGCTCATTGACTGAAGTTGCATTCAGTACAAATGATCAGAGATGTCGCTATAGTTTTTTATATATTTTTATTATAGTGTTAAACCACACTTAGGTACTCGTATTTCATTAGAAAATGAAAAATCTTACGAATAGTTACGACTTCGACGGGATTCGAACCCGCGTGATTCAAGGATTGCCATCGACCACTCATGAACCACACATCGACCACTCACAATCCGGCTAAAGGATGATCGCTTGAATCACGCGGGTTCGAATCCCGTCGAAGTCATAACTATTCGTAAGATTTTTCATTTTCTAAAGACCTATATTCTACAGCATACCTGATTCCCTCTAGACGCGTAGGGGAATTTCTTACAAGCCATAGAATGCTGCGCGGATAGGAACTGAGTGCCGTCGTTTAGCACCAACCAACCACTGGCGTTCCTTTGACCTGGATCATAACAATACACATTTATGACAAGACAAGTGGCAATATTATTTATTTATTTTATTTATTTATTAGATGATAATAAATAAATAAATAAATATCCTTGGACATTTCACACGGCGTCATCTAGTCCCAAGCTAAGCAATTTAATGCTTGTGTTATGGTAACCAGATGACTGATAAACTACATTTTTTTTTTTGTAAATACATACATATTATACATAGAAAACACCCAGACACGAAACAAATATTTGCAGATCATGCAAACATTTGTCCCGCAGCGGGGATCGAACCCGCAACCTCTGCGTCTCAGGCGGGCTTTCGCCCACTGCGCCACAGAGGTCGTCATACGATATAGACGAGCTATAGCTGGTATGTCTATACCACAGTGTTGGAACAGCCATCGGTAGTTTATGATTGGTTAATCTTTTTGAGCACTGTTTTGTTAGTTTGTAGCCAGATGTCGAGCTTGTTTTCAAACGCTTGATAGAAGTAGCTGTCAATGTCATCTGTTAGTGTGGTATTAAGAAGTAATAAATAAATAAATATCCTTGGAAATGTCCAAGGAAATTTATTTATGTGTGGTGTGGAATGCCACACGGCGTAATATAGTCCCAAGCTAAGCAATTTAATGCTTGTGTTATGGTAACCAGATGACTGATATACTACATGGATACATTTTTTTTTGTAAATACATACATATTATACATAGAAAAATATCCAGACGGTGGCGCTAGTTTCACCCATACAGGCACCTTGAGTTGTCCGAATTAAAAGAATAGCGAAGTTGCACTTGGTGGCCACCAAACTCTGTTTTAAAAAGAATATTATTATTATTATTTAGTTACCTTTTAGTTTGGTTTGTTCTTTATCCCGCCTATCAGCGGCGCGCTGTGCGTCGAGACAAGTGGCGGAGCCGGGGGGATGGCGGCGATCCTTCTCTGCGGCGCGACGCGAGCCCCCGTCTATACCCACCTGCGCCAGTAAACGCGCTGTTACCCCCGGTTAATAGTAGCCTATGGCCAGGATATAAGCTAGCTTGGTACCAAATTTGGAAGTAAATGGTGAGATATAATAATAATTTAATATAATAATATATATTTAACTATGTGGTGGTTACTGATATAAATAAGTATACTCGTAAAAAGTCAGTGGGGTGGTTTACTCAAGTCAATAATGGGGCGAAAATTCCCATCCACCCCATTGATGGAAAGAAAGAAAGAAAGAAAGAAAGAAAAATCATTTATTCTTGTAGGACCTCAAGGATCACTTAAGTGTTCTTCGTTTTACATGCTAGGTGATTCTAATGCCTGTTCCAACGCGACTCCCTACACCAGGGAGAGAATCAGGCAAGAACCTGGTGGTGTGGGCCTAGCTTTTTTTTAAAAGCGATCCCTTAACAATCTAATTAAAATAATCTAAATAGTCAAGCTTCAATGGTAAGTTAATGGGGTGGGGTGGGGTAACACCTCAACAAAATGTTGTCTGGCATCACACGCTACACTTGGCTGACTTAAGTGGTACCTACTTATCAAGGTAGTAATATCTTCATTTATTTGAGCATTGATTAGCTAATTTTGGAAGACTGTCAGGTTTGTCATACAAAGTGATACCTTGCTAGTAGCAGGCACTAGTCTGACCCCGGGCGGCGCTCTGACCAAGGGCGGCTCCACCCCGCCCAGCTTCTTGATGGGCTGCACGGTCACCGCCATCGCGTACAGTTGAAACTCGTGCTTAGGGCGCTCAGTCACTGGGATGTTTTGAAGGTAGCTGTATGAGAAGTTACAATTTATAGTTGCCCACGGGGCTTCCCACGCGTGGGACCCGAACAAAATGTAGCCTAGGTCCTTACCCAAGGTCTAATCTAACTCTAAACATACATTTACGGGTATTTATCGCTATTTACTTTTATTTAAAATTTTATTTTTTAAATTCCCGTAAATGTATGTTTAATCATGTGTTCTGATCGCGAAAGTTTAAAAAAGACTAATCTATCTCTGTACCAAATTTCATCAAAATCTGTTCAGTGGTTTACTTTTAGTAAGATTTTTATTTAGATTCATTTTAAGTGGAATTTTAAATTAGACTAACGCAAACGCCATTAGTTTCGCTGATGTGAAAGTCAAAACACATGCAGCGCCATCATCCTGCAATAGAAAATGCATATTAACCTTAAAAAAAGGAAGGATATGGGGGAGACCTTTGCCCAGCAGTGGGACACACTAGTGGCAATTCGGAGTATCGCAAAAGCTAAACTTAACTAACCAAAAATGTTGCCGTCCCTTTCATAGCGATGGGAATAAAAAGGATGGCATTAATTTTAGTTAGTTTAGTTTAGCTTTTGCGACACTCCGAATTGCCATTACTATAGGTTTAAAAAAAAACTTTAAAAAATCCTCTCTGGCTTTTAAAAGATCTTCAGCGTTTGAGAAAGACCGTTGTACTCCATCAGACGTCTAACGGCCAGTCTCAAAAACCTATCGATCTGTGATTTTGCTGACGGATAGGTTTAGACTATTTAAGACTGGACCATTCATTATTTGGTGCAAGTAACAGACCAAAAGGCATCGTGTGAAACTCGTAGTGTCCAATTAGACTTCTAATCAACGGTCAAATCACGTGACAAGTGTCAAATGAGGAACAAATTCGACACTGTCAGTCTGTCACGTAATTTTTATTGGGTGTTTTCTATGTATAATATATTTATAAAAAAAAAAATGTATCTATGTAGTAAATCAGTCATCTGGTTACCATAACACAAGCATTAATGCTTAGTGTAGGGATTCTTGATGGATTTGTGTCGTGGTGGAATTAATACACGCCTTTTTGATAATTATAGCGTATAATATTACTTTTTGATTACAATAGTCAGCATAACGGTGAAATTAGATTTGTTATAAAATTGTGAGTATTTGCGAGTGACGCGTCGATGAGAGGGCGCTGGAGTGCTCCTGCGGTGCGTTCGGAATATGTTCCTCTGTAGTAAAAGCTCGAACACTTAGCTTGGGACTAGATGACGCTGTGTGGAATGTCCAAGGATATTTATTTGACCGTAGTACCTGTGCATCAATCCTGAGGCCGGTGGGTCCGCAGGCGTGGGGCTCCATCATGTAGAAGGGCGGAGCGCCCGCCGCGCGCCACACGGCCACCGCGTGCGGGACCGACCAGAGGATACCATGAGTGTGGGACTCGAAGAAACGCTCCAATGCACAACTAGACAAGTGAAATCATTTCATAGTTTTTTATTATTTTTACAGTGTTAAACCACACTTAGGTATCCCTGTAGGTGGCGCTAATCGGTGCTTTAACCGATAAAAATCATCTTAGTAATAGTTTCGGGGTTCGGCTTATAGGGTCCGTGGCCTAGTGGTTGGGCAGCTCGGCTTAAGAGTGATCGCTTGAATCTACGCAGGTTCGAATCCTGCCGGATCCGTTAACTTTTAGTAAGATTTTTCATTTATAATGAAATCATTTCATTAGAATCACCTAGCATGTAA
Source organism: Xanthorhoe designata (assembly GCA_963582015.1). Taxonomy (NCBI): domain Eukaryota; kingdom Metazoa; phylum Arthropoda; class Insecta; order Lepidoptera; family Geometridae; genus Xanthorhoe; species Xanthorhoe designata. The sequence continues at coordinate 799,575 of OY757059.1, forward strand.
AACAAAACTTAAGTGATCCTCGAGGTCCTACAAGAATAAATGATTTTTCTTTCTTTCTTTTTTTCTTTCTCGTTTTTCAAAATATATTCATCATCATTCTCCTGCCCTTATCCCACGCTAAGTGGGGTCGGCACAACATGTTTTTTTCTTCCACTCACTCCTATCACTCTACTCTGAATCTACTCCTCGAACATTCATATCCTCTTTCAGTTTTTCAAAATATATTATTCTTATAAATAAAAAATCTTACTAAAAGTTAACGGCTTTGACGGGATTCGAACCTGCGTAGATACAAGCGATCGCTCTTAAGCCAGTCTGCCTTAAACCTCTGGGTCACGAAGCCTATGACGCCGAAGACGAAACTATCAGTAAGATGATATTTTGGTTAAAGCACCGATTAGCGCTATCTACAGGGGTTCTAGAACAATTAGAAACACCTGTTCATTCCCGTCTATAGCGCGATCACTTGCATCATCGCGGCTTCGAATCCCGTCGAAGTCGTAACTTTTTGTAAGATATTTAATTTATAACTCTAAAATATTATTGGTCTTATTCATAAAGATTTGTCAGTTTAATATAGATTTAAAGAATGTTTTTTCCTTGACTCTTATTTTAATCAAAAAAGATAGTAACAGATTTAGTTAAGCCGTTTTAGCTAAAGTAGGTTTACAAAACCGATATGCATAAGGGGGTATATACAAAAACTATAAAAGTAATTATAATGCCTTACCGTACAGTCATCTCAGTGGGTTCCTTCTGATCCAGTTTCCCGCTGTACACTTGATCCAGATCGTAACGCACGTAGTTCACTCCCAGAACAAACCGTTTCAACACCTGGACAATATATACATTTATAAATGAAAAAATTTACTAAAAGTTTATGACTTTTACGGGATTCGAACCCGCGTGATACAAGCGATCCGTTAGCCGGGTCGCCATTTACCTTAAGTTTACATTTGGTGAAGACATATATTTTTTTGGCGCAGCCGGTAGATTTTATTTTCTAAAATATTTTTTTTGGCCAAGGATTGGTCCACAGTGGCCCAAAACAGGGATGAATGGAGAGAAGGAAAGGAGGCCTTTGCCTTGCAGTGGGACATTACAGGCTCATAACATAGCATAACATTTTTTTGGCGCAGCCGGTAGTTAACTAAATCCAACCATATAGATTAATCACTTACTTGTAACGGCAACAGCACATCCTCCCCAGGCCTGAATTCATATCCCAGCGAGCCAAGCGAGGCGGCGAAGAGCCTGCAAGCCACCGCTAGACACTCGTCCACGGTCGCCCGCGTCCACAAGTGGGATCGACGGACATGAGACATGCAAGCCGCTACGATAGCGCCGCACGAGGATTGGAGGAGAGCGTCGCGGGTAAACCTAGTTTTTTTTTAAGTAAATTTTTTTAAGTAAATTAAGTAATATAAGTTCGAATAAATAGTGGCCGGTCAGTCACCATCGTAGTTTTACCACTTTTATAAGCGCGTTTGCGCAGAAGCTTAGAGAACAAAATCAACACAAAATGTATGAGACTTTTTGACAGAGAACAACGTTGCTATGACAACCGACCTACGGACATCCGCTAGTTGGATGTAGGAACCCGGCATTAGATTCTTTGGCGCCTATTAAAATGAAGACATCTTTGCAGGTACATCTGTGCAACTTATAAATGTGGTACCTACTTCTGTACTTGTGATAAGTATTTATTTATTTTATTTATTTATTACATTCACAAAGCAGATTACAATCAATGCAAGACAGTAATACATGTAGAAATAAAAGTAGATAAACTAGATTCGTAATCCTATACTTAGGTGTATATAATGACAATTAACAATGTTGCATGCAATTATAATAAATACCCTAAAAATTAAAATAAATTAAATAACATTATACAGATTTCATAATTAATAAAGTTATAAAAACGCGCTTCTTAAATCTATTGATATTATTATGAAATATATCCAAATTCGTAAGTATTGCTCACTTGACAAGATCAGGCGGTCTGGTCCCTCGAAGTATAGTTCTACCACGAGCTGTCTCCACGTACGCAGTGAGGACCTGGATATAGATACAGTAGAATAAATCACAGTAAGTAGGTTTTTTTTTCTTTATTTTGGCTTCGCACGGCTATGTAGTTAGCCACATCAATATTATAATTCAAAGTTATGAGTTATAGCAAAGACGATTAATATCAAGAAGACAGATAAAGGCCATACACAAAATCGTAACCCTGAAAATGCCCCAAAACGGGAGTTTAACACTAGAGTGCACGCGCGCTCTACTATAGTAGAACGCACTTACTTATTTTGGCGCCATTCATTCATTCTTTCACCTGACCCCCCGTGCTCCTAGATAAGCCTCGTCAACAAAATTGCGGAAAAGATTAGTACGGCGCCCACTTGCAGCGTAAGTGCATGTTTTTGTAATTAGGTGTTAAAGTTCGGCTTCTACCATAGTAGTACATGCGAGTATTGGCGTAATAAAACTGAATGTAAGTAAACATTTTTTTTGTTGCCTTTTTTTATTGACGATGTATAAAAATTGAAAGTTTATGTCTATAATAAGTAACAATATGTATTGTAATTACTATTTAGCATGTTATTGTGTATATAATAATTATTATTACTTTGTTTCAGCGAAAAAATGGACTCAGACAATTTTCTTTACGATCTTTCGTACGAGCTGGTAAAACCCCTAATGGCAAGAAGATTGACCTTTGAAAATCTCCCCCGTGAAATAAAAAATAAAACAAAATGGCTTTTGGGACACAACAGATGAGGCGCCTCGCAATGATCCTCAAAGAATGGGAAGAGTAGGCAAATTTTGTATGTGCTCTCGAGCCCGAAATCGGTCCACGAAAAAGTGGTGTAAGCGATGTGCCAGGTGGATTTGTCCTGATCACCAAGTTGTGGTCTGTATCGAATGCGAGAATGGTGACCAATAAGACAGTCATCGCTTATTAGATTTTTTTTTTTAAGCTGATCCCACAAACATGCCAAAATTTTTGATTATTTTCTTGATCTCGTAAATTGTTCCTAAGTTAAGTATATTTTATTAAAATTGTGATTTTTTGTAATAATTGTGTTTAATAATAAATAGATGACAAATGTTATTCAGTTTTATCATTTAAAAACCAACCATTTTATAAATATCCTAAATACTGTTTTCTACTCTGGTAGAGCATGCGAGCACCCATGTAAAAAAAAGGGGCGCGTGTACTGTAGTGTTAAAGCCTGGAAACTTTAAAACATAAATGTTATTCAAAATTACCTACAATTTTTTTTTTATTTATTATTAACAGGCATTAGAAGCACCTAGCATGTAAGACGAAACTGGAGTGATCCTTGAGCTCCTACCAAAATAAACGATTTTTCCTTCTATATTTATTTCTTGGCACCAGGGCTTGGAACCGGTTTGAAATTTACCTGTTCGGAACCGGTAAAAACGTTATTTCAATTAATTTCGTTCGGAACGCAAACGCTATCGCGAACTAATGAAAAACCTCAATGAACCGGTATATCCAAGTGTATCTAAAGCGCGTAGGTTTTCAAAGGTGGCAAATCTTGGCGGATTGAGGGAAAGAACTAATCATTTTCGTTCTATACCGGTGTTGCGAACAAAAACCGCTTGGACAGTTTAGCTCGCACTAACCGCTCCGATAGAGGTTACGTTAGCACGTTACCGTAATTAAAAGGTTGTAGGTATTTAAGGCCAAACCGGTTTGAAATTTTTTCCGGTTTCCAAGCCCTGCTTGTCACACCCTGTATAACTGACCTTCCACTCGTAGCCCTCGTCCGGCACCGCGCCCTGCGGCGTCACGGCGCCGGCTGTCTTAGCAAACTCCCAGAACACCTTCACGCCTGATATCGCAAACCTGACAACGATAATCATCATCATCCTCCTGCCCTTATCCCACGCTAAGTGGGGTCGGCACAACATGTTTTCCTCTTCCACTCTCCTCTGTCGCTCGACAACTCTGAACTCACTCCTCTTACATTCATATCATCTTTCACACAATCTATCCAAATAAATCATAATAATATAATAGTGGCAATTCGGAGTATACATACTCTAGTAAGATCTAAAGTTACTTAAAAAAAAAAAAAACGAACAACAAACTGAAAATATTTAATTTACCCTCAAAATTAATCAAATGCAAAAAGAAATAAATTAACACGAAGTCAAAATTATGACCAATCTACACTTTTACAAAACCAAAAAAATGTCGGACACTGCGAAACGAGAGATGTTTCCTCGACGAAGGCTTGGAATGAAAAGAGGCTCGGCAACGAGTGCGCGCGCCTTTTATACTTTTCAGAGCGACTTGATAGGTTGTTTTTTTTAATACATACATACATACATACATAAAATCACGCCTCTTTCCCATGGGGGTAGGCAGAGACCACGGATCTCCACTTGCTACGATCCTGACACACTTCTTTCGCCTCATTCACTCTCATTCATTCGGAGTATCACAAAAGCTAAACTTAACTAACTAAAAATGTTGCCGTCCCTTTCATAGCGATGGAAATAAAAAGGATGGCATTCATTTTAGTTAGTTTAGTTCAGCTTTTGCGACACTCCGAATTGCCACTAGTAATTTATTAAAAATTCAACAACACGTTCTTGATAGATCGCCGAAGTTAAGCAACGTTTTGAGCGGTCACTACTTGGATGGGTGACCGCACGTGGCATTATCAGCTGAGCGCTTCCGTGCTTCGGAGAGCACGTTAAACTGTCGGTCTCGGCTTTTAAAGTCGTTAAGCCATGACGCCTTTAAGCGGCCTAAAAACTCACCAGAGTTGGCCACTTGCTCATACGAACTCACTCACTTTATTTTAACCAGTAACAAATGCTCACCGGTTCCCCCCCGGCCTCGCCAGCCCCCTCACATTCTCCAGACACGTCTCCGCCAGCTGGTCCGCAGTAGACACGAGCACGGCCGCCGCGCCCCCCACGGCCGAGGCGCGCCCCCCGGGCCCCACGGCGTGGGGCTCCCAGAGGACGTAGGCCTTGTCGTCGCAGGCGCGCCATATTCCCACGCAATAGCTCTTAGCGCAGAGAACTCCGTACTTGCCCTGGAAGGAAGACATATTTAATTACAAATGAACAAAGACGACCTCTGTGGCGCAGTGGGCGAAGACCTGAGACGCGGAGGTTGCGGGTTCGATCCCCGCCACGGGACAAATGTTTGTATCTTCTACAGACATTTGTTCCGGGTCTGGATGTTTTATCTATAGTATTTATGTATTTACAAAAAAAAATGTATCTATGTATATGTATATCAGTCATCTGGTTACCATAACACAAGCATTAAGTTGCTTAGCTTGGGGCTAGATGACGCAGTGAGGAATGTCCAGGGATATTTATTTATTTATGTCTATTAAAATCGCTCACCGTTTCAAAGAACTTATTGATGGCCCTTCTGAGATTAAGCACAGCCCCAGTATCGGCCGCGTTCAAATCTCCCGTCACCGCCTCGCTGTCTATCTCCAAACGTACCTGCACGAAACGCATTATAAGTATTATAAAAGTATAGAATATAATTGTGGAATAATCTTGTGATACCAAATAAACAAATATCAATGTGATATCAAATGAACATTGGTCGCTGTATTTCAAAATGGCGTCGTATTTCAAACACAAATTTAAAGTGTATTTATGCAGTACAATCGTATAAAGACCACTACTAAGGTATTCTACTGCCTGTATTCTAACGCAACGTAAGAGAAAGAGTGAGAGAGAGAGAGAGAGAGAGAGAGAGAGAGAACTACTTCCTACTTAAAATAGAAAGAGAGTAACATATCTAGCACTCACATTAAAGTTAGTGACATGGAAGGTATCAACAATCTCCGCAGGCGTCAAATCGGGCGGATGCTTCGCCCTCGGCACAGACAGAGTATACAATCGGTCGCCATATTTCAAGATGGCGTCGTCTATAGTCTATACTAATATTATAAACTCCGAAACTACTCATCCGATTTCAAAAATTCTTTCACCGATGTATAGCATGGACTTTCCAAATGAACATAGTCTACATTTTATCAAGGTACCACGCGAGCGACGCCGCGGGCGAATAAGCTAGTATGACAGAGTGTATAATCGGTCGCCATATTTCAAAATGGCGTCGTATTTCGAACTCAAACTCAAAATGTATTTATCATCAGTACGATCGTTTATAGACCACTACTAAGGGATTCTACTGCCTGTTCCAACGCACGCAACGTAAGAGAAAGAGAGAAAGAGTGAGAGAGAGAGAGAGAGATAGAAGGAGAGAGAGAGAGAGAGAACTACTTTCTAAATACTTAACTACTTTAGCACTCACATTAAAGTTAGTGACATGGAAGGTGTCAACAATCTCCGCAGGCGTCAAATCAGGCGGATGTTTCGCCCTCGGGATAGACAGAGTATACAATCGGTCGCCATATTTCAAGATGGCGTCGATCAGTTCCGGTTTCCAGTACTGATACGGCTCGATGTGCTCCACCACTATGCCCATCACTGCGTTTGCTGCGTCCTGGATATGCAAAAAAAATAAAAGAAAGAAAGAAAGAAAGAAAACATCATTTATTCTTGTAGGACCTCAAGGATCACTTAAGTTTCGTTTTACTTATTGACTCTAATGCCTGTTCCAACGCGACTCCCTACACCAGGGAAAGAATCAGGCAAGAACCTGGTGGTGTGGGCCTAGCTTTTTTTTTTTTTAAAAGCGATCCCTTAACAATCTAAAATAATCTAAATAGTCAAGCTTCAGTGGGAAGCCAGTCGAACAAAGTAAGGCATGTCAAAGAAAGTAGTAGTTCGCCCCGAACGAGATCTCGTGCAAAGTTGGTTGGTAGTTTAATTTAATAAATTAATTGACGACCTCTCTGGCGCAGTGGGCGAAAGCCCGCCTGAGACGCAGAGGTTGCGGGTTCGATCCCCGCTGCGAGACAAATGTTTGCATGCTCTGCAAATATTTGTTTCGTGTCTGGGTGTTTTCTATGTATAATATGTATGTATTTACAAAAAAAAATATGTAGTTTATCAGTCATCTGGTTACCAAACACAAGCATTAAATTGCTTTAGCTTGGGACTAGTCCCATGACGCCGCGTGGAATGTTCAAGGATATTTATTTATTTATTTATTTATTTATATTTAATTACTATTACTATATGCCCATCCTTCAGACCTCAGACGCAACTGAGGTACAAAGCAGATTGGGAAAATGGCAGGGCAAATTGGAGAGTGTCGGACTGAAAATAAGCAGGGCGTCTACTCTGCAAAACGAAAAACGAAGTTTCGTGACAATTTTCGGGTTCTAATTATGTTGGTGAACTATTACGAATTCAGTATCCACCAACATAAGCTGACCCCGAAAATTGTCACGAAACTTCGTTTTCGTTGTTCCAGAGTAAGGGCCCAGGACAAAAACGGAACACCTGTTCTGCGATTTCGGTGGTCCATCCAATTTTGCCCATATTGCCTTAGATGGTGTATCCCTACCAGTCTGCTCCGATTTTCGGTACCTTGGTTCAGTAGTACAGAATGATGGTGAGATAGATAGGGATGTGAGGAACAGAGTAAATGCTGGATGGATGAAATGGCGACAGGTCTCAGGAACAACATGCGATCCTCGTATGCCCCTCAAGTTGAAGGGGAAAATTTACAAGTCGATCGTAAGACCTGTCGTATTGTATGGATCTGAGTGTTGGGCAGTAAAAGGGATGGATGAACGAACGATACATGTGGCTGAGATGCGAATGCTGAGATGGATGTGTGGAGTGACGCGAATGGACAAGATAAGGAATGAGTATATAAGAGGAAGTCTGAAAGTGGCACCAATAAATGAAAAAATGAGGAGTAACAGGTTGGCATGGTATGGCCATGTTATGAGAAGAGAAGAATGACATGTAAATAGAAGAGTGCTTGATATGCATGTGGATGGATATATGGGTAGAGGTAGACCAAGGAAAAGATGGATGGACTGTGTGAAAGTTGACATGAGTAAGAAAGGGGTGAATGTTGAGATGGCGGCTGATAGAGGGAGATGGAAGAAGAATACATGTTGTGCCGACCCCACGTAAGGTGGGATAAGGGCAGGAAGATGAGATGATGACTATATGCCCATCCCGTCCCATTGTTGGGCAAAGGCCTCCCCGCACTTCCGCCAGTCACGCCGATCCAGTGCCTTCGTCCGCCATACATTTCTAATCAATTAATTAATTAATTAAAAATTAAATAATTGCTTGAATAATAATTAATTAATGAATTCCTTAATATAATCTCACCTGCAAATCTCTCTGCTCATCCATAAAGTAGGCCTCATCCTGTGCGACGCGTCCTCGCACCGAGGCCGTGGTGCGGCCTAGCCGGGTGAAGTGGGGGCCTAGCGCGCCCTCATCCAACGGCTCCACTAGGACCTCCTCCTCTGTCGAAGAAGACATGTGATTAAATTAGGGGAGGAGTACTACTACATATTCTGAAATTTTCAATATCAATATCAATATTAGACAAAAGTCGTAGAACAAAATGTAGTTGCATTGCGTACTAGTTGGTTAGTCAGCTGACACAAAAAGCATTTTGCATTTTAAAAATGCAAAATATATCTATTTCAAATAAAATGCAAAATGCTTTTTATTATAAGGTATTTAATCTTTACATTTTTTTAAATCTTTTCATTTGCATTTTAAATACAAGTATTTCAAATAAATCGCACCTCTGATCCAGACCCGGAACAAATATCTGCAGAACATACTTATTACATTTGTCCCGTGGCGGGGATCGAACCCTCGTCTCAGGCTGCGTTTCCATTGACGCGGAGCTGTGCGGAGCTGTGCGGAGCGGTGCAATGAATTGACCAATCACTTGCTCGAAATCTCTGCTCCGCTTCAATGGAAACAGCACGAGCGGGGCAGAGCTGAACGGATATTCATATAAAATTCATAGAAAGCGAGGTGATGCGGTGCTGAGGGTAGCTAGGAGAGCGAAGCGGCTCCGTTTCGCTTCAGTGGAAACACTCACCACTTTTCACCGCTATTCTCCGCTCATCTCCGCACAGCTCCGCGTCAATGGACACGCAGCCTCAGGCGGGCTTTCGCCCACTGCGCCACAGAGGTCGTCCCTTAATATTAAGCCTATATTAAAGTACATACCCTCTTCATCCCCCCCTCCGGCCTCCCCCTCCTCCTTGGGCGGGGAGGGTCGCTTGTCCTTGAGTACGGAGGTCAGTTCGTTGGTGATCTTCACCGGGTACAGTTTGTACGGAGCTAGGCATTGCTTGCGGTCTAGACCGCCTTGGAGAGCTGGCCAGAGAAAACGTGTTAAGATGCTTGTATGCGTCAAAATAGCGCAGAAAAATTGCAAAAAATTGATTGTACAGTTTGTGAAACCCTTTTTTTGATACCTCAATCTATAAATGAAAATATAATAATGAATAAATAAATAAATAAATATCCTTGGACATTCCACACGGCGTCATCTAGTCCCAAGCTAAGCAATTGAATGCTTGTGTTATGGTAACCAGATGACTGATAAACTACATAGATACCTATAGATCGTTTGTAACGAACTTAGGTGGCTCAACTGGGCCCTTACTCTGGAACAACGAAAAACGAAGTTTCGTGACAATTTTCGGGGTCAGCTTATGTTGGTGGATAGTAAATTCGTAATAGTTCACCAACATAATTAGAACCCTAAAATTGTCACGAAACTTCGTTTTTCGTTTTGCAGATTAGACGCCCTGGTTCTAATTGTATTTTGTACAGTTATCTAAATATGTAGTAGTTTAGTTTCTGTAAATAAAAAACATTATAAAGAGGTAAAGTTGGTTTGTTTGTGTTTGGGGTAATATCCGAAACTACTCATCCGATTTCAAAAACTCTTTCATATAGCATGGACTTTTCAAATGAACATAGGCTATATTTTATCAAGGTACCACGCGAGCGAAGCCGCGGGCGAGTAAGCTAGTGATATATAAATTAAATATGGAATAAAAACAAAGATTCAGCGACTGGATATCTTCTTTTATTTTAAATTTTCTATCGTCCGAATTACAAAAATATCGTCCTCCTCGTTTCGTCGTTCCGGATAACAGAGTGAGCCACAGATCTTATATCTATGAACTTAATTATTTTTAATTATTCATTCTTTCACTCATTACTCATTCATACGTTACATTCATTCTGTTAGGATACATCATACACAACTCGGATACATCTTTCATTTTCTACATGTATAGAAATGTGTGTACTCACTGAATATTAAAGGTAAAATTCGTGATAAATACCCGTTTGCATATGTTTTATAATGTACTCACTGAGTTTATCAATGAATTCCGCAGGGCTGGAGTATATCATGAGCGCAGGACAAGACTCCGGGGGGACGAACTGAGGCAACGGCTCGGGCTGCTCCTCACCCTCTGCAATAAAAAGTAGCGATCAAAAGTAGCCTACGGTCATAAACTATGTATATTGCAAGTTTCAGCCAAATCCGTTCAGTAGTTTTCGCGTGAAAGAGTAACAAACATCCATCCATACTTACAAACTTTCGCGTTTATAATATTAGTAGGAAAGATTTTAACTCACGGTCAGGGTCAGGGTCAGGGTCAGGGTCAGGGTCAGGGTCAGGGTCAGGGTCAGGGTCAGGGTCAGGGTCAGGGTCAGGGTCAGGGTCAGGGTCAGGGTCAGGGTCAGGGTCAGGGTCAGGGTCAGGGTCAGGGTCAGGGTCAGGGTCAGGGTTAAGGTCAGTGTTAGGGTCAAGGTCAGGTTTCAAACTCACGTCATGAGGCTCTGCTTGGATGTTATGAATAAATAAGCTCACCAGCTCCCGCCTCCTCATCTCCCTCCTCCTCGGCTCCCCCCCCGCCCTCCCCGGACATCTCATCTTTGATGCGCTGGAGACGAATCTCATCACCTATAACAATGTTTCAATTAATTACAAATTACTTATGCCCGGTTCCTATATCCAACGTACGGATGACCGTAGAAGCAACGTTGTTATCTGTCAAAAAGTGTCATAAGTATATTCATTGGTCTACTCATAGAAGACTTTAATTTAGTCAACTCATAGACGCCATTGGTTTACCCATAGAACACCATTGGTCTACTCATAGAACACTATCGGTCTACTCATAGAAGACCATTGGTCTACTCATAGAAGACCATTGGTCTACTCATAGAAGACTATCCCTTGCTTAACCCGACTACTCAAAACTTATCACTTTTTTTTATTTAATTTTTTTTACATAATTTTTTTATTAGTCTTTTCATAAAAGACCACGCCTTTTGCGAGAAGACCGAAAAGACCAAACTTTAATCTTACCCTTAGCAATCCGTTGTGGAGTAAGCATGCCCTTCATTAGCGTCGGCGCTGGATCGAAGGCCACCACCTTCCCCCCGGGAGACACCCACACTCCGAGCTGGTGGTAGTCCCCGGACAGAAGACAAGCCTGCGCGGGCTTCGTCTGATCGTTCCATATCTTGAAGAGGGCGTCTTTGATTTCTGTCGATATAAATCGATTTTACGAACTAAACCTAAATCAAGTGATATCAAGTGTTTTCCTTGTTTCTGTGTTGTATGACTTGTATGTTTGGGGTAATATCCGAAACTACTCATCCGATTTCAAAAATTCTTTCACCAATGTGTAGCAGGACTTTCCGAATGAACATAGGCTATATTTTATCAAGGTATGTACCACGCAAGCGAAGCCGCAGGCGAGTAAGCTAGTATTTTAAAACCAAGCTGTTTATTTCCCTAAAACTTTAAATTGTATATCTTACGTTTCATAGTTTCCACTTCCTCTTCTGCGCCTTCGCCTTCCTCTTCCTTCCCCGCGCCTTCTTCAGCGCCCTCCTGCGGAATAATAATAAAACTTCAGGCCTTTACGCCTTTACATCTTTACTAGATGATTTACACAGAGTCAGGAGGCTTTGCCTACACTTGTGGACACTGTAGTACCTGGGACATTGTTGAGATGGAGGCTTGTAGCACCTTAACCATCCTCTCAGCTGTCGGACATATCCACAGGAGAGACAATGGTCAATACGTGTGGGCTGACTAGCCGTGTGTTCCGATGTTTTCCTTCACCGTTTAAAGCTCGTGTGCTCGTGCATATAAATTTTTCGACACGAAAAGTCCATTGACGCACGGCCGGATTCGAACACACGACTTTCGGATCGAAAGTCGAAGTACTATCTACTTTGCCAACACGGCTTTTTTTATATAGAAATAAATGTTACTAATCCTGCAAATGACAAAGTAAAAGTGACTAAGACGAAGTAACTGCTATCAAAGACAAAGCAAACCTAGGAAAAGACCAACTAAATCTCGTCAAAGACAAAGTAAACGTTACTAATCCTGCAAATGACGAAGTAAACGTGCCTAAGACGAAGTAATGGCTATCAAAGACAAAGCAAACCAAGGAAAAGTATCTATGAAAGACGAAGTAAAGTAAGTAAGTAGGAAATGACCAATTAAATCTCGTCAAAGACGAAGTAAACGTTACTAATCCTGCAAATGACGAAGTAAACGTGCCTAAAACGAAGTAATGGCTATCAAAGACAAAGCAAACCAAGGAAAAGTATCTATGAAAGACGAAGTAAAGTAAGTAAGTAGGAAATGACCAAGTAAATCTTGTCAAAGACGAAGTAAATGTTAATAATCATGCAAATGCCGAAATATAAGTGACTAAGACGAATTAATGGCTATCAAAGACAAAGCAAACCTAGGAAAGGACCAAGTAAATCTTGTCAAAGACGAAGTAAACGTTACTAAGACGAAGTAATGGCTATCAAAGACAAAGCAAACCAAGGAAAAGTATCTATGAAAGACGAAGTAAAGTAATTATGTAGGAAATGACCAAGTAAATCTTGTCAAAGACGAAGCAAATGTTTCTAATCCTGCAAATGACGAAGTAAAAGTGACTTAGACGAAGTAACGGTTATCAAAGACAAAGCAAACTTAGGAAAAGTACAAGTAAATCTTATCAAAGACGAAGCAAATGTTACTAATCCTGCCAATGACGAAGTAAAACTGACTAACCCCCTGAGGTTCGTCCGGCAGTCGTAGAGGCAGTCGGATCGGCTCGCCCAGCTCGATAGAGAAGGTGTTGGCTCCCATGCAGAACTTCTCCGTTAAATCTTCAGGCACCAGTTCTTTCTTACCGGTCTTCTTCACGAAATTCAAGTAGTAATCCGCACCAGCGTCTGTAAGTATATCGATGTAGATATTAACCCTATTATTAAATACCCGTAAATGTATGTTTAATCATGTGTTCTGATCGCGAAAGTTTAAAAAAGACCAACCCTATTATTCATTCACAGTCCCTGCCCTGAGTACATACTCAGAGCGTTTTCTGTCTAGCGTACGCTCAGTCCCTGTACAGTCTCTGTCCTGAGTACATACTCAGAGCGTTCTCTGTCTAGCGTGCGCTCAGTCCCTGTACAGTCCCTGTCCTGAGTACATACTCAGAGCGTTCTCTGTCTAGCGTACGCTCAGTCCCTGTACAGTCCCTGCCCTGAGTACATACTCAGAGCGTTCTCTGTCCAGTGTACGCTCAGTCCCTGTACAGTCCCTGCCCTGAGTACATACTCAGAGCGTTCTCTGTCTAGCGTACGCTCAGTGCCTGTACAGTCCCTGCCCTGAGTACATACTCAGGGCGTTTGTGCACTATACGAAATTTTACCGTCTATCTACACTAATATTATAAAGAGGTAATGTTTGTTAGTTACCTATAAAGTTGTACATATGATCCTGATGCATATAATGTGGTGGGACTGACTCAGTGGCGGCCGCGAAGGCAGCCGCGGCGGGCAGCGCGAGCGCACGCCCGGCCATGTCCTCCTCCTAAACCAATTATTATATATAATATATATGACATTCCACACAGCGCCATCTAGTCCCAAGATAAGCAACTTAATGCTTGTGTTTTATGGTGACCAGATGGCTGAAAATTATTTATAACTAGCTGCGCCCTGAGGTGAATAGCTCCCGTTCCCGTGGGAATACCGGGATCAAAAGTAGCATATTAATCTAGGGTATAAGCAATTCTAGCACCAAATTTCATTCAAATCCGTCCAGCCGTTAGAGCGTGAAAGAAAAACAAACACACTACTTTTGATCTCGGTTACACCTTCCATAATTATTATTTTGATCAACATACAACTAGCCATAGTCTTGCAAATGGCAAAAAGCTAAGCCATTCGCATCAACTTTAAAATATGGTCTACTTACCCCTATACCAGCTCTTTTAGCCGGTTTCCCAATAGCACTGTTCTCACCGCGCGGTCCCATCATAATGGCGGCCGTGCCTTTCGATATCCACTCGAAGGCTTTACTCTGTCAACAAAATACACTAGAATATTAAAAAAAGTTAAGCGATCACGAAAAATCCACTTTAAAATTTATAGCACAATGAGCCCAAACAGCAAATCAACAGGTTCCTCCAAAACAGACGTTAAGCCATGACGGGAAACCCATTCCAAGTTAAATTATTAGCAGTCAGTTCAAAGAACTACACTCATCTTCAAATATCGACCGGTTCCAGATTAACCAGACGTTAAGCCATGAATGAAAGTCAATCCTAATTTTAATATTTAGTCAAAACAGATCGAACAACTATCCTTCTTCACAAATCAACAGGTTCCATCCAAAACAGACGTTAAGCCATGACGGCTCACCTCCAGCTTAGTCTCCGGCGCAGCCAAGTCTGGGTTCATCCTGGCCGTGGATATGGCTACAGGGGAGAGGTTGAAGGTGTCGTCAGCTCCGGGAGCCAGGTTCCCCATGATGGCGTCAGCCAGAGCGTCCACTCCGTTGGAGATTCTGACGACGACCGCGGCTGAACGTGGCTCGTCGGATGGGTAGCCTGAAAAATAAATGCTTTTTAGATAATCTACAGCTATCAGTAGCCTAGTGGTCGGGCAGCTTAAAAGCGATCGCTTGTATGCAGGTTCGAATGCCGACGGAGCTGTTAAGTTTTAGTAAGATTTTTCATTTATTAGTAAAAAAGTAAGTAACACTTAATTAAGCCATGATGGATTACATACAATCGGTTTAAAACCCCGTAGTTACTTACTAGAGTTCTAGCAATGGTTTTTCATGGTAATGAGAGGTTTTTCTTTTGGGTATTAAAAAAGAAAAATAGTATCCAAGAACTCGGTAGATGGCGTTGAACTGACTACGTTTAGGGTTGGTATTAATGAATCGATCTTAATCCGCGAGAGAACAAACGAAACGCTTGAAAAAAAACATAAACAAAAAAAGTGAAAATAGAATGATTGAAAATTCAAATTTTTTAAATGCATTTTTGTTTAGTGTTCTTTAAAAATGAATATTACCGTTATCATCACAAGGGTGTGGATCGAACATGTACAGATTACTCTTGTCCTTCCAAACAGCTGTGGAGCCGCCTCGCGCGGTGAGGACCGCGTGCGAGTGAGACGCAAACATTTGCTTCAGGGATTGTTTGAGCGAGAGGACACCACTGCCCGGCTCGGGGTTTAGGGAACCTGGATAAAGGATTGAATATTGAGAAGGAACTGACACTTGGTTATAAAACAATAGACAAAACTGGCTATTGACAATCTTAAGTATCAAAACATAAACTATTTATGTGCAACCTGAAATATCTGCAGTGGTTTGGATCAGTTGAGCTACCTATAGATCGTTTGTAACGATCCTTAGGTGGCTCAACTGGTTCTAATTGTATTTTGTACAGTTATGTAAATATGTAGTCGTTTAGTTTCTGTAAATAAATATAATTTCATTTTTGAAAAAAAAAAAAAAAAAAAAAAACCTGAAATATACACAAACTAAAAGAGACAGTATAAATCAGGTATCGTACGTGGATATCCGTGGTCTCTGCCTACCCCCATGGGAAAGAGGCGTGATTTTATGTATGTATGTATGATTTCAAAAAATCTTTCACCGATGTGTAGCATGGACTTTTCGAATGAACATAGTCTACCTATATTTAATGATGGTAGGTACAGTCAGCGTCAAATTGATACGTGCGTCTAGAGTAGAGTAGTCAAACTGATCTGAAAAACATAAAATCAATTTGATATACGCAGTTGGAATCATCATATTGTTGCAAGCTGCTCAGGTATAGGTGCTTGCAACAATAATGATGATTCGACTCTGTCAACAAAATACACTAGAATATTAAAAAAAGTTAAGCGATCACGAAAAATCCACTTTAAAATTTATAGCACAATGAGCCCAAGCAGCAAATCAACAGGTTCCATCCAAAACAGACGTTAAGCCATGACGGAAAACCCATTTCAAGTTAAATTTTTAGCACAGCCAGTTCAAAGAACTACACATCTTTAAATATCGACCGGTTCCAGAATAATTAGACGCTAATAAAAGCAATTTGATATACGCAGTTGGAATCATCATATTGTTGCAAGCTGCTCAGGTTTAGGTGCTTGCAACAATAATGATGATTCGAACTGCGTATATCAAATTGCTTATATATGTTTCAGATTATTTTGACTACGATAGACGCACATATCAATTTGACGCTGACTGTACCACGCAAGCGAAGCCACGGGCGTGTTAGTCTAGGCTTTTTGACGGGAATTCGAGGTGCCATGTTGCCTTTTTTGTTTTATTTTCCAAAACTTGTGTTTTAGCGAATATTAATGTGTAATAATGGTGGATTATTAACTGTTAAGTGTTCGTGAACGTACATAAGTGTGGGCAAATGAAACAAAACTGGATATCGTTGCATTTCGAGTTCTCTCAAATAGTCCGTGAAAAGCTTTAGTAAAGATCCCACATCTTTACTGACGCTGACTATGACTTTGACTTGACCTTGTGACTAAACTTTAAACTAACTAAAAACACATGGTAGTGGCTAAATGCGTGGCACAAGCCGTGCGAAAGCCAAAATAAAAGAAGTGAAGTGAAGTGAAGTGTTAGTCTAACAAACTCACCATTATACGCGCTATCTATGACCTCAGCTTCAACAAAGTCCCAGTCCGTAACTGTGAACTTCCCCAGCACATCCGCCGCGGCCAGGGTCCCCCCCGGCCCCCCCTCCTCCTCCTCCCCCCCCTCCTCCCCCGCGGCGGGGGGGGAGAGGGAGATGCCCATACGCTCGAGGTGCTCCATCGTGCTCTGATAGAGAACATCGCCGCGGACTAGGATCTGTGAAACGAAAATGTATGAATAAATATCTTTGGACTATAATTTAGTGTCATTTGAAAACTTTAAACATAAGGATGTTTTGGCGTGACGTCACGCCTTAGTAAAAAAGGCGGACCACACTTGCGAGCGTTACTAAATTTTGGGCTAACAGATGTTTCTTTTCGATTTATTTTTAAATAATTAAATAAATATCCTTGGACATTCCACACGGCGTCATCTAGTCCCAAGTTAAGCAACTTAATGCTTGTGTTATGGTAACCATATGACTGCTATACTACATAGATATTTTTTTTTGTAAATACATACATAATTATGTAAATAATAATAATAATAATAAAATGTATCTATGTAGTATATCAGTCATCTGGTTACCATAACACAAGCATTAAGTTGCTTAACTTGGGACTAGATGACGCCGTGTGGAATGTCCAAGGATATTTATTATATTATACATAGAAAACACCCAGACTCGAGACAAACATTGAAAGAAAGAAAGAAAGAAAAATCATTTATTCTTGTAGGACCTCAAGGATCACTTAAGTTTCGTTTTACATGCTAGGTGATTCTAATGCCTGTTCCAACGCGAATCCCTCCCATTTGCAGATCATACAAACATTTGCAGCGGGGATCGAATCCGCAACCTTCCGTCTCAGACTTTCACCCACTGCGCCACAGAGGTCGTCAATACTTACATCATCCACATCAGCGGGCGTCCACTCGTCCGTTTCTCTGACATGCGCCAAGGCCAGGGCCACGATGGCCATGGGCGTGGCCTGCTTGTAGCGATGCTCTTCTGGGAATCGGTTGTCTCCTTCATGGAAATGGCCTTTCACTACCCATCTGCCCGGCGCGACGGCTGAAACGAGATATACTTATTATTTATTTTATTAGTTCACAGTCTTAGGGAAACTTACAGCTAGGTTATAAAATTGATAACACAATATGTAATATGTAGCCAGGACTACATAAAACGCGAAGGCCAGTTACTAGTTCCCACATGTAGTCTATCAGCAAATGCAAAAACAGACAGACGACAAAATAAACAAGTTAAAAGTAAAACAGAGTAGGCAATATTATGTTTAAGTACCTACATAGTAAGTAAGTAAGTAAGTTCGTATAAGCTTAGCGATATTATAGCTTATACGAACTTACTTACTTAAGTACATAGTAAAAAATATGTTTAAGTACATAAAAGCCGTGTTGGTCAAGTGGATTAGTACCTCGACTTTCGATCCGAAGGTCGTGGGTTCGAATCCGGCCGTGCATCAATGAAGTTTTCGCATCGAAATATTTATATGCGCTATAACACGAGCTTATAACGGTGAAGGAAAACATCGTGAGGAAACCAGTTAGCTCTCTAATAGCGACGATGGGCTTGCGTCCATACGTGACAGGTTGTCACGTATGGAGAGTTAACTTCAGCAAAAAGTAGGCTTGTACCAAATATGTATGTATTTGGACATACCTCTGACTACCCCCTTAGACATCTTCAAAAAGATCTAAAAAAATGCCTAATGATCTGAAAGAAATGTCTACCGCTCCCGGGATACAGTCGTGATCATATTTCATATTTTTTTCATTTCATTTCATTTTAAGAGCAAGAACCTAATACCTACCACAGATTATATAATACACTAGTACAGATGCCTCATCTAGAACATTGAAAACAATCCTGAATTTGCGGGCAATTCGTCGGGCTATCCCGTTTTACCTGTGTTTCTGAGTCAGCGCCATCTAGCGTTCATGTCATGAAATTTTATTTTATTTTGTAGAAATTTGATTTAGGAAATGAAATAATGGGATATTTTATTTCGTTATATTGAAAAAAAATAATTAAAAACAGAAAATGTATGATTCTGGCAAAATTTAGGTATTTTCATAAATTTCCAGAGACTTTATTTCGAAATAGCAACACGTAACGCCATCTACTCATTTGTTTCTGGAACTACAACCATCTTATAAGGGGATGGGATACCATGGCCTAATACACTCACGTGTCAAGTTATTAAGCGGTGCCGGCACATCCTTCCTCTTGGTGACTCCGACATCGCTGATGCTGAAGGGGCGCCGCGTCAGCTCGGCACAGCTCTCCAGGAGATGAGCGCAGAGGTGGGACACGCGGCTGAAGTACAGGACACAGGCTTTCCCTCCGTCACGTAGACCCACCTGGTTACAAGTATTAACTGGTTTTATGGAACTAGCAATGCGGCTTCACCTGCAACTAGCTTCACAATGTTTTAATTAGGTAATCATAATAATTTATTTTAATAAACATAATGATACAAAAATTCAAAAGACATGTAATTAAAATGAATGAAGGGCAAAACGATTAACAAACTCGTTCGTTCCTGTATGAGCAAGTGGCCAACTCTGGTGACGGAGTTTTTATGCCGCCTAAAGGCCTCCGTCATAGCTTAACGACTTTAAAAGCCGGGACCGACAATTTAACGTGCCCTCCGAAGCACGGAAGCGCTCAGATGAAAATGCCACTTGCGGTCACCCATCCAAGTAGTGACCGCTCAGAACGTTGCTTAACTTCGACGATCTATCAAGAACGTCTTAGCAAGCTTCGCCACGAGCGCTTGTGGAACTAGCAATGCCACGCGGCTTCACCTGCGACTAGCTTTACAATGTTTTAATTAAATAAATAAATATCCTTGGACATTCCACACGGCGTCATCTAGTCCCAAGCTAAGCAACTTAATGCTTGTGTTATGTAACCAGATGACTGATATACTACATAGATATATTTTTTTGTAAATACATCATACTATAGATAGAAAAACATCCAGACCCGGAACAAATATCTGTAGAAGATACAAACATTTGTCCCGTGGCGGGGATCGAACCCGCAACCTCCGCGTCTCAGGCGGGCCTTCGCCCACTGCGCCACAGAGGTCGTCATACCTTCTTGCCATATCTGTCAGCGGGCCAGGGATGGTACAAATAGTACTTTCCACCCTCATTCCAAATCGCTGCCTCGAATTCACCGGGAATCTAGAAATGTTTTAAATATTCAGATTTAAAAGGATACCAGTAGCTCTCTAATTGCGTCGATGGGCTTGCAACTTGTCACGTATGAAAAGTTAACTTCTGCAAAAAGTGGGCATGTACCAAATGTATGTATTTGGACATACCTCTGACTACCCCCTTAGGCATCTTCGTAAAAGATCTAAAAATTGCCTAATGATCTGAAAGAAATGTCTACCGCTCCCGGGATACAGTCGTGATCATATTTCATTTTTTTCATTTAATTTCAGATTTTCTATGACAATAGTGTCAATTCAGATGTCACCTAAACTAAACTAATTTTACAAGGTTGTAAGTAAGATACAAAAATGTTTAAAATTGAAGTTAAGAGGGCCCTTCCCGGTTCGTCTATCGTCAACGCGAGAATATTTGAAAAGCTTGTTGTTTCTTGCAGCGCAATGTTAGAAAGAGAAGCAAGCGAAAAGAGAGAGAAAGCGCCTGAGCGCTTGGTTTGCATTCTTGACTTTTCCTTTTTTTTCATTGGCTTGATGATATTTAACGAAAAATAGTGTGCGGAAATTTCATAAAAAGTGTTCCAGGAAATAAGTGTTTATCAGTAAACCTTACAAATTTGTAAAATAAATGTTTGTCATTTAGAATCTCCATAACATTTGCGAGGTTTCTATCACAATATTTTCTTTACTTTTACAATTAATGAGTACATTATGAACGGCCAAAGTTCAGGTAAAATTTATGCAAAAAAGCTGATTTTTGAAGGCTTATACTGAATTTGTTTCTCAAAATTTTGATTTTTAGTTTCAATAGAAATCTAGATATAGTGCACAAGATACGTATTAGTTCAAAATTTTAAAAGAAAGATCTGTTACAACTGCATAATCACGTACGAGCGTTTGTATGAAAAGTAAGCCGGGTTGGCCGCTCTTAATGCATTTCTTTTTCTGGGAAAGTCGAAATGTGTAAATATCGGACTAAAAGGCTCAGTAGTTCGATGATCTGTATTGATCAGCATCATCGTACTAATGAGACTAAAAAGTCTCATCAGTCCGATCATAGGACTAAATCATCTGACTACTCATACTATTTAGTCTCATCAGTCCGATCATAGGACTAAATCATCGGACTACTAATAATATTTAGTCTCATCAGTCCGATCATAGAACTAAATCATCGGACTACTGATACTATTTAGTCTCATCAGTCCGATCATAGGACTAAATCATCGGACTACTGATACTATTTAGTCTCATCAGTCCGATCATAGGGCTAAATCATCGGACTACTGATACTATTTAGTCTCATCAGTCCGATCATAGGACTAAATCATCGGACTACTGATACTATTTAGTCTCATCAGTCCGATCATAGGACTAAATCATCGGACTACTGATACAATTTAGTCTCATCAGTCCGATCATCGGACTACTGATACAATTTAGTCTCATCAGTCCGATCATAGGACTAAATCATCGGACTACTGATACTAGGGGGTTCGGAAAGCTCACCTGCAATATTCCAGAATCGGATTCCTTGAAGAATGTATCGATGCCCCGACACAGATCGAAAACCTTCGGATTGGATGACACCATCTTACCCCACACAGCTATACCTCTCTCCTATAAACAAAACAAATTCAAAAACTTTAAAAAAGAAAAATCTTACAAAAAGTTATACTTAAAGTTTTATAGTTTTTTTTTGTAGATGGCGCTCATCGGTGCTTTAACCGAAATATCATTTTACTGACAGTTTCGGGCTTTGTGGCTGAGTGGTAAGGCTTAAAGGTGATCGCTTGCGGTCATCAAGTAGTGACCGCTCAGAACGTTGCTTAACTTCGACGATCTATCAAGAACGTCTCAGCAAGCTTCGCCACGAGCGCTTCAAACTTAAAAAGCTTCAGGCGCTGTCTGTCAAACTGCTCCGTGGTCGATGATTGGTGGAGAGGTGTTGCGGCGCACTTCATACCATTGATTTAGCGAGTGCTATTGGTTCGTCAGCGAGTGAACACAGGCGCGAACATACCAGGCGTAGACATACATACCTTATGTATGTACTCCTGGTCACGAATTCTGAAGGTCTCCTTGAGCTCGCCGAGAACGAGACGGCGAATCGGACCTCCTCTTTCCACCAGCGATTCCTGCGAAATAACTTGAAACTGAAACCACTTATTTTTCTTTGATAAATTACATTCTTTGGAATGTTATTTGGTTTGGAGTGAGGTCTGAAAGGACAGAGATGGTTGGAGAGAATTGGGGGAGACCTTTGCCCAGCAGTGGGACAATGTAGGTTGAAAAAAAAATATAAGAATGTTTTTTTTTTTTCAACCTACATTGTCGAGCGCAAAGACTGGAAGTTGAAGGGACCTTTGCCCAGCAGTGGGACAGCATAGGTTAAAAAAAAATAGTACTCTTCTGCGCAGACGAATTTTGCCGATGCGCTTATAAAAGTAATACAAAGTCGCTTTCTCTGTCCCTATATCCCTATGTATGCTTAAATCTTTAAAACTACGCAACGGATTTTGATGCGGTTTTTTTTAATAGATAGAGTGATTGACGAGGAATGTTCATATGTATAATAAGGCTACTTTTAACTAGACGCAGCTAGTGTCTAATACCACTCACAACTACTGTACTCACTCTATACAAGTTGTATCCTAGATCCAGGGTCTCATCTAGCGTGTCTTCGTTCCAGGCTCGCGCCCGTAGCCTCTTCAGCACTCCCAGCGCCGCTACGCAGCAGGCGACGCCCGTGTACGATTTGAAGGTTTGGTATCTGAAGGGAAAACTCAGAAACTTAAAATTCGTATTCATAACCGTCGTTCAGTATGAAATCATCAATTACTAGCTTACATGCGGCTTCGCTCGCGTGGTACCTACCTTGATAAAATATAGCCTAAGTTCATCCGGAAAGTCCATGCTACACATCGGTGAAAGAATTCGATCCTCAAGACACGTATCATTCAGAACTTTTGGGTTTACAGGTCAAACTTTACCAATCCATATGGAAAGATAAATCTTCCAATCTAAGGCACGTTTATCAGAACCTTCGCGTTCGCACTCAGAAGCCTCGGGTTCACACTCAGAACCTACAGGTTCACACTCAAAACCTTCAGGTTCGCACTCAGAACCCTCGGGTTCACACTCAGAACCTTCAGGTTCATACTCAGAACCTTCAGGTTTACACTCAAAACCTTCAGGTACGCACTCAGAACCTTCAGGTTCGCACTCAGAACCTTCAGGTTCGCACTCAGAACCTTCAGGTTCGCACTCAGAACCTTCAGGTTCGCACTCAGAACCTTCAGGTTCGCACTCAGAACCCTCAGGTTCGCACTCAGAACCCTCAGGTTCGCACTCAGAACCTTCAGGTTCGCACTCAGAACCTTCAGGTTCGCACTCAGAACCTTCAGGTTCGCACTCAGAACCCTCGGGTTCGCACTCAGAACCCTCGGGTTCACACTCAGAACCCTCGGGTTCACACTCAGAACCCTCGGGTTCGCACTCAGAACCCGCGGGTACGCACTCAGAACCCTCGGGTTCGCACTCAGAACCCTCGGGTTCGCACTCAGAACCCGCGGGTACGCACTCAGAACCCGCGGGTACGCACTCAGAACCTTCAGGTTCATACTCAGAACCTTCAGGTTTACACTCAAAACCTTCAGGTTTACACTCAAAACCTTCAGGTACGCACTCAGAACCGTCGGGTTCTGAACTGACCTGTAGCTGGCCATATGTCGCGTCCCCCTCAGCAGCCAACGCTCCGCGTCCAACTGCTGGTACTGGGAGTGGTAGTTCTTGTCCGCTATCTCCACGGGACTGTGGAGGATGGTCTCCGACTTGGGCTGGGGAATCATGTCGTCTCTGGAATAAATAATAGTGTGGGAATCATATCGTCTCTGGAATAAATAATGGTTGGGGAATCATGTCGTCTCTGGAATAAATAATGGTGTGGGAATCTGTCGTCTCTGGAATAAATAATGGTTGAGGAATCATGTCGTCTCTGGAATAAATAATTTGAAATAAATATTCACTAAATAAATAAGCACACGCTGAGTGGCGACCTATTTTGTGTTTATTTTCTGTCTGACACTTACATGACATAGAACACAATCTGATATAAATTCAACAATATTTAGTTATTTCATGTTTTGTTTTATTTTATTAAGTCACAAAATAAACTTTTTTCTATTCTATTTCTATTCTATTCTACTTTCGTTAAGGTATGCGTCAAACTAGTGCCTATTTTATTTTACTATTACGTTGAAATGAAGAATTTAAAAAACTGAATGTACAGTTTGTGAAACCTATCATAAGCTTTTTTTTGATACCTCTGTAATAGTTTCATTTAATATAAGCCTTGTTGGCCAAGTGGATAAGTACTTCGACTTTCGATCCGAAGCTCGTGAGTTCGAATCCGGCCGTGCATCAATGGACTTGTCGTGTCGAAAAATTTATATGCACTTTAACACGAGCTTTAAACGATGAAGGAAAACATCGTGAGGAAACCCGCGACTAGTCAGTCACGTATTGACCATTGTCTCTCCTGTGGATATGTCCGACAGCTGAGAGGATGGTTTAGATGCTACAAGCCTCCATCTCAACAATGTCCCAGGCACTCTGTATAAATCATCTAGTAAAGATGTGAAGGCCTAAGTTTAGTTTCATTTTGTATAGTTTACGACCTCTGTGGCGCAGTGGGCGAAAGCCCGCCTGAGACGCAGAGGTTGCGGGTTCGATCCCCGCTGCGGGACAAATGTTTGCATGATCTGCAAATATTTGTTTCGTGTCTGGGTGTTTCCCTCCGTCGACCTAGACACATTCTTGGTTTTTCAGATGATGACATCACCACCGCTAACGCGGCTATGGCACCATCGCCGCTAAGGCGGCGATGATGCACTGCATGCTTTTCTTTCAGCTCAACGTCCGATGCCGACCCCGCCTTCGGGGCACTCGTCGCCCCTTCAGGCCCTTCAGGCCTTGCCTCTCATGGCAACAGTCCAATCCAAGGTCAGTACCTTGAGTAGGTTGCTTAAATTCATTTTTACGGCGTAGATGCCTTCTGCACTCGCCAAAGCCCGGTGAAGTTATAAAGGTCCGGAAGACCACTTAACATAAAAATCCGTCCGAAAAAAAAAAAAAAAAAAAAAAGTGTCTGGGTGTTTTCTATGTATAATATGTATGTATTTACAAAAAAAAATGTATCTATGTAGTTTATCAGTCATCTGGTTACCATAACACAAGCATTAAATTGCTTAGCTTGGGACTAGATGACGCCGCGTGGAATGTCCAAGGATATTTATTATTTATTTATTTTATAGTTTAGGAGGAATTGGTACAGCAAAATTGGTAATGCGACGCTTTTGGGGATAACACCTTAAATAGTTGAAGCTTATTTACCTTCCAAAAGTATGTCCATCTAGCCTAGGACAGTAGAGGAAGAAGTTCTCGCCCCTCAACGACATTATTTGATCCTGGGTCGGGCCGGGCGGGGGTCTCTCCGGGGCCACGGGCAGAGTCGGGGCCGGCTGCAAGTGTTACACATTATAATCAATAATGGTGTCAATTCTAATGTCGCAAAAACTAATTTGACAGCACTAAAAATGTTTTTCGGAAGTTGTCATTTTAGGAAGTTGAAATTTTAGGAAGTTGAAATTTTAGGAAGTTTACATTCTAGGAAGTTGTCATTTTAGGAAGTTGTCATTTTAGGAAGTTGTCATTTTAGGAAGTTGTCATTTTAGGAAGTTATCGTTTTAGGAAGTTGTCATTTTAGGAAGTTGACATTCTAAGAAGTTGTCGTTCTCGGAAGTTGTCGTTTTAGGAAGTTGTCGTTGTCACCCTAAAACGACAACTTCCGAGAACGACAATAACGACATCCATAACGACCGAAATAAAAAGGATGGCATCAATTTTAGTGCTGTTTAGTAAACAACAGTAAGATATCCGGGTTTAAATTCATCTGAATCAGTGCGTTAAGTATTAAAAGTTTGACCACAAAAACTGATGTGTATTAAGTTAAAACCTGATTTCCAGCGAAATAACTATTTATTTATTTATTTGAGTTACTTACTTCTTTAGGCGACTTCTGGTAAAAATCTCGAACCTTCTTCCTGGAAGTGGCCCGCGATGTCGCCAGGCTCACAACTGATAACGAGCACAGAGGATATTGACCCTGTAAACCAAATATCAAGTAACCTTACTAATCCTACTTCGTTTGTTCGTATGAGCAAGTGGCGAACTCTGGTGACGGAGTTTTCAGGCTCATGGTCATGGCTTAACGACTTTAAAAGTCGGGACCGACAATCTAACATGCCCTGCGCTCAGCTGATAATGCCACTTGCGCTCATCCAAGTAGTGACCGCTCAGAACGTTGCTTAACTTCGACGATCTATCAAGAACGTCCTAGCAAGCTTCGCCACGAGCGCTTCGAAGTGCTCACCTCTTTCCTCTTCTTCTCTATTAGAGCGTTGACGTTCATGCTGTCCCACTCACTCCTGCAGTGGATCCTCAACGCCTTCAGATCCAGCTCGTAGTTCGGTACTCGTTGTAACGGCTCCTTTTGTACCACCTGAGATAAAGATAACAAATATATAAGAAAAATCAACTACACTCCATAACAATTCAACTACACTAAATCATAAATCAACTACACTCCATCACAAATCAACTACACTAAATCATAAATCAACTACGCTCCATCACAAATCAACTACACTAAATCATAAATCAACTACACTCCATCACAAATCAACTACACTAAATCATAAATCAACTACGCTCCATCACAAATCAACTACACTAAATCATAAATCAACTACGCTCCATCACAAATCAACTACACTAAATCATAAATCAACTACACTCCATCACAAATCAACTACACTAAATCATAAATCAACTACGCTCCATCACAAATCAACTACATTAAATCATAAATCAACAACGCTCCATCACATATTAACTACATTAAATCATAAATCAACTACGCTCCATCACAAATCATCTACGCTCGATCACAAATCAACTACGCTCCATCACAAATCAACTACACTAAATCATAAATCAACTACGCTCCATCACAAAACACTATAATATCACAATCAACTAAATCCATCTAACACAACTTAGACTGTAAAAACTCACTTCGATATTAGTTAGCGTGATGGATGGCTTGGGCGTGCCTTTCTTGGCCGCGTCTAAATCGCCGTAGTTTGATAGAAAATCGAGAACAAACGACGTAATGCCAGCGTAGCGGAGAAATGCACCAGCGCCGAAACTGAAAGACATAAGATTGTAAATGACTAGCTTACTCGCCCGCGGCTTCGCTCGCGTGGTACCTTAATAAAATATAGCCTATGTTCATTCGGAAACTCCATGCTACACATTATCGGTGAAGGAATTTCTGAAATCGGATGAGTAGTTTCGGAGATTACCCCAAACATACAAACAAACCAACTTTACCTCTTTATAATATTGGTATACAAAAACTTTACTAAAAGTTAACACGCCGGCAGGATTCGAACCTGCGTAGATACAAGCGATCGCTCTTAAGCCGAGCTGCCTGACCACTAGGTTACGGAACCTTCACGCCGAGAGCTGATATTATTAGAAGAAGAATTAGTAAAATGATTTAATCAATTAAAAACAAATTAGAGTTCCTCACAGTTTATTCGGCCTTCCGACCTCATCCAGCATGTTAGGGTCCAGTATGTACGCCACAGTGCGCACATTGGTCCCGCCTTCTGTGGGCGGATGTCCCCATAACAGGAAGTGATGTGTCCCCCCAATGCTGAGGATCAGTGTGTATGTCTGACCCACTCGCTTTTCCATCAGACTGGAATAGACGGTAAAATTTTATTAAAGAGTCAGGTTCAAGGTCAAGGTCAAGATCAAGGTCAATGTCAAGGTCAAGGTTAAGTTCAGGGTCGGTCTCAGGGTCAGTGTCAAGATAACATATTGCCAAGATAGCTGAAACTTAGGTGTCATAAAGGTCAATGTTTGTGTCGGGATCAAGATGTGTCTGAGTTAGGGTCAGGGTCAGGGTCAAGGTCAGTGTTAGGGTCAAAGTCAGGTTTCAAACTCACGTCATGAGATCCGGCTCTGCTTGGATGTTATCAGGATGCTTAGCCAGCAGCCCCTTCTCTATCTCCACCATCTTGATTGTGTATTTAGTGTCGTGGAGGTAGAATGATGTCAGTAATTGATTCAGTTGAAGTTGTGGTTTCCCTGAAATAAACATTTTATTATATTTTTATTATAATGGATATTTCACATTACGCC
This sequence comes from Xanthorhoe designata, assembly GCA_963582015.1. Classification (NCBI taxonomy): domain Eukaryota; kingdom Metazoa; phylum Arthropoda; class Insecta; order Lepidoptera; family Geometridae; genus Xanthorhoe; species Xanthorhoe designata. The sequence goes on from OY757059.1 coordinate 827,970, forward strand.
ATCTACCAAATGAAGGATGGATGAACGGATTCGGCTAAACTTGGAATATACAGAGGTTATGACCTGGAATAGCACGTACGTTTTGTACGGGTTATTCCAGGTACCAAAGACGATTAATATCAAGATATTAATCGTCTTTGCAGGTACCAAGAAAGTGAAGCGGCGGGCGTATACTAGTACTTTACATCGACCACGCATGATCATCGCAAATAATTGTTCAGGGTGGGAGGGAATCAAACCCATAACCTATGGCGAAGAATTCGCAAAATCAAACAACAAATTTCGATTTCGCGCCAAATTAGGCAATAACCTAGCAGAGCTACTGAGTTTTAATTTAATTTAAGAATGATAAGTTTTAATTTAAGATTTTCATAAACTTTACTGTTTTATATCGTCCAATCCGTCCGTAGGTTGTCTGGTAGAGATCGCTTTTTAGCGATAAGACCGCCGATTGTATGTCATAGGATTTTCTTTATTATTTTTTATGTATATTGATGTATTTGTCAATTATGGTGTGCAATAAAGTATTTTCTATCTATCTATCTAAACTGACTAACCTTTATAACACTTAAGAGCGATCAAACACTGCCTATAATAAGCATCTCCTGCTGTTATACATTCGTCCACGTCTGCCTTAACGAGCTGAGACGTCGTCTTCTCTTCTAAAAGCGCGCGGCAGACGGCCGCTATGCAAGCTGTCTGGGATCCTAGAAAATAACCAGGCTCACGACTGTATACACGCTCTGAGCGGTCACAACTTGGATGACCGCAAGTGGCATTATCAGCTGCTTCCGTGCTTCGGAGGGTAAGTTAAATTGTCGGTCCCGGCTTTTAAAGTCGTTAAGCCATGACGGAGGCCTTTAAGCGGCATAGAAACTCCGTCAACAGAGTTGGCCATTTGCTCATACGATCGAACGAACGAACTGAATACATTATCTAGCTAGAGGATAGCGACCACTTTATTGCTCGAATTCATAATCTACTCTCATGCATTGGCACATTGGCTTCAACTTGGTTCCAACATTGGCTACGAATAGAATGGCCAATGGCAATGCTTCGTTTGTGTCCAATAACCGTTCAAGATCGATCCCCACATCGGAGTGGTTGGAACTTAAGAGAAAATAAGAAATAGAGCGCTGTTTATTTCTTTATCAGTCACACAAAAACAAAGAAGAATATATACAACATTCGTGTGAGTAAAAGAGACAAAGCATTAGATCTTTTGTCCCTCTCGGCGGCACGCTCACTGTTCGTCCAGGTACTATTACTAGGTCCATGGGTTGGAACCAACACGTTCTAACACTCCATGTGTGGTGCCCGCATCAGACTTGAGTCTTCGCTCAAGTATCGATTTAACTATTCTCTATGAAAACTGAGAGATAAAAGTAAGTTCGTATGAGCAAGTGGCCAACTCTGGTGACGGAGTTTTCGAGAGACGACCTCTGTGGCGCAGTGGGCGAAAGCCCGCCTGAGACGCAGAGGTTGCGGGTTCGATCCCCGCTGCGGGACAAATGTTTGCATGATCTGCAAATATTTGTTTCGTGTCTGGGTGTTTTCTATGTATAATATGTATGTATTTACAAAAAAAAAAAAAATGTATCTATGTAGTTTATCAGTCATCTGGTTACCATAACACAAGCATTAAATCGCTTAGCTTGGGACTAGATGACGCCGTGTGAAATGTCCAAGGATATTTATTTATTTATTATTTATTTATTTATTTAGTTTTAAGGCCGCCTAAGGCCTCAAGTCATGGCTTAACGACTTTAAAAGCCGGGACCGACAATTTAACGTGCCCTCCGAAGCACGGAAACGCTCAGATATAAATGCCACTTGCGGTCACCCATCCAAGTAGTGACCGCTCAGAACGTTGCTTAACTTCGACGATCTATCAAGAACGTCTTAGCAAGCTTCGCCACGAGCGCTTCGAAGAAATAGGTAAGTATACATATTGAGAACTAAAATAATAAAATAAATAACATGTCTTAATAACGTAATAGTAGGTACAACTAACCACAAGCGGTGGAAGAGTACCGTTTGGAGTTGCAAGCAATGCTCCCTTGCAGCATCATCTTATTCCTCTCAACTTGAGAGAAGTTGTGCCAGATCTGACAATAAAATTTAGGCACAAGTTCATATGAAGCCATTAAGGTACAATCTATAGAGCCACAATCAGACAAATAAAATGTCCGAGCCAAAACTCGTTAGCGTCAGGATGGCAGGTTACTAAGAGTATATCCAAGAATTGCTACCAAATTGCTAGTATTTGCTATAGTCTAGGCAAAAAATTGCTACCTGTTACAGATTTTGAGATATTCAAAAATTTTTTTGACCAGCCATTCTGATATCAGTACCGCTGGTCGCCTCTTTGTTCGGCAATAAGGACATCAACTTTCTGAAAGTGGGATGAACAAAAAATTGCTATCTAATTGCTAGTTCCCTAATTTGAAGTTTAAATAGCGCCACGCTTACGACAACCTGCCATCCTGACGCTAACCAAAACTCGGCGCGCGCTACGTAGTGCGCCGAGTTTTAGTTTTTGCGTACAAGCGACATTGAACATTAAAACAAACAACTCGAGCAAATGTCATTGTATGTATGTAGAACCTTGCTCGGACATTTTTTGATTCTGAGCAACTTTCTGTGGTATGGGGGGTATATACCTTTTTGAGTTTAGCACTTTCATACAGAGGCTGTGTGATCTCCTCCAATGGGATCCTCTGTTTCCTAGGACGAGCTCGTCGTCTTCTTCTATAAGGTGGAACCCAGCGCCGTGTGCTGATCTCCGGCAGTTCCACCATCTGGTAAATATGATAAGCTGGTCAAGGCTTAAGGCTTCCGTCATGGCTTGGCTATTAATAATTACATTTATTTCAGGTAACAATGTCAAGTAAACTTTACATAAACAGACCATATTATTATATTGATAAATACCGTAAAACAAACATACCTCATTTTATATACGATACATATAATTATGCACAAATAATATTAGCCGAAGAATTTTTATTATTCTTCAATTTTACAAATAGATATTACAGATCTTAAAATAATTTAGTTTTTTTTTTTAGTGTGTGGTGATGAGTTTTTTAATCAAATGCAAATTATTCTTTTTTAACCTATCATGTCCCACTGGGCATAGGTCTCCCCTTTCTCCCTCCACGTATCTCGCCATTCCCATTTCTGGCCATATTGTAGAGTCAAATGCATCTAGGGTCATCTCGCCATCTTTTATGGGTCTTGTGTCTTTCTTTGTTGCCCGCTTGGCACTCTATGTGTAAATGCTACTACATAATTGGTTATTTAAGGGGAAGTTTGAAAATGGCACCTGTGGCTGAAAAGGTGAGGAGTGCCAGATTAGCATGTATATGAGCATGATATGGTCATGTAATGACGAGGGATGAAAGACATATTACCAAAAGAGTTATGTATGAGTATCAATGTGGATGGATATAAGTAGAGGAAGGCCGAAGAAGTGGATGGATTGTGTGAAAGAGGATATGAATGTAAGAGGAGTGAGATCAGAGTGATAGAGGAGAGCGAAAAAGAAAAACATGTTGTGCCGACTTCACTTAGCGTGGGATAAGGGCAGGAGTATGATGATATAATTGGTTATGTCCACTCACAATGGGCGGCAGTCTCTTGGGCGGCGGCGGTGGATGCCATCTCCGAGTATTCAGCTTGACTTTGCTGATCTCTGGCCAGCGACGCTTGAAGCGATTCTTGCGTTCTAGCGCTCTCATCTCCGCTTCTCTGTTAAACAATTAAATCCTCCTGTTTCTATCGCCACTATGACCGTCAAGGGTGTCCGGTTCGTATGAGCAAGTGGCCAACTCTGGTGACGGAGTTTTTAGGCCGCCTGAAGGCCTCCGTCATGGCTTAACGACTTTAAAAGCCGGGACCGACAATTTAACGCCTTGACAAGCACGGAAGCGCTCAGCTGATAATGCCACTTGTCACCCAAGTAGTGACCGCTCAGACCGTTGCTTAACTTCAACGATCTATCAAGAACGTCTTAGCGAGCTTCGCCACGAGCACTTCATGTCCAGTCGTGTATAAATGAAATACGAGATATATAGATATAGATAGGCCTTGAGAAGGAGCTACATTTTGTTAAGCATGCTTAACAAAATGTAGCCCCTTCTCAAGGCCTAATCTATCTCAGGGTTCAATGGTTTAGGCGTGAAAGCGTAGACAAAAGTTACATTCGCATTTATATTATTAGTAGGGAAGTAGGGGATAGTAGGATTAGTAACTCACTCCCGTAAGATCTGCGAGGGGCTTTTAGGAGGTGCCTCTGGTTCCGGTTCCTCTTTCCCCTTGCCCTTCTTCTCATCCCTCTTCGCCGGGGCGTCGCCGGCCGCCGGCACACTGATATAGCGGAGCAAACAATCACATCACACTATCACACTAATATAACAATGGTGAAAGTGTGTAAGTGTGTAAGTGTGTAAGTGTGTTTGTTGCTCTTTCACGCTCAAACGGCTGGACGGATTTGAATGAAATGTGGTACCAGAATTGCTTATACCCATGGATGGATTAAATAATAAGCTACTTTTGATTCCGATATTCTTACGGGAACGGGAACTATTCACCGCGGGCAACACCGCGGGGCGCAGCTAGTATCTTAATTTTACCCACGATTAATAATTTCCGTTCCCGTGGAAATACCGGGATCAAAAGTAGCCTGTGTGTTAATCCTGGATATAAGCTATCCTGGTACCAAATTTCAATAAAATCCGTCCAGCCGTTTGAGCGTGAAGGAGTAACAAACATACACACACACTTACATGGTTATAATACCATTAGTGTGATAAGTAGGTTGAGTATGAGGATGTATGCTGAATGTATGTTACTCATTCGTTCAAAAAGGACTAGAAAGAAAAAATAGCAAACGAACACTTTTCGCGCGTATAAGCAAAGCGTTGTGATTGGCTAGGTTTTTTCGCCCCTATCAAAATTAAGACATCTGTGCAGGTACACCTGTGTAACTTATAAATGTGATAGGTAAGTACTACTGTAGGTAGGTAGGTACCTATAAAATTAGTTAGGTAAAAAACTTACGCAATAGTTGCCTTCTTAGGAGCACTCATGGTTTTTGTTTAGAAAACAAAAATCAATTTCAATATTACCTAAAATTATAAAAAAATATATAAATAATGTTTAGATACTTTTACTCATACTTTACCCCATACTTTTACCCATCTATTTAGGTACAAATTAGCCCACATCATTTTTAAATTAGATTTTATTTGATATATTTTATTAGATACCTATTAAATATTACAAAATCAAATTAACAACATCAATGACAATATCACCATCTGGCTATTGGTCTGTCTTGTGCTTTATGTTGTGTGTAGGTAAGTAAGTACTTTAAACAGTAGGTACTTACTATGAATTGGGTTCTCTTTTATGAAAAAATTCAAAAACCCATAACTAAACTTGGACAAAGCCAACTAGTGACACAGTTCATAGACCACCACATCACAGATAAACATTACAAACAGGACTATTTTATCATGCACTCGGAAAACATGAACTCTTTGTTGTTACTACAGTAAGCACAATTTAACGTGACCAGGCTGAACTTGGCTCTTAAGTGGTCGCATTATGTACAGTATTACAAAAAAAAACAAAACAGACGTACCAACAGCATGTTTAACAGAGATAGCGATATTTCCGGCCACTCTGACACTACTCGCAATAACTAATATCTCTGGCCAACTCAGATAGCGCTTACTATAATAGGTACTTTAATAAACTTACTCTTTCCTCTTAGACATAATCTTCATAAATTGAATCAACTAGATCTACCCGCTGGATAGAATAATTTACAACATCAAGTCTTCTTTTAGAAAGTATTTTATTTTCTTCTGAAATACAAAGAAATTAATAAAATTTAAGTAGCCATACCAAGATGTTCAAATTATCAGCAATCTTTCAGCTAAGTACCTACCTATAGTACCTAGCTCACCTAGGTAGCTTTTAATTTAATACGAAACAGTAGGTAAAATAAACACACCTACCTACAAAGTTGCAGGCGATTGGCCGGAGATAGGAAGGAATAGAATAACGATTTCATCACTAAACAAATAACGTAAATAGGTAACACAGCATATTATTTTCTAGATCTCAGCTGACTTCAGGCTTACCTTTTGTATTTTTTCGTTTTTTTTTGCGTTTTTTATTTTTATGAAAATGCACACATTTCGTTACCAGTCTCCATAGATTTTTGTGGATTTTTGTTCTTGTTTGATTTGATAATTGATTGACAGATATTTGAATTGACTTTCAGTTTCATTTTTCAGCCAGGACATTATTTTTCAAATTACTAAAAGTTTGCTTTTGTTTACAAACAAAACTTTTTTTTCACTCAACGCGGCCAAATTACGCGCCCGCGAACCGCGAAGCAGATTAAAATAGAATGAACAACGAGCAAATAGTACTCTGTGACAACGAGCGAGTGTACAACGTAACGTAGTGTTTATTTACTTACTCTGTGGACTGTACTTTTTCCTAGACTTTTTTGCTTTGTCTTCACTTGTTAACAGACAGTAAGTTAACCCTTTACAGTAAGTCTAAGGTATTCAATCAACCATTTTGTACAATAATTGAAAACCCACTTTAAATAATTGCGGGCTACCCATCAGATAGCCCGTAATTATTTTTAGTGGGTAGGTATTTTGCAATTTGCAAGACAATCTTTAAGTTGTGCCACAGATAAAATAATACTCTACTAGTATTACCCTAGGTACTTAGGTACCTATTTTCATATAAATAAAATTATTTTCTTTTTAGAAAGCCGTGTTGGCCGAGTGGGAGTGGAGTGTACCTTGACTTGCAATACGAACGTGGGTTTGAATCCAGGCCGTGCACCAATGGATTATACGTTTCAAAAAGTTTTGATGCGCACCATGACACACAGCTCTAAACGGTGCCGGTGAAGGAAAACACCACGAGGAAACCCGTGGCTTGCTTAGTCAGCCCCACACGTAATAGACCCTGTATCTTTCCTGTGGTTAAGGCCGGCTAAGCTGAGATAATGGTATAAGTGAGTGCTCTCAGTCTGGGCAAGCCTATTCCATCAATTTCCATCTCAAAAATGTCCCAGAATAGTAAGCATGCCACGGCGCGCACCGGCACAGCTACTATTACAATATGCTCTTTGGGCACAGCAGTGCATTCAATATGAAAGTTTTTTTTTATATCCAATGCTAAGTTTTTTTTTTATAAGTAATAATTATCGGGAAAATGAAAAATAATTTTAGTTAGCAGTCAAACGAACAGTCATATATTTCCTGCAGAAAAGTGTGAGGGGTAGTTATGTGGCAGGCTTACCGGCTTAGGTATTGTGGTGTTATGTCGTCGGGATTGGAATAATAAGTCCGAATTACAATCACACCGACACACAGTTTATTCACACAACACAGAAGAAAAGTCAAACAGCACAGGCACACACAACAGAGAAATAGAAAGTTAGAAGGAGTATAGGTACAGATGAGACGAGAGTTATTAGCTCGTTCGTACTAGGCACAATACTAGAATAATAGAATATAGCGTCGGCGACACGGGTCTCACGTCACTGAGCAATTTTATCGACTGCCTAGGCGCATCGATCCGTTCGGGAAGCAAACTATAGGGTAGCCAAAGATCGTTCGGAGCGTGCCTAATGTTCCGTGCGCCGTCATATCACGGACGTCACCGGTACGGTACTAAAATATAATATTATTACATAAATGAAATATTAATGTATGTAGGTATGGTGTGAATGCAGTGTGTACAATATAAATATATACATGACAAATAAATATAAAAGATGAATATAATATGAATAACATAAATGTGAAATAAATATTGGTAAACATAAATAGTAGGTAACGGAGTCCCTACATCACCCCCCTCCCAGACTGTTACTACGGTCGATAGTAGTCAGGGAACCTAACGACGCGTCCACTGCGTGTTGTTTTCTGACGGCTGTTATGGCCTAAGGAAACCGCGGGATCAGAGGTAGGAGTAGGAGTGGGAACGGGTGCAGGAGGATTGGGACTAGGGTCTATCAGTATGTAGGCTGGTTTCAAACGGTCTACAGATACTGTGACGGTTTTACCTCGAATGTTAATTTTAAAAGTTTTATCCCCTTTTTCCAGTACTTCGTAAGGTCCGGTGTAAGGGGGTTGAAGGGCTGCGCGTAATGAATCATCCCTGAGAAAAACGTGGCTCGACAAGTGAAGGTCTTTGTATACGAATGTTTTATCTTTATTGTGACGTGACGCTGGAGTGGGTTTAAGCTTCTCGATAGAACGGCGCAGCCGAGCAGCAAAATCCGACACATCGGTGTCGCCTAAGTCCGTTGGCTCAAAAAATTGACCAGGCAAGCGAAGCTGTTCGCCGTACACCAGTTCTGCCGAGGATGCTTGAAGATCCTCTTTGAAAGAAGCTCTTATGCCCAACATCACCAAGGGCAAGGTATCTACCCAATTGACGTCATTGTGGCACATGATGGCCGCTTTAAGTTGCCGATGGAACCGTTCGATCATGCCGTTACACGCCGGGTGATACGCGGTCGTTTTACGGTGTTTGAATCCTATCATTCTTCCAAGAAATTGGAAGAGTGCGGATTCAAACTGCCGACCGCGATCGGTGACTATATCATTTGGACATCCAAATCTGGATATCCAAGATATAACTGCCTTCCCGACGGTTTCAGCGGTCATGTCCACCATTGGCGTAACTTCTGGCCACCGTGTAAAGCGATCTATGATCGTCAGGCAGTAACGGTACCCTTGAGAAGGTGGAAGCGGGCCAACTATGTCCACATGGATGACGGCGAACCGGGCGCGAGGTAAACTAAATGTGCCGATGGGTGTCGACACGTGGCGGTTTACTTTCGAGCGTTGGCATGCCAGGCACTTTCGAGACCACTCCCGACAGTCCTTACGCATTCCCGGCCAAACGAATCGCTCTGCTACTAATTTAGCAGATGCGTTAGCGCCTGGGTGGCTTAAACTGTGAAGGCTGTCAAAGAGTTTTTTCCGTAAAGATTTCGTCACGAAAGGCCTTATGTGGGAGGTACTTACGTCGCAATAAAGATTTGTGGTAGAATTGGGGAAATGCAACTTTTGGAGACGGAGAGATGTTCCGTCGCGTTCCAAAAGCTGAGACAATTCTGCGTCAGCCTCTTGGGAAGTAGCGAGTAGGTTGAGGTCTATTGGCATTTGCAGCTCGTCGACGCGTGATAAAGTGTCGGCTACGACATTGTCTTTGCCAGAAATATGTCGTATGTCGGTCGTGAACTGCGAGATGTAGTCCAAATACCTAAACTGGCGAGGCGAACAATTAGATTTCCTCTCGCTAAATGCGTGGCTGAGAGGTTTCTGATCCGTGTAGACCACGAAATGCTTGGCCTCAAGCATATGCCTGAAATACTTAATGCTTTCGTAGATGGCAAGCAATTCGCGGTCATAAGCCGAATACTTTTGTTGTGAGGGACTAAACTTTCGTGAGAAGAATGCAAGAGGTTGCCAGTCATTGTCCTTAAGCTGCTGCAATACTGCACCCATTGCGAGATCTGAGGCGTCCGTCACTAAAGCGAGTTTAGCCTCACAGTCTGGATGTGCTAGCATTGCAGCTTTGGATAAACTTTCTTTGCATTCCTCAAAAGCAGCTAGTGATTCCCCTGTTATGTCCACTGGGTGGGACGCCTTAACGGAGCCAGCTAATAAGGCATTCAGAGGTGCCTGAATTTTAGCGGCATGTGGTAAAAAACGCCTGTAGAAATTTATCATTCCTAGAAATCTCCTCAGTTGACGGACAGTTTTGGGTACTGGGAAGTCTCGGAGTGCTTCGACTTTTGATTCCAAAGGTTTGGTTCCTGATGATGAGATGCGATATCCGAGAAATGTGACTTCGCTTGCACCAAAAACGCACTTACCTGTGTTTATGAGGAGGCCATATTCCTTCATGCGGCTAAACAGCTGACGAAGGTGATCTTCGTGTTCCTCATCATTCCTAGAAAACACCAGGAAGTCGTCCAGGTAACAATAGCAGAAGTCAAAACCTCTCGTCATCTCATCCACAAACCTTTGGAAAGTCTGTCCCGCATTCCGGAGACCGAAGGTCATTAAGGGAACTCATATAAACCGAATGGTGTGGTGATGGCAGTCTTCTGGATGTCATCAGGGTGGACAGGAATCTGGTTATACGCCTTAACTAAATCAATAGTTGAGAAGATACTACATCCTGAAATTGAATGGGCAAAATCGTGTATGTGCCTAATGGGATAACGGTCTGGGACAGTCCGCGCGTTAAGCATTCTGTAGTCGCCACAAGGCCGCCAGCCGTTATCCTTCTTAGGTGCTAAATGTAATGGGGACGCCCATGGACTCTCGGAGGGGCGAGCGGTACCATTGTCTAACATAAGTTGGAACTCCTGTCTAGCTATCTTTAGTTTTTCAGGTGACAGTCTTCTAGGCGGGCATGATATAGGGGGACCGGGTGTAGTACGTATGTGGTGTTCTGTAGTGTGCTTTGGAGAGGAGCGTACCGTACCTGATGGTCGCGTAATCTCTGGAAAGCTATTGAGAACGCTGTGAAAAACCGAGTCGCCAGTCACTATTTTTACAGATTCAACATTATTATCAGCAATATTTGCGATAGTACTAAGAGTTGTAGTATTATCTATAAGACATTGACTGTGACAATCTACTACTAAATTAAAATGAGCAAGAAAATCGACTCCTATTATAGCTTTAGTCACATTCGCTACAGTGAAGCGCCAAGCAAAATTGCGCCTTAAGCCTATATTTAATTTTAAATCAATGAAGCCGAATGTATCTATAACAGTCCCATTAGCCGCACACAATTGGTAATCCGTTTTAACTCGACGTTCCCGAAGCGCAGATCGAGGGAAGACGCATAGGTCACTGCCAGTATCCACGAGGAACTGGGTACCTGAATTGCGGTCGAGGACGAAGAGGCGACCCGTAGAGATAGGGCAGTCATCGGTCGCCATTAACGCCTGCCCGAGGAGTTTCCCGCCTTTCCAAAGTCGCAGGGCTTGATGCAGGTCTTCGCTTTTTCGCCGTGAACAGCATGGTACCAGCACAACGGGTACTTCTCATAATTCGATCGAGATCTGGTGCGTGAACGTGACGTTGATCGGCGTTGAGGCTGTCTGGAACGCTTGCAGTCGTGGTTTGAGGATCGCGTGTGCTCGTCCAGTTTCAGCGCGAGGTGCTCCACCATTTTCTTCAGTTCCGCGATCTCGCTCGAAGGATAAGAAGGCGCGGCGCTGTAGGAGGTTGAAGCTACGTGACCTGACGGTGAAGCGATTTCGTGGATTCGATCAGCGAGTTCCGCCAGTTGCTCCAAGGAATGCGTGGGTTGGGATGCGAGGACAGTCTGAGTGCTCTTGGGAAGTCGGTCGCTCCATAGTGTCCTTAGAAAACCATCCGGGATGTTCGATGGTGCGGCCAAATCTTGCAGGACTCTCAGGTATTCCGAAGGCTTCCTATCTCCCAGCTGCTCTCGAGTCAGAAGCTGTTTCACCTTTTCCTCGGACGAAGCTGACAAGCGGCGGATAAGTTCGCTTTTAATCTTGTCGTAGCGATTCTTAGCCGGTGGGTTAACGATGACGTCCTTCACCGCTTTCGCATGCTGAATGTCGATATTGGAAATGACGGTGGAGAATTTTATAGTGTCGTCCGTAATTCTCAAAATGCTAAATTGCCCTTCCAAGAGTGCGAACCAGATCTCTGGGTCATCCGGTGAAAATGGTGGCACTTTGGGCAATCTCCGTCCGAACTCGTTACGTCCGCTATTTGACGGATCATCAATGTCAGAAATTCGTTTGGCTCGACGGGGACGTGCATCAACATGGCCGTCTCCAGGTGCCGTGGCAATTGATTTTAATGATTCGTCACTGCTACTCATCTTGTATAATTGTGTTCCTTAGGGGTCACCAATGAGGGGTAGTTATGTGGCAGGCTTACCGGCTTAGGTATTGTGGTGTTATGTCGTCGGGATTGGAATAATAAGTCCGAATTACAATCACACCGACACACAGTTTATTCACACAACACAGAAGAAAAGTCAAACAGCACAGGCACACACAACAGAGAAATAGAAAGTTAGAAGGAGTATAGGTACAGATGAGACGAGAGTTATTAGCTCGTTCGTACTAGGCACAATACTAGAATAATAGAATATAGCGTCGGCGACACGGGTCTCACGTCACTGAGCAATTTTATCGACTGCCTAGGCGCATCGATCCGTTCGGGAAGCAAACTATAGGGTAGCCAAAGATCGTTCGGAGCGTGCCTAATGTTCCGTGCGCCGTCATATCACGGACGTCACCGGTACGGTACTAAAATATAATATTATTACATAAATGAAATATTAATGTATGTAGGTATGGTGTGAATGCAGTGTGTACAATATAAATATATACATGACAAATAAATATAAAAGATGAATATAATATGAATAACATAAATGTGAAATAAATATCGGTAAACATAAATAGTAGGTAACGGAGTCCCTACAAGTGTTTTCGTTCGTTTCGTTATCTCATTCATTCGTTCAATTAATTTTCTGTCTTTGTCACATTCACAAGTCTGTCATGTCATGTCAATTAATTTCAATGTCATTGTCAATCAGCCTGACAGCCAATCATCTGAGAGTTCTTCTGAAATCGCGAAATTAGATTTTTCAATTTTCTTTACGAATTTTACACGGATTATTTGATAATTCCACAATTATGTCGGACAACAAAGAAGAACCGAAGAAGGATGTTGATCCTGAATTGGACGATTTATTAAATAGTAAGTAATTCTCTCTACGTCTTGCTTGAATGATGTAAAGGTTACACAACTTCTAACCTAATGTAGGTATTTCCAAACTATATATTTTTTTAATTTCCTTCGCCTATTGTAGTATAATGACAAGGTTTTATGCAGCGGTCAAATTCCAGTAGTATAGTACTTGTAAATTGTGAACAAACATCATAAAAACTTTATCACTGAAACCAATAGGTATCCTAACTCCTAAATACTAGGTCCAGTTTAGGTTGTTCTATATTTTGTGACCTAGATTTATGTGTAATTTAATCTCTGATTTTTTCAATGAATCACTATTTCCTTTCTGCCCTAATTTAATTGTTATACATCATTCTTGCAGACTATATTTTCTATGTAGACATAGAGTTAGTAAATACCCAAGGTATAGATCACCATTATTTAGACATAGCTCTGGCTACCCCTGGTGTAGGGAGTCGCGTTGGAACAGGCATAAGTGATCCTTGAGGTCCTACAAGAATAAATGATTTTTCTTTCTTTCTTTCTTTCTTTCTTTCTGTTTATTATCTTGGAAGGATCTAGCTAAAGTATTTTATTATCTTTTACTGAACCATCAATGCAATTATATGATGCGAATACAATGATAATTGGATGCGAACGGCACAGGGCCGATTAGAGTGGCGTTTGAGGGAGAAGGCTAATACCCAGTTGTGGGCTATAATTTGAGCTGCCAATGATGATGATGATGAACCATCAAAACGCATGAAAAAGTGTCACAATCTGTCTATGATGTTATCACATTAAAAAACCTACTTTACAGAGAACCAATTTTAATATAAATAAAAGCATATTTTAATTACAGGTGCACTTCAAGACATGACGAAAAAGCCTGACCAGCCCGAGGACTCGAAGGTGGAGGGAGCGGAACAGAATGTCTGGAGCGAGGAGTTTATCAAGGAGGCGGCTGCACAATTTGAGAGCAACATGGCCGCTATACTCGGGAACTTCAGCGGTGTACCTGGTAAGTATTATATTAAACCCTTGACACAAGAGAAGTCATCATAAAACATATGCAAACTGATATTTATCACAAATTTTACCTTTAATTCCTTCCCGCAACCACGGCTGGTGCAATCCGGTCGAAACATCGGGCGAATATTAAAGGTAAAATTCGTGATAAATACCCGTTTGCATTGTTTTATAATGTGCTCTGATTGCGAAAGTTTAAAAATAAAATAATAAATATCATTGGACATTCCACACAGCGTCATCTAGTGCCAAGCTAAGCAACTTAATGCTTGTGTTATGGTAACCAGACATAGAATGCAAAGAACTTGTGACTGCCTACAGATTGGGCTTGAAAAGCTCAAAAACGCGCCCAATATTGGTTCAACTAACAACAAAATGGAAAAAATACGTATTGTTCAAAAACAAGTCAAACCTACCCATTGGCGTATACATTAAAGACGACTTCCCGAAGAATGTGTTAGAGATACGTAAAACACTCCAACCAAAACTAGAAGAAGAAAGAAAGAAAGGGAATACAGCTTACATTAAATATAACAAACTCATTGTGAAAGAAAACAGCTACAAAGAAAAACGCAAAAGAGAACAGACAACTTCTCCAGAGAATAATCAACCGCGTAAACTTCAGATCAGGAACAACAAAGAAAACAGAACCAATGTTTCCCATGCTGCGGGATCCCAATCAAACTCCCTTGGCTCGAGAAAATAACAACAAAAACCTAGTAACCGGAAAACAAACAACAATAGAAAACAACAACAACACACACAACCAGCATATAACAAATCACCCAAGCCGGTTGGTCTCCGTGGGTGATCATGACCAAAACCCTCCTAAAACAGCGACTTAACTAAAAACATAAGCAACACACCTAAAATCCCTGAGACAGAACAAACAATGAAATCGTACTTACCTGAAAAATATTCACACAAATATGGAAGCCTACAACAAACTACAAACTAACAATGAAGTACAAAACTACTATAACACTCAAATAATAGCAACAAGTCTAAAACAATATTCAGAAGATGGCAAACACAATAAAATCCACTAAGAGATGAGACAAAGACATTAATAAATAAACACTCACAGCTGATAAAACTCAGGAATAAGACAAAAGAAATCAAAACAGAACTTAAAACACTTTTCAAGAAAATAAACAGAGAAAATTACAACAACCACAGACAGAAAGTTATTGAGAAAAATTTGATCACTTTCAGAAGCACAACAGATAAAGATAATTTTATTTGCAGGAACACTTTGAACTAAAACGAACAAACAAAGAACTTACAATGAGTAAAACATGGATAAAGAAAAATAAAAGAAGGAGATAAAGAAATGAACTCGCAAGAAGTCATAATCAAATCTGCAGACAGGGAAGAACGGAAGCTAAAGGAGGAGGCCTCTACCCAAAAGGGATTCAGTGCATATACCATAACTTAAAAATAAATTAGACAAAACTATGTAAAGTGTAAAAAAGTACTGAAATAAATGGGCTATATTATTATTATTATTATGTTTGTCAAGTTTTACCATCACGGGACTATGGAGTCCCGGACCTTTGGTAGGCATGCATGGGGCCAAAGCCAACACACAGAGGCCCTTTTGACAGTTTTGATGTTTTTGTGATGGAGACACATACCGGTGACTACCCTGAATAACACAAGAAATGCATCCAAAGGCAGTCCTCGGTCTGTGCAGGACTATTAAAAATGTGGGAAACTACTACTGGGCTATGGGGGTGGGATGGTAGTGGACTGGTTACCGGGGAACTATGGGGACTATGGCACCCGCCGACACAATGTTAACAAACATGTATAAAATAGCGGGCGGAGACTCGCCAACTCACAACTGGGCCCCCCCAAAATAGTTGCACATGTCGCAACAAGGGGGCAACATGACGTGAGTAGCTAGAGGGTGGTTAAGATGTTACCGGGTTTTAAACGACGATCACGAGCTCCCTGAGGGTCCAGCTTCACGTGCCCACTCACCACTTACGTAACACCGCCAGCCCCCGAGCAATGCTCTAGCAACTCCACTCCGTCCGGCCAGTGAAGGCAACACGGAGGTGGGGGACCTGTTCCTCGTCAGTGTTCACTCCGGCCGGCCAGTAAAGGCAAGCGGAGGTGAGGAACGGTGACCTCCCTTATGGTAACCAGATGACTGATTTTTTTTGTAAATACATACATATCAAAGATATAAAAACATCCAGACCCGGAACAAATATATGCAGAACATACAAATATTTGTCCCGTGGCGGGGATCGAACCCGCAACCTCCGCGTCTCAGGCGGGCCTTCGCCCACTGCGCCACAGAGGTCGTCTAAAAAGACAAAGAGGTGTTAAAAGTTGGACCGCTGTGTGTTTGTGTGCCGCTATGTCTGTTTGTCTGACTGTGGCACTGTAGCTTTTTTTATTTAAAAGCAGATTGGCCGAACCTGTAACAGCAGCGCTAAAAAGTCGCAAAAGTTAGAAGAGCTCGTGGCGAAGCTTACTATGACGTTCCTGATAGATCGTCGAAGTTAAGCAACATTCTGAGCGGTCACTACTTGGATGGGTGACCGCAAGTGGCATTTTCATCTGAGCGCTTCCGTGCTTCGGAGGGCACGTTAAATTGTCGGTCCCGGCTTTTAAAGTCGTTAAGCCATGACGGAGGCCTTAAGGCGGCATAAAAACTCCGTCACCAGAGTTGGCCACTTGCTCATACGAACTAACGAACGAACGAGTGTTTCAAATTGCAAAATTATTGCAATGCATATCTACCTAATATGTCTTTTTATGAAGGTACAAAGTACAAAGGTACACAATAGGTAGGTTTGATGTTATCAATAATGTCACTGAATAAATTGTAGACACTGGATTAAGTATAGTAAATCCAGCAAGATTATAAACAAGCTTAAGTGGTTTTCAATTAAAAAAAAACATTATAAACTAATGTCTAGAATATAATTCAAGTTTCAGCCAAATCAATTCAATAGTGTTTGCGTGAAAGAGTAACTAATATCCATCTATACCTACATACATACAAACTTTTGCGTTTAAAAAAGAATACCGAGTTTTGGTAGGATTTGCAAAAGTATACCTTAATCGTCCTTGCATAAACTAAAATGTTTTTCCCTAATATTTCAGAAGATCAAATCTCACAGGACCAAATTGCTCAGACCTTCTCAAAAATGGCGGGTAAGTTACAAAATTATTAAATACTAGCTGGGCACCGCGGTGAATAGTTCCCGGTTCCCGTGAGAATACCTCCTCTCCTCACCAGGTACCAAATTTCATTCAAATTTGTCCAGCCGTTTGAGCGTGAAAGAGTAACAAACACACTTACTTACACACACACAAACTTTCACCTTTATAATATTAGTATAGGATAGTATAGGATTAAAATAAGAATAAGAATATTTTTATTTTTGCAACAACAATTCAGATATTAAAAAAATAAAAATAAACAAGAACTTACAATACAGTTGTTACAAGATGGATTATTAGGATAGTAGGATAGGATAGGATAGCAGGATAGGTGCAAAACTGCAAGCCGTAACTTAGGCTTTATAATGAGAACTGCTTCCCAGTTCAAGGATGTAAGAGTGTCCATGAATTTGGGTCCATAGGGATCCTCGTGAGGACAAATATTCACTTTTGATTGAAAGACTGCAACGTAAATTTGCTAGATATGTTTACAAGCAACAGTATGGTTACTACCCGTACCTTTTCCCTTCTCTATTTGTCTCTGGTATGATCGGTATGGATTCACTTGAGTTAAGGCGTAAATTACAGCTCGCGTATCACTACTGCTTGATTCTTCGTGGCAAAGTCAATAATCCGAGCATATTGAGCATGATCACACTTTATGTACCCAACAACTACGTGCGTTGTGGCCGGCGTTGTCATTCTCTGTTCGCATGCCGCACCCCGCGTACTCATCATGCGAATAATGCGCCAACTTTGAGGGCGCTTACTTTACTCAATGCATTTGTCCATGAGGTCACAGATAAAAGAATAGATTAGGTCCAACATGTGGACATTTTTTATGATAGTTCTTCCACTATTTTTAACTCCTTGAGTGTTTTCTCAAGTTTTTATCTTAGATAGTTAGCGTTTTGGTTTTACTCTGTAAGCTTTCTGTCATAACTGTATTAAATAAATAAATAAATAAATAGGATAGGATAGTAGGATATTAGTAGGATGATAATGATTATTATCGTTTCAAGAAGCGGCAGCTCAAGTGATGAAGCCATCTAATGTCGCGCCAGTTGAAAGCGCCGACCCCAATACACAAGTGAAAATAGACGAGGTAAGTACTGTTATTGTTTACCGACCTCAAAAAAGAAAGATGTTCTATGTTTCACTGTATGTATTTTTAGCGTTCCATACTCAAGGGGTAAAAACGGGACCATATTACCATTGATGAAATTTTCGTCCATGCTATTACATGCTATTATGAAAGACGATTAATATCTAGAAGACAGACAAAGGCCATACACAAAATCGTAACCCGTACCAGATAGCCTGGAAACTTTAAAACATCAATTTTATCCAAGAAATTTCAATTATGTACTTTCTAGTTAAAATTACCTAAAATTTTTTTTATATATTGTTGCTACCTTACCTACTACTAAGTATTGAAATTTCTTGGATAAAATTGATGTTTCAAAGTTTCCAGGCTATCTGGTACTGCGGGACAGGGTTACGATTTTGTGTATGGCCTTTGTCTGTCTTCTAGATATTAATCGTCTTTGCTATTATTAAGACTCCGCTGTCCGTCTGTTTGTCTTTCACCAGGCAGTGTATCTTGTGAACCGTGATAGCTAGACTTAGGCTCAACTCACGCCAAAAGAGCGGCGAAGAGCAGCGATGCGGAGCGTAGTTTCAGTGTCATATGAATTTCAACTTTATTTTCATTACTATAATACTTATTATCGTATATACTTATAAATATTTAAGGAGGGCTCCCATACAACAAACGTTTTATGCAACAATTTTTTTAGCCGTTTTTCTCTCGAAATTAATAACAGCAGCGTGTTTTTTTTTCATGTAGACGCTTGTAATACTCACAGAATGGTACGGAACCCTTTGTGCGCGAGTCCGACTCGCACTTGGCTGAATTAATATTGTTTAGTTAGAGTGTATTGTTAACTTGCAGGTGTCAGCGGCGATATCGCAGACGCTCCAGAATCTGAACACCAATACCGAGGGTCTGCAGAATCCACTGTCCGACCAGGACCTGGCCAATATGTTCAGTAACTTCAATATGGGCGCGGAGGGAGCTCAGGTAAATAAATAAATATCCCTGGACATTCCACACGGCGTCATCTAGTCCCAAGCTAAGCAACTTAATGCTTGTGTTATGGTAACCAGATGACTGATATACTACATGGATACATTTTTTTTTGTAAATACATACATTTATACATAGAAAGCACCCAGACTCGAGACAAATATTTACAGATCATACAAACATTTTTTCCGCGGCAGGAATCGAACCCGCAACCTCTTCGGCTCGCCTGAGAAGCCTTCGCCCACTGTCCCACCGAGGTCAGTTAGAAACAAACTTTTAAGGTGCCTGTATGGGTGAAACTATCCATAAGCTTTTTTTTAAAACCTATGTAATAGTTTCATTTTGCATTGTTTAGGAGATATAGCGAAGTTGCACTTGGTGGCCACCAAACTCTGTTTTCGCTACTCCTCATAAACTATACAAAATGAAACTATCACATAGGTTTAAAAAAAAAGCTTATGATAGGTTTCACAAACTGTACATTCAGTTTCTTAAAATTCCTTTGTTCAACGTAATAATAAAATAAAATAGGCGGTGGCGCTAGTTTCAGCCATACAGGCACCTTATGGTGATTGTATGGGTCAAACTAACGTCGCCATATATTTTTGTAAACTCCATAGACATCCAATTAGTGAATTGGTTTATAAACATCTTTACCAATCTTCCATTTGTTACCACTCTTCTCCATCCAAAGGTTGCCTGGAACAGATCGCTTTTAGCGATAAGGCCGCCCATTGTACATGTTTACTACATTTTATTATCTGTTTATATTTTTAAGGTGTGCAACATTGAGGTACAATCTATAGAGCCACAACCAGACAAATAAAATATAAACGCCAAAACTCTGCGCACTACGTAGTGTGCGCCGAGTTTTACTTTTTTGCGTACAAGCGACATTGAACATTAAAAACAAACGACATAACGTCTACATTGAAATGTCAAATGTTATTGTAGAACATTGAATTTGCACGCACATTTTTTGAGTGTTGTCAGCTATTAGATTGTGACTCTTTAATACATCTCAATGGTGTGCAATAAAGTATTTTCATTATTTTTTTTTTCATTTTCATTTTCATTTACCCCATTTTCAGGATGAAAACATGTTCGTGCCCTTCATGCAGGGCATGATGCAGTCCCTGCTCTCCAAAGAGGTCCTCTACCCCTCGCTGAGGGAACTCCTCGAGAAGTACCCCGCCTGGCTCGACGCGAACAAGGGGAAGATTGAGGAGACTGAGTATCAGAGGTGAGGGTAGACAGAAATATAATGTTGTTGCAAATTATGTTGTTGCATAAATAAATAAAAATAAATATCCTTGGACATTTTTACACGGCGTCATCTAGTCCCAAGCTAAGCAACTTAATGCTTGTGTTATGGTAACCAGATGACTGATATACTACTTAGATATTTTTTTTTTGTAAATACATACATATCATAGATAGAAAAACACCCAGACCCGGAACAAATATCGGCAGAACATACAAACATTTGTCCCGTGGCGGGGATCGAACCCGCAACCTCCGCGACTCGGACGCCTTCGCCCACTGCGCCACAGAGGTCGAATAAATTGCTATTTTCTCCTCAGATTCAACCAGCAACACGAGCTGATGAAGAAGGTCTGCGCTGAGTTGGAACCTGAACAGGAAACCGACCCTGATGATGTGAAGAGGAAGAGGTTCCAAGTTGTACTCGAACTTATGCAAAAGGTAATCCTACTTATATTATACTAGCTGCGCCCCGCGGTGTTACCCGCGGTAGTTCCCGTTCCCGTGGTAATACCGGAATCAAAAGTAGCCTATTTGTTATTCCCAGTCATAATCTATGTATATTCCAAGTTTCAGCCAAATCCGTTCAGTAGTTTTCGCGTGAAAGAGTAACAAACATCCATACTTACAAACTTTCGCGTTTATAATATTAGTAGGAAGGATAAATGCGAGAGTTCGTGAGAATGGATGGATTGATGGATTGATAGATTGATTGATAGATTGATAGATTGATAGATTGATAGATTGATAGATTGATAGATTGATAGATTGATAGATTGATAGATTGATAGATTGATGGATTGATACATTGATAGATTGATAGATTGATAGATTGATGGATTGATACATTGATAGATTGATGGCTAGATAGATTGATAGATATTTGTTACTCTCAATTGTTTGTAGTAACTTTATTTATTTTAATATAAATATGTTTTTTGTATATTCAGATGCAAGATCTAGGCCAGCCCCCCACAGAGCTGGTGGGGGATATAGCGACGCCCCCCGTGGGGTTCGCCCCCCCTGTTAATGACGGCGGGCAGTGTTCTGTTATGTAGTGAAGGGGGCGGTGGGGAGTTATATAGTCGCTGTGAAATAGGGGCGGAATGTATAGGTCGCGTCACGTAAAAAGAGCTTGGTCGGGGAAGTAGCGGGGGTATGTTTGCGCCTGTGTTCACTCGCTGACGAACCAATAGCACTCGCTAAATCAATGGTATGAAGTGCGGCGCAACACCTCTCCACCAATCATCGACCACGGAGCAGTTTGACAGCCAGCGCTCTTTTTACGTGGCAAGACCTATACGTCAGTGTAAATTATGGAGAGCTGTAGGGTGATTTACTCATTGGTAACTGTTGGGAGGTAAATGTTAAGGCGGAACGACCTGACCTAACCTAACTTAGAACCTTTAGGTTCGCCCCTTTTGGGTTCGCCCATCGATCTACTCCATATGGTTGAAAGGTGTATCGTGGTGCCTCATAGCTAGAACAAAACCAACGGTATGAAGGTGATAGTTACTATTGTGTGTGGAGAAAATATAAAAAAATATATCTGACGTGAAAAGTCTAACGGAGTCAAAAACATTGACAATTCAAGAAAGTGTGATTAAATTAGATTTACTCAAATAATTTTGAATGACTTGAGATGCCTCCAATCCTTAGGGATACAGTCGTGAACTTGTTTTTTTATAAATCTATGTGAAACATTAATATTATCTGACGAATACAATTACATATGCAGCGTAGTGAGGATAAGGCGCTTATTGGGTTTTCAGTTCTTTGTTTAATTTAATAGTTATGTTTATATTCCATAAATGTAGTTTTAGTTAATGGTTTTAAAAAATCTTGCTTGCATCTCTATTGTGCTCAATTTTTGCTCAGTCTGTTTCTATCTGTGAAAACTTGTTATTAGCCTTATGTATCTATTAACTCCTTGGTAACATGTTTTTATGTGCTGTTAGTTTTCTATAGATAAATATTATAAACAATGTATTCGTCAGATAAGCACCAATTGAGTTCGCCCCTGCTAGGTTCGCCCCTAATGAACGATGACTAATTAGTTAGTTTCGCTTTTAGAGCGAATAGTTAATAATGCAATGGTGATTGGCAAAAGAGTGAGAAATTTAATTATTATGTTCAGAATGTTATATTAGTAACACAGTATTTGTGAGACACCATTTAATTAATATTAGTGTAACAATCACCATTTGTATACGGGTTCGCCCCCTTTTAGTTCGTGGGTTCCCCTCACCATTTGTATACGGGTTCGCCCCCTTTAAGTTCGTGGGTTCCCCTCACCATTTGTATATGGGTTCGCCCCCTTTAAGTTCGTGGGTTCGCCTTGGGTCGTGGGTTCGATCTGTGTTCATAGTTTGTGTCAATATAGCTATTTGTATATACATCATGATAATTATCATCACAAATAATCTAGGCATAGCCAAACCACAAGTGCTTTTAGTAGCTTATTTAAACACAGTAATAAATAAATCATTGGACGTGCCTCTGACGACTCCTGAGTCATGAACAGTTGTAAAGTCTGGAAATAACTGAAAATTCTAGTGTGAGAATATTTTTTTATAAATTAACTCATTAATGGTGTCAATTCAGATGTCGCCAAAACTAAAATAATTTGACAGCACTAAAAATGTTACTTACTTTTACTTACTAAAAATGTTGCCGTTTTATCGAAATAAAAAGGATGGCATAAATTTTAGTGCTGTCAAATTAGTTTAGTTTAGTTCTTGCGACATCAGAATTGACACGAATGAGTGCCAAATACACCTAAAGCATTTATCACGTTGGATATACTGATACTAGTGGCAATTCTGGATGTCGCCTAAACTACTTTGACAGCACTAAAATTGATGCCATCCTTTTTATTTCGCTCGTTATGAAAGGGACGGCAGCATTTTTAGTGCTGTCAAATTAGTATAAGTATAATTAAGTTTTGGCGACATCCAGAGTTGCCACTACTGAATACTGTATTATTAAATTCATAAAATAATTTAAAGTATGTCTTGAATTTATTAAATTTGTAACTTTTTACGAAACAATTCTTATGACGTAAAAACTACAATTTGTAAATATGATTCCTCTTTTTAATATTTGCAAATAATTGTAAATCAATAAATCCTAATTAAATATCAGAAAGGTGCTTGATAAATCACATTTAAAATTGCATTAGCACAATAATTTTAACATGGATTTACTTGGATGACTTTATTTATTTGTTTTAGGTTATTGTTAATTGAAATATAAAATTGATTATTATATCTTTGGTTTTATTTAAAAAATATATATTGGTGTCGATTCAGATGTCGCCAAAACTAAACTATTTTGACAGCACTAAAAATGTTGCCGTTTTCATAACGATCGAAATAAAAAGGATGGCATAACACATGTAAACTCAGGCCTTTACATCTTTACTAGATGATTTATACAGAGTCAGGAGGCAATCTTTGCCTACACTTAACGGGACACTGTAGTGCCTGGGACATTGTTGAGATGGAATAGGCTTACCCAGCACCTAAACCATCCTCTCAGCTGTCGGACATATCCACAGGAAAGACAATGGTCAATACGTGTGAAGCTGACTAGCCGCGGGTTTCCTCACGATGTTTTCCTTGTTTAAAGCTCTTAATAATGTTTATGCACTTTAACACGAGATTCGAACTCACGACCTTCGGATCGAAAGTCGAAGTACCTACTTATCCACTTGGCCAACACGGCAAAGTTGCTTAGCTTGGGACTAAATGGCGCTGTGTAAAAATCTCCAATGGAAATGTTTATATACCTACTTACCTATAGGTTGTATAGGTAGTTAGGTATATACCTATAGATAGGTAGGCCTGTCAATGATAATAAGCCAATTTGGTGCAGTAACGAAATGAAGTAGGTAGGTACCTTACCTGGTCGTAGTAGAAGATAGTCACACTTGCCACTAACGAGACCTTGTTAGTCATGGAAAGTATAAAAACATCTAAGAATTATAATACTATGAAAATAAGTCAAGCGTCTTTTTTTTATCGAAATCCTAAGATCTGTAACCAGGTAGTGGGTTCAATTCGATTCGATACCCATAAATCAAGCACATTCACACAAATTAATGGAATTTATATTGGATTTGCTGCCTGGGTTCCGTATAGTGAATTATTTTAATCTCCAGTTTTTTCGTACCTAAATAGTTTGTAATATTTTAAAAATAATCCTTATCTACGGTGGTAATGGATGGTAAGATTTGTGTTTTTCATCTAGGTACCTACTTACTTATAATTTTTTTTTATATTCTTAAGCCATGACGGAGGCGGGAGGCGTAAGAACTCCGTCACCAGAGTTGGCCACTTGCTCATACGAACTTACTTTTACCACAGATTATATAATACACTAGCTTTTACTTACGGTACCTACCTATAGTTGGCAAAGGCATTTAAACTTTGACGACCTCTGCGGCTCAGTGGGCGAAGGTTCGCGCGTTCGCTGAGACGCGGAGGTTGCAGGTTCAATTCACGCCACGGAACAAATGTTTGCATGTTCTTCTACAGATATTTGTTCCGGGTCTGGATGTTTTTCTATGTATAATACTAATGTATGTAGCTGTAGTACCTACAAATAACAAAAAAAATATCTAGGCACCTACCTACTTATATCAGTCATCTGGTTACCATGTTGCTTAGCTTAGGACAAGATGATGCCGTGTAAAATATCCAAGGATATTTATTTATTACTTATTTATTTAAACTAAAGAAATATTTATAATAGCCGTTAGAAGCCCTAGGGAAAATAATGTCCAGGGATCTCTAAAAATAGTGCAGTATCACCCGCCCCCAATCAATCAGTAGCAAATGTCATTGAGTGCACCGGTCGTGTCAGTGGACACCGTGGTGCCATGATAGCATGTTATAATGTGGATGCAGTGATACACCATCGATGCGGCTATCAAAGAGAATATAACCACTACGTTTAGCGGCTATATTCAAAGTTTCAATTCTAAATTAAATAGCCGTTCTAAGGTAATGGTGGCTATTCGGGACGTCTAGCCAAAACTAAACAAATTTGACAGCACTAAAATTGATGCCATCCTTTTTATTTCGTTCGTTATGAAAGGGACGGCAACATTTTAGTGCTGTCACATTAGTTCCTGTTCAGTTTAGTTTTGGCATAGATAAAATAATACTAGTTACAGGTACCTACTAGGTTTTGGCGACATCCCCAATAGGCTGTTCATTTGTTTAGTTTATACGGAAATCGTTTTATGAATTAGTACCTACCTACTACCAACGATCGATCGATCGATCATCGATCCTCCTAATCGGTGGACGCCAGCAAGATTGAATGTCGTGACTCGTGATGCGTTGAGCTAGATAGACTTCCTATTTGCTTTGACTATGCGTGTCACATTCTCTTTTCACCCTTGTGTTAGTGATCACTGCCGTGTGAACCGGCCCTATTTGACATTTATGAAGATCAAGTGAGGGTAGTTGAATAAACGCCTTCGCTTTGCTGTGGCGGTACCTCCAATACTTCAGTCTTCCCGCGACCACGGCTGGTGCAATCCGGTCGAAACGTCGGGCAATATAAAGGTAAAATTCGTGATAAATACCCGTTCGCTTATGTTTTATAAAGTGTACTGATCGCGAAAGGTTAAAAAAGAGACTACCGTGTGTTTTCTTTTACCGGCTAAGCTAAGAGGATGGTTTAGGTGCTACAAGCCTCCATCTCAACAATGTCCCAGGCACTACAGTGTCCCGCTAAGTGTAGGCAAAGCTTGCCTCCTGACTCTGTATAAATCATCTAGTAAAGATGTAAAGGCTTGAGTACTTTTACCGTAGAGGGAATTTAAAATTTTGATTACCTACTCGTTCTTTATTAAAGATAGGTACTATGACTTTTTTAACGTGGACCAGTCAGTGAAAGCTGTTCCTGTGCATCATACCTTCAGACAGCGGATGTTGAGCAAGGTCAGTGGTCAATAACCTGCATTATTTTATTCAAAGAGAGGGTGTGGAAAATAAAAATTAAACGAATAAGTAAATCCTAGCCTAGGACATACAAAAAAAAAGTAATAGGTAAGTATCTTTGGAAATTTTACACAACGTCATCTAGTCCCAATGATAATGTAGAATAATAATAACATTGGCCGTAGGTACTCGGGATCAACGAAAACGAAGTTTCGTGACAATTTTCGGGGTCAGCTTATGTTGGTGGATACTGATTTCGTAATAGTTTACCAACATAATTGGAACCCGAAAATTGTTAGGAAACTTCGTTTTCGTTGATCCAGAGTATGCCCCAGGCCAACGGTCGGCAACAGGCGGACCGCGGTCCGTTTGCGGACCGCGAAAGGTCGAACCTCGGACCGCCAAATATTGTAATGTGTTGTACAGTTCTTGCAATTCACGAGCCAAGGGCGGATCCAGAACTAACGGATCGAAAATTTGAATTTTACCGCGCCTGTGGATGGTGAAGGATATTATAGGTGAAGCCGAATATCGGCTCTGGATGGTGAAGTGGCAGAGGGGTCAGGACAGACAGTTTTTTAAGGAATAGGCGAGACCGTGAGCAAAATCAAGCAAACTCAAAATATGTTTTGGAATTACTGAATTACTATTCAGTAATAAGATCGTAATAAGACCACTTTGAAACGTCATGTCCTTAAAACTAGGGGATTCTTTTGCCAAAACTACGATGCATTTTCTTAAAAAAATTTTGCTCGCTACGCTCGCATCGTTTTTAACAGAATAAAAGCGACCCAAACAAAGTGCCACGTTGCTTTTATCTTCAAAAAAGTTTCTTTAAAAATTAATTGTAGGTCTTGTATGCACTTTAGCCAAACACACAGAAAAGTGTCTCTTCCGCGTACCTTTCATACAAGATATTTATAGGCGTCGCGACGCAAAACTTATTTTATTATGTAATTCTTCCTCGCAGAATGAAAACCGACCGTAAGAAAAATGGTACTTACGTTGCTTTTATCTTAAAAAAAAATTTGCTCGCTTCGCTCGCGTCGTTTCACACGGAATAAGAGCCGACCGTAAGCAAAATCAAGTGTTACGTTGCATTAATCTTAAAAAAAATTTTGCTCGCTTCGCTCGCGTTGTTTCTCGGAAAATAAAGATCGACCCTAAGCGAATTGAAATGGCATGTCGCTTTTTTCTTTCAAAATACTTTCATTTTGAAAGAAAAATAAAATTTCATTTCAAAAATTTGCTCGCTTCGCTCGCGTCTTTTCACACGATAAGAGCCGACCGTAAACAAAATCAAGTGTTACGTTGCTTTAAGCTTAAAAAAAATTTTGCTCGCTAATAGATTATTATTATTATTATCTGTTTTCTATCTGGACCTCGTTAATATTTTCCCACATTATCCGGACCCCACCTAAAAATACTTGCCGACCCCTGCCCCAGGCAATAGAATCAATTAGAATCACCTAGTTTTGAGGACGTGACGTATCAAAGTCGTCTATCGACGATCGTACTACTGAATAAATAAATAAATAAATATCTTTGGACATTTTACACGGCATCATCTAGTCCCAAGCTAAGCAACTTAATGCTTGTGTTATGGTAACCAAATGACTGATATAAGGTACTGTGGGTGATTAACGCCCACCTAACTTTAATTTCAAATAATTTCCATAATAACATGATTATGAAAACAAATAATGTTTATTATCAATGTTTTTTTTAAGTGAAACAAAAAAATAACACCTTACGTTGAGTTTTATTCTTAATACACATGTTTATTCAGTTTTTAAAAAAGGTCTATTTTGGGCGTTATTAAAAGTTATGTCAAAAGTTAGACATATTATGTCTATTGACGCCCGTTTCATAAACCAGGCTTTAAATGCATAAATAGGCTTACAACAACAAAAAATAATCTCACAACAATTATCTAAAGTCGCATTACCGTACATAAACTAAAAATATAGGAACAAAATCAACATTTAAGATTAACTTTAGTCAATTTAATAATACACCTTACATCACATGGTATATTTGTATTTGGTCATATTTATGGAACTTTTTAATAATTTCCATAAAATACATCATGAGCACATTCCGTATTAACCGTTTTTAAGGCAGAATTAAGATATTTTTTAAATGTTCATTGGGCGCTATTATGTAGACAGCGGGTAATAACGCCCGGAGATATTAGGTAAATAACAAAGCTTTTTTTATAAATACAAAGTTCTTCGGCAAATCTATCAAATAATATGTAATTGGCAAAATTAAAAAGAGAATTGTCTAATAAATTTATAACACTAAGGAACCACCTCCATGGGTGAGTATCGCAACGATTTCGTCCTCCTATCATCGGGTAATTTACACGGTAAGGCGATTATCATTAGAATTAAATTTGCAATTAGTAGTAAAGTCGTTTTGGACATTATGTACTATTATAAAAATGCTCGCTGGTTATAACGCCCATGCAGGCTAATAGCGCCCAACCGTCATTTTACCGGGCGTTATTCCCCAGCCGGACGTTATTATTTGACACTGACACGTTTTTGTAAAAAAACATAGAAATCGACACAAAATATTTTAGTAATAGAAGAACATGATTATCGTGAATCTCCTTAAACCAAAAATAATACCCAAATCGCAAAAAATACATGAAAAACTATAGGTACTATTTGTTGTGACATTT
Source organism: Xanthorhoe designata (assembly GCA_963582015.1). Lineage (NCBI taxonomy): Eukaryota > Metazoa > Arthropoda > Insecta > Lepidoptera > Geometridae > Xanthorhoe > Xanthorhoe designata. The sequence goes on from OY757059.1 coordinate 856,974, forward strand.
ATTATAGTAGCGCAGTACTTGACAGATCCTGCCGGGACGAGGCGTCACACTGCCACAAATGTGGCGCGAGCGTGCTGCCGCTCGCCCTGCGCTTTCTTATTGATTCATTCTACCTATGCGTGGAGTGTCAATTGAATAATACGATATTTAGTGTGTTTTCTGCTACCCGGGCGTTAATAAACAGCGGGCGTGTATTATAGATAGAAAAACATCCAGACCCGGAACAAATATCTGAAGAACATACAAACATTTGTCCCGTAGCGGGGATCGAACCCGCAACCTCCGCGTCTCAGGCGGGCTTTCACCTACTGCGCCACAGCGGTCATCGACTAGGTATAGGTAGAGCTTAGCCGAATCAAATGGTCTCGTATCTGTGCTGGTTAGGATAACTCGTTAACTAGATATTTACCCACTGCGAAACTAAAGGGGTTGTTTTTTGTGTTTAAGTGTGTGCCATAACGCCGAGGAATGAGCGGGAAAGCGAATAATGTTTTTACTCGTGAGTGAGAAGCGCAGAACGATAGACACGCAACATAATTTATAGCGAAAAAACAGTTTTTATTTAATTAAAAGTTAATTAAACAAGCAATCGAAAAATTAAAAAACCAGAACTAAATAAATACTTCTAGGCTATTTGTCAAAACATAAAACCAACAAAAATAGCGTTCTGTTCCTGAGATAAACAGCAAACTGTGTGAAAAACATGTATTTTTCAAAAAAATATATGATCGAGAAAACTTTTACCAATCGTGTTTCTAAAAAACCATAACGCAAGATAAAAGTTCAAAGTATAATTTCCCTAAATATGAAGGACGTAGCTTTCACATATACTGAGATAAATAAGGATTTCGACGACTAATTTGCATATGGCGCTCTCTTAAAAAAAGAAATTGGCTCGTAAATGTCATGTCCAAAGTGGCCGTGTTAGCTGAGTGGGTTAAAGCCTTAACTTTCGTGGTCTTGGGTTCGAATCCAGCTGTGGAACAATGGATTTTTCTATTAGAAAAATGGTATACCTAGGTATGCTTACTTAAAACAAAAGCTCATAATAATTGAATGAAAACATCGTGAAGAAACCAGTTAGCTTTTTAATAGCGTCGATAGGCTTGCGACCTGTCGCATACCAACACGTAGGTACCTACCTACATAACCTGAAGCACTTAGGTACCTACGTCTGGGAGGTGAACGCCAGTATGGTTACCGACTGTTTTTGTGTAGGTAGTATAGTACCTAATCTATCCTCGCTCACGTGTCAAGTATTCTGTAGTAGTAAATGTATGGAATGTTTAGTTCATGCATGTTACCGGGGGAGGCGCTGCACTGGATTTTCATACATTTGTGATAAGCGCGTTAGCATTTTAGTGGATAGAGAAAGAAAGATGATCTAATTTATAAAATAAAATATTTTCTTTCTTTCTTTCTAATTTTTACAATTAAATCAGTAGGGTCAGGTGTCCAACGTTGAAACACCAAAAATTCAAAGTCTCATAGATCTTTCGTTTCTACCGATATGAATCTAGTTTTTTACAGGTATACAGGTTATTTATTTGAGTATTGGATGTCATTTATAGTTTTTTCAATTTATGTATACACAGGCCATAAAAAAATAAAAACTAAAAAATTAGAAATGTTTCACTGTGTACACGACCGTGTACACAATGAAACACCATAAATTAAACAATGAAACGTATTAATTTGTACCGGATGTTTCCATCATTGTTAAATTAATGTCAAAAATTGCTTGTATTTAATAAAAAAAGGTGTTATTCAAAGTTAATACGCTATCAGACTTTCCAAATTACATAAAATAGGTAAATGACCAAGGAAATTAGTTATGTGCAAAAAAAAATTCTTTACATAATGAAAATCATTAGTTATTATATTTTTTTTTATAAGAATTCTAAAAATAATACTTCATTACAACAAAATAACAACATAAGAATAGTATGGTATCCATAAGGTACTAGTTAATTAGACTCTAATAGTAACCTAGTAGGTTACTATATAAAATACTGTTTCACTGTGTCCACTGTGCATTTGTTTCATTGTTGACTACCAAGGGTATCTTTAGTTATCTTATTTTATTTTTACTACATTGCATCACTTTATTAAAATGTTATAGTCCACGTTAATCTATGAAATATGTCCGATGTTAGGTAATCCTGAGAAATATGAGATATGCTAGCATAACTAAATGTAAAATCTTGAAAGAAAGCAGAAAATTCGTACTTTTTTGTAAAAAAATTGAAAAAAGCTCCGCAAAAAATCTTCTTTCGCGCGCCATCTACGCAAACTGGGATATAGCATGAGGTTCGAGGGGGGCTCCTTATGCGATAAACTGCAAGATCTGGTAACGTCACATTTCAGAAATTTCGCAAAGTTTCACTGTGTACCACTGTTTCAACGTTGGACACCTGACCCTACTTAGTTAGTTCCACTTTCAGCCACCGGTCCAGATATAAGTTTCTGTGATCGTCGAAGGTAAGAACGTCTCAAATGGTTAATACGCTCCCAAATATTTAAAGTTTTAGTATTCGAGGGAAGTACCTAGCAGGGCTTGGAAACCGGAAAAAATTTCAAACCGGTTTGGCCTTAAATACCTACAACCTTTTCATTACGGTAACGTTCTAACGTAACCTCTATCGTAGCGGTTAATGCGAGCGGAACTGTCCAAGCGGTTTTTGCTCGAAATACCGGTATAGAACGAAAATGATTAGTTTTTTCCCTCGTAGCGAGCGTCCACGCCTGCGCCGCGCCTATCCGCCAAGATTTGCCACCTTTGAAAACCTACGCGTTTTAGATACACTTGGATATACCGGTTCATTGAGGTTTTTCATTAGTTCGCGATAACGTTTGCGTTCCGAACGAAATTCATTAAAATAACGGTTTTTACCGGTTCCGAACAGGTAAATTTCAAACCGGTTCCAAGCCCTGGTACCTAGGTACCTATCTTAAATGCCTTTATGTAGATCTATGAGAAGTCTACCACGCCTTGTGGATACAAAAGAATCAGGTATAATCACCTAGCTTAGGTAATGTGATCCTAGAGGTACTCTGATTAAATTATTTTGAAATTAATTTTCTAGAAAATTTCCATGACAGTGCCCTTGAACTCTCGGGAAGAATGCTCGGCGAGCCGCTCGCTGCGAATTGGCGGCAAAAACCACGCGCGAGCGTACATAATAATCAGGAGCGAGCATTGGAGTAAAGAGGTCACTTGGAAGAGGGTTGATTGAGGGTGTATGTGGGATGAGTATGAAGAGGACTTATGAGAGTTTTAAAGAGGCTCATTTTTTATTTAAGTACTTACGTACCTACCTAAGTATCTCATTTCTAAGTTGCTTTCATTGGCAGGACATAGACCATACTCAATCAAAGCTTTTTCATACAGACCTCAATAGACACTGACCTAAAATAACTAAAAACAGACCTAAAAAAAATCTAAATATTTTTTTAAATGTGAAGTAGGTACATTTTCTATATCTGCATGAGCGAGGCTTAGAACTATTTGCTTTGATCACCACCTAAAGTCACCTACGCAATACGCATACATATCTCTTCAATCATGAAAAATGCTTGATATTTTAGGTACCTACTACTTATTCAATAGTCCTCATAAAAATCTGTCACCTTGTGATATTATGGCCCCTACTTACAGTTGTCAAATTTTTTTATGTAGGTAGGTACCTACTTATTTTTATTCAATTAATCACGCATTCTGCAGGCAAATACCCATGACCTACTATAATGTTGTTACGTCTGCAAAAGGTAATCTAGGACTCTACTCTCTAGGGTACCTACCTACATAGATTGCTTGCATGCTACAATGTTCTTAAGTCAAAATTAAATATTCATCTTAAACAATCTTGGACACAAAATCCCTCGGTATAAAACCACAGAACGTAAGCTTGTGTTACAAGACCTCTTCGCTCCAATGTCACCGTCCGCCATTTTCTTTTTAATTACAGTTCTTGTTCAAAAATCGTCCGCCGCTGGTTTCTTGTGTAACTTTCTTCGAAGAGAATTAACGAAATATATTTAATTTGAACGTTTCAATTCCTGTAGCCGGTATGATGATTACTTGGGAACGTTTGATGTAAGTAGGTACTTAGGTACAATGCTTATTTTTTTTATTTTTTTTATTTTTTTCTGTTTTTTTTATTTTTGGCTTCGCACGGCTTGTGCATTAGCCACTATCAAGTAGGTAGGTACTAAGGTAATACGTACTACCTACCTGTAATTCAAGTTTTGACCTACACAAATACAAATTTACTAGGTAAAGATGTCGGTCTTATTACCTCGACGGGTCTTTGTGCAAATTTGTCTTCGCATAGAATAGAATAGAATAGAAAAAGTTTTTATTTTCCATCAACATAAACATGGGTAACATATACACAAATGAAAATACTTATTGACAATCGAGTGACAAGAAAATAAGGCTACCCCTCAGCATATCATCATCAGCATCTTCTCTTAAATGAAATGAAATAAGAAAAAAAGAACTTGTCACCACTGTTACACAAATTGCGACTCAATGTACAAAATCCCAACGAGTCACACAGTGACAGGATTTGGTGTGAATTTAGTGGCAATTCGGAGTGTCGCAAAAGCTAAACTAAACTAACTAAAATTAATGCCATCCTTTTTATTTCCATCGCTGTGAAAGGGACGGCAACATTTTTAGTTACTTAGTTAAGTTTAACTTTTGCGATAGGTACTCCGAATTGCCACTTTTGTCACTTTAAGTTGGGACAGCATTTACGAAAAAACTAACCCAAAACCCACCAAATTAAATAAGTGAGAAAATTATAGATAAAGTGTAACCTACTTAAACACAAATCTATTACCCTAGTTGCCTAAACCGCTTTAGTTAAGTAACATAAGTAACTTAAAATTGTGCAGCATTAAAGACGTATTTACTCAAATTTCAATAAAATAAAATCAAGAGTGTTCTTAGAACCTTCAGTCGAAGGTATTATGAACACACGTAGGCTAGAGACGTGACACAGTTCAATAAAAGTTATCGAAAAAAGCAACAACATTATCGCAAGAAGTTTAGAATTTTAGCAAAATGTTTCATAGAACACACGCTAAAACATAATATTTACGGGTATTTATCGCTATTTGTCTTTATAAACAACATTATTGCAAGAAGTTTAGAATTTTAGCAAAATGTTTCATAGAACACAATGTTATAACATAAATTTACGGGTATTTATCGCTATTTATCTTTATTCAATTTTATCCCGACGTTTCGACTGGATTGCACCAGCCGTGGTCGCGGGCAGACTCAGAATAAAATTTAATTATTATTATGAGTCTATCGTGTCCCACTGCTGGGCAAAGACCTCCCCCCATTCCCTCCACACATCACGGTCCTGGGCAGTTATAGTCCAAAATTTAATAAATAAATAAATATCCTTGGACATTTTACACGGCGTCATCTAGTCCCAAGCTAAGCAACTTAATGCTTGTGTCACCAGATAACTGTTAACATAGATATATTTTTTTGTAAATAAGTAAGTATATACATATTATTATTATAGATAGAAAAACACCCAGACCCGGAACAAATATCTGCAGAACATGCAAATATTTGTCCCGTGGCAGGGATCGAACCGGCAACCTTCGCGTCTCAGGCGGGCCTTCGCCCACTGCGCCACAGAGGTCGTCCAATAAATAGCGATAAATACCCGTAAATGTATGTTTTACTTATTATGTTTCATATTAAAATTACATTATGATCCGAAAGAAATGTTTACCGCTTCCTGGAATACAGTCGCGATCATGATCAATCTCATTTTTTAATTTCAAGTCATAGAAGTTTTGAAAGTGAAAAAGTATTTGTACAAGCTGAATTTCGAAGCTACCTTGTCTACCGTGTTTGAGTTGTATGAATACCTACTATAAAAATATTATGTGGGTGCATATATTTGGTAAAGTTTGTGGATGTGTTTTTATTGCAAGCAAAAACGCGTTGATGTCTTTTGTATGGAGTTCTCAACGTAGTTCTGCTAAGTCCAAAAGTTTCGCTTGCAGTTTTGCTTCATTAGAATTGAAGTGGCTTGCATTCTAAATACTTTTTGATGTCGTTTAAAATGTTCTTATGTAGGTATTCACTATTATTTGCTAGCTGCAACCAGGGTTTTTTCCATGGATATATTGTACCTACCATGTGTATATGGAGATGGCGGGACAAACTCGACAAATTTACAGCCGACTTAAATTTACAGATCCTAACACAAGATCGTAACGTCTGGAAGGAGTGGGGGGAGGCCTTTGCCCAGCAGTGGGACACTAACGGCTAAAAATAATAATAATAATATTGTACCTACCAATTAATATTCTTTTTAAATCCCTACAATAAAGACTTTTTAATAGTGTTATGGTTTTTATAATAACGATTAGAACTTTATTTTTATATGTCCAAGGATATTTATTTTTTATTATTATTTATAAATAAGGTAAGGAAGGAAAAGAGATCTTTACCCAACAGTGGGATAAAATAGCATGACAAAATAAGTATTTTTATTGATATCGATAAACAATCGACTATTATCGTATCCCCACCCTATTTCCGTGACTAAACGGCTCAGCCACAACGCATTGTATACTATAACTGGAAGAAATTACCAATAACGTCATAAGTCCTTTTTAAGCTCTTTCTATAATTAAGTTTTATGTTTTAATTTTTCTGAAGCTTCGACCCCAGGATTCATCTTATTTTCAGAGAAACAGTTAATAGCGGAGTTCAAATAAGGAGGAGGTTCTATGTCCCACTATGTACCTACCTATATTTTTTTCATGTAGGTACAGTCAGCGTCAAATTGATATGTGCGTCTAGAGTACCTAGTCAAAATGATCTGAAACACATAAAAGCAATTTTATATAAGTACGCAGTTGGAATCATCATAATTATTGTTGCAAGCACCTATACCTGTCCTCTGCCCCTGGATTGTGTAACTTGTCTCGGATTGTATCAAAGTTGTATCAAAGCAAAAATCACAGTAAATCGCGAAAATAACTGTCAGATTTAACGCTGATTGAAGCGCTCGTGGCGAAGCTTGAAGACGTTCTTGATAGATCGTCGAAGTTAAGCAACGTTCTGAGCGGTCACTATTTGGATGGGTGACCGCAAGTGCTTCGGAGGGCACGTTAAATTGTCGGTCCCGGCTTTTAAAGTCGTTAAGCCATGACGGAGGCCTTTAGGCGGCCTAAAAACTCCGTCACCAGAGTTGGCCACTTGCTCATACGACGAACGAACGAACGAATTAGTGAGTAACTTACTTAATTACGGTCATATTTGACAGTTGTCTTCGCGATTTACTGTGATTTTTGCTTTGATACAACTTGGATACAATCCGAGACAAGTTACACAATCAGGGGACAGGTATAATATTTATAGGTGCTTGCAACAATATGATGCTTCCAACTGCGTATATCAAATTGCTTTTATGTGTTTCAGATCATTTTGACTACCTACTCTAGACGCACATATCAATTTGACGCTGATTGTACCTATGTTCACCGAGTAGGTAGGTACTCTGACAATAATGGTAGGTAACTAATGGCGGAGAGGTTATTATTACTTCCGAGATGGTCCTATTTGTTATATCTCCTAACTTGGTTATTAATTAAAACCAGCAAATTTATTAAGGTGCCTGTATGGGTGAAACTAGCGCCACCGCCTATTTTATTTTATTATATCTATGTGCATTTTGACCCTCGTATTATTTTGCACATAGGTAATCGAGTCATTTTTACTTGCGTTTAGTCATGTAAAAGTCCTTGAAAAGGACTTTTACTCCTTACTCTCTTGAGACATAAGTACAGAATTTAATTTCCCTAACAAAAGTGGAACAAGTCTCGAATCTCTATGGTAAATTGGTAACCTACTATTTATTGTAATTCTACTGACTTAATTGCTACTATATTGTGAATTTCTGATATTGTGTTAATGTAGGTAGGTACCTACCTAGGTAATAGGAATTAATAATTAATAGTGTCATGATTTTGCTAGATGTACCTACCTAAGTAAAGTTGTAATGTCTATTAGGTTAAGTATAGGTACCTACCTGTAAAGTTACAAACTTTTTTGAATAAATAAATAAATAAATGTAAACAGCCAAGTCCCGTAAAGCTGCGGGCACCACACATTGGAGTGTTGGAACGTGTTCCAACATTCCAATATGGGGATCGATCTTGGACGGTTTTTGGACACAAACGGAGACATTAGTGGCAATTCTGAGTGTCGCAAAAGCTAAACTAAGCTAACTAAAATTGTTGCCGTCCCTTTCATAGCGATGGGAATAAAAAGGATGGCAATAGTTTTAGTTAGGTTAATTTAGCTTTTGCGACACTCCGAATTGCCCCTATTGACTATTCTATTCGTAGCCAATGTTGAAACCAAGTTGAAGACAATGTGTGCCCGCAAAACATTTGCCTCGTGGCGAGAATCGAACCCAACTTTCTATGTTTCAAGCGCCCACTACGTCACAGAGGAAGTCAAAAAATACCACCCGAGAGTAGCCGCAGGCGGTAGCCAGTTCATTACAAATGACGCATAAAATGCTAAGAAAAAAGCTCTTTTAAGATACACATTTGAAACAGGAAATAGACATTTTTTGCTATTCTATTGACAAATACACTTCATTGTGAAACTTTGAACGCGTCACCGTCGTCGGCTGAACAGAAAGGTGTGATTCTAGAAGCGTGTGATTCATCCCGTCTTTTGTTAGGTTCTTCGAAGAAAAAGATAACCGAGCTTTTGAGATAAATCAACTATTTTCGAAAATACGTAAATATGCGGAGAATGATTAAACATATAAGGATAAAATTAAAATTAAATAAAGGTAAATAGCGATAAATACCCGTAAATATATTATGTTTAATCATGTGTTCTGATCGCGAAAGTTTAAAAAAGACTATGCGGAGAATGTTGACATTTAAAAAATGTTTTTGTTAGTAGGTAAGAGAAGCTAATTAAATCTGCAATTTAATAACTAGGTACATAAGTAAGGCAGTCTCACTCAATTAGGTATAAACTAGCTGCGCCCTGCGGTGTTACCCGCGGTGAATAGTTCGCGTTCTCGTGGAAATACCGGGATTAAAAGTAGCCTGTACTTTAATCCAGGGTTTATGCAATTCTGGTACCAAATTTCATTCAAATTCGTCCAGCCGTTTGAGCGTGAAAGAGTAACAAACACAATTACACACACACAAACTGTCACCTTTTTTAAATTATATTATAGGTATTATATACTGTTCCGGCACATCACTAGTGCACCGGATGGATGATGTTGGCAACACCGCCGCTCGCGCACGCCCCGCCCCGCGCGTCTTTCCGCTGTCACTTACTTACTTCCCTTTCTACAACGACGACGCCATGCGCCGTGCAATACCTTTTATATCCCTATTTTATGTAACGGGCGCGTCTATTATTAATGTAAAACCATAGTAATTTTAATTTCTCAATATAATAACTGAATACGAAAAAATGGAGTCAGATTATTTAACCACCTTGGCCCAGTGAGGAACATGGTGACCACGACGTGATACAAAACACACAGCAAGATTCTACGCAGCCACACCCGGACACGCCATTTTGAATTACTTACGAATTTTTGGACCAAGAAGATCGGCATACGATAATTTGTACTATTCGTACAAGTCCAAGAACGTGTAGCCGGGAAGCCGTAAAGTCTTGCCAAGCAGTCGTCAACCATTGGAGGACAAAGGATCAAAACCGAAGCCAAACCTTGGGAGAGCAGGCAGGACAGCAAGCCGTAGCCGTGCCCAAACGACTACGCAGCTCAGCATCCTCAGCCCAGCTTTACAAGAGAAGTGCCAGCCAGACCTTGGGAGAGCAGGCAGGACTGCCAGCCGTAGCCGTGTCCAAACGACCACGCAGCTCAGCGTCCTCAGCCCAGCTTTACAAGGGAAGTGCCTATTTCATCCAATTCCATCCTACCCATCTTCCTCCCCTTTTCAATACCTAATCTTTTTGTAAGTAAGTCCAAACGCGTGCAGCACATATTTGCCACGAAGTTTAGAATAACTCGTGCAGCACATTTTCTTTGCCACGCCAGTTTCTATTCAGTTCACGTTAGCCCAAACTCGTGCAGCACATTTCCTTGCCACGAAAGTTGACCTAATAACTTTCGTGCAGCACATTCTTTGCCACGCAGTTTAACCCTAAAAGCTAAGCTAGCCTGAACGCGTGCAGCACAATTTGCCACGCAAAGCAAGTACAAGCTTATTCCAAGCGAGCCTAAACGCGTGCAGCACACATTTGCCACGCCAGTTTAACCTTATTGCACGCAAGCTTAACGCAATTCTAAACAATTTTCTGCATACCTCTGCAAATTATTAATATTCTGCATACCTCTGCAAGTCATTCATTTATTTTATGCAACTAGCATGTTCTAACAATTATAACGTGAGGCTATCACAAGTTTGCATCCTTCAGTTGCCTATTTTGAGTGCAAAGCTATACAAATCTACAAGAATATTACCCTGAGCCTATTTGCATACAATCCCACAACAATAAACAGTAACGTTACACATTCTAATACTATCCTGTTTCTAAGTTCCAGCGATATCAGCTGCAATCATCGAGGTTGATGCATGCCAACCCACTCTTCTTGCCAAGCGGCAACCAGCTGATCGCCTAAAGACTTCATATTGGGGTGTATAAGCCGGAACAAAGCTACGTATACTACTTTACATAAATATTTACTCAGTTTATTGTTGCTATTTCAAAGATGCCTAAATCACCAACGGGAAACATTACTCTAAATGTTCCATCAAGTAATTTGAAGGATTTAAACACAAAACGTAGTTCAATTAAAGGTCGAGTCACAAAGTTCAAAAATTATCTAGATACCTTTCTTAATGCTAAATCAGTGACTGCAACAGAGCTGTGTATGTTGACACAGAGATATGATAGGTTTAAAGACTTATCTTTTGGTTTTGATGATTTGCAAACTCAAATAGAATTATTAAATTCTGATAATTTGGATGATGAAATTGACATCCGTGAGGAATTCGAATTGGAATTCTCTTCATTGATTGCACAGTGCAAGTTATTCATCGAGGAAAAAACATCTAAAATTGAGGATGGCATTTCAGCAAAATCAAGTTGCAGTCAAACATGTCAGAACAATAACAATGTTAGCTTCAAATTACCTATAATAAAAATTGCACCTTTTGATGGAACATATTTCAAATGGCTTGAGTTCAGGGACACATTTACTTCACTCATTCATGGCAACAACAAGATCGAACCAATACACAAATTCCACTACCTAAATTCATATCTCGAGAGAGAAGCTTCCAATGTCATCAGCAATTTAGAGGTCAGTGCAGTGAACTATGAGGAAGCTTGGCGTCTTCTTTGTGAGAGGTACAACAATGAAAAACAACTCGTCAATAACCATTTAAATTCATTGTTGAATATACAGCCTGTGCCTCGAGACTCAGCAAAAGACTTGAGAGCTTTAGTCGATCACATCTCTAAAAACCTGCGTGCTCTAAGCACATTAGGTGAACCCACTGAGCATTGGGACTCTCTTGTCATTCATTTGGTTTCAGCCAAGCTCGATGCAGGTTCTAGTTTCAAATGGGAAGAACACAAAAATACTTTTGCTAAAAGCCCATCACTAAAAGATTTCTTCCAGTTTCTAAATTCAAGAGCAAACATTTTAGAATCTGTACGCAGCAACAAATTTGAGAAGCAAGTCAATCCAGCCCATTCAAATCCACATAGGTTTGGAAAATCTAACACAAATTCATATGTGGTTTCAGCTACCAGCACCTATAGTCCAGCTTGCGTCTTCTGCAATGGCAGTCATCGCATCTATGATTGTGCTTCATTCCGAGGGAAAAATGTTGAAGAAAGGACAGCAGAGGTCAATCGACTGAGGCTGTGCTTGAATTGTCTTCGTAAGGGACACTCTGTCCAGACATGCAGGTTGGGCCCTTGTTCTATATGTAAGAGAAAGCATAATTCATTGTTGCATAGGACTTCTTCTCAGGCTGTAAACATATCCAATGAGCAAACATCTGAAGCTAATGACACAGAGATAGAACAGATATCTGATGATAATGTAGTCAGCATGTCTGCCATCAATAATAGTAGTGTGTTACTATCAACTGCGCTGGTTGATATATACAATCCAAATACAAACAAATACCTTACGGTTCGAGCCTTACTAGATAGCGGAAGTCAGTCTTCTCTAATAACAAATAGGTTGAAAACCAAACTACAACTGACTTCTCAGCCAACCCAGGTCGATATCGTAGGAGTAGGCAATAAACATGCATCTAATGCAATGCATAAATGTACTGTCAAACTTAAATCAAAGACCAGTAGTTTTGAGTCTTTACTATCATGTCTAGTGCTGCCAGAAATCTCAGGCAAGCTACCCAACAAGTCTATAGATATTTCACAAATAAACTTGCCACCAAAATATTGAATTGGCCGATCCAACGTTTCATCGTACCGCGCCTGTAGACTTGCTATTGGGTGCTGACATGTTTTGGTGTCTTATTGAGTCACAGCAAATCATCCTTGGCCCCAACCAGCCTGTAGCTCGTAAGTCTAAGCTAGGCTGGATATTGGCAGGTCCAGTTGTTACAATTAAAGAATCAAAGAATAAATCAATAAGATGTAATCATTTTTTAGTTCAATCGAGTCAAGATTGTATATCAAAAGAATCTTTATTAAAATCTCACAAGGGAACTAGAGCAAATTCCCGAGTCAAGTTGTTTACAAACAGAAAAAGTAATTTTATGTGAAGCTCAATTCATAAAAAGTACAAAAAAATTAAGAAGGCAGGTTTTGTGTAACACTAGCCTTATAAATTATATTTAAATTCAATTCTTATTTCAGAATCAGATTGCTTAGGTAGCCAACTAGATACTGTTAACAAGTAAATTCAAATCTTTAAAAGCTTTCAAATTATTATAATTTTTATTTATAGGAATATTTTGAATTAGAACTTACCAGGTGTCAGACTCTCGGCCCCCATATGTCGCGCTATGCGATGTGTAATACAGCGCAAGTATTTAGGTAGGTACTCCACTATAACACTATCTTAGCTAGGTAGGAGATTTATATAAATTTAAACTTTTAAACAAAATAAAGTAAGCGCTATGTATAACAAATTATTCTTCTATGAGTCTAAATAATCTACCAGAAATTAAAGTAAATATAATAATGAGTAGCAAGGTAGGTACAACCTCAACAATAATAGATTTCAATAGACATTCTAAATTTCAACAATGCACATTTGCATTTCTGTTTAGTTTCATAAATTAATGTAAAAAATTATCTAGCAAGCACATTGATATTTTACAGCCTGAAAAATTCTAATTCTTTTAGGCATTTGGTTGAATTGTCTTAAAAGAAAAATCCTTTTAAAAGGAATTGAGCATTCCTCGCTCACACAAGTCGCTCATATCCAAGAACATAGTCTATTTCAAAATCTAAGTTAATTATTTCGTATTTCCCTAGACATTTCTTTATCATATCACTGATGAAAAGTCATGAGGCTGTAAAATTAGTAAATGTTAATGTAAATTTGTTTGCTTCAGATGCAAGAGTGTTCATCTTGAAGCAGTTAGTGAACTGTCTAAGGACGCATTTATATTATTATTTCGTTGTTTTATCTCTCCTAGAGGTTTTCTACGTCAATATCTATATTTCTCATGCTGATGACATTGTAGGTCACACAATACACATCAGGGGAAGGTATTTTATTTTAATTTTCTGCCGGCTTATACACTACTCTTGAGGTCTGTGGGAATCAGCTGTCAAATCAGCTAAAGGCGTAGCTAGCCAATATATTTAATATTTAGTAAATCCCATTTAAACTTTGAGTAACTGGCAATTCCTTTTAATCATATAGAAGCTGTCCTCAACAGCAGAACTATTTGTCCATTATCCTCTTCCCCCAACAACCTAATAAATCCATTAATCCCAGGGCACTTCCTCTTTGGAGGACCACTTATGTCGCTTCCATCACCAGATCTACAGGATTTGAGTTCAAACAGACTGAACCAATTCCAACGGCTCAACAGCAGAAACATTCCACTACTAGAAGGAAACTTGGTGCTTTTGAAGGATGACAACTCTGCACCCATGCACTGAAAGCTCAGGCGCATAACTTCAACCTTTCCTGGGACGATGGCCTAACTCAAGTTGCTGAAGTTGGAACCACCACAGCCACGTATCGACGAGAAGTCCATTACCTCTGCCCTCTTCTGGAGCCTGCAGATGACTGCAATTTGGAACCCAAGGCTTCCAAGGCCCCGGATTATGTTCCGGCACATCACTAGTGCACCGGATGGATGATGTTGGCAACACCGCCGCTCGCGCACGCCCCGCCCCGCGCGTCTTTCCGCTGTCACTTACTTACTTCCCTTTCTACAACGACGACGCCATGCGCCGTGCAATACCTTTTATATCCCTATTTTATGTAACGGGCGCGTCTATTATTAATGTAAAACCATAGTAATTTTAATTTCTCAATATAATAACTGAATACGAAAAAATGGAGTCAGATTATTTAACCACCTTGGCCCAGTAAGGAACATATACCTACCTATCTAGTTTTATATAGGTACTTAATATAACTAGCTTACTCGCCCGCGGCTTCGCTCGCGTGGTACCTACCTACCTTGATAAAATATAGCCTATGTTCCACTATGTTCATTCGGAAAGTCCATGCTACATCGGTGAAAGAATTTGCGAAATTTGATGAGTAGTTTCGGAGTTTACCCCAAACTAAACAAACCAACTTTAACTCTTATAATATTAGTACCTAAGTATAGATATTATTAGGTATGTATCTAACTAGGTATGTGTTCAAATTTCCTTATATCTTAACCCTTTTACCGATGACGGCAATATACGTGCCACCATCTAATAGGCATATGAAATCGAGAAATTTACTCCACTTTAACGCTAGAATCGTTACTAATACGTAGCTGAATGGCCATCCCTATATTTTTTTTATAAAAAAAAACAGTGGTGCCAACCTTACGAAAAAAAAATTGACACTTGGTAAAAAGTTTCCCCCTTTTCGTGATATCAAAATTAATCTAAGAATATTCCATCAATCCTACAGATACAAATGTAAGTAACCTTCTTTTTTTACGTAAAGATTTGATAAGAAAGAAGATAGTATCATTATTTTTATTAAAAACGTTGTATTTTATTTGTAAATTCATTTTTTTATGGTGGCTATATATATGCCACTATCAACTTGTAACTACCTACATGGTGGCAATATAATGTACACTGCCAGTCAGACTGTAACAAAATGTAACAGTCAAAATGTAACAGTCGTTACATTTTGATTTTTTTTCGTTTCTTTTAGATAATGATCTACAATGAGCCGGAATAACATCTTATCTGATGATGTTATTGCGCAGGAGTTGGAAGACTTGTTCGGAATTTCAGATGGTACGATTTCTGAAGATAATTGGGAAGAATCGGATTCAGAACAATGTACCCAAGAAGAATTGGAGAGGGTAGGTACTAACAGGTGATGACGTTCTTTTTAGTTCTACGGTAATATCATCTCCATCCTCATCAACTTGTCAAAGTCCTTCACTTCCCAGACTTCAAAGCGCTTCAAGATCTACACCAGCAGTCTCACATCAAAGTCCTTCAACATCAAGACTTCAAAGTACTTCAAGATCTGCACCAACACTTCCACAACATGAAAGCCCTTCAGTGGCAAGACTCCCGAGTGACGCAGCACTAATAGCATCACCATGTCCGCCAGCTAGGATCGATGAAGTGAATCAACTATCGGATTTTTCGTCTTCAGATTCAGATTCGGACATAGATGAGACTGATTGGAAAAAACAAGAATGGACCCAGAACCCAGATCTCAGCTATTTCGACACTCCGAATATTCAGTGTTCAAAACAGCTTCCAAACAGAACAAAACCTGTGACCTACTTTGGTTTATTTTTCAGTGATGACGTAGTAAAGATGATTGTAGACCAAACTAATTTATACGCTTCGCAAGTAGGTAACAGAAGTTGGACACCAACTACACTTGAAGAAGTCAAGGCTTTTTTTGGCGTTCTCATACAAATGGGTATTCATGTTTTACCGAGTATTGAGGACTATTGGTCAAGTGATCCTATACTACAAGTGCCAGAAATAGCTGAAACAATGACCCTAAAGAGATTTCAGCACATCATGAAGCATTTGCATCTCAACAATAATTCACAGATGCCAGCCAGAGGTAGTGATGATTATGATAAACTCTATAAGCTGAGGCCTCTACTTGAAAAATTGAACGAGAAGTGCCAAGAAAATGCTGTCACTACAAATTCTCAGTCAATAGACGAGTGCATGGTCAAATTCAAAGGCCGTAGTAGCCTGAAACAATATATGCCTATGAAGCCGGTAAAGCGTGGCTATAAGGTTTGGGTGAGGGCGGACAGCTCTATTATAAGACTATTTTTTGATGCCCAAGCTAGCAGTGGCAACCATATTGCCACCATGTTTTTTTTAATGAAAATGTAAATTTTTCAGTTTTTTTTTTTCGATTTCAATAAAGCTCTATCTTGATAAACCATACCCCAAATTTTATTTTTCTGCTCCACTTGGATCCTTCTGCCAGTTAAAGGGTTAAGGTACTTAACCTACTTAGGTACTTACTGTTTTTACCTAAGTATCTACTTACTTACCTACCTATTATTTTTTTCCATTGCAAAACCTTACATTTTCAAGGTAATTTGACTAACACAGTCCCTTTTCAAATAAATCAATATCTTTCTTGCAAAGCCAATTGAATATCGGAATTTCAAAGTTTTGTATTACGCGCAAAAAAAAACCATTCTCATTGGATTAGCGTCGTCTATAGAATTCGCGCCGAAATTCTACACCAAAGACAAAATATTTCTACATCTGTCAAAATAATGTTATACGATTTGCAACTTTAAGTCTTAAAAATAAAGCTGTGTGACACGTTTGTGATGAAAAGTATGTTTGTCTTTTTGATTTCAATAGCTTTGAAAGCTTGTGTTTCATAGAGACTTTAGTTCTATCATTTGAAGACTGATTTTCGATTGGCTTCAAAATCGGTAGAGATCTTTAGTTAATTTTGGATGCAGTAAAGCTGCAGTCAAACAATGATTTTGTTTTTTTTTCTTTTGTTGGCTAATACGCGATGGCAAATGAGTTCACACGAAATTCGACTCTGACATCGGATTATTTTTGAAGTTGTAGGTACCTAAGCAGATGTTAAAAGATCTTTTTGGATTAAATTGGTGTGAAGCGTCACCAATAGTGATAAAAGGAGTTTTTGTAGAGATTTATGTGTGTCAGGCGCCTATATTTAGGTACAATCAAAGAAAAGTACAAAGTCTTTGGGTACAATAAAGCTTTTTTTATTGCCTAGACGACATTTTTTTTTTAAAGCTAGGCCCACATTACCAGGTTCTTGCCTGTCTCTCTCCCTGATGTAGGGAGTCGCGTTGGAACAGGCATTAGAATCACCTAGCATGTAAGACGAAGTTGAAGTGATCCTTGACCTCCTACCAAAATAAATGATTTTTCTTTCTTTCATTCTTTTTCCCGTGTATTATTATAAAGTCTAGTATCAGTGATGTTTCCCAGTATCATTATACAGTGTGCCCACGAACCGACAAACAAACAAACAGTCGCTTTGTTTTGACTTGTGGTTAGTGCGCGTGATTTCGGGCGAGCGCCTGTTTGCTGACAAATGTCGCACGTGCCTGTGTAAATACGCCGTTGTAGAGGGTGCTCATATTTAAATTCTATATTTACAAAAAATACGAACTCGACAAATTTACAGCCGACTGGGAGATCCTACCTAACACAAGATCGTAACGTCTGGAAGGAATGGGGGGAGGCCTTTGCCCGGCAGTGGGACACTAACGGCTAAAAATAAATAAATAAATATAGATAATTTACAAAAAATAACTAGGTAGGTACCTACATTCATCACAGAACAACTCCAAATCATTATCCTACTTGTTGGATGTTAGTTGTTAGTTATTTCGTTTTTATAAGCCATATAATGGTTCTTAAAACTAATATAGAACCTCTACGTTATGAAAAATTTATTGTTGCACGCCGGGATTAAAACCCACGACCTTCTGAACGAAAGTCGAGGTACTCACCACTCAACCAACACGGCTTTAAGAGGTCCCTAAGAGTCATTAAATAACCCTTTATAAGTTAGAGGCGATAATATTTTCACCATCATAATTTTTTTTTTTGTTCGGATTTTTAACTTCCGGTTTTTTTATTTTATCCTGGCAACTTTTATGATTGTCTATCGACATTTTGACAGTGTCAAATTTGACATGTCATAAGTTAATAAAACTTATGCTATATCCGTCCAGCTACATAACTAATTCAATATTTTAGAATCGTTTTACAAAGAAATACCTACATCAAAAATATACTAAAAATTCATAGAAACATTTTTTTATCTCATATTAAATAAACTTGTATCAAAATTAGGTACGTTCGTTCCTATCAGTTTAATAAATTGTTGTCCTATCATTGACTATATTCAATACCAATGTTGCAAGGTGTAAAAAGAAAAAAGGTTGTATTGTAACCATCTTTGTGTAACATTTTTAAACTAAGTTAATATTAATGCTAGAACACATGCATGACATCTCTGTTCTATTAAACCATAGCATATTATATAAAATAAAACTATACTATTATAGCACTTAGCTCAAAATAAAACACCATGTATAACCTATCACATAAGTGTGGGGTGGTCCTGTTTCAATCTAATCTTTTTAAACCAGCTAACAAACAAACAAAGGTGTAATTAAAAAACTTGACAAATACGTCATATTTGTTTAGGTCCACTCAAAAAACAGTAACGGATTTAAATAAAGAATTTTATTTATTTAACGCTTGTTATTTTGAGCTAGTAGAATTATATTATCTGTGCTTTGAGTAAAGGTAAAAAGACAAGTAAAAATAAAACACTTTATAATAAATTTGCTCGCTCTCTGAAGAACGCGACTTAAATCTTTTTGTTACGAATTTTTTAATTGCTGAAATGACAAGATATTCCGCGTATGGTACTTTAGATTCATTAACTTCAACCTTATTGTTATGAAAATAAAACTATTTTTGCTGTAAGGCAGACTGTTCCGTTACATCATTTTTGTTTTTTGTCGGCCATTATTTAAAAATTGCCGCTCTTTTCAGTTTCCCGCCATAATTGTCTATTCTCGGGATCGATTTTTTAAAAATGTCGTCTGTATTAAAGTTCTGAGGGGTGATTGGCGAACTTATCATCAAGATCATGATAACATGAAACAGTTTTTTGGAGTTTGTGCGCAAGAGGGATCATGCAGGTCGTTTGATCATTCTATTGTCTTGTCATCAATTAGTCATCAAGTTGTCATTACGGAATTTTACAACGTGAAGTTGTTTGCAAATCATTCTAACCCGACTTATTTCCGAAGTACTATTGTAGCAAGGACCGGGTACGAAATGTCTAACCAACTTAAATCAACAGCATTATCTCAAAAATCTTGTTTGCTCTGTGGTCTGTGCTGTGTAAATGACTGACATGACAATGACACTGACACATGCATGACTGACTGATAAAAAAGTTTGCTGGCCGGCGTAGTGGTTGGTGATATTTTTGTTTGCCGGCGTTTTTCAACTGTGTAATTTTCGCATTTCCAAGTTCTTGTTCCTTCATGATCATCCTTTATCTTAACTCTCTCAAGTTCATCCATCTACAAACGATTTTTTTCAAAGCTTGGTGCCAGTTTTCCACCTGACTTTGGGAATCGACTACTCATTGAGTTTGTTGAAGGCAATCGAGCTATCACCTTCAATAGTGGGGCGGGCGGGCGGCCCTTCGTGCAACAAAGGGCTGTCAAGGCATGGGAAGATTGTGCCCGCAAGCTCGAAGGCGTGGGTGACGGCCTCGGGCCTCCTAAAAACTGGCGGTCAGTGGTCGTCGTGACGGTGGAGGCTGGATCGAATGGTTTGCATGTTTTTTTAATTTCTATTATATTTACAAATTCACTCATCCTAATACCTACCTAAAATTTATCCTAAATTATCATTAAAATCACAAACAGGTGGTTACAATTAATACTAAATATGAAGAAGTGCCTAGTGTTTTTAATTTTAACCCTTTTAAAGTATACGTAAATTTTCAGAAATCCATAATTATTGTACAAAAGGAAGGCGGATGACCCTTATGCCTACCTACCAGTCACAAACTCACAATCATTGAAATGGTCTCGTCACATGGTAAGAATGAACATTAATAAAAGTAGGTACATAGAAATATTTTGACTGTCAATAAAGTAGGTATGCTCCTTAGTATTACTTATGGCCATTCTCAATAACCATTTGGCTTGCCGTGGTAAGCTATTAGCATTTCTATGATAGAAATATTGACAAATATCAAACCACAGTAAGCTAAACCAATGCTAGATAAGTTGTCGATACTGGTGGGAGTCTGAGCAAGTAGATTTTATTTACTTAAAAAGTCTCAAATAAATAATATAAATAAATGAACTTAAGATTTCACAGTTTAGGTACTTATTATTATTTTAATTTTTCTTGTTTTTTTATAGATCATAATGATGCACCTTGCTGGGCCAGGAATTTGGAGGCGAATAGAAATAGAAGAGCAGATGGTGAATGATGTAACCGATATCAACCCTAAGGCACGAAGCATTGCAGGAGTTATATATTTGCATGAGCTAAAATAACATAGAAGTTTTTTCTGTCAAACATTTATATTTTGTAAAAGAATTGATCTCTGGATTTTATATACAAAATATTATTATTTACCTACATCTATTTTTGTTCTCTATATTTCAAATGCATCCTAATTCACTAATAGGGTATTCTAGGTCATGAATAAAACAATTGAATGGATTCCACTGAATATATGTAATTTTATTGTAAGTCTTATTATTTAAATAACATTAACAAGGTATATATTTATATTACAATTAAATGCAAAATACCTTTATCATTTTATTATTAGATACATTATGAGGTGGAGCAGTAAATAAGTCCAAAGCAAATTTATGATGGAAGCTAGAGCTACACAATTAAAATTTCTCATTAAATATAATTAACATGCACAGGGACAAACACATTTACTGCTAAACACACTTTCAAGAAGCATAGATATTGTATTAAGTACTTCAAAAAAGTTACAATATCTAGTAGGTACTTCTCCGCCAATGTATAGGTATATCAAATAAGTTTCCGCAGGATGTTCACACAAAAACCACTGTCCATAGCTAAGCCTTACTATGCCAGGCTAGGTGTAGAACTCCTCAGGTGACTCTTCAGCAGTTCTTAAAATAGGCCTCATCATAAACGGCTTCTGTGCATAGTCAGAATCTCCTGTAACAAGTAATATGAAATGTGAATAAATAATTATTATGAAATATTAGTGCACTTATTAATTATCATAGTTTTACTCAATGTAATCACACTAATATTATAAAGAAGGGGGTACCGGGTAGGGAAGTTTATGTACTTCCTCAACACTTCTGCGGAATTGAGAGCATGGTTGACCACATCCAAGCAGACAGAACGATGCCTGGCACAAGTTGTTCAAATGGCCTCAGGCCATGCCATGTTGGTATGAGCAAAGCCGAAAATATACTAACCTAACTAATAAATACAGAGTAGGTTCATTTGATCTAAAACTCTTATTCTACAAAATCATACCTAACCTACAAGTCTTTGATGAGCTAGAGAACTTTGGACAAAGAACCTAAGTACCTTGATATCACTCCTAATCACTGTCGGCCGGACACGTTCGGAAAGCAAAGGTATTACATCCCGCGAACGTTTCTTTGTTGAGCCAATGGTATCTTGCCGTGAAATCTTCTAACACTTTCTTTGTACAATAATTTGCAAATTTTGTTAGATTACCATAAGTTTGCAGCTGGCAAAACGCAGGAAAACAATCTTGATCTTGTTCAACAATAGTACTCTGTGATCTTGTTCTATAGCGTTCGAGGTGTTTCCATTTTAAAATTCGAATTCGCACTTCTTCAAACACTTTTTTTACAATAATTTGCCAATTTTGCTCTAAAACACAAGTTTTTAGCTGGCAAGACGCGCTTGCAGACAGCCTTCGAGGTGTTTCCATTTGACAGCCATTATCAGCACATGCTCTTTGATTATCAGCGTAAAAAAACATGGCGAATGTGCTCCACAATCGCGTTTACATGGCCTTTCTATGGGCCGTTACATCATTCTTGCAAAGAATTTGCTAAATGTCATCAATGCTTTCTCAAGGCGTTCGTTGATCGCTGGACTGTCAAATCTGTCAGATTTATCATGATTTACTGTCATATTTGATGGAAAGCGCTGACTAACTTTGTCTACATAAGTTCGCCAATCACCCCTCTGAAGAGAAATGGTGGAACGAAACTCGATTTCGTACTTAATAAAAAAAAAATGAAATGATCACGACTGTAGGTATCCCAGGGAGCGGTAGACATTTCTTTCAGATCTTTTAGGAAATATTTATATCCTTTTGAAGATGTCTAAGGGGGTAGTCAGAGGTACTTATGTTTATTTTAATTTTCAAAAACATCCAAGCTAAGTAGCTAGGTACCTATTTGATTTTTTAAGTTACTTTATGAAAAGTTTTGGTGTTAAAGTTTTAGATATCTACCTACCTATAGTTTTATTAGAAATCTAAATACCTAATCCAAAACTAAATTCGCTGAAACTAATCCAATAATCCAACTTGAAAATGACGTCACTCACCGACCGAAGTTCGAAATTCAAATTAAATAGAACCATAGACGCAAGCACCAAGCAGGTTCCATAGAGCCATGTGACAGCCACTACCGACGGTAACAATGTCATAATCACGCGGCAAAAACGTGCATAGGTACTGGAGCGAAGCGGACACGTCTTTAGCATCTAACATTATTTTAGCATAGAGTTTGTTTATTTTTTGTTAGTTTGTTGTTATAATTACGAGTAGGTATAACGGAGCTACCAATTGGATTTGATAAAAACGTTTTTATGTACCTACCCTTAGACATCTTCAAAAAGATCTAAAAAAAATACCTAATGATCTGAAAGAAATGTCTACCGCTCCCGGGATACAGTCGTGATCATATATTTCTTTTTTTTTTCATTTTTCTAATGTAGTAGGTACCTACCTTGTTTCTTTAGAACGAATGAAGGTAAGCTAAGATACCTACTTCGTGAGCACTGAAAGTGTAGAGCACTGAGAGGCAAAATTAAATGTTAAGTAACTTATTTGGCTCAAGGGATCAGCATTGCCATTAGCGCGGCAATGCTGCCAGTGTCTTGGGCACGCTTCCGTCTGGTAGTGGTTTGGATCAGTTGAGCTACCTATAGATTGTAACGATCCTAAGGTGGCTCAACTGGTTCTAATTGTATTTTGTACAGTTATGTAAATATGTAGTAAGTAGTTTAGTTTCTGTAAATAAATTATAGGTAGTACTATTTATAAGTAGGTAGTTATTATTATTATTATTAGCAGCCCTCAGTGTCCCACTGCTGGGCAAAGGCCTCCCCCACTCTCTCCATTCGTCCCTCTCCTGCGCTAATATGATCCAGTCTGCGCGGAATTTGGCGAGCCCTCCATCCAATAAAAGTAGTAAATAATAATATTTTTTGTCAAGGCAACGAACAAGATCTGTTGCTAAGTTTTATCGTAACCAAATTGTCACGTATGGAAAGTTAACTTCTGCAAGATGATGGGCATGTACCAGAAGTGTTTGTTATGTATAGGGAAGGACATTAGGCTACCTACTTTACACGGTATAACAGCGAGGGCGAAGTTAAAAATAACCACAGTAGAAGTGTCCGCTCTACTCCATGACAACACAAAACAAGCACACCGCTCACAATACAGCGCAAATGAGGCGGGCATATTGAAAAAAAAAAACAAACCGGCACATGTATGCCCCCGCATTCCACCGGATAGCATTCTACCTTAAAATTTCAAATTCAAAATTAAAACTAAAAGAACTTTTGTTATTCAAATCATAATTTGTACGAAATTAATTCATTTTTGATGTCTACCTACCTACCTAGTTTTCAGTTTGTAGGTAGGTAAGTAGGTACCTAAGTGTAGCTCTCTAAAAATAGAGAATGATTATTTTTTTAGACCTACGCAGCGTCATCAAGTCCCAAGTTAAGCAACTAATGCCCGGTTTCAACATTCAAACGAGGCATTATGCTTATTTACCGACTTCAAAAAAAGAAGGAGGTTCTCAATTTGTCTATCTGTATGTCTGTATGTGTTACCTCAAACTTTGGACTGGGTGAACCGATTTTGATGATTATTTTTTTATTTGAAAGCTGATGCTTCCCGTGTGGTCCAATTTTGAAAAATTATAAATAAAAAATCTTCAGTGTTATTTACAAAAAAGCACCTCAAGATTGCAAAATTATTTGCTCTCTCCTCTCCTTACAAAATTGAAGTCGATTTGATATATTTTTTAATTTCTCCTCTTGTTATAAAATAGCTAGATGACTAGATACCTAATAGTGGCAATTCTGGATGTCGCCAAAACTTAACTATAGGTCGCGCCACGTAAAAAGAGCGCTGGCTGACAAGCTGCGCAGAGTCGATTTTTAGGTCCGATTGGTGGTGTGAACTGCGGCGCGGGGTGAAGGGGTAACGCTGTCATTGATTCGGCGCATGCTATTGGTTCGTCAGCAGTCCTTAGCTTCCCGCGCTGTCACTACGTCAAATTCGTTCGCAAAATATCATCGCGTACAAAAGTTTTCGCTTACGAAATGGTTTCACATAGAAAAATCTGAAAAATTATTTATGACGTAGGTATGGTACATTGTCGTACAATGAACCAGGTAAAGTTTGGAAGCCTTTAGCTGCGAGTTTCTTGGGTTTTTGTGTTCGGTTTTTTCACTGTTCGTTAGTGAATTTATCTGTCTTTCAATTTGCATTTAAATTTCTTTACAAATTTTATTAGTTTAGAAGATACATGGTTTTTAAAAAAAAATGAGATTTGGTTCAATGTGTACTCTTAGGTGTACACAGTGAACCGGGGTATTTTCCACAATGAACCACCTTATTTTGGGTAGCGTAATTATATTATAAAACATTAATAAAGGGCAATATATGAAAATACATAGTACTTTTATGCTTTTCATTGCGATATTTATGGTTTGGTAGCATAAAACACTTTTCTCTATTTTTTATCATTTTCCTACATTTAATCGGTCAAAAATTTACATTTAACCTATACAACATTTGAATAACTAATAGAAAAACACTCAAATCACGATAAAGAGATCAAAATTATTATTTATTATTAACCTTAATCAAAATCAGCAAGGTTTCTAATTTTTTTAGAAAATTACACTTAGCAAGTAGCATAAAAACCAGGTTCATTGTGAACTACCTCGATGTGGTTCTATGAGAGACACCGCACATACTTTGAACTAATCTGAAAATTTCAACGGTTTAGTCTTATTATTTTAAGCTTACGTGCGGTACATGAGAAAGCTAACTAAATGTTTATTTAATATTTGTAATCAAAAAAGTGATATCTTTTATACAATTCACACAAAAAATCAAAGATGCCAGCAGAAAAAACTTACTTTTTGGTTCAATTTTCAAACAAACGCTTCTCACACAGCCGTTATTAGTGGGCGACTTGCACAAACAGGTGTGCGGAGGGGGGACACATGTGCCTATCATTTACAGGTAGAAGCACAAATGGGCAACGTCAGATTTCTGAGAAATAACGATGGTTAATTGTGGCTGCCTGGTTCACTGTTGAACTACCTACCCTATATAGTTTTATAAAGAGAGAGGCTGTTGATGATAATAAAACAATGTATCAACAATACCTGAATTTTGTAGGTTAGTATTTACTTACTTATTTAAATTTAACAATTAACACTGACTAAAACATGTTTTTAATAATAATTCCATATATTCATCTAAGTAATTTATTTATTTTATTCATGAAAGACAGTGACATAAATTTTGAAATGAGTAAAATATTGATTACACACACTAATATTTAATGTGTTGACAAAAGTAGTCAGATCAACTGTTGACAATAAAAAATAGGTGTTAAAACGGTGTATACTAGCCTGCCCGAGCCGGCCGCCCAGCTACAATACTACCTACATTATGATAAGTACTTTCGTGCGCGAGTGTAGCCATGCGCAAACATACCCCCTCCACTTTTTTCCAGCGCTCTTTTTACGTGGCGCGGACTATAACCTAATTTGACAGCACTAAAAATGTTGCCATCCTTTTCATAACGATTGAAATAAAAAGGAAGGCATTAATTTTAGTGCTGTCAAATTAGTTTTGTTAAGTTTTGGTAACATCCAGAATTGCCACTATTATCTACTTAGACATTTTTTGATAAGAGTGGCAATTCTGAGTGTCGCAAAAGCTAAACTAAGCTAACTAAAATTGTTGCCGTCCCTTTCATAGCGATGGTAATAAAAAGGATGGCAATAATTTTAGTTAGTTTAGTTTAGCTTTTGCGACACTCCGAATTGCCCCCAAGACGTAGACGGAGGCTGTAAGGATCTTTAATGTTTGAAGATTTGTTTTTTTTTATCAAAACAATAATAAAATAAAATTATGACATAATACGACCCCCTGATAGCTTTGAATTGAAGTCTTTTAACAATGTGATGGGTGTAAAAGTAATACTTTTAAGATTGGAATAAGATTCGACCGCTGAAAAAAAAGCTAGGACCACACCACCAGTAGGCGATGTGCAACGCGTCGAGACGACAAATGCAATATCTCGATAATGTCAAACTGCTCTAACGTACTATGTTAGAACAGGAGATAATATTTTATCGACGACGAGATGATTTCTCGTGTTACTCATGTTAGGCCCGCTGGTTCTTGCCTGATTCTCTCCCTGGTGTAGGGAGTCGCGTTGGAACAGGCAGTAGAATCACCTAGTTTTAAGAACGTGACAATGTCGTGGTCTATAAATGATATAATATCGTCTTCCGAAAACTTAATCAAAAGTTTTAAACTATGCTATTTAGTTGACCAGAAGTAAATTTATCAGATAAGAGCTGATTGGTGTTTTAGCCGAAATATTATCTTACTGATAGTTTTGTCTTCGGCGTCATAGGCTTCGTGGCCGAGAGGATGTAGCCCGGCTAAAAGGCGATCGATTGCATCATCGCGGGTTCGAATCCCGTCGAAGTCGTAAATTTTTTACATTGGAGTGGAACGTGTTGGTTCCATCCAACACTCCAATGTGGGGATCGATCTTAGACGGTTATTGGTGTAGGGAATCGTGTTGGAACAGGCATTAGAATCACCTAGCATGTAAGACGAAACTGAAATGATCATTAAGGTCCTACCAGAATAAATGATTTTTCTTTCAAACGGAGCATTGCTATTGGTCATTCTATTCAATGTTGGAACCAAGTTGAAGCCAATGCGTGGTGCCCGCATCAGATACAGATCTTGAATCAGATGACAGCGTGCACGGTTTAAATTTTCGCGAGTACACCTTTTACACCTTGTAGTTTCTCGGAATCGCCGCACGGAGTGTCCCACGGTACATAAAAATAACAAAAGACATCGATATTTTTATAAAAAAAAAAAAACTTATCAAAACATACTGAGCTGAACACGCTCTTGTCAAGTTATTGAGGCGTACAAATTATTATTATCAAAACTGTAAGTATAGAGCCGTGTTGGCCTAGTGGATTAGTGTCTTGACTTTGCCGAAGGTCGTGGGTTCGAATCTGGCCTTGCATCAATGGATTTTTTGTTTCGAATAAAATATGTGCGCATTAACACAAGCTCTAAACAGTGAAGGAAAACATCGTGAGGAAACCATCAGTTAGCTTTCTAGTAGCGTCGATGGGCTTGCAACCCGTCACGTAGGAATGTTAACTTCTGCAAAATCTCGGGGTAGGTATGTACCAAATATATATTTGGACATACCTCTGACTACCCCTTTAGACATCTTCGAACGATCTTAAGTTAAGAAACGTTTAAACGTCTAAAAGGTTCTGAAAATGTCTATCGCTAGAATTTGTCTACTGCACCTAGGGAATAGGTACAGTCGTGATAATTAAGTAACATTGATTATTTTTTTTTTAATGAAAAATCTTACTAAAAATTTTACGGCTTCGACGGGATTCGAACCCGCGAGATACAAGCGATCACCCTTAAGCCGGGCTGCCTTACCTCGGCCACGAAGCCCTTGACGCCGAAGACGAAACTATAATAGTAGTAAGATAATAATATTTCGGTTAAAGCACCGATGAGCGCCATCTATAGGTATTCTAGAGGAATTAGAAACACCTTGCTCATTGATTTAATTTCAAATTTTGGAGAAAGGCCAGGTCAGAAGTAGCCTACCCTAAACCGGAGAGCGTGTATGAAGAATGTAATGAGAGTGAATGAGGCGAAAGAAGTGTGTCAGGATCGTAGCAAGTGGAGATCCGTGGTCTCTGCCTACCCCCATGGGAAAGAGGCGTGATTTTATGTATGTAATTAAAAAAGTTTATTAATTGTAATTAAAAAGTGTAATTTCAAATACTTAATACCTATTAAGCAATAAATTGGTTCGTACAACTAAAAAAAAATTGTTTTACAAATTGATAGATATCAATAATATTACATTAAGTATATTGAGTTACTTACCTATACATTTTTAAAAACACGTTATTTTAAATATTTTTATATCTGAAACTATAGAAATGACGACATAAACCGAGCCATAACTAACAACTTATTATATAAACATAACTAATAATTAAATGTGTAATAAAATGTTTTATTTATATTAAACAGTAGCGGAGCGAGTCAAAACCTACTCGTCATAAAGTTATTGGTTGTCAAAAATATACAATTTAGTAAGTATTTTTTTATTTATACTTATGTACCTACCTATACCTACCTAATGGTGGCTATTCGGGATGTCGCTAAAGCTAAACTTAACTAATTTGACAGCACTAAAATTGATGCCATCCTTTTTATTTCGATCGTTATGAAAGGGACGGCAACATTTTTAGTGCTGTCATATTAGTAAAGTTTAGGCGACATCCCGAATAGAATAGGTACCTACCTACCTTCCTACTTTTATATTATTTTTAAATAAAGTGTTTTGTCGTTGAAATAAAATATGTAGAAGACTTAAAATTTAATAAAATTAAGTGATCTATAAACAAATGTGATTTTTGACACGAAATCAAATTGATTTTGAGGTTAAATTAGTGATGCTACTAAAAAGGTTAAAGTTTACTGAGAATTTAATCAGACGTTAAGATTTTTCATTTAATTTTATTCATTTTTATAAGCCTTTTTAAATTCTTATAATTTAGTCTTTCTTAAACTTTCGCGATCACAATTCATACTTTTAAATTACAATTAACAGGATTTATCGCGTAATTTACCTTTTATTATTTCCCGACGTTTCGGCTGTGTTGCAACAACCGTGGTCGCGGGCGAACTAAATATTATTATATAGGTACTAAGTATAATTTGTTTATTTCGTTCGTATGAGCAAGTGGCCAACTCTGGTGACGGAGTTTTTAAGCCGTCTAAAAGTCTCCGTCATAGCTTAACGACTTTTGGCTTAACTTTGTTCAGTAAGACGTCTATACTTCAGCCAAATTCAACGTGCTAATTTTGTAAACAAACTGTCACTTATAAAATTAAATTGCTTCCTAGGTTTGGTTTTTTGGCAATAAATTAATAAATTCAAGGGAGTGGAATTGAGAAATATGTACTTACCTAAGTATAAAATAAAAAGAAATAAAGTTATTTTTAGGTTAAGTTTTGAAGAAAAGAAAAATCAATTATTAAAATTTTTTTAAAAGATTTTATTTTCATTTTTTAGAGAAAATACCGCTCCCTGGTATTGCGTGATCAATTTTCCTTTTCTCATAAATTTATTAGTAATATTTTTTTAACAAAAAACGCGTGGTTAAAAATAATCAAACAGTTATTTGGTGAACTTTGCCATTATGTACCTAGTCATTGAAATAAATTATTGTGTTGTCTGACTGTAGGTATCGTATCTTAGATATTCCTACATAATAGTGCTAAAAAGAGACAGATATATGAATTTTGTGTTGAATTGGATGTGTTTATGCAAGTGTGAAGAATTATTGTGATTTAGCGGGTTTCTATGTGAATTTTGGCGTGGATGTGATGTGACACAACGTGGCAAGACGTCCTTACAAAATTTAAGGATATTGGCAGAACGTTCAGTTCCGCTATCTTTTTATAAATACCTACAGCTTGATAACAGCTGAATCTGTGTAAATAAATATCAAATCATCAAACTTCTACAGTCACAGGTATCATTAATTAAACATTTATAATAGGTGTAAGTAAAGCTTGGGTTTTTATTATTTATTTAATAAGCTATTGCATAGCTTCTATCGCGGGCCTTGAGCGTGGAGACCGAATCCAGAAATTCTGTAACGAAAATAGCCTAACACCCCCCATGCAATAGCTTTACCGCGGCAGTCTCCGAGTGCCACACGTCTTTTTTATTTATTAGGTACACAACGTTATTACTATTTCACGTTGCGACGTATTTGAAAAAAACTATGAAGCAAATCAGAATGGTGTTAATAGGTATGCCAAATGTTCGCATAGTACCGTCTTTCATTCTCACCGGCATTTTTGTTATTTGTTTTGCCTACAAAATAGCTTAATCTCGCATAACACCGTCCAACTTAAACACACAACGTCGTTTCTTCAATAAATTATTCTTAATTTGAATAATTCCTCGCTCAGGCTGACACTCGCCTTATAAATGGCGCGTTGATGCATAAAACCATTTCTTTTTGGATGTGGTACATTTTGACTAGTTAAGTATAGAAATAAAACTAAGTACCTACCTATAATTTTATACGATTTTAACAATTATTAACCGCAGAGATACCTTTAGCATTGATTTATTTTAGTATTAAATCTTTACTAAGGGTCGTTTGACTTATCTGTCCATGGACACTGGGTCGGTCAACCCGCGACCGGCTATTGCGACCGGCTATCGATGGCTATTGCAACATAGCCGAAAAGTCGAGACTTAAGAGGGCGCCATATGCAAATTAGTCGTCGAAATCCTTATTTATCTCAGTATTATGTGAAAGCTACGTCCTTCATATTTAGGGAAATGATACTTTGAACTTTTATCTTTTATCTTGGTTTTTTAGAAACACGATTAGTAAAAGTTTTCTCGATCATATATTTTTTTGAAAAATACATGTTTTTCACACAGTTTGCTATTTATCTCAGGAACAGAACGCTATTTTTGTTGGTTTTATGTTTTGACAAATAGCCTAGAAGTATTTATTTAGTTCTGGTTTTTTAATTTTTCGATTGCTTGTTTAATTAACTTGTAATTAAATAAAAACTGTTTTTTCGCTATAAATTATGTTGCGTGTCTATCGTTCTGCGCTTCTCACTCACGAGTAAAAACATTATTCGCTCTCCCGCTCATTCCTCGGCGTTATGGCACACACTTAAATAAATAAGGTAAATAACGCGATAAAACCCCGTGTCCATGTATTTATAAATATGAAAATATTTTCAGCCGTTTGTAGATAATCAGATCTTTTCTAATAGATGATGAGATTTATCAGTTCTTTATTAAGTTTTTAATTTAATAGTTTTTAAATTTACAAAACTACCACATCTATTCGTTTCATAGCTCCCTTTAACCATTTGTCAGAACTCTTCAGTCAGTTTTGAATGAAGAATGCGAAAAACGGTTAGTTTTGACCATTTCAATTGATTAGGAATATTTACATAAAAATTATATTAAATTAAGCTTTTATAGTAATGACAGTAAGGTTCATATTTGTTATAAGTAGTTTAAGAGTAATAATATATATACATAGGTCCATAGTACCTCAACGATAGAGCCACATAAAATGATGGGACTTACGAGATAAGAAAATAAGTAGGTAAGTACTTTATATTTGATTTTATAAGAGTTTCATTTTTCCGTGTTGGTCAAGTTGTCCAGTACCTACCTACCTCGACTTTCAATATACGAAGGTCGTAGATTCGATTCCGGCAGTGCGTCAATGGATGTCAAGTGTGAACGTTCATACCGCATCACCTCTATAATGTTATTACTCTCGTTACACTGTCATTGTATTCATTTGAAAAATCGATCCGCCATTTTGAATATTTTGGAAACTATTCGAAGTAAAATATTGTTCTCTCTTTATGGTTAGCGATGCTCTTTTCAATGGAAATCATCAGGAAAACCAGTAGGGTTACCGGCGGTTTTTGTGTAGTATTATAGTAGGTAATCTATCCTCGCTCACGTGTAAGGGATTAGCGACCTCTGTGGCGCAGTGGGCGAAAGCCCGCCTGAGACGCGGAGGTTGCGGGTTCGATCCCCGCCGCGGAACAAATGTTTGCATGTTCTGCAGATATTTGTTCTGGGTCTGGTTGTTTTTCTATGTAAGTATAATATGTATGTATTTACAAAAAAAAATGTAGGTATCTATGTAGTAATCAGTCATCTGGTTACCATAACACAAGCATTAAGTTGCTTAGCTTGGGACTAGATGACGCCGTGTGGAATGTCCAAGGATATTTATTTATTTAGTTCATGCAAGGGAGGCGCTGCACTGGATTTCCATACATTTGTGATACTTGACTCGGTATCGAGGACAGTATCCAATACTACGGTAAACTGGCACCAAATATCACCAAAACTGAACTAAACTAATTTGACTGCACTAAAAATGTTGCCGTCCCTTTCATAACGATCGAAATAAAAAGGATGGCATCAATTTTAGTGCTGCCAAATTAGTTTAGTTTATTATTTGCGACACTGAATTGACCAGTGTTCGCTTAATGATGTAAAACACTGTCTTAGCCAGCACTAATTTGATTACGACTGTATTCCCGAAGTGCGGTAGACATTTCTTTCAATATTTAAAGTTGTTACCTACTTAAGAGTCCACTTATTTCGATATGTACCTAGGTATGTAGTGTAGGTAAGTATTTATAATGTAGGTAAGTAAGCTATCGAGGAGGGACGTCAAGTGTGAGACCTCCCGGTGATGCGGGTAGTCAGAGACAAAGGCACAGAGGCGACAACTTTTTTTTTTTGTTTTTACCTACAGTTTTTGAGGGTCACTTTACTTCACTTCTTAAATATAAATAAATTTAGGTACTCCTTTGTGGCTACTATCTTCTAAGTAAGAAGCTTTTGTAGGAACAAAGTTGTACTTGGTGGCCACCAAACTCTGTTTTCACTATTCCTCGTAAACTATACAAAATGAAACTAATATACCTACCTAGAGTAGAGGTATTTCATTATAATTGAAAAATCTTACTAAAAGTTAAAGGCTCCGGCAGGATTTGAACCTGCGTAGATACAAACGATCGCTCTTAAGTAAAATAATAAATAAAATATATTACAGAGGTATTAAAAAAAGCTTAGGTATACGTTTTACAAGGGAATCTCGCAAGGGATCGGAGAGAGTGGCGTGATAAAGAGGAGGCCTATACTCAGCAGTGGGTGAAAATGGGCTGAAATGATGATGATGATGATACGTTTTACTAACGGAACATTATAAAAACTCTTTTGTTCAAAGTACCTAATAATAAAATTAAATAGGCGGCGACGCTAGTGACGCATACACCTTATTAAATCAGCCGATGAAGAAGATGGATTGTGTAACTGCCAGTCTCAATACAATAGTCATATTTATCTGAGGTATTGCTTACTGTGGTACGATATTTAATATTACATCCATACTAAAAACGTCAAATATCTAACCACAGTAAGCAAAACCAAAGATAGATAGGTTATTGAGACTGGCCGTAAACGAGGATATGAATGTAAGAGGAGTGAGTAAAAATTTAATGAGTGATAGAGGATAGTGGAAGAGAAAAACATGTGCCGGCCGACTCCACTTAGCGTGGGATAAGAGAGCGCCATATGCAAATTAGTCGTCGAAATCCTTATTTATCTCAGTATATGTGAAAGCTACGTCCTTCATATTTAGGGAAATGATACTTTGAACTTTTATCTTGCGTTATGGTTTTTTAGAAACACGATTGGTAAAAGTTTTCTCGATCATATATTTTTTTGAAAAATACATGTTTTTCACACAGTTTGCTATTTATCTCAGGAACAGAACGCTATTTTTGTTGGTTTTATGTTTTGATTATTTGGTTTTTTAATTTTTCGACAGCTTGTTTAATTAACTTGTAATTAAATAAAAACTGTTTTTTCGCTATAAATTATGCTGCGTGTCTATCGTTCTGCGCTTCTCACTCACGAGTAAAAACATTATTCGCTCTCCCGCTCATTCCTCGGCGTTATGGCACACACATAAGGGCAGGAGAATGATGAGTTCGTTCTGTGCGTTTACTCTGTGGCCATACCTCGCTTATCATGGCTTAAAGTCGCGATAGCACCATGATTCATTCGGTCGCTTTATTTTTTATCCTTTAATGTACCTGCCACTAAGAAATGTCCTGCGGGCGCGGTGACAACGGATTTTAGGGTTCCTTGGGAGTAAATATAGAACTCCACATAAAGATAAAGATCATTTATTTGCATAAACATGTGTAAATATGATAAAACTGGGTATATCCGCAACATGTTTTACCGATTTCGGTGTGCAAAGCGAGAGAAATGGCATGCTTTTAGTATAGGTACCTACACAATTTAAATATTACAATAATGCCAGACCAGCCCTGATTGTGTAACTTATCTCGATTGTATCAAAGTTGTATCAAAGCAAAAAACACAGTGAATCGCAAAAACAACGGTCAGAAACGCTGATTAAGTGAATTAAGTAGTAAGTAACTTAGGTATTTAATTACTGTCATATTTGATTAACTGTGATTTTTGCTGCCTGTTTATTGACGCAGAGCGGAGAAACAGATAAAATTAACCAATAGGATTGTATAAATCTTCGTTTAGAGATTTTATGCATTCCTATTGGTAGAATGTATAAGAAACTAAACTACTTACTACATATTTACATAACTGTACAAAATACAATTAGAACCAGTTGAGCCACTAATTGGTTAATAATTATTTAATTAATTCCTATTGGTTAATATTTATCCGTTTCTCCGCTCCGCCAGCTTAGCAGTCAATGAACAGGCAGCCTTACACGCACACTCTATCGCGTCTGATTATAGCAATCGTGCGCAAAAGCGCGGGTTTCCTCACGATGTTTTCCTTCACGGTTTAAAGCTCGTGTTAGAGTGCAATAAATTTTTCGACGCGTCAAGTCCATTGATGAATGGATTCGAACCCTCGACCTCAGATCGAAAGTCGAAGTACTAATCCACTTGGCCAACACGGCTTTTTATCTTTTTTTTGTATCATCTATGTAATAATTAGGTACCTACTTAAAACTTTAAGTTCAAAATCCTACGGAACCAATTCACATCTCGCCGTAACACACTTAGCGGAACAACATAATCGGTCGTCGGAGGGTTCACTTCGCTTTAAGTGCACCGAGTGTGTCACAACATATACATAACATGTGTGTAGGGATGTGTATTAAATAGCCGGATGTTTTTTGTTGAATGCCGGAAATAGCTGAAGACAGTGTGAAGTAACTCACTAACTGTGGTGATGGAATTTAAAGACAACTATGTCTCATTTTTCACAATTTTTTATTCCGATACAATGAAATCATTCTTACGTGAAATGAGTCGATCCACAAGTACCTATAATATAATATTTTTTGATCAAAAACATTCTACTTATATAGGTACAATTTTCGCCTGACCAAAATGGTTCCAAAGACAATTTCACAATTTTATTGAATTCCCAATACTGTCTCAGACAAAAAAAAATCACTCTGTAAGTATAGTTTGTTGTTACAAGTTAAGACCTCTTTACAGTGATTAACTAACTAGTGATTATCTAACTTATAGAATGAACGGCTTTATTATTAAACTAGGTATGACTAAAGACAGTCCTATTTTAGTGCACCTAAATGACAAATCGCTAAAGCATAAAAGCCGGCAAAGTCCGGCTACTTTTCCGGACATTTCGAATGCCCAACCCTATGTTATCGCTATCATAAGTGCAAAAGTGACTGCTTTGTCAAAATATAGTTAGGTCGAATGAGCTTTTAAAATACCTAACATTACAAAAAGGTTGTATTATCAGTCCATATTCATAAAGTGACATTATTTTTAAACCATTGAGATGTATTAAAGAGTCACAATCTAATAGCTGACAACACTAAAAAAATGTGCGAGCAAATTCAATGTTCTACAATGACATTTTTTGATAAGCAAAAATAAAACAATATACCTACCTATATTTGGCTGAATATTCAAAGGTCGTGGGTTCAAATACCTGGATTTCGTTTCAAAAAATCTATTATTGTGTATTAACAAGGAAAGTATCTTGAGGCAACCCGCGGCTAGTCAGCCCTACACGTATTGACCATTGTCTCTCCTGTGGATATGTCCGGCAGCTGAGAGGATGGTTTAGGTGCTACAAGCCTCCATCTCAACAATGTCCCAGGCACTACAGTGTCCCGTTAAGTGTAGGCAAAAATTGCCTCCTGACTCTGTATAAATCATCTAATAAAGATGTAAAAGCCTGAGTTTTTTTTTATTATTTATATGTTATTCCTGGTCATAAATCTTTGTTTAATCCAAATTTCAGCCAAATTCGTTCAGTAGTTTTCCCGTGAAAGAGTAACAAACATCCATACATCCATACTTACAAACTTTCGTATTTATAGTATTAGTAGGATAAGATTCGTCGTCACTAAGAATGTTGTCTTAAGAAGGCTTGTAAAATAAAAAAGAACATGATCAAAATTAATTTATTTCATAAAATAAACATATTTTTACATTTATTTACATATTTTAAAGCTATTTCGTCCTTACCTAATGTTAAAGCAAGATTACAGGCATATTTCAAGAATCTAAATTAACTATTTACAATTCAAAGTTATTTATAAATAGTTTAAGTTTTAACTCTAAGTAAATTACTGGACGAAAGCATTTTTATAACTAAAAATATTATCCAAAACAATACATTTACAATTTGTATTTTTTTACAATCTCTACATAACTGGCACGTATAGGAAAGATTAATTAAATAAATAATTTATTTGGTATCAAAAATGCTTAATATATCACAATATCACACTGAAAAGACATGAAGGTACCTATAGGTATGACGACCTCTGTGGCGCAGTGGGCGAAAGCCCGCCTGAGACGCAGAGGTTGCGGGTTCGATCCCCGCTGCGGGACCAATGTTTGCATGATCTGCAAATATTTGTTTCGTGTCTGGGTATTTTCTATGTATAATATGTATGTATTTACAAAAAAAATGTAAGTAAGTATCTATGTAGTTTATCAGTCATCTGGTAACCATAACACAACCATTAAATTGCTTAGCTTGGGACTAGATGACGCCGTGTGGAATGTCCAAGGATATTTATTTATTTATTTATTTATTTATATAGTTCACGAATTCTGTCTGGCTGTTTGTAATAGTGTGCGGAAAATTTAAAAGACTGGATTTGACTTGAGGAGGAATTTCGCAGCCAACATTTTAATAAACGGGCTTTAGAGTAATCGTCATCATGTTACTGTTTTGTCGTAATACTTAGAAAGTATTACGACAATGACTGTAATACTTTGAAATATTATCTTTTCAGTGTAAGTATAAGACTATCTATAAGTCTGCGCGCATTTTTCAATTTGACTCAAAACTTTACCTATCCTCTCGTGTAATATTTTACCGTTCTTTTCCGGCAATGGCGGTAAAATATCTCTGATCACTACACTATTTTTCTTATGAAATATATCACTCAACTTAGCTCCTACAGATTGTGATTCGTATAAACTTTTCAAACTGTCTACAGTCCTTTTTCTGAATACACACAAATTGTCCAACATTAAACTATGATACACATTGTATTTCTTCAACAGTCTATAACCATGAAGCAGTCCAGATTCATTGTCCAAAAACACTAACAGCCCACTGTCCATTTTCCTTGCCAGGTTATGTGCGGGCCCATCCATAATATTGACATTCCATTGATAATTGAAAAGATTGTTCACAATTCTATCCAAATTAGCTGTTAAATAATCGAATATAATCAAATCTGACCATTGCGCTAGCTCTAGAAATTCCTTGATAGTATTTTTAGTTAATTTCATATCGATATGATCGAAATATTCTACATCTTTCTCTGTTTTAGCTTTCTTTGTTTTCAGTTTGTCTAGAAGTATCTGTTTTGGTGTGTCAGTGTTGTTGTCTTTCTGCGACATTTTTAGAACATCGTATTTATTTAAATGTCTGCTTGAAGGTTTGAAGATGTCAGGAATGGTAGCTGATTCCAGACTAGGTATATACTGAGTCAGTACAACAGCTCTGTTTGAGTTCCATTGAGCTATACCGATGTCATTTGCGACGTTCCTCCACAACTTGTCTTTCAAATCAACTACTTTTATAACCGATGGCGCTAAGTTCGTAAGATTCAGAAGTCTACCGACATAGAAACTGAATATTTCTCCTTGTATTTGATCTGTGTTTTGTCTGTATCTAACACAAGCTTGTATACCATCTCTGAAAGTAACAAGTCTGTTTTGCATCCTTCCACATCCAGATTCCATTTTAACTATCTCGCTTTGAGAGACGTAACTTTCCCAAATTTCAGCCGTATTCTCACCATAGCCCTGAGGCATAGAATTCTCTACTTCATCACCCCAATAAATATCATTGTACAGCACAGTCATATCATTAGGAACGAACGTTATATTTACATTTGATATGCTGTGTTTAGGATGTGAATCTTTGTTATCCTTCAAGATCTCTTTCATATCCTCTGTGAGACCTTTAGGATATACTTCTTTATCGTATTTATGTTCACCAATGAACGAGACAGCGGAGAAAGTATTTTTATCTTCAGTCTTGATAGAGTTTAGATTAAAGTTTCTAGTTTTGACTTTGTGTTTGACTTCGGGCGTTGATCCCATTAGAATGACTCCAATTGACAGTCCTAATATAAAACTAAGAAGAACACTGATGCAACAGTAAGTGTAAAGTCCTGAATCTCTTCTAAAACTCCTTTTCATTTCGTCTCTATAAAAGTTATCATATATCACATAGTTAGATTTCTTGCAAAACCGCTTCAAGTCGATTTGTGCCATTTTTTCTTTGTTCTTTGTTTTATCGACTTCTTGAATGGTTGGCAGTCTATTGTTTGTATCATGAAGCCTTTCTTCTAAAGACTCCATTTTGTGGAGATTGATCTATTCAGCGGCCATATTGAATTTCTGAAACAAAGAAAGATTTAAATTAGTTTTGTTTTTTTATATCTTATTAACATAGGTTATGGTCCTCTCCGACAAACAGAAGTGCTGTGTTGTTAATAGTACATACTAGCGGTAGTGGTCACCCATTTTGTAAATTCGCAGAACGTTATTTTCTATCAATCATAATAGAACCTTATTACTGTCAGACCCGACTTTTAAAGTCGTTATGTCATGGCGGAAGCCTATTAGGCGGCCTAAAAACTCTGTCACCAGCTTACCTACTTACTATGAAATTAACTAAATGCACCACATCCAAAAACATTTATGTAGGTATGCCCACATTTTTCATAAATACAATAATCATAATAAATCATCATCATCAATCAATCAATATATATAAAACAATAAGCATTTTTCTGGAATCAACGCACAGACCAAACCGCTGAAGCTATGAAGCTGAAATTTGGAAGGTAGCTTCCTTTTAAAACAAAACTGCGCATTAAGAAGGGATTTTTCGAAATTCCACCCCTAAAGGGTTGAAAAGGGGTGAAAACCGTTGTATGCAACTTTTTAATGCGTAAAGCGATTTTCTTCAAACTCGGTATAAATATTGTAAATGATAAATAAATTTACCTACATGTTTTTCAGGAATTAAAAAAAAAACGCCTGAAAAGAGGTAAAATATGGTGTCAAAGTTTGTATGGGAGCTTTTTAATGGGAAGTTCGATTTGCTTGAAACTCGGTTTCAACACTAACAATGCAAAATAAATATATACCTACGTGTTTTAGGGTTTTTCGAAAAAAACCTTTAAAAGGGTGAAATGCAGTGTCGAAGTTTATGTACAACACGCGAGCGAAGCCGCGCGGGGTCTGCTAGTAATCTATAAAACCTTTTAACTATCATGGTTTTGAACATTAATAACACTAAATACGTAACGTATTAGTTGACCGAAATATCGGGAAACTTGTACCATTAATGGTACAAATCAATGGTACTTCTGACACAAAGGCTCAGAATCATGGTAAATATCCCGTTTTTATTGTTTAAAACACTACCTATATTATGTTCCAATGCTTGTATTCCAACTCTTTAGCTTCAAAGAAACCCTCCCACTCGACAAACACGGCATATAAATAATACATAATTAAAAATATGTTAATCATATCGTGAGAAGCGGCGCATAATAACATTATTTGTGACAGATATTGACTTTAATACCACACTTCCGGTTGAGTCAATTGAGTGCTTAAATAACTACTTAATTAAACAGATTAAGAATAAAATATGTTTTGTTAAATTATGTAAAACTCTCTGATACCGGATTGTTTTCAACGGATTTCTAATTAGAGAAATAATAATAAATTATTCTTATTACTAATTGGGTGGAAAATGTGAGGAATTCGTACCTACTCATCTATCTTCGTGTAAGCACAGATAAAATAATACTAGTAGTGTAAGACATTTATTTACAGAAAATAAACAACTTACAAAATTTTACCCTACCCAGAGCATACCCTGGATTAAAAAATACGCTTCATTTGATCCCAGTATTCCCACGGTAACGGAAACTATTCACCGCGGGTAAACCCGCGGGGCGCAGCTAGACTTTTAAATAAACTAACATAGATACCTAATTTTGGCGCCAACTCATCTGTCAACAATCATATTGTGACAGCGCAGCCATCATGGATTATTGTTTTCAATAGATCCGTTGATATTTTGACAGTGACTTTCGATGATTAAGTAGAATGACAAGTAAGTTCTGAGCATAGACCGTTAGAAAGTTAAGAGTAGGTACTTCAGATAGAGAAAATATAGGTTTTGAAGTGATGTGAGTGTTTTTACTACTTAGTTTGGAGTCAGTGTAGAGAATATTGTACCTACTTAAATAATTAAGAGTAGAATAAAGGATGAATACTTATTTTATTTTAGGTTTATTTAAAAAGGGTTAGTGACGAAATTCCCTTAGGTGCCTGTATGGGTGAAACTAGCGCCACCGCCTATTTTATTTTATTATTACGT
Organism: Xanthorhoe designata; assembly: GCA_963582015.1. Lineage (NCBI taxonomy): Eukaryota > Metazoa > Arthropoda > Insecta > Lepidoptera > Geometridae > Xanthorhoe > Xanthorhoe designata. Next base: position 898,275 of record OY757059.1, read on the forward strand.
TGAACAAAGGAATTTTAAAAAACTGAATGTACAGTTTGTGAAACGTATATAAGCTTTTTTTTAATACCTATGTAATAGTCTGGTAATAGTTTCATTTTGCATAGTTTAGGAGATATAGCGAAGTTGCACTTGGTGGCCACCAAACTCTGGTTTCTAAACTTTTGCTATTCTTACTTAAAGTTATAAAATATAATTTCACCCATAGAAGCACCTTAAAAAGGATTTTGGGAATTTTAGTGTCACAATTATTAGTGAAAACCTTTAATTGGCTCACTATTTCTATCTTGTTTTTAAGGACACTTTGTAAAAGCTGTTGGTTTTCCGAAGATAAATAAATAAATAAAAATAAAACAATCCCTATTAGAACCAAACGTTTAGGGGATTTTGACACTAAAATTCCCAAAATCCCCTTAATAGATATAAGCTGACGTGTCAATAAAACAAGGATCTGAAAGCCATTTTGAAATAAAACAATATTATCTTAAGTTGAGCCTTGAGCGTGACCCTATCATTACTGTTTTTCTGAACTCCCATTTGAGTAGTGCCGTTAAAAGTCGGAAAATTAAGTCAGGGAGTTTTATGGTTTCAAAAATCTATCTTTAAAATTATTTAAAATTCAATTTTAAGCTTTAGATTTCTCTAGTTAAATATAAAAGCTTAAAATGGTTACCATAAAAAAGTTTCAATAAAAATCATTGTTTTAATAATAAATATTCGCAAAAATATTTACTAATAATTTTATTTTGCTCTTCTGAAAACCTGATTTTTTTCTAGATGGCTTTCATTTTCAGAAATAAAAATGTTTGTAAATGTTATTTTTTTCCCTAGAGACACAAAGAAAAAAGCGCTTTAAAAACTCAAATTCTTTAGTAGGTACTTTCTACACAAATCTTTAATTAAAAAATATAAATCATAAAGATAGGAATTTTGTAAGGTACAAAAGTTTATCATTGCAAGTAGGTAGGTACCTAGTTTACAGCTGCAATGAATTTTCTCTTCCTTCCTCACAATGTTTTCCTTCACCGCTCGTGTAACGTTCGTCCACATTATCCGTCTCAACTCAAGTCACACGAGTATTCCAAAAAGCCTACATTATCCGGCTAAAGCCGGCTTTTAAAAAAAACGGTTTTATCCCATCTCTACCTCGCACGGGCGGTAGGCGTGACCTTAATAATTATGGAGCCCAATGACTAATTGAAATATTAGTGGTTACCGGATAATTGGCTATGATGATAACCCTTGGTTTTTATTTGAATTGGGATAATGTCGGGTATTTCACGGGTTTTTATCGGGTAGTTTTCGTGTTTGTTAAAATGTGTTTTTGGTTATGATTGGAACACGCCTGTTTTGAAACAGAGGAGGATTTGTGATCTACAAAATATATTAAATTTTTATGACGTAATACCTAGCTATTATTGTATTGTAATTATTTATAAAAAATAATAGTATGTAGGTACCTATTAAATCTATCAGTCTTGTAGTACCCCCCCTTAAAAACAAAACTCTGATTACTTTGGGGCTGTTTTGATATTTATATTTTTATAAAACCTATCCTGGGATCAAATATGTCCTGCCTCGGGAATTAAACCCAATCTCTCGTCCTACCGAGGTCAATACAACGGGAGCCTAAAGCCAATCTCATATTTTTCGTATTCCTTTTTTTTACATGAAATAAAGAAATGAAATGAAATAATGATTCATTAATTAATTTCAAATAAATCAAATAATTAATTTCCCAAGAAACGGTAGACATTATTATACATTTCATTATGAATGAGCGCAAATGCTTGCCAAAAAAATAACAGCATTGCTTCTCTTGTTTCTAATGCAGTCAGGAGTTGCCGGTTACCGCTTTTATGGAACGAGGAGCGTAGGTGGACAGTCTGGGAGACACATTTGTTATAACAATACTATTTCTGCATTGTAAAGATTTTCGCAATTTTGACGCCACTGTGGGCGTTCGAATCGGGATTACGATTTAGGCTGTGTCCCCAGTAGGCAAACAGTTAGCGGCCGACTGAGTTTGTCGCGTATCGGTTTAGAACGCCCTTGCATATTTGAAATGGAGTGGCCACAGTGTGCTAGTTTTGCGCTCACTTTACGCAGTTTGCAGCGTTACGCGCGCCGACTGTCTCAGTTAGCGGCTAACTCATAACAGTTTGCTTGTGACGCACGAAAATTGATCTGAGTTTGCAGCTAACTCAAATTTCAGTTCGCCACTTTGCGGCTCACTCAGTCGGTCGCTTAGAGTTTGCCTAATGGGGTCACATCCTTAGGATAGACACACCTCATAAATAATGTAGGTAAATAAATCTTATTGCTCTGAATTTGCATAGATTAATACTAATTTTATCGTGGATACCTATTGTGCCTTACAAAAATAATGTTGGTCAATTATCAATGTAGTAAGTATGTACTTAGGTACCTACCTAAGTACATACTTTTAAATTAAACTCACAGGATTTTATCGCGTAATTTACAGGCGAAACGTCGGGTAATAATATTAAAAGGTAAATTACGCGATAAAATCCTGTTAGTTCAATTTATTTAGCAATACATTAAGTATAGGCTTATTAAGTATTAAGTAGTAAATAATGTTGTAAATAGACGAGAACCAGATGGTTATCTAAACAGTGAAGGAAAACATCATGAGGAAATCAGTTAGATTTCTAGCAGCGTCGATGGGCAACCTGTCACGTATGGTTTAACTTCTGCAAAATGTGGCAATGTATCAAATAATTTGGACATTGTTCTGACTACCCCAAAATGCAATCATATTCAAGGGATCTAAAATCTGAAAGAGTTTGTTTACTGCACATTACACAGCTAGACACAACATCTAGTATAAAATTACTAGCAGACCCGCGCGGCTTCCCTCGCATGTTGTAGGTATAGGTAGGTACCTACCTTAAACACTGGTCGTACTGACTTGCCATTTTGTGAAAAGTGAATCTTGATAAATGGAGGTGTACCTATCAACTAACGGCTTCGAACTGTCGAATTAGAAAATTCGAAATTTCGAATCTGAATCCGCGGATTTGCGATTTACCTAAAAGTTAAAAAGTCATAGAAAATTAAAATTTAAAATTAAAATTAAATTAAAATTTTTAATTTTTTAATTTTAATTTTCTGTAAAAGGTAGGTACCAAAGGCCCCGGGGCCGTTTCGCCGGTTGACAGGAAGGGATTTCTAGAAATTAAACCCTTAATGGAATGAATGAATGGAGTAAAATCGAATTTATATCACTATACAACAAAAATGTCTCATAACATTTATTTTCAAAACTAACCTCTTAAATGTGAAGGCATCATAGGTTGTATTAACTTGTATTTTAAAAGTGGCTCTAGGTCGCGCCACGTAACAAGAGCGCTGGCTGTCAAACTGCTCCGTGGTCGATGATTGGTGGAGAGGTGTTGCGGCGCACTTCATACCATTGATTTAGCGAGTGCTATTGGTTCGTCAGCGAGTGAACACAGGCGCAAACATACCCCCGCTACTTCCCTTCAACGCTCTTTTTACGTGGCGCGACCTATAGGTACCTACCTACGTTGATTTTGCTTAATGTGCTCATAGATAAATCAGTACCTATATTTTTATTTACGACCTGAATGAGCGAACTATTCTTAAGATCGTAAAAAGGCTAGTCGTGATCTTTAGTAGTGAAGATAGAATAGATTTTTAGATCATAATAACTTTAGCATACTGACCCTAGATCAGAGATTGATATAGTCGAGTGATATTAGCAAGCTATGGTCATAGGTATGAACTGTGAACAGGCTTCATTCAATACCATATAAAACATATAATACCCGTTTGCATATGTTTCTTTAATGTGTTCTGATCGCGAAAGTTTAAAACAGGCTTCAATACTTCAATTAAATTAAATTGTCGGTCCCGATTTTTAAAGTCATTCAGTTCATTCAGTCAAGAGTTGGCCATTTGCTCATATGAACTTACTTTTTCTTTTTATAAAATAAAATAGGCGGTGGAGCTAGTTTCACCCATACAGGCACCAGAGGGCCTAGCCAACCGGCATTCGCTATGAAGCGATTCGATTTCTATCATCGCTACACCTTTGATTTCTGATTTCTGATCGCTCGAGTTTTCGTCATCGAATGTCAATTCCTATACATTTTTTTTAGTTTCTAATCGAAAGCGATTGTCGAAATGTAACATGGCTAGGGCCTCAGGTACGACTATGCCTCTAATATTATCAACGCGTAAGTTTGTATGGATACGTGGATGTTTTGAATTTGTTGCTCTCTCACGTGACATAGTTATGCGGTTACAAAATGTAATGTGTAGATTGAATTTATTACTTTTAAAGATTTAAATACCTACTACTTTATGTTCTATGTTTACATGCTGACAAGCAGATCAAGGCTGTACATACGCTTCTCAATGTCATCTATTTAATTAACCCTTGTTTCGCAAAATAAATAATTTGATTTGATTTGAATTTGGTAATTTTAAATGAAGCTGTATTTTAATGAAGAATATAGATTATAGATACTCAATGTAACAAGAAGAGTCGGTGTTTCATTACAACATAGAGAGCACCTGGAATAGAAGTCTTATAGACGCGGGACTTGGCTGTTCACTCACTGAACGTCCAAATGGTTTAAATATGGTGTCAAAATGTACAAAGTAAAATGGTTATAAAGTTGCAGTGACAAAATGATAAAAGTTCGTACTTATTTATGTATGCCCTGTAATAACAAATAGGCTACTTTTTATCCAGGTACCGCGGGGTCGAAGCCGTAGCCAAGTAAGCTGGTTAGTATACCTTCATCGTTGTTGCTCTCTTAAAAGCGATCAAGCGATCAGATTGAAGAGAGGGATCAAGCGACTTCGTGCGCGCTTTGTTCAGCCGACGCTCGAGCTACAAATGTTATTAGTATATATTATATGTATTTTATATGTATTTTATGTTATTAGTATATATTATATTATAGCACACGAGATATTACTCATTACAAGTAATTATATATCATCAATACATCAAATAATCAGTCGCGTCTCACACCGACCGCGAGGAGTGACCACTCATACCCAGATGAAGATTCTCCGGAAGAATCGACACATTGTCGGTATCTAAATCGACGATAATTTTACGTGAGTAATTTCCCGTGTGCTATAATGTCTAATACAACTCACGATAGTTTTAAAAGTGAAATATATATACCTATGTATTATTTTATATCCTACTAATATTATAAACGCGAAAGTTTGTGAGTATGTATGTATGTTTGTTACTCTTTCACGCGAAAACTACTCACGTATTTGGCTGAAACTTGGAATATACATTGTTTATGACCGGGAATAACACATAGGCTATTTTTAATCACGGTATTTCCACGGGAACGGGAACTACCAGCTAGAACCTTTATAAATTTACATTATATTAGCGTGTATGAAGAATGTAATGAGAGTGAATGAGGCGAAAGAGGTAGGTATGTCAGGATCGTAGCAAGTGGAGATCCGTGCTCTCTGCCTACCCCCATGGGAAAGAGGCGTGATTTTATGTATGTACATATTATGTATGTAAACTAATGAAACTACGAGCAAAATACAGTATTTTGCAACTAGTACCTACCTACATTGCGATGAAAACAATAAGGGTTTACGGCAAATCGTAAACTATCTAATCCAAGCATTGATGCGATTTAGCCGACTTTGGAATAAGAGTGGGTTGGAGCCAATAAGCGCCCATTCGCACGAGAGCTAAAAAGCGTTGCGTTAAAACTCGGCGTTGGCGCTTTTAAAAAAGCTTTCGTCCGAAAATGGGCTTTAACGTCCAACGTCCAGCGCAGAAAATACAACACTGCTCGATAAAAAACCGTGGCGTTTAAAAAGCGCTGACGTGTGAACATTATACTTGGGAATACATTTGTTCTATTTGAACGCTTTTTTAACGGACGTTAAAAAAGCTCTCGTGCGAATGAGGGCTAATGGTGCAATGGGTGAGGCCTGACACAGGAGGTTGCGAGTTCAATCCCCGCTGCAGGACATGTTTTTTGAAGATTTGTAGTAAATGTATATTATCATAATTATTACAATCAGGTATAAGGCCTTACTCGGGCGGGATCAACGAAAACGAAGTTTCGTGTCAATTTTCGGGTTCCAATTATGTTGATGACCTGTTATTAATTCAGTATCCACCAACATAAGCTGACCCCGAAAATTGACACGAAACTTTGTTTTCGTTGATCCCGAGGGCCTCAGTCTCAAATAACTTACAAACATTTTATTTTGTCAAAGTGGTTCACATTTTGGATGGAGCTGAGCGCTCCCGTGCCTCGGAGAAATTGTTGGTGCCGCTTTTAGCGTCAATTCACACGTACCACAACCACACCACGTCGCAGCGACATAATGTGGTCAAGCTGTGGTTACGTGTGAATAGTGTCGCAGCGGCTTTTTGCAGTTGCGTTGTGGTACCGACAAAATGTCGATGTGGTTGCGTTGTCGCGTCGCTGTTGTTGGTTCGTGGACTGAACGTAGTCATGGAGGAAAGATTGTTGTTGCTATCCTTGTTATGGCTTTTATTAATAAGAAGTAGACGACGAAATCAGCGTATTCGTCGAAATCGCTGTTGATTACGTCATGTCGTGGCGATGTGGCCGCGGTGCCGCCGCCGCGTGGCGGCGTTGCCGTCGCGCGCGATGTGTTTGTATTACACAGGTGGTCGTTAACAACGTCAAAATGTGGTAAGTGTAAATTGTAATATTCATTTTCAATACAAAATATACGCCCGACCACATGGCGTCGTTGTGGTGTGGTTGTGGCTGTGGTGTGGTTGTGGTACGTGTGAATGGACGCTTAAAGAGACCGTAAGGTTGTCTAAAAACTACGTCACCAGAGTTGGCCACTTGCGAATAGAGGATCAGTCTGGTTACTATAACACAAGAAATTGTTTAGCTTGGGACTAAATGACGCCGTGTAAATGTCCAAGGATATTTATTTATGTTACTTTACAATTAAGTCGCTGACTACACCTCATTACGCTCTAAAAACTATACTGACACATCAACATTCCTTGACTCTGACTAGCCTTCGCGTGAAGATATGCGTAAGTATAATGTGGCCTTTTTAATTGTCGCGTAAAAAGTGGTTTTATAACAATATGGTTAGGTTTGTTGAAGTGCTTCTTAATTAGGTGAGGCGCATATTTTCAAAGGCGAGTTATAAGTAAATAAATAAATATCCTTGGACATTCCACACAGCGCCATCTAGTCCCAAGCTAAAGCAACTTAATACGTCTTGTGTTATGGTAACCAGATGACTGATACCTAAGCTATACCTACTAACCTACTTACTAGGTACTTACCTAAATACATATACTTACACAGAAAACACCCAGACTGGAGAGATAAATATTTGAAGATATATGATACAAACATTTGTCCCGTAGCGGGGATCGAACCCGCAACCTCTGCGTCTCAAGCGGGCTTTCACCGACTGCGCCACAGAGGTCGTCACTATGAAACCCTACATTGACCGTGGTTGCACGCACTTGGCCAGTTATTATCAGGGTTTTATCGTTAGGCATTTCATTGTAATGGTTATACCGTTGGCTTGAGAATGAAAACAACCTTTAATTGAACACCTTAGTTAGAGAATAGTGGAATTCCAAAAATATAGCAAAGCACGTTTCGCAGTAGGTACCTACAGTTAGACGGCATTAAACTGCGCATGCCGTAAAATTGTTATTTTATCTTATTCTCTCATAGAAGGCTCATAGAATTATGGTCTAATACTAAATCTGAGTTTATCTTTACAATTTTATATAAATTGGCGATTTAACAGAAAACATTAGCAAATAAACCTAATTTGCCCCATTCAATTAAAAAACCCTTATGATCAATGCTACACATGCTACACAACGGTGAAATAATTTTTGAAATCGGATGAGTAGTTTCGGAGATTACCCCAAAATTACAAACAAACAAACCAACTTTACCTCTTTTTAATATTAGTATAAGTAAATAATATAAAAAATTTAGTAACATTCTATTTTACAAGTTAAAAATATCAATTTGTTAAACATTGTTTCTGTCATGTTAAACAAAATGTCAATGCCAAATGGATTGGAAAAAAATAAAAAAAACTACAAATTTGATAAAAGAATCTTTGAAAATCTCAACCTGATTGACATTTTACCAATAATGGCTACCGATCCCAAAACACTTATTTAGGGGAGTTAAAATCTTATTCCTTAAGACTCAAAGTTGTTTTTTGAATGATGAAGACTTCTTCGGAAATCTGTCAAGCTTGATCGATTGAGGTGTTTTTTTTTAGATGACATTAATGTATGTTTTTTTAATTGATGGATATGGTGTACTAAGGAATTTTAAGATTGCAAGATTACCATGGACCAATAATTTAAAATACCTACCTACCCTCCGAAGCATGGAAGCGCTGAGCTGTTAATGCCACTTGCGGCCACCCATCTAAATTATGACATCTCAGAACTTTGCTTAACTTCAACGATCAAGAACGTCTGCAAGCTACGCCTTGCGCTTCTAATAATAAAAACAAAGTAACAATATCTGTTTGTCATCGATACGGCGAAGGGGACAGTTTATTTGCAAACATTAACACTTTTAAGACTTCGGGACAAAACGACTGACCGCAACCTGACCGCCGATCCACCGGTACACAGCTCATCGGTACAGCTGGTAAACTACAAACTTAGAGCCGTTGTAACACATCTAAAGGTCGATTTACATCAAACGAACATAGAGCTACTGCTAGAACAAGAGCATTCCTTCGTGATCTTTTAGTGTAAACGAAAACTCCCATTCAGCGTTTACATCAAACGAAAAAATATTCCATAGAATCTTTGCGAACGCACTAAGTACCTAAGAACAACGAAGGAATGCTCCACGCCTGTTTACACTAAAAGAATTTGATGTAGTGGGAATAGAATGAGCATTCGCTCGTTTGGTGTCAAATCGACCTCACTTCGCGATACAACGCGTTTATTTTGGCTTCGCACGGCTTGTGCCACGCATTTAGCCACTACCATGTCATATTATAATTCAAGTTAATGAGTCAGTAAAGATGTGGGACTTTACAACACAGAGTGTCCCAGCCATATACATATTACCTGTGACAGCTATGTGATACTGATCAAGTTACCTATTGTTGAAGAGCCTACTTCATCATCTGTTGGTACCTACAATAACTTTAAGGTAGGTAGGTACATTTAAAGTTATTGTAGGTACCTACTTATTTAAACTGAAATCTACACTGTTATATTATACTAATCGCTGTTTAGTAGAATTCCTTGAGATTATAGGTTCGATTCTATTCTTGTAGGTAGGTTATTTTGTTTAAGTTTTTTTTATTGTTTTAGGACGAGTACCTACCTACACATTTAATAGTTTACATGCATTTTATTTCCCGCTAGACATTTTAACCAACTGTAAAAATAATTTTTCATAGCACAGACTATATAATATAACCTAACCTAACCCTATTATTTATAACAAGTTGTCAATTTTACAGGGCATTTTATTATGTCCAAGGATATTAATATACCTATTTTTAGACGACAACAGACTCAGCATCTTATCTCTAAAAAGCCTATAAGTCATTTATGAACAGGGTAAATCTGTTTATATAACTTCTAATTAATTCCTCCCACACTTTTTAAATTACAACGCATTTAGAAGAATAAATTCTCCTACTTACATTGTTCACTAATTCCGTACAAAATACTTCCTAGTAAAGCCGTTATTCACCCCTCGAAACTACGCTACTAAGCTATATGAAATATGGCATACATTTACACTAAAAAACTGTCAAACAAACAAAAATACACTCTATTTTCTAACCTACAAACAACACAACGACCGCCATTTTGAAAACTGAATCTTTGTCAATTATTGATACTTGTTACCAAACGCATAGGGTTCAAAACCTTAGCAATTTTAGTCATTGGCTTATTTTGAACCGTAACTAATGGAAATAAGGTTGGTTTTGATGGTATGTATGGTAAGAAGACAGGTTTGGATACAGCCAAGGCATTAACATAAGTTATTGTTAAATAACTTGGAAAAAACGTCACATATTTTGACTTCTGACACACATTTTAATCTCGGTGCTTGTCGGGACTTTTACGTCTTAGCTATTACATGTTTTTGATCTATTTTCAAAACTAAATGGTTTTTTATTTGTTTTTTTTTAAGAGTAGGTACTTACCTACACAGAAAGTCATAAAGTCGAAATTTACTTAGGAATTCAGTAGTATAACACTAACTTGCCTAAAACGCAGCCAAAACACTTTATTTTCTACTTTGTTTTAGTATTTTGTATCGAATACTTTTTAGCTAATCCAAAATAATCTAGGTAAACATTACATAAAATAATTACCTACCTAATATTTTATTAAAATAATGTATCGAACCAATATTTCTAACATAGGTAAATGTATGGAATCTATAATGTTCGGAACTTTTGAATTTAGAACAACAAATTAGAAAATAATTTGAATTTCCACTTTGAATCGAATACCTAAGTTATTTATTTGTGTTCCATAGTGTAACTTCATTGATAACAATTTTAAATAAAGAACAGTTTTTCTTATGTTGGTAATGTTTTACTTTTAAATTAGCTTGTTCGTTTTAAAAATAGGTACACTTTTAAATTGAGGCTACTAACAGAGTTTGCCTTCTTTTTCTGTAGTTTATTTTTTAATGAAATTGATACAGATTTTTTTATTAGGCAAAGATAGTAAGTATTCCCTTTTAAAACTTCGACTAAAATGAGGGGTCTCATAAGTTTAGTAGGTACCTGTGTCTATCTGAGGTAATGTAGCTTCTAGATGGAAAAGCCGATTTTAATTGTCATTTTTTGTTTAAAAGCTGACTTTTTCATGAGTTTTCTGAGATTAGGTACCTACTTTGTTCCATAAAAATCTCTCAGCCGTCAGAAGATCATCATCTATTTTGTAGTTTTTAATTGACTTCAAAAAGGAGGTTTATGTTTCTATTTTGCCGCTTGTTCATAAGATTTTTAATTCAATTGTATGATCTTTTAAAATGGTTTTCCTTTATTTTTTACATATCTATGACGTAATTTATCAGGATAGAGATGTCTATAACCGGCTCGATCCAGGATTCGAAGCCACGATAGCATCAGCCGCCCGTTGGTATTCCAAAAAAGTGTAAATAATCAATATTTAATTGGTTTCAAACCAATATTTCTAGCATAGGTAAATGTATGAAATCTATAATGTCCGGACATTTTAAATTTGGAACAACAAAATGGAATACTTATAATTTGTATTTCCACTTTGAATCGAATAAGTTAATTATTGTGTTCCATAGTGTAACTTCATTGCTAAAAATTTAAATAAAGAACAGTTTTTCCTTTATTTTTTATGTCTATGACGTAATTTATCAGGATAGAATCGTCTATAACCGGCTCGGTCCAGGATTCGAAGCCAAGATAGCATCAGCCGTCCGTTGGTATTCCAAAAATTTTTGACCATAAGTAGCGTTGGTGAAAAAGGTTGCATTTCGGAATGCATGTTTTGTGGTGTAATCGTTTTTAAAAATGGAATGCATTTTGAGGTTGGGACAAATTAACGGTTTTCTATTGATACTTATTACAAATTTTCAGGATATTAAGGCGCGGTAGACATTTCAGGTAGGTAAGAATCTTATTTCAACTGGCCTAGTTTCAAAATGCTCTTTAAAAAACCCCAGCAGAGATTTCAGATCAAAGGGATTTTGACACTGAAGTTACCAAAATCCCCTTTGATGTTATATACAGCTACATGTGCGACTTCCGGAATAATAAATAAATACAAAAAATACATATATAAACTAGACCATTTCAAATAAAAGGGGATCCCACGAATAAATATTTAAATAGGTCCACAAAAATGTTTAACAATGAATATGCTAACGGTGACACAGGGGCGATATCATTCATGGTTGTATGTAGTTGTGTTCTTTTGCCTCTTTTTTCTTTTTTATTATTTTTTTACTGCCACAAGGCGCAGGGAGCGATAATGCGCATATTTAAATACAAAAAACTCCTTTGTTATTGACTGACTGACAGTCATTTGTAAAACGTCAAACCGTGTTTGTTGCCTGTCAATTCGCGAAAGTGGATTAGAATAAAAAAGCGTTTAACGATTTTTTGTGAGTTTGTTTGGTATGAAACTTAGCATAGCATCTTTCTAATAATACCTTAATAGTTTAAACAATGAAATAAGTAATAACACGTAACTTATAGGTACTTACCTAGTTTAGCCCAGTTTCAGAAACGATAACAATATTGTTTAATTCAGCGCAAACGAAACCGCGGGAAATCAAATTTAATTTTATATTTTTGAAGCTGCCAGTATTATCGATTGAACTTGGCCAATTCTTTTTTAGATTTCGTTCGATTTTTGAATGTTGAAAATGATTGTGCTTGTTTTTGTTTTTTGTGTGGATTTGACATTGACAGTTGATGTATGTTTTGACGTATTGATAGACTATAGACACCGGACCCATTTATTTCTGCTCCTGAACAAAAAAAAATCCGCAAATTTTGTTGCGGTTTGTTTCTTTAAGAGTGTTCTTAGCTGGGTAGGTGTTTTTTAAGATTATCTATGTGCTATTATATATTTAAAAATATTAACGGGACTTAATCTACTCGTGACCACGGTGATTGTAATGTCATCGAAACGTCGAGGTAAATAAATAATCGTTAATATTTTTAAATATGTTTTCAAGTCGCAATAGTTTAAAAAGTTTTTATCTATGTGCTACCATTGGTTAGTCAGAGGCAAGTCAAAACTGGCACATGCTGTCTTCCACAAGTTGCAAACCCATCGCCTATTGAAATAATACTTAAGTGATTTCAACGTTTGTTTTTCTTCACCGTTGCCTATTCATCATCAAATTCAAGATATCAAAACTAGATATTCAACATAAAATAATTACTAACAATTAAAGGGCTAAGAAAAACAAAATAATCGGTTTCCGAGAACAAATGTCGCACAAAGACATTCCTGCGTCATTAGCCGGCGTTTTTGTGGGACGGTTGCAGGAATTCCAATTTTGAGATATGCCACTGACTACTTCCAAACATCGATTCGTGGACGTGGTTCAGAATTGGAACGAAAATTGTGTTTAAAGCTTTATTATACTTAGTAGCCAAAATTCCATAAAAAAAATACTTACCTACTACTGCTTAGTAACGTCAAAGGCAGTCGATTAAATTTTTATAATAAAATTCAGAATAAATTCTATAGAAAGACTAGAAATTTCTATGATTTTATTTCAAACCACATTTGGCCTTTATTTCAAAAATATTTAGCTACTAGGATTTTTATAAAGAAAGAATAGTTTTTTAAACTGATGATCAGACAAAAGGGGTTAAGAACAGCCCCTGGATTGTGTAACTTGTTTCACATTGTATCCAAGTTGTATCAAAGCAAAAATCACAGTAAATCGCGAAAATAACTGTCAGATTTAACGCTGATTAAATAAATTTGTAAGTAACTTAATTAATTACTGTCATAATTGACAGTTGTTTTTGCGATTTACAGTGATTTTTGCTTTGATACAAAGCCCTTGGATACAATGTGAAACAAGTTACACAATCAGGGGGCAGAAATACCTATTCGAGAGTGAAGGAAATATTATTCATACTTACCTACCTAGGTGATTATTAATTTATCTCAAGATAAGTTTATACTTACTTAGCGCTTAAACCACCTATTAATCATCAAATTTAATTTATATAGGTACATAAAGATGTGTAGGAAATAAAGAGTTTTATTCACTCATTACTCGGCATGATATAAGTAGGTACTTACCTACCTTTATGTAGGTAAGCACCATGGCGATAAATAAAATATTGGATATTAAAAGCCCTTAGTACGTTTTAGAGGCCCGCACATTTAAGCATTATAATAATTTAAAATCGTAGGGTACCTACTTATTAAAAATAAACAGGTGTTATGCAAAATAAACATTTAAAATATTACTTGATTTACCACTTAGATAACTGTTATCAGTATTTCTATCTTGTTTTGTAAGTTATACAAGTAGACATTTACGGGTCCTATCTATAGCTTTGTGGAATGATCTAAAGATAGGTTACTTACTTACTTACATTACTTACTCGTATAATAAAATTGTGATTGTGATAGACATGAAGCTTGACTATTTAGATTATCTTAGATTGTTTAGGGATCGCTTTTAAAAAAAAGCTAGGCCCACACCACCAGGGTCTTGCCTGATTCTTTCCCTGGTGTAGGGAGTCGCGTTGGAACAGGCATTAGAATCACCTAATAGCTTGTAAAACGATACTTAAGTGATCCTTGAGGTTCTACAAGAATAAATGATTTTTCTTTCTTCTTTCTTTCTTTCTTTCATGTCTGTAGGTAGGTACCTACTTACCTAAAGTTATTTTAGAAAAACGAGTATGGGGTCTTTATTAGAGCAACGGAAACCAAAAAAATATGATAGAGATACGATACGATAGAGCAACAGAACTAGATAAAAAAAAAATTGCCCCTTGTCACCAATATTATTACTAAAGGATAAGTGAAAATAGTAGGTAATTATCTGTTTTATCCTACCTTTTCCAACTTTCCTGATCCTATCCGCGTCCCCGTAGTTCGCGATCCATTTTGTCTAATAATTTTGTTTCCCTAATTTGTAAATAAAAGTCAATTGTACATGCCAAATGCACAACTAGTGCGAAGCCAAAAAAAAAAAAAGTGAAAATAATCTTTAAAAAAAGCAATATTCTTTTTTTTTTTTTTTATTTACACCAAAAAAAAGGGCTTTGTCGCTGAGCGACCACATCGCCCAAGCAATATTCTACATCGTCAGAGACCGCCAGCGCCATTTTGTAAAAAAAAATTTAAACCAGTAAACATTGATTTATTACTATCACATTAGCCAATTATTTGTTTTGAATGAGATATTGGTTCGCTTTATCTAATTTATTATTATTTTACCATTATAAATGTCAACTGTCAGAGATAACGTCAAATAAATTTGTCTAAAGATATTTTTTAAAGTTGTCTGGTGGAGATCGCGTTTATGAGTTAAGTAGGTATGTAATACGGGTAATTCGTTATAGTTTGTTGGTATAGGTACCTAATTTTGTCTTTATTGTATACTATGCTATTTAATTTTATGTATAATAAGGTATTTTTAACTGACTTCCAGGCCACAGAGGATATTTTTTTTATGTAGCAAAATAAAAATATACCTAAGTATAAGTACTACCTAATTTGACTAAAATTTTGCAAAAGAAAAAAAAGAAGAGTGCAATTTTCTACACTTTCGATGTGCATTTCTGTTCAAACTCCGAAGAACCTCATCAGATCCTCAATTTTTTTAATGACACCATCTCCGGAATATACTCTTATAAACAAAAAAATAATGTTCAAAATCGGTTCACCATCAATAAACAAAAAAAATCACAAAAGAATACTTCCACTGAAACATAGAACATCCTCCTTTATTTAAGTCGGTTAAAACCTACACGTTTATTCAATTAAAACAGATTTGAAAACATCCCACAAATAAGGTTGGTGTCAAAAATAGGCAATAATCTGTGTGAAAGAAACTCCAAGAGATTCCATTAATATTTATCAATATAGGTATTTGAATTAAATTCGAGTTTCTGTCAAAGTTATGTATCTTTTTAGATCATATCTCTTTTAAAAGCGAAGTCTTCGAAATGCCTATGTTAAAGCAAAGACGATTATATTAATCGCCTTTGGTTAATGTAAGTTCGTTTGAGCTATAATGGCCAACTTTGGTGGATTTTAGGCCGCCTTTAGGCCACCGTCATGGCTTAACGATTTATTATATATACTATAACCTACTTAGGTATCTACAGTCGATCATATTAAAACCATTTTTTTAAGTTCGTTACAAACATAAACCTTATTCTGAACTTTGGGTAAAATGGCGTCTCGGTGAAAGTTTTAACCGTTTTTATCAGCGGCCGCTTTTTTTGAGATTTTCATTTTACAAATTCGAGTCTTCGGTCAAAAACAAGTTGGATTAAGCTATACAGATTATCTTATTTTGTATATTGTATAACTTTGAGCTATATTTTAATAATTAATAAGGTATTTTATTGAGTATTTATTTAATAAAAAAGCTATTAAAGAAATATAGATATTAGAAAATATTTATTCTTTAATAACCAAATTTTGAGGTTATAAATTGTATTTAAGTAATTTTTGATACTACATTTTGTTTATTTTATTTTGTTAACAAATTTTTTTATTATTTAAAAAATGTCTGTTAATATTTTTCTCTCTTAATTATTTTATTAGACAGAGACAGACAGTACAAAACATATTTCACGAAAACCTTTAAATTAAAAATCTTTGTAATTTCAAGTCGAAATCAATACTTATCTAAATCCTTGAACAAAATTAAAATATTTTTCTAATTTACGTTTAAAAATATTAATTCCATTGTATTGGTTATTTCTAAGTTATTGATTGAATTTCGATATTTTATCAAATTTCTAAAAGACCATTATGACAACAGGTTTGACATGGCTATCATTGTAATAAATTTTAATTTAGAAAATGGAGGCAAATTTGTCTGTCTAACTGTTATTTAATTCAGAGGGGAGCTTGGGGAGATTTGGCAACCAAAAAAAAAAGTATTTAAAAAAAAAAAGTAATAATTATTCTTTAATAAATAAATAAATATCTATGGACATTCACACAGCGTCATCTAGTCCCAAGCTAAGCAATTTAATGCTTGTGTTATGGTAACCAGATGACTGATATACTACATAGATATTTTAATACATACCTACATATAACAGGTACATGGAAAAACAACCAGACCCGGAACAAATATCTGCAGAACATGCAAACATTTGTCTCGCGGCGGGGATCGAACCCGCAACCTCCGCGTCTCAGGCGGGCTTTCGCCCACTGCGGCACAGAGGTCGTCAAATATATACCTACCTAAAACGCGCAGTTACGGCGCGTTCCAAAAACGTGTGCCCAAGATTTCTTCATAAATATATCACTTTCAAATATCTTTAAGCCCATGAAACATCGTGAGACCATTTTTTACATGTGACAAGTCATTTTGAGAAAATTTGTCACACAATAAAAAGTGTAACTCCGTGACTTCTCACCCGGAGGTCACGCACAGATGACAATAGCTCGTCGTGACCTTTTGACTGGTCTTTTTATGGTCACATTGACATCGTGAGCGATTTAAAAATAAGTAGATTAAATACATTCCAACTAGACAATGATTTAGGAATCTAATTTGAAGTAGGTATCGCATTTGAGCATAAAAAAAACTCCTTTTTTGAGTAACGCATTAGACATGCTGTGCTGACCCCACTTAGTGGGAAAAGAGCAGGGAGATGATGATGACCTTTTTGAAAGATCGTGAATAAATTGCACTCACAACTATTAGTTCATTGATTGTATCTATCATTGTTAACTAATCTCATTCTTTTGGTAGTACCTCACTATAGAAACAAATTTTATGTACTTAGTTAGTTTTTTTTTAAGTAATTGTTTTTAAAGTTTTATGGGCAATTTTCAAGTATTTTTTTCTTTAATTGTATGGAAATTTAATTCTAAGTTTTACTTACTTAAAGTTGTAGGTAACCTACTTAGGTATCAATAAATCAATGTAACTTAGTAATAGGTAAATACTTATTTAAGAGTCAACTTACAAAGTAAGTAAGTTCGTATGAGCAAGTGGCCAACTCTGTTGACGGAGTTTTTAGGCCGCCTAAAGGCCTCCGTCTTGGCTTAACCTACTTTATAGGTAAGTAATTTAAAAGAGTTACAACTCAGATATACTTAAGACCTTTTTGAATAAACAAACATTATAGCATAAATCCTGTAAATTGCATTAGTGTACCTACCTACCTAAGTGAGCTATTAGATAAATAAATGTAGGTATGCAAGTCCGGGACCGATCTCCCGACCGATCGAAAGCCGAGGTACTATTCCACTAAGCTAGTACGACATTCTTGTTATATTTAAACGTATTATATTATCTGTGGTTTAAATAAATAAAGAAACATTAAAGTATTGAGCACCAGATTAGTGAATTATTTATGTTCTTAGAGGTGGCCCATTATTTTATATTATCATATCAAACCAATTTCACGCTTCGTGATTTAAATATAATAATTTTTATTAATGTTAGTTTATAATAATAAATTATTTTAAACATCCTTTGGGTGTTTGACATCAATACTCAATACGCATAATAAATTTTTAGTGTTTTGTTTGTAATTTTAATATCTAAGTATACCTAAGTAGGTACCTACTTACCTACTTCTATAGGTACCTACTAATATAATATACTTATAGGTAATAATATTATAAAGAGGTAAAGTTGGTTTATTTGTTTGGGGTACCTAATCTCCGAAAACTACTATCCGATTTCAAAAATTCTTTCACCGATGTGTAGCATGGACTTCCCTAATCAACATAGGCTTTATTTCATCAAGGTAGGTACAACGCGAGCGAAGCCGCGGGCGAGTAAGCTTTTAAAAACCACGTAACAAGAGCGCTAGCTGTCAAACTGCTCTGTGGTCGATGATTGGTGGAGAGGTGTTGCGGCGCACTTCATACCATTGATGTAGCGAGTGCTATTGGTTCGTCAGCGAGTGAACACAGCCGCAAACATACCCCCGCTACTTCCCCGACCAAGCTCTTTTTACGTGACGCGAACTTTAAGTAATATGACTCTACCTATATTATGATGAAATGACAAAGTCGTGAGATGTTCAATTTTTACATTATCAAATTTCGTTAAACATAATATTATAAAAAGAAAAAATTCACAAAAAATACAATTTATTTTAATAAATTCAATAAAGCATTCTCTAATGATTTTCAACATCAGTAAATACATTTTAAATGATAACTGCGGACAATAACCGGTAAATAATGTACCTTTATGTAGAAAGGATATATTTATTTTAAAATCTATGGGAATATTATATAAAAAATTATATTGGTTTTTATTGTGTGAAAGAGGACATGTAAGAGTGAGATCAGAGTTGACGAGTGATAGAGGAGAGTGGGAGAGAAAAACATGTTGTGCCGACCCCACTTAGCGTGGGATAGGGCAGGAGAATGATGATGATGATAGTTTTTAGTTTTCCGTGCTTCGGTGGGCACGAGAATTATCTATTAGATACGTTGTTCGAACGAGCAGTAACTGCGTTATTTTATGTAGGGCGTCACCTGTAGGGTTACCGGCGGTTTTGTGTAGTATAGTAATCTATCCACGCTCACGTGTTAATTATTCTGAGGACGACCTCTGTGGCGCAGTGGGCGAAGGCCCGCCTGAGACGCGGAGGTTGCGGGTTCGATCCCCGCCACGGGACAAATATTTGCAGTTCTGCAGATATTTGTTCTGGGTCTGGTTCCGGTATTATATCAGTCATCTGGTTACCATAACACAAGCATTAAGTTGCTTAGCTTGGGACTAGATGACGTCGTGTAAAATGTCCAAGGATATTTTATTATTTATTCTAAATGTATGGAATGTTTAGTTCATGCAAAGACGATTAATATCTAGAAGACAGACAAAGGCCATACACAAAATCGTAACCCTAAAAAATAGCCTGAAAACTCTAAAACATCAATTTTATCCAAGAAATTTCAATTACTTTCTAGTTAAAAATGTTTAAATATTGAATATTGTTGCTACCTACTACTAAGTATTGAAATTTCTTGGATAAAATTGATGTTTTAAAGTTTTCAGGCTATCTGGTACTGCGGGATCGGGTTACGATTTTGTGTATGGCCTTTGTCTGTCTTCTAGATATTAATCGTCTTTGGTTCATGCAAGTTGCCGGGGGAGGCGCTGCACTGGATTTTCATACATTTGTGATACTTGACTCGGTATCGAGGACAGTATCCAATACTAGTACCTACACTGGCGCTAACCCTGCTAGTTCGCAGCGCGTTTCACAAACGCGAGGGTAGTGTGCACGGGAACAGCTTGCTGACTGCCTTTTGTACGCCACGCGTTTGTACCGATGCACAGTGTCTGCGCGTTCAAAAAACATAGTGTGCCAGCCTTTTAATGCCACTTACAGTCACCCATCAATATTGTGACCATTCAGAATGTCGCTTAACTTCAACGATCTATCAGGAACGACGCTAAGTTTTGCCACGAGCGTTAAATATCATAAAATAAAACCGTTTAAATACGACAGTCATAAAACGCAAGGGTATAATGTTAGTAAATTACGATCGATATTTTCAACAATAAAATCCAAACACTCTCGAGACAAATATTTGCAGGTCATGCAAACTTTTTGTTTTTGTCACGCAGCGGGGATCGAACCCGCAACCTCTTCACCCATTGCGCCACAAAGGTCGACATTTTACGAAATGCTTTAAATTTAATTGTGCCTTTGTCCAATCTCATTTATTTGTAAAAATAAAGTAAAATTGAACTTTAATTCTAGAAAATGACCAATGCCCTTTGAGTTTTCACTAAAGTTATTTCATTCCACAGATAGCGCAAGATTTTATTATGTAGATCGCAATCTTTACGTCTCTTTACTATATATAATAAAACTGTAACACGTCGATGTCTGTACATTTGAGATATTCATGAAAAACTAGGGATTTACTGGAGCAACTCAGGCCTTTACATCTTTTACTAGATGATTTATACAGAGTCAGGAGGCTTTGCCTACACTTAACGGGACACTATAGTGCCTGGAACATTGTTGAGATGGAGGCTTGTAGCACCTAAACCATCCTCTCAGCTGTCGGACATATCCACAGGAAAGACAATGGTCAATACGTGTGGGGCTGACTAGCCGCGGGTTTCCTCACGATGTTTTCCTTCACCGTTGAAAGCTCGTATTTAATTATTATTAGAGCAACAGAAGCAAAAAAAATGGTTTTTAAATTTTTTGTCTGTATGAATGTTTGTTCCCGCATCACGCAAAAACTACTGAATGGAATTTCATGCAGTTTTCACCGATGTATTGCCAGAGGTCTAAATTAAAAAATAGACGCCATTTTACTGCAGGTTTATCCCTTTTAAGGGTTGCAATGGGGTGTCAAAGTTTTTATGGAAATTAGCGCGTAACCAAGCAAAGCCGCGCGGGTCTGGTCTTGAATACTTATAATTAATAAATAGGTCTGGTTATCTAGTAATACTAGGGAAGAGATAAAGCCTAGATAGGGCATCTAGCCTTTAATATCGATAATATTAATATCAATTTGCATTTAACATAATAACTTTTAGTATTAGAATTTAAGTTAGTGCCTCGACTTTTGATCCGTAAGTGCATTTAGACTAAGTATATATAATTGTAATTAGTATCATTAACCCTAGTTATAACCGGTAAAGGGCAGTTTCGTTAGGATAACAGGTAAGAATAACTTAACTTTAAACTTACTATGTGAGAAATCAGAACCTACCTATTAAGTAAATGTGTTTTAAAATATAAAGATAAGTTCATAAAATACTTATTTTTAAAGTGACTTTACTCGCTAATCAAAGTTGTAGTCGGTATTAAGGTTCTTAAACGAACACAATTTTTTAAATCAGAAAAACACTTTATTTTATTCATTACCTACTCAAAATCGCAATCAAATCTACTCTCTTGTAAATCTATACATTCGAACTCTGACACCCTTTCAAATGTCTAGCTATGTCATATCTACAGTAAGTAAATAAGTAAGTTCGTATGAGCTAGTGACTAACTCGAAGGAGTTTTAAGAACGCCTAAAAGCCTCCGTCATGGCTTTAAAAGCTAGCACTGTATTGAAAATGACCGGGTATCGAGAAGAGTGTATATCACTTCTTCGTGTCCAAAGTCCGACATTTTGTGAGCCAGATTATGTAGCCAAGTTTATGGTGTTGGTTTAGGCAGCATTTAGGTCTTACCACAGATTATATAATACACTAGTACAGATGCCTCATGTAGAACATTGAAAACAATCCTGAATTTGCGGGCAATTCGTCGGGCTATCCCGTTTTACCTGTGTTTCTGAGTCAGCGCCATCTAGCGCTCATGTCATGTAATTTTATTTTATTTTGTAGAAATTGATCTAGGAAATTAAATAATGGGATATTTTATTTCGTTATATTGAAAAAAATATATTTAAAACAGAAATTGTATGATTCTGGCAAAATTTAGGCATTTTCATAAATTTCCAGAGACTTTATTTTGAAATAGCAACACGTAACGCCATCTATTCATTTGTTTTTGGAACTACAACCATCTTATAAGTGGATGGGATACCATGGTCTTACTATATCACTGAAAAATTATGATAGGCCTCCATCCAAAACTGACAATATAATGTGTCATTCAAAGTGAAGCGGTCAGCTGTTAATGCCACTTGCGGTCTCCCATCCAAATTGTGACATAAGTCTACTAAATGCCTTTAAAATAAATACCTAAATATCCTTTGACATTCCACACTGTGTCATCTAGTCCCAAGCTAAGCAACTTAATGCTTGTGTTATGGTAACCAGATGACTGATACACTACATAGATACATTTTTTTTGTTAATACATACCTACATAGAAAACACACAGACTCGAGACAAATATTTGCAAATATACAAACATTTGTCCCTTAGCGGGGATCGAACCCGCAACCTCTGCGTCTCTCGGTCGTCAATTTAACATCTTTACTACGTGATTTATACAGCGTCAGGAGGCTTTGTCTACTTAACGGGACACTGTAGTGCCTGGGACATTGTTGAAATGGAATAGGCTTGTAGCAGCTAAACCATCTTCTCAGCTGTCGGACATATCCACAGGAACATGTCTACAGTGCTTTGGGATATGACGACCTTTGAGTGATTGAAATCTCGCCTGAGACTCAGAAGAAAGAAAGAAAGAAAGAAAAATAATTTATTCTGGTAGGACCTCAAGGATCGCATCAGTATCGTCTTATCAGTTCCAACTGGTGTAGGGAGTCGCGTTGGAACAGGCATTAGAATCACCTAGCATGTAAAACGAAACTTAAGTGATCCTTGAGGTCCTACAAGAATAAATGATTTTTCTTTCTTTCTTTCCAACGCGACTCCCAGAGGTTGCGGGTTCGATCCCTGTTGCGATACAAATGTTTATAATTTTGTATGATCTGCAAGTATTTGCCTCGACTCTGGCCCTCTTACTACTAAACAAAGATCAACGAAGTATTAATTTTAAGTTTTATTTGTATCTTTATTCTGTGTACAATAAAGTGCTAATTCGTTCATTCACTGACGTTCTTTGTTAATCTTCGTTTATTAATAAGGGGGTGGGTGTTTCCTATGTATAAAAGTATTTGAAAAAACGTATATAAGTAGTTTAAAAGTCATCTGGTTACAATAACACAAGCATTAAATTGATTAGCTTAAGACTCGACGCTGTGTGGAATGTCCAAGAATATTAATAATATTAATATATTCGCGAGCCTGGTTACGTTTTAATCTACTTCTCTTGCAAACCTTACTATGCAGTATTACCAGTTACAAGGAGTACGGATAACATAATAATATTAAGTATGGCAAGATACAGTTAGGTACTTTAGATAGGTACAAAAGGAATTTGTACTTAGTACCTAAGTAGGTACCTAAATATATCGAACATAATATTAGACACTAATAATAAAGAGTGCGAATTTTGTAGCGTATTAAAAGATTACTTGAAAAAATAATTCTTTAGAATGTTAGGTAGGTAGGTATATACTTAGCTTAATATAGTAAATTAAAAAAAAACGAACCTTGAACAAAATCCCAACGCCTGTATCCAATTCACAATCACAGAAATCTTTGTCAAAATCGGTCAATCACTCACAAAAAACTTTGTCAAAAATACGTGCGTCTTCAACGGAGGTTTAAACAAGACTGGAAATTGGGACTCAGTCACTTGAATAAGAGCTGTGTGCGTCTCTCTCTCGCGTGAATAACTTGTTGTGTTAGACAGAGAAAGGTATAATGGTATGCATTATGGTCCGGCATTTGTGGACCTTTTTTCTGATTCTGAACGATCGGAGGATACCTATATAAAATGATCTATAGATCTTTATAGTATTCGTGAGTTATGCTTTAGCTATTGAGCGTATAAAATTATAGTTATAAGTTTTTATTTGGTTAGTACCTAAATTATTTTATGATTCTAAAGTATAAAGTAGGTTTAGAATACCTTTAGTGGTTTATTGAAGTGTCTTGTCTAAATAGTTTGAATGATGAAGGAAATAATTCTAATATCAAAATAATATCGTAAACAAAGATTTGGGGTAATTTAGAAGCTTCCAAAAAATAAATATTATTATAAGTAATGAAGTAAAAATATAGACAAAGTTTTACTCTTTTATTTTGCCAATGTAGCTAGGTTTTAGAATGTTTTTTTTGTCACTCCTAAATCTGAGAATTGAGGTGACAACAGAATCAGCAGATCATCGGAATCGTGATAAAACCACAGATAAAATAATACTAGTAACGTATTCTGTGTTGTCTCATGTTTTTTGTGAACATCCATCCATCCCCACAAACACAAATATAAGTAACAAAATTGTTTTTGTATAATTGTAGCTGTTATTGTGCACTGCTACTTAATTTTTCTCTATCTCCTTCTTTCTGGGTTGCCTGGAAGAAAGTCGCTTTTAGCGATAAGGCCGCCCCTTGTACAATATTTATTTTTAAGTTGTAATAAAGTGTTAATTAATTAATTCATTCATTCAAAGGTTTTTTTATTTGTAATTTAATCAAGACTGATGACAGCGTCGATGGGCTTGCAACCTGTCACGTATGGAATGTTAGCTTCACAAAATGTGCGCATGTAGGTACCAGATATTATGTATTTGGACACAGGTAGGTACAGTCAGCGTCAAATTGATATGTGCGTCTAAAGTAGTCAAAATGATCTGAAACACATAAAAGCAATTTGATATACGCAGTTCGAATCATCATATTATTGTTGCAAGCACCTATAGGTACCTAAACAGCTTGCAACAATATGATGATTCCAACTGCTTAAATCAAATTGCTTTTATGTTTTTTAGATCATTTTGACTAAGTACCTACTCTAGGCGCACATATCAATTTGATCTCTGAAATCTTCGAATGATCTGAAATTACTAGAAAGATCTGAAAGAATTTGTTTGTCTGCTAGATAGCTGCTACATGCTGTTAGTTATCTAACTGGTTTCCTCACGATGTTTTCCTTCACCGTTTAGGCTAAGGCTTTTATTTTTAACAATAGATCAACAACTACGCATGTATGGAACTTCAAGTGACCATCAAGGTCTTTAACAAGCTGAGACAAGTTTAAATAAAAATAAAATATTATTCTAAGAATTTAAAGGTGAGCGCAATATCATAACATTTGAAGGTTAATGCAGCTTGTCTAGTTGTTTTAGTTTGACGCCATGTTGGGTAGGTATAGGTCTTGCCACGTAAAAAGAGCGCTGGCTGTCAAACTGCTCCGTGGTCGATGATTGGTGGAGAGGTGTTGCGGCGCACTTCATACCATTGATTTAGCGAGTGCTATTGGTTCGTCAGCGAGTGAACACAGGCGCAAACATGCCCCCGCTACTTCCCCGACCAAGCTCTTTTTACGTGGCAAGATTATAACCGCTATTGAAATTAATAAATCACTGTCCTTTAGATGAAATGAAAAAATTAAATATGATCACGACTGTATCCCAGGGAGCGGTAGACATTTATTTTTCAGATCTTTTAGGCAATTTTTAGATCCTTTTTGAAGATGTCTAAGGATATAGTTACTAGTGGCAATTCGGAGTATCGCAAAAGCTAAACTTAAATAACCAAAAATGTTGCCGTCCCTTTCATAGCGATGGGAATAAAAAGGATGGCATTAATTTTAGTTAGTTTAGTTTAGCTTTTGCGACACTCAAAATTGCCACTACTGTCTTATACACACCAAGTTTTTCGAAAGCATCGTCACTGCGCGTTTGTATCGATACAAACGCAATAAACAAGGCGAACAAAAGACAGTCGGCAAGCTGTGCCCATGTACACTACCCGCGCGTTTGTGAAACGCGCTTCGAACTAGCTGGGGACGCGCACAACAAAAACGCACACAAAAATGGTACAAATCAAAATACATTAATATACATTTCTCATTTAATAACTCGCGGCTGTCCCGTGGCGGGGATCGAACCCGCAACCTCAGCGTCTCAGGCGGGCCTTCGCCCACTGCGCCACAGAGGTCGTCTGTGACTAAGAAAAGGCCAGTGGAGATATCCAGGGTCAATAACCGAGCAGATATTCAGATTGGCCAAACTCAGGTAATCAGTAGGGAATGATGGATTTTACACCTGGGTGTAAGTAAGGGTGTAGTCACGGCGGGGAGAAATTTATAGGAATGCTGAAAACTTGTTTTTTTACTCAGGCCTTTACATCTTTATTAGATGTTTTCCTTCACTGGTTAGAGCTCGGCTAATGATAATAATAAATTTTGGAAAAATTATTGATGTATGGCCGGGATTTGAACCAACGACCTTTGGATTGAAATTCGAAGGACTTACATCCCACTTGGCCAACACGGCTCTTAATTTAAAACAATAAATTTAGCTTCAGTTTGTGCTTTAAATAACTTATTCACTTTCTAAACTTATGTGTTGAACTTAAAATTATAGAATTTTGATAAATTTTGTCAATGCGGTATGTCCAACCAAATATTATTTGAGCACCTACATGCCCACGTTTTGTAGAGTTATCATGTTTTTAAAATGCTCTAAGATCTGATGAATATATCCACAAAATACAGTCAAAATACAGCGCTGATCATTATTTCATTTACCTAATATTTCATTTCATTGAATTTCCATACAAAAGACTTAAACGCGTTCAAATTCGTTTATTTTCTCTTTGATAGTAAGAAAAATAGGAGCCCTAATAGGCAAGTGGAAAAGTATATTTTTATTGATATTATTCCCTTTACGTCGAGTCTCTCTACGTCGAGCGGTGATCGACACCACGTTTTTATTGCCTCTGTGCGAGCAATTAGTTTTTCCTCCCTTTTATTCCCTTATAACGTCAAGAAAGTGCCGAAAGTACAGTCACATTGTAAAATGAAAAGCAACTTTTATTTTTTGTACAGATGTAATATTGTGATTGATATTTCGACGCGAAGGTCGTGTATTCGTATCCTGGGCCAGGATACGCTAAGCTAACTGGCTTCCTAGCTTGCAAGTTAGGAGGTATACTAATCTATAGGTAAAAATGTGCATAAACATGGAAGAAATAGTATTTCGTCCATGTTTTAACAAGATTTTAATAGCGTCACGTGTTTTGTTTTGAGTAACACTAGGTCTTACTCATAAAGATTTGTCAATTTAATAAAGATTTTACATATAAATAAATAATAAATAAATAAATATTCTTGGACATTCCACACAGCGTCATCTAGTCCCAAGCTAAGCAATTGAATGCTTGTGTTATGGTAACCAGATGACTGATATACTACATAGATACATTTTTATTTGTAAATACATACATATTATACATAGAAAAACAACCAGACCCGGAACAAATATCTGCAGAACATGCAAACATTTGTCCCGCGGCGGGATATGTTTTTTTCTTGTTACTCTTATGTCAATGAATAGAGATAGCAGCAGATTTAATATCCGTTTTAGCTTATATAGGTTTACTGAACCAATATGCATAAGGGGGTTAATCTACACGGACTGCACGGCTCTTGAGTGTTTTTTTTATTTTTAAAGATATTTTAATAAAACTAATTTTAGATATTCTTAGCTCCATTGTGAAGATCGCTTTACATCATCAATCATTATTGCGAATTTCCGATTCATTGTTGTAATTAGATTACAAAATAAATAAAATAAAATTTCGGGTATTAATTTTGAATAATGAATATATAAGTTTAATTATAAGAGATAAAGAATAATTATTCAAGTCTGTCAGTTAATTATAGTGATTTTAAAGCGAATTTAATCAGATTATTAAGACGCGGGTCAAAATGTGAATTTCACGAGTCATTACTCAATTGGACTCATTATTGTACAATACTGAAAACATACGACCATTAATAATACGACAAAATCAAATTTAAATTCTTTATTTCTCATAGACTTACATTGGTGTCAAATCAGATGTCGCAAAAACTAAATTAAAAAAATATTAAACGAAAATTTTACGCAAAAATATAAAATTGAGAGCAATTTCCTGCACTCTCGAGGTACATTTCTGTTTATAACTCCGAAGATCCTCATCAGATCCTCATTTTTTATAGGAGCACCTCGGGAGGATTCTTTCTTCCAAAATAACTTGCGGTCACCATCCGAGTGAAGCGCTCGTGGCGAAGCTTGTTAAGACGTTCTTGATAGATCGTCGAAGTTAAGCAACGTTCTGAGCGGTCACTACTTGGATGGGTGACCGCAAGTGGCATTTTCATCTGAGCGCTTCCGTGCTTCGGAGGGCACGTTAAATTGTCGGTCCCGGCTTTTAAAGACGTCAAGCCATGACGGAGGCCTTTAGGCGGCCTAAAAACTCCGTCACCAGAGTTGGCCACATGCTCATACGAACTTACTTTTTCACCATCCGAGTTGTGACCGCTTAGAACGTTGCTACTACAACGATCTTTCATTAAAAATGAAAAATCTTACTAAAAGTTAACAGCTCCGGCAGGATTCGATCGCTCTTAAGCCGAGCTGCCTGACCACTAGGCTACGGACCCTGTACGCCGAGGCCTGAAACTATTAGTAAGATGATTTTATCGGTTAAAACACCGATGAGCGCCACCTACAGGGATTCTAGTATATCACCTTAATATAAGTATTATAAAGTATTATTAATAAGTTTGTCAACTTTCGTATCTCGGAACTATGGAGTTCCGGACCTTTGGTAGGCATGCATGGGGCCGAAGCCAACACACAGAGGCCCTTTTGACAGTTTTGATCTTATTGTGATGGACACACATACCGGCGGCTACCCTGTATAACACTATAAAAATGCTTTCAAAAGCAGCCTCCGGTCTGTGCAGGACTATTACAGATGTGGAAAGCTACTACTGGGCTATGGGAGTGTGATGGTAGTGGACTGGTTACCGGGGAACTATGGGGACTATGGCACCCGCCGACACAATGTTAACGAACATGTATAAAATGGCGGGCGGAGACTCGCCAACTCACAACTGGGCCCCCCAAAATAGTTGCACATGTCGCAACAAGGGGGCAACATGACGTGAGTATATAGCTAGAGGGTGGTTGTGGTGTTACCGGGTTTTAAACGACGATCACGAGCTCCCTGAGGGTCCAGCTTCACGTGCCCACTCACCACTTACGTAACACCGCCAGCCCCCGAGCAATGCTCTAGCGACTCCACTCCGTCCGGCCGGTGAAGGCAACACGGAGGTGGGGGACCTGTTCCTCGTCAGTGTTCACTCCGGCCGGCCAGTGAAGGCAAGCGGAGGTGAGGAACGGTGACTCCCCCAGGAGCACTCGGGTCCGCGGGGTCGCTACTCCCCGACACCTCGCCTCAAAGGTTATTATTATTATTATTATTTCATTTTAGTATACTAGAATTAAGAACGATATATCAAGAACGCAAGCATAACTGACCTATTACTAGTGTATTATATAATCTGTGCCTATACTATTCTTTACAACTTAACCGGCGGTTTGTTCCCAGCGGGTAAACCTCCGAGTATCGACATACTTGAGAATCTCAGTTATCTACTGATTTATTGTCTGTCTGTCCGTTCGGCTGTGCGCATAGTGAGATATAGCGATTTAGAGCAGGCGCGTAGACAAGTGACAAATGTTTCGTATCTATTCTCTTTCTATCATCGCTATTCCTTTGATTTGACATTTATGATCGCTTGAGTTTTCGTCATCTAATGTCAATTCCTATACATTTTTAAGCTATTGCATAGTCTATCGCGGGCCTTGAGCGTGGAGACCGAATCCAGAAATTCCGTAACGAAAATAACTTAACACCTTAACTCCGAAAAATGCTATGCAATAGCTTCCACGTGAGCGAAGCCACGGGCAAGTAAGCTAGTCTCGTACAAAAAAACATAAATCGCTGCCCGCTCCGCTACCCTCCCCGCTCATTCACATCACCACCTTATCCGCTATGTCAACTACATAACTTTTTGTCTGGCTGCGTCATAATAGCCGGTATCTGTTTGGCTCCGGTTTTAGGGCCGATTAGGGTTCCGAGCTTAAAGATTTGTTGATAATTTTATTTTCTTGAATCAAAGAAAACATTTAAATTAAGAGTCTGCCATAACGCCGAGGAATGAGCGGGAGAGCGAATAATGTTTTTATACGTGAATGAGAAGCGCAGAACGATAGACACGCAACATAATTTATAGCGAAAAAACAGTTTTTATTTAATTACACAAGTTAATTAAACAAGCAATCGAAAAATTAAAAAATCAGAACTAAATAAATATTATTTGTCAAAACACAAAACCAACAAAAATAGCGTTCTGTTCCTGAGATAAATAGCAAAATGTGTGAAAAACATGTTTTTTTTCAAAAAATACTTAGGTATATTATGATCGAGAAAACTTTTACCAATCGTGTTTCTAAAAAACCATAACGCAAGATAAAAGTTCAAAGTATCATTTCCCTAAATATGAAGGACGTAGCTTTCACATAATATACTGAGATAAATAAGGATTTCGACGACTAATTTGCATATGAGCGCCATATGCAAATTATGCTTAAGTAATCCTGACGATTGTATTCTCAAGGTGTGGTAGACAAATGTTATTTCAGATTTTAAAACATTTTGTTTACTCAGGCAATTATCTTTAAAGATTATTTATACAGAGTCAGGAGGCAAGCCTACGCTTAACGGGACAGTAGTGGCAATTCGGAGTGTCGCAAAAGCTTAACTAAACTAACTAAAATTAATGCCATCCTTTGTATTTTCATCGCTATGAAAGGGACGGCAACATTTCTAGTTAGTTAAGTTTAGCTTTTGTTATACTCCGAATTGCCACTAATAATATTCTACGGAACCTTAGACAGAAATAACTCGTTCTTACTTACATTGGGGTAGGTCTATGATTCAATTCAAAACTTTTTGTATTTTTTTTCCATTTTTAGTTGTCAAAGTCATGTCTACTTGATGTTTTTGTAAGTTTTTCTAACAGATGGCTCGCATTCGTTAAATAATTTAATTTAATAGTGGGGTATTTTGTTTATTTTCATATTCTTTATAGGTAGGGGTAGGTAAATTATGAAAATGAAAATATTATATAGTTTTAGTTCAAGTCCTAAATAAATAAAGAGCCGTGTTGACTGAATGGTGATAGTAGACTTTGGATCCGAAAGTCGTGGGTTCGAATCTCGACGCGTCAATGTATTTTTCGCAATGAAATTAGTGTCGCTCTATTTTTGTAAGAAAGAAAGAAAGAAAGAAAAATCATTTATTCTTGTAGGACCTCAAAGATCACTTAAGTATCGTTTTACATGCTAGCTAGGTGATTCTAATGCCTGTTCCAACGCAACTCCCTACACGTATCTTAAGTTTATAATAAAAAAAAATTATCTATGTAGTATATAGTCATCTGGTTACCATAACACAAGCATTAAGTTGCTTAGCTTGGGACTAGATGACGCCGTGTGGAATGTCCAAGGATATATTTATTTATTTATTTATGCGAATTTAAATTAACTATAAAAAAAATGAAAATGAATGGTCATCTAAATACCTACTACGGTAAACTAACATTACCCTGTAGGATATAGTGGGAAGTCGTAGAATCGTGTTTGAACTATGTCAGTCTTTTTTTTTTAATTTAATGGCTATACAACGGGTGGTCACCCCGAATGACTTAGACAGAGGAGAAAAAACGAAATAAAAAATGATATCTCTCTGGTACGGTAGTAAGGGACAGTTTAGTTCGGAGAAGTGAAGTAAGTTTATTCATCAATACGAGTAGGTAAGTAAGATTTTTCATTTGAAAATGTAATACTTACTTAAGTACCTACCTAATTAATTATTACTAAGTACCTATTAATTAACACTATAATCAAAAATATCTATATCCGTAACAAACTTTCTCGTTTACCTACCTACTAAATTACTAGCTGCGCCCCGCGGTGTTACCCGCGGTTAATGAGTAGTTCCCGTTCCCTCGGGAATACCGGGATCAAAAGTAGCTTATTCTTTAATCCGGGGTATAAGCCATTCTGGTACCAAATTTCATTCAAATCCGTCCAGCCGTTTGAGCGTGAAAGAGTAACAAACACACTTACATACTTACACACACAAACATTCACCTTAATAATATTAGTGGGATTATTTCATTAATATTTACAAAATCCACTATCATTAGGTAAGTACGTAGGTAAACAAAAAAAACTGTCAAAGTAAATACAAGGGAACCATGATATTTGAAACTCCACAAAAAAAATACCAAGAAAGTAATAAAAATAAGAGTAAGTGCGTAATTTTGAGTCATTTTTGAATTCGTAAAAAATCTTATCGGAAATTGTATGGGAAGGAATCATGAATGGAAACCGTAGATAGGGATATATCGAAGCGTTGGCGATAAACGATAGCGAATATGATTACCGTGCGTTCGAGATTCAAGCAGGATTTTTAGTTAGGTTAGCTAATTCAAATTCAAAAATAATTTATTTAGGACCTCTAAAATCACTTCGAATCGTCTTAGCTAGGTAGGTAATTCTATTTGCCTGTTTCAACGCGACAGCCAAAACACCATGAAAAAATCATGCAAGAAGACAATGTGTGGGCCTCGCGGGCCTAGATTTTTTTTATAGTGATCCCCAATCTAAATAGTCTAGCTTCAGTGGGTAGCCAGTGGGTCGTTATGCCATGACGGAGGCCTTTAGGCGGCCTAAAAACTCTGTCACCAGAGTTGGCCACTTGCTCATAGGAACGAACGAACGAGTGGGTAGCCAGTCAAACAAAGTGCTTATTTTGAAATAAACAGCAGCTTATTTTGAGCGTTTTCGTCCAACGCTCTCATTCTGACCATTTTGTCTACAGTTCCGACCGCAATTGCCCACATCGTTGCAATAAACGCCTTAAGGCGACCTAAAGTGT
Organism: Xanthorhoe designata; assembly: GCA_963582015.1. NCBI lineage: Eukaryota > Metazoa > Arthropoda > Insecta > Lepidoptera > Geometridae > Xanthorhoe > Xanthorhoe designata. The sequence goes on from OY757059.1 coordinate 931,304, forward strand.
GAATTTATTGCCTATTCGAGCCCATGTGGAATACTGTCATGTCAAAATACAAAAAATATAAGCATTTTTTCTTATTCTTTCATAACATTTGATATAGGTAATATAAATACTCATATCATTTTTTCACAGATACAAAATCTTTGATCCTTTAATCAAAGATTTTGTATCTGTGACTCAAGTTTTTGAGATACTAAAATGAGTTCATTTTTACCAGTAGGTATGTTTTAGAAACTAGTGGTACTCCCTGACTTTGCGTGAGTTAAATAATAAATACCTATCCTTGGACATTCCACACAGCGCCATCTAGTCCCAAGCTAAGCAATTTAATGCTTGTGTTATGGTAACCAGACGACTGACATACCTACCTACTACATAGAATAATATGTAGGTAGTAGGTATAACAATATTATACTATTGAAGCGATCGTGGCGAAGCTTGCTAAGACGTTCTTGATACTGAACTAGGAGTGGTATTATTTCCGTGCTTCGGAGGGCACGTTAAATTGTCAGTCCCGGCTTTAAAAGTCGTTAAGCCATGACGGAGGCCTTTAGGCGGCCTAAAAACTCCGTCACCAGAGTTGGCCACTTGCTCATAAGAACGCACGCAGGGGCGGGCCCGAGTAGCTCGATATCTCTATTGATTTTGAATCTAAAAACCAAAAGATTTTGCCGCCAAAATTAATCACAATTGATAAGAATCACATCTGATATGACAAAGCATGCGTACATACATACCGATCCTTAGCCGACTTAATAAAAAATGGGGTTATGGTTAATGTATTCAATGGATGGAACGTAGGCATTAATAATACGAGCTATTTCGCCTTTTAGAGGGTACGACACGATTATTTATTTATTTATTTATAATAATCATAATCATAATCATTTATTGTTGGTGAATCATGAATAGGTAGGTATATATATAATAAGTAAGTACATAATATCCTTGGACATTCCACACGGCGTCATATTCTAGTCCCAAGCTAAGCAACTTAATGCTTGTGTTATGGTAACCAGATGACTGATAAACTACTTAGATACATTTTTTTTCTGTAAATACATACATTTTATAGATAGACCCGGAACAAATATCTGCAGAACATGCAAACATTAATTTGTCCCGTGGCGGGGATAGAACCCACAACCTCCGCGTCTCAAGCGGACCTTCACCCACTGCGCCACAGAGGTCGTATTAAAATAAAAATATAACAAAAACATTTTCATTAGGTAGAGTTAAGTAATCTACTAATCACACTAATATTATAAAGGTGAAAGTTTGTGTGTGTGTGTGTAAGTGTGTTTGTTACTCTTTCACGATAAAACTACTGAACGGATTTGGCTGAAACTTGGAATATACATAGTTTATGACCGGGAATAACACATAGGCTACTTTTGATTCCTGTATTCCCACGGGCACGGGAACTACCGCGGGTAACACCGCGAGACGCAGCTAGTATTATATAAACGCTTAAGTTTGTAAGTATGGATGGATGTTTGTTACTCTTTCACGCGAAAACTTCTGAACGGATTCGACTGAAACTTGGAATATACATGAGAATAACACATAGGCTACTGATCCCAGTATTCCCACGGAAACGGAAACAACCGCAGGTAAGACCACGGGGCGCAGCTAGTCATAAAAAAATATTTTCGTCAGACTGAGGTTACCAGAAAGAAACGTAGAACATAACTTCTCCTTCTTTCAAGTCGGTAAAAACAAAGACAATTCCCGTAGTTTGTTCGTTTTGATATTAAATTAAGAAAGCGATTTAAATTATTTTAAAGCATTATTTTTATCAATAGCAAAGTAGTTTAATGCATTCAATTCATGCATAGCTAAGAAAATACCGAGCGATGCCGGGGCGGGTCACTAGCTACTTACCTAGTTTAAAAAAAAAAAGAACCATTAATAACTGAACACCACAATCGAGTCGTAACAACTAAACACCATTGTCCTTTTTAACGTCAAAATCGGTTAAATACGTAGAGTGAGTTATGGTCCCATGTCTTTTTTACCGTCATTTCTCAAAGGGTAGCTTTGAATGCCTTACATCTGTGAACGTTCCGTAGTTATGACCTTTTGTGGTGGGTTGTATAGCGACTTCTGATCCAGTTTATTTTGAAATAAATTAACTGCAACTGCTTGTGTTACTCTATTAGGTAATAGATATACAGGGTGTTACCAGACCACTACCGAAAACTTTAGGGGGTGAAAGTACCCATCAATATGAACAACTTTTTCTAAGAAACCAACACTGTGAACGCGAAAAAAAAAACAGCTGTTTCATACACTTTAGCCAAGTAGGTATTGAACTTATGTATGGAACAGCTGTTTTTTTTTTCGCGTTCACAGTGTTGGTTTCTTAGAAAAAGTTGTTCATATTGATGGGTACTTTCATCCCCTTAAGTTTTCGGTAGTGGTCTGGTAACACCCTGTATATTGTTATAGAAAAAATAACCTAAATATGAATGAATGAATGAATGAAAATTCTTTATTGCACACCTTAATTTCTATTACATAAATACAATCAGTGATACAATGGGCGGCCTTATCGCTAAGAAGCGATCTCTTCCAGGCAACCTATAATATGATCACGGCTGTATTCCCAAGGTGAGGTAGACATTATTTTAGATCTATAGACTTTTAAGATCATTTGAAAATAGCACAATATTATGTGCGTACAAAATATACAATATTATTATATTAAAAATTACAAAATATGTGTAAGGACATACCTCTGACTACACCTTCCCTTAGACATCTTCTAAAGGATCTAAATATTGCATTAAGATCTGAAGAAATGTCTACCGTCCCCAGGGATACAGACGTGATGTGACGTGACGTGACGTGAGGCCACTTATTATATTGGTAGGTATATGTATTAATATTATGTGTAAAAAAATATTTGTGAAGCCATGACGAAGGCTTTTAGGCGGCCTAAAAATTCAGTCTCTAATGTTAAAATTTTTCAAACATCCTTTTTGTACAATTATAACATTAAAGAAACCATATTTAATAATTGCAATACATAAACTGTGAGAGGAATGAGTTATTTGACAGAACAGTCGGAATGCAAAACCTGCGCGATGCCATTACCAAGAAAAAAAAAACAAAAAAGCAATTCATATTTATACAAAATGTTATTTGTTTTACAAGACCCAAGGACAATTTATGACTTTTATTCATAACTGGCGCCAAAAGTGGCTTGGCAACTTGGATAATTAAATACAATCGGGCCACCTTCACACCTAATAGCTGGTAATGGAATGTTTTAGTCTAGATACTAACGAAAGAAGATGTTTTAAGAACGAATTGGATATTGGATCTATCGTGCATTACTTATTTATTATTCCTACAAAATTGACAATAATACTGCATACCTAGTGCGAGCAAAAGCAAAGTAGGTACAGTTTTTATGGTTAAAATAATTTGGAATCGTATTCTGAATATTTTATTAGTGATCTCGTAGTGTCCTGGGGTTTTATATATTTGCATTGATTATTATAAAGATAGCAGCTATTGTTTATATTCTTATGAATTGAAGTGTTTTTATTTCATAAACCGTTCACTATCTATCTGGCCTAGTAAGTTGTTACCCACTAAATAAAAAAGGTATGCAACGTTCTGCGCCGATATACAACACCTCTATAATTTAAATATGTACCTACTATAATATACTTAGTTTAGACATAAACAAAACTATCCTATCTATGTAGGTATAGCTCATTCAATTATATTCTTAGCAAGCGTTTTTTCATTCATTCCTAATTTTCTACACACATCCATAACTAGCTATACACTTCCATTACTACCTGAACACCGGTTGTTCAGCTCCTAATAACTCTACCAAAGTGACGTTCGTACATTGTTTCTCAAACAAGGTACCTACCTGCTGGTAAGTTGGAAAAATCTTAAATTTAAACACTATATCATAAATTGTGGCTGTGCAAATGTACCTTTACACTTCTTAAACGCTTAATAAAAGTACAACATACAGAAATAAAACATGCTCACGACTGCATCCCCTAATAAACCCTGGATAATTATCGTGAAAATCTAAAACTTAAACATTATTGTAACTATTTGTAAACAAGTTTGTTAAGTTGATTGTTTGCGTCTTAGCGCCGCTATTTTAACCTAAGTATTAATAGGTAAATTAAACAAAGGAATTAAAAAGAAATAATTATATAGTTTGTGATACATAGGTATCATAACCTTTTATCTAATACCTCTGTTTCTATGTAAAAAACTTAGGCCTTTACATCTTTACTAGATGATTTATACAGAGTCAGGAGGCTTTGCCTACACTTAACGGGACACTGTAGTGCCTGGGACATTGTTGAGATGGAGGCTTGTAGCACCTAAACCATCCTCTCAGCTGTCGGACATAATCCACAGGAGAGACAATGATCAATACGTGTGGGGCTGACTAGCCGCGGGTTTCCTCACGATGTTTTCCTTCACCGTTTAAAGCTCGTGTTAATGTGCATATACATTTTTCGACACGTTTCTATGTTAAGTACACCGTTATTGTTTATCAGAATTTGTACCTCAGTGTTATTTGTTTAATGTTTAAAAATATTATAGTGAGTGTGTAGGTTACTTAATTAAATTCTTGCACTTTCTTTTAGCGAGTAACATCCTCAATATTATTTATACAACTGCGAAAACTGATTTCAATTATATCATCCTGTTATCGTGCTTTATTTTAGTGGTGGAGTGTGACCCGAAAGATTAGTGTGGACATACTTCTGAAAGCTCTTATTTAAGGAAAGAAAGAAACAGAAAAATCATTTATTTAAATAGAATCTCAAGGATCACTTCTAATCGTATTATATTAGACGTTCTGAGCGGTTACTATTATACATTTTTTTTTAATTACATAAGTAGGTAAGTACTACATATAAGTATAATATACATAGAAAAAATAATGATAACTACAAATGAGATTGATTAGGTGCCCACTCTAATCTACCTATTTGTTTTCATACAAATTGAAAACAAAAAGTAATTGCATTGATCTAGGTACTACGTAGGTACTACTATTTCCTCAAACATTGTGGTGTCCCAACGGGGCTCTTGTTGCGGCCAAACCTAATTTTGAAGACCTTATGTACCAACTTGAAGCAATAAATGAATATGAAAATGAAAAAGTTGTAAGTAGGTACCTGTTTATTTTTGTAACTAACCATTTTCTTCATTTACTAGTAAAAATAACTGGAGAGAAAATGCAAATCTCTTCGGAAAAAATAAAAACCAGTCAACTGTAAAACTATTTGCCGTATTAGTACATAATATGCGTACTTTTCCTTACTTTGCATCGATTGTACATTGAGCGGACTATCCGCTTTGTAGGCCAATTCTAGTTTACAACGTTCAATCCGCTGAAGCGCTCGTGGCGAAGCTTGCTAAGTTCTTGATAGATCGTCGAAGTTAAGCAACGTTCTGAGCGGTCACAACTTGGATGGGTGACCGCAAGCGGCATTTATATCTGAGCGCTTCCGTGCTTCGGAGAGCACGTTAAATTGTCGGTCCCGGTTTTTAAAGTCGTTAAGCCATGACGGAGGCCTTAAGGCGGCCTAAAAACTCCGTCACTACCACTAGAGTTGGCCACTTGCTCATGCGAACTTATTTACTTTACCAATCCGCTGCGTTGTTTAGTTTAAAATATAATACTTACACAAATTTAAATTTAAATTTACCTACATGTAAATTTATTACATATAAAATTTAAAAAATAAATTTTAAATTTATTACATTAAAATTTATATGTAATAAATAAATATCTTTGATCATCCAGATGACGCCGTGTAAAAATGTCCGCTTAGTTTTAAACATTATGAATTATTACATAGTAGGTACCTAAGGCTTTAGTGTTTTTTCCTTGTGAATTAAATGCATTGGCATTTGACATTTCAAAATGTAAATCAGTCATATATATGGTTACCATAACACAAGCATTATGTTGCTTAGCTTGGGACTAGTCCCAACAAGTTAGCAACTTAATGCTTGTGTTACCATGTAATTTATAATGTTTAAAACTAAACGGACATTTCCATCTCTGTGTAGGCACAGTATTATCATACTCAGGTACCTAATTAATATGCATAAGCGTCTAAGCGGCAAAAAATGTCCGCATAACGGGCATAGACAGAGAAATAAAAACTAGATGTAGCATCTATGGAATACTCTGTAAGTAAACAAGAGGGCCGCGTTAATTAAATTGTACATGACTAGTGTTTGTCTATGGCTGTACTTACATAAATATATCGACTTATGTACCTATTAACTATTTCGCTCAACTAGTGAAACACTACTTAAAGTAAGTGGTACTTATTATTATTATTTTTAGCCGTTAGTGTCCCACTGCTGGGCAAAGGCCTCCCCCCACTCCTTCCAGACGTTACGATCTTGTGTTAGGATCTCCCAGTCGGCTGTAAATTTGTCGAGTTCGTCCCGCCATCTCCGTCTCGGTCTGCCGCGACCCGGCGAGAAGTGGTACCTACTTAATTTTCACATTATTTGACGTTTGTCTATAGTACCTATAGTGTACCTACTTGTCAGATTTGTATAGACTCTATACAAACCTGACAAGGGCTTTTTGACGGGAATTCGAGATGTCAAGTTGTCTTTTTTGTTTTATTTTCCAAAACTTGTGTTTTAGCGAAGGTTGATGTGTAATAATGGTAGATTATTAACTGTTAGTGAACGTTCATAAGTGTGGGAAAATGAAACAAAACTGAATATCATTGCATTTCGAGTTCTCTCAAAAGTCCATTAAAAGCTTTAGTAAAGAATCAACATCTTTACTGACGCTGACATGACATGACTTTGACTTGACTTTACTAACTTGAATTATAATGACATGGTAGTGGCTAAATGCGTGGCAAAAGCCGGCGAAGCCAAAATAAAGAAGAAGAAGAAACCTGACAAGTGTGCGTCTTAAACGGTTATAATCACAATTCTTTTAAAAATACATTTTTATGTAGGTATATGTAAATCATTTGGAATGTGCTAAAAAAACATGGTTTTATTAGATACCTATATTTTTGCGTAGATAGTGTTTGAATTATAATTTGATAGCACGTACGGACAGATCCTAAGATCGTTTAGACAGATCGTTTATATACCTACTTATTATGTTTCCAGTAACGGCCACGTGGGAATGGAATGCAATAAATGCGATGAAATAACTCCAAATATGGTGATGCAGCTATGTTCACAGGCAGGAACACTGCTCAGAGTGTTCCTGTGAACATAGCTGCATTTCCTGGTTTTACACGGAAATTCCCATAGAATAACATTTTCTAAGACAAAACACGGATAAAGATTTTTTAACGACTTTTAAAGCCGGGACCGACAACTTAACGTGCCCTCTGAAGCACGGGCTTGCGTAAAAGTACCTACTTCTACCTTTTAATAGAATATATTTTTTCTAATATTGTCTTATCCATTAGAAAATGCAAAATCTTACGAATTAATAATCGGTGCTCTAACCGAAAAATATAATCTTACTGATAGTTTCGTCGTCGGCGTTAAAGGCTTCGTGGCCGAGTGGTCGATGGCAATCCGGCTAAAGGATGATCGCTTGAATCACGCGGGTTCGAATCCCGTCGAAGTCGTAACTTTTCGTAAGATTTTTCATTTTCTAATGAAATACCTAAGTGTGGTTTAACACTATAATAAAAATATATAAAAACTATTGTCTTATCCATACAATACTTGCCCTTCATTCTTTATTACCCCAATTGCATTTAGTCAAAAAAAGACTTTACAACATAAAAATACAGCGCAGTTTGCATTGCATCAAAACATGAACAAAAAGGTGAAAATTATTTAAACGAAGTGTTTTTTGAGATACCGTAAGTCGTAAAAAATTATGTTGCGATGCGGGTAGGCAGTAAAATGCGGGTGAGTGCGGCGGGTAGTACATAAGTAAGTATGAGCTTAGTGGCGTTTAGTTTAGTATGAGTTTAATAGTATTGACCAAGTGGTTGTACTTCGACTTTCGATTCGAAGGTCGTGGGTTCGCATCCGGCCGTGCATCAATGGACTTTTCGTGTCGAAAATTTATATGCTTTAAAACGAGATTTAACCGGTGAAGGAAAACATCGTGAGGAAACTCGCGGTTAGTCAGACATATAAGTACACGGACCGACAATTTAACGTGCCCTCCGAAGCACGGAAGCGGTAATAAGTTCCCAAGTAGGCTACTCGTAAAGTAGGTACCTACCTTATTGCAGAGGTAGTCAGGGCGTGTCCTACTTCGCTGTTTTATCGGATTAGGATTAAAATTTTAAGCAGTAGGTAGGTATGAATTTAGATTGTCAAGCCAAGGTCAAAACACTTTAAAACCATTTAAAATCAATTAACATCACTTAGATGACATTAAATTACCTACCTACATCTATTTTTTATTAAAAACCCTTTTAAGTGCCTGTTTTATCACAAAATTTAATGTTTTGCAAATATCTTGACAAATCAAACACAAATGTTTAAAATATTTGGGTTAGAATAAGAAAAAAATTTAAGAACATCTTAGGCGTTGTCCCCGATAGTCTCACAGTGAGTGGCTGACTGTTTGCCTCTTGCCTCCATCATCATCATCATCACGTGCAGCCCGTCTGATCTCACTGCTTGAAACTCAAACTCAAAATTGTATTTACTCAGTACGATCGTTTATAAACCACTTTGACACCACATCACGTCATTATGAACTAGGTAATTCTACTACCTTTTCCAACGCGACTTATTACACCAGTGAATGAGCATAGGCCTCTCTTTGCTTGTTTTGTAACCATCCCTATCTTGTGCCAGTTTAAACCATGTTTAAACCATCGAGGTCCTACAAGAATAAATGATTTTCTTTCCATGTAGGTAGGTACATACATAGTCAAAATATTTCATTATAAATGAAAAATCTTACTAAAAGTTAACAGCTCCGGCAGGATTCGGCTTAAGGTGCCTGTATGGGTGAAACTAGCGCCACTGTCTATTTTATTTTATTATTAAGTACGTTGAACAAAGGAATTTAAAAAAAAATGCAAAATGAAACTATTACTTAGGTATTCAAAAAAAGCTTATGATAGGTTTCACAAACTGTACATTCAGCTTTTAAAAATTCCTTTGTTTAACGTAATAATAAAATAGGCGGTGGCGCTAGTTTCACCCATACAGGCACCTTAAGAGCGATCGCTTGTATCTACGCAGGTTCGAATCCTGCCGGGGCTGTTAACTTTTGGTAAGATTTTTCATTTATAATGAAATATCTAATACCAAAGTGTGGTTTAACACTGTAAAAATATATAAAAACTATTGTCGAAATACTTAGTCAAAACAGCAGGTCGTAGGTACATTGTACGACTAACGTAAAGATGTCCCTGGTGTAGGGAGTCGCGTCGGAACAGGCATTAGAATCACCTAGCATGTAAAGTGATCCTTGAGGTCCTACAAGAATACATGATTTTTTTTTCTTTCTTTCTTTCTTTCACTACGTCGCTAGCCACTCAACATCCGATACGCCCCGTTTAGATTTAGTCCTGATGGGACATGGGACAAGGCCTGAGAACAAGAAAAAATGTTTGGAACATCTAAATATACTTACAAATGACGGTCACTTTGTCTCACAGTGAGAGGTCGGGTACTATTGTATGTTTGTTTGTTTGTTTTTATTGTCTGTTCTTTAGATATAAAAGTATTTTTTTGGTAGAAGAGTTTTGGATGTTATTTAAAAGTGTGTATTTTGATTTACAAAAGTGTCGCAAGTTATATTTTTTGTTTTGATTGGTATTTGTACAATTCATGACTCATGTATTAAAAACAGTTTTTACTAAACAAACAAACTCATAGTTAGAATTTTTATGAAAATATTTATGTTGAAATTTCAAAGAATAGGAAGTAAGTAGGTACCTAGGTAGGTACTTACCTACCTAGATTAGATAATGTTGCTTCTTATTTTATTGTCATCTGGTTACCATACCATTAACACAAGCATTAAAATGCTTATCTTGGGACTAGATGACGCTGTGTGGAATGTCCAGAGATATTTATTTATTTATTTAAGTATTTAAAATTATAATAATTTTTAATAATTTTATTATAAATAAGGTACCTACAAAAACACTTTTGTATTTAGGTACCTACCTAAGTACTTAGGTAGGTACTTATTTTCTTTTCTGTCTAAAGTTTACTAAAAAAAGTAATTTTGTTGATATTACTTAAATTACTTACCTACTTAAATGAATTAACATTTTAGTTTTCAATACCTCAGGAACTATATCCGTATCAGACAAAAAGTAGTTAATTTTAATTACACTTTTAATAATCCTTAAATAAATGTTAAAAAGCCGAGCAAACCCGCGGGCTCGCGCCCGTGCAAAAAACCAACCTCACTGATAAGTCGCAGTTATTTCGAAAACCAGGGATCGTATCCAATACCCGGGGGCGATATAACACTGTCTAAATCGTGCGACTTCTCTTGCTTTTATAATAACTAAATAAATATAAATATACTTGGACATTCCACACGGCGTAATCTAGTCTTAAGCTAAGCATCTAAAAATTTATAAAATGAAATGAAATATGATCACAACTGTATTCCGAGAGCGGTACAGACATTTCTTTTACATCTAACCAGATGACTGTTAAACTACTGTTTTTTTAAATGTACATAATATTATACCTACTATTATGAGCTGTCAACTGCCAGTCGATCAGTCACAAACTCACTGATTTTATATAATTTAGATGTTAAGATAACTCGGAATTTTGCTCAAAGTTTTTTCAAAAAACTGTAATTACTAGATTCATGTCTGTAAGTTTAATTTGGTGGTTTATGGTTTTAAGATTTTTTTTTAATCTTGATAACTTGCTTTTGGCCACCCTATACTGTTCTTTCTACCTAAAGGTTGTAGGTATGGAAGAAATCTGTCAGCGATAAGGCATTGTAGGGAGTAGCAAAGACAACTACTATATGTACCTACCTAGGTACCTTTACTACCTACCATCTACTAATGATAATGAATTTATATTAAGTACTTAGGTATATTTATTTTCATTTTTAGCGAATTTTTTTCGGAATCATTTATTTTGAAAAAAGTTGTAATTTTTTTAACTGACGTAAAAAAAAGGGAGGAGGTTCTCTCGTCTGTATTTTTTTCATGTTTTTCTTCAGAACTTTGGACTGGTTGAACCGATTTTATGAATTCTAATTTTGTTTGAAAGCTCATGTTTCCCGTGTGGTCACTCAAGTTTTTTTGAGGATCTGATGAGGATCTTCAGAGTTGTGAACAAAAATGCACCTCAAAAGTGCAGAAAATTGCTCTCTTCCGAAATTGAGGTCGTTATACCTACGTAAGTAATACAATTTTAATTTTGCCACTTTCTATAAAAATAAATTTAGAAAATGAAACTAGGTAAGTAGCTACTTACCCACTTAAATTTTTTTTTTTTTAATTACTTAGGTACCTAGGTAACTGTTTTTAACAATAGAATTTTTTTTTTGCGTCCTTTAGGTATCTTTTTTACTCATAACCTTAAAGTTTACTCATTCTTAAAAAAAACATAACGTGGAATATCCATCTACTTACAATTACTTGTATCATGTAGGACTTGCCTCCGACTACTTCCTAGACATAGGATTAAAATGCAACTCAAAGAATGTCGTGATCCTGTTTTCGTTCTAGACGTTTCATCAAAAACCTGATTTCAAAAAAGGAACATCAGACCAAAAAGGATGCTATAGCCATAAAATATTTAAAAATTGATATTTGAATATTTTAAATATTTGTTCCGAGTTTTATTGTGGCATTTTACGGAGATCGTATCGTAAACGATTCGATCTTTGTCTATGGCATAGGTACGATGGATGACGTTTTTGTAAACCAAGTTATGATCTTCAATGGTTTTATTTTCGATTTATTTTATTTACTTAGGTTTAAATTATGTCAATGCGGTTTCAATACTACAGTGTGATTCAAGAAGGTTTGTTAAAGCTACCTTAGTAGGTACCTAGGTACCTACATATTATTTAAGAAAAAAACCCGTTCGAAGCTGTTGTAGGTTGCTAGTATGAAAAAAACATACCTACAGAATCAGGGTTTCGTTTTCTAAATTTGTTATTTCATATTTTTCTTTGTGTTTTTACCTACGACTCCTCTCCATCTAATAAAGTTGCTTGGAAGAGATCGCTTCTTAGCGATAAGGCCGCCCATTGTACATTGTTCTATCACTGATTGTAGGTATATGTCATAGAAATTAAGGTGTGCATTAAAGAATTTTCATTCATTCATTCGTTTACGACATGTCGACACGACCTAGTCGAATCTTCGATACAAAAGACATCAACGCGCTGTTTTTCCCCGACTGACAGATGGAGGGCTGTTTTTCGAGTTTTTTTATTAATACCTTCCTACTTGTTTTTTGTATTTGTGTGTAGGTACATACCTACAATGTTTTATTAAATAAATTATTGTATAAGTATTATTATTATTATATTGTATACATAATATACAAGCTGACCCGGCGCACTATTGTAGGTAGGTACCACCAGTTTTTTTAATTGCACAAAATATCTACGAACTCATTAAAATAATTTTAGTGCCATACAAAAAAATGACAAATATCTACCCACAGTAGGTATCTAAGCAATACCAAAGATAGATAGTTTATAAAGACTGGCCGTTAGAGATTACAAAATAAGCCCTACCTAAAAAAAGATCTTATTCTTTGGTAAATTCTCTTTTTTAAATTGGCTGCACTGCTCACCTCACATTCTACCTTCAACACATCATTTGTCAAAACGTCATAAATATATTCATCAAAATGTCTTCATCATCACACAATGGTGCAATATTGCTTATCAAAATAATTAATGAAAATTGCAGGATATTAATAAAAGGCTGACATTAATTAGATTTTTGTGATGTGAAATTGCATATTGACGACCTCTGTGGCACAGTGGGCGAAAGGCTCGCCTGAGACGCGGAGGTTGCGGGTTCGATTCCCGCCACGGGACAAATGTTTGTATGTTCTACAGATATTTGTTCCGGGTCTGGATGTTTTTTTTATCTATAATATGTAGATATGTCCAAGGATATTTATTGAACAGTCAGTCACGAAAATAAGTTGACAGTTCATTGTGTTCGTTCGTATGAGCAAGAGGACAACTCTTGTGACGGAGTTTTGAGGCCCTCAAAGGCCTCCGTCATGGCTTAACGACTTCAAAAGCCGGGACCGAAAATTTTACGTGCCCTCCGAAGCACGGAAGTGCTCAGATATTTATGCCACTTGCGGTCACCCATCCAAGTAGGTAGGTACTTAGGTACCTAGTGACCGCTCAGAAAGTTGCATAACTTCGACGATCTATCAAGAACGTCTTAGCAATAGCAAGCTTCGCCACAGCGCTACTAGGGAGCCAGCACTACCTCATTTAACGCACCCATTACCTACACTGTTAAACAGTTGTTATTGTTAACAACAATTTAACCCATCCAGACCACTTACCTACAACCAAAACATAATATGTGTGTGCATTATGCGCTGAAAGTGTTTGTTTAAACAAAGCCGTTCTTCACGTCTAATTAGTTTCTAAAACATAAAACAAGACTGCCGCAGTCATTATTGTCATTTACATCTTAACATTTTCTCAAACGTAGGTCCAAATAAATCTTCTTTAAGACTAAAGAATGTATTTAAGGTCCGGGCCCTTTCTCGTGAAAAACGTGGCGTTTTTACATCGTAATACGGACCCCTAAAAACTCCAAACGCTGCAGAAACCGTTAAATGCACTGTAAATTTATTTTGATGAGATGTGAGAGTGGAGTGAGCTCATATTCGGATGCGGTAAGTTAACCTTTGTGCGGGAATATTTAGCGTAGGTATCAAGGATTATCTAGTTTACTTCCGTTTTTATTTATACGGACCAGTATTTCAATTCGGGACAAAATTAGGTAGGTATACAGTCTACAAAATAAATTAAAGGAAAATTCGCTACCTACTATACCTACCTATGCTTAATATGTTTTTTCTTTACAAGTTGCAATCACCTGTTCAACCTTTTAAAGGTCTTTAGCGTGCCCCATTTAATAATCAAATTCGCTCTTTGTTCAGATTTGTGTTTTTTTATTGCGTTTAGAGTATTTGTTTATTGAGCATTGTATGATGATTTCAGAACTCGCGCCCAAAAACGTTCCTCGATCGCATCGCAGCGCAGTCTATCTACTGGGTTTTCAATTACCTACAATACGAGGAACGCAAACAACATCGGATCACTTTCACCGCTTACCGTGAGTGCATTATAAGTAATTAATTAGGTACCTACACATAATAAATGAAATAGTTACCTAGTTAGGTAGGTAGGTACTTCAATCACTGACAAAAAACACTGTGATCAAAAAATACTTTTTACAGCTAGGTAAGTAGGTACGATTAGGTAGGTATAACTTATCTAAATTAAAACTGAACTGTAGGTAAGGTATGTACCTACCTACCTACCAAATATTCATTTCATTTAAGTAATAAAGAGTAGGTAGATACCTTAAGCCGGTTGCCCTGCGAAGTGGTGGACGACGACATAGTTCACGTTTTGGCAAACTAAGGGAGGCCTTATGCCCAGCAGTGGGTAAAGTCGGGCTATGGATGATGATGAAAGCCGGTTGTGAAGCGTAAAACAACTGTAAGTACTTATATAGTAATTACTACTTAGTAGGTACAGGTACCTACCTACCTACGTTTTTTTATTTTCTTACCGCATCCATAAAGCACCACGGTCTTTCTACTTCCTGCCACGCAACCGCCCGAATATTTTCTCCAAAACAAAAAGCCAGTAAACTGGACCAAAACATTCGTCAAAAAACAACAAAATACCTACACGATGAAGAAAATTATCTTTAATTATTACAATTGTGCCAAACGGATCCACAGCCAACGTCGTATGCCATAATTCAGTTAAAAAAAAACTTTCGCGCCGAATGCGACCTTATTTTGATTGATATAGAGCTGTCAAAGTTTTGACAGATGCGAGGTAATGTTGTCAAAATGGCGGGAGGAGTCGGTGCATCGTTTTTTGTGGAAAAA
This sequence comes from Xanthorhoe designata, assembly GCA_963582015.1. NCBI lineage: Eukaryota > Metazoa > Arthropoda > Insecta > Lepidoptera > Geometridae > Xanthorhoe > Xanthorhoe designata. Next base: position 946,379 of record OY757059.1, read on the forward strand.
TTGGTCATTTTCGGGTGTGGCTTTAGAAACCACGCCTTTATAATGAGAGAATAAGTACCATGGAGGTAGGTAATGCTTTCACTTTCTTAATAACTTTTGGGGGAAATGCTGGTAATTATCTACATGCACTGAGTGTTGAGATTTAATGCATTTGTGACTAAGGTATGGTCGGGCAAAAATTTTACCCTGTCTACCACCCTACGGGTTGAGTTTCATTTAACGTCATTAAATGAAACAAAAAGGTCGATTTCTAACTAGCATAGCATTATTTACCTACCTACGTCATGCCAGCGCCAGAAATGCTTAATGTTAAGCACTTTTGTTTGAGTTCGGCAATGAGGATTGTGTTAGTCGTAGCCAAAATAATCAATTAGTTCGGCCATGAGGAATAACCTCATCTGAGTCCTTCCGTGCTTCGGAGGGCAATTAAATTGTTGGTCCCGACTTTTTAAAGCCGTTAAGCCATGACCAAGGCTTTCGGCGGCCGCGTTTACTACGTCGTCGTCTTGCGCAGTAAAACGCGGCCGCCGAAAGCCATTTTTATGCCCAATTCGTTTATACGGTGTTTCTAGGATGTGGAATAAAATGCATGTTATGTAAAAGCCATACTTTAATCTTATAATAACAAACTTTACATCATATTCACAGCTTTGGTCTGTTTAGAGCGTACTTTTAAAAATATATTCATTTAGCGTTATTCCAAATATAACCTCAAGTACAAGATTTGTTGGTTATGATATTGGCGGGAAATAATATATTGACAGTAAAATCAAAATGCTGAAACTGGTTTTTTCTGTCCAAATAAAAATATTATTTTCGAAAAACTTTATCTCTAAAATAGATACTTATTAAAATTCACTGTGTTTTGAATGAAGCCGTAAGCAAAAAACTTAAGTTTTTTGCTTACGGCTTTTTGATTTTAACATTACATAGTTAAAATCAAAATAAAAATTCGGTTTTAATAGAAAAATTAATTTTGCCACTTGTTTATTAAATTTTGATATAAATAAAGAACTTATGTGCGAATTATTTCCACCCAATATCATAAACAAAAAACATTAAAATCGTACGCTCTATCATCCTATCATCTACTTTTCCGCTTTCTCTTATTCTATGGTAAATATTTTGATTTAAACTAGAAAAAATACATAAAAAAATCTAGCGTTCTCTCACTAATGTGCGCTATAATTGTACTCTTAAAAACAAAAATGCAAAAAATTCGGAAAAATCGAGCACCAAAATTGAAAAATAATTACAGCTAAGGTAATTTCTTCGAGACGTACGTCACCACTTGAAAAACAATTTGTAAGTAATATGCAAATAATAAAATATAGTGCCATATACCAGTTGATAGCGTTATTCGTGGAGTAGCCATTTCAACCCAATACTAACAAAAAAAATAACTACTTGAGTTACGTTTCGTATATTCTGTAGTTCAGTTAAGAATACTTCAAAGTTTGAAGATGACAGGACTTCAAACAACATTTAGTTCCATTTTTCTCCACTTGACATATAGGTGGCAGCACTATACTTGTATTATATCAAGTTAAGTGCCGTAAAGATAAATATACCTTATAATGCACGAAGTCATGTATTGTCCCATTCGCACGACTAACATACAAATTTTTTCATACTCGTAGTATATCTTTATACAATTTTATACTGAAAGTGACCATGTAAGTAAGTACTATTTTGGAAAATTATAATTATTGATATATTTATTCTGTCAATCATTGTGATATAAATTATTAAGACAAGCTTAAGCCCGCGGCTTCGCTCGCTACCTTCCGGGATAAAAAGTAGTAGTGTTATTCCAGGTCATAAACTATTACACTACAAGTTTCAGCCAAATCCGTTCAGTAGTTTGGAAATCTGATCACTTATTTTGGTAACATCTTTGAAATTTTGCTTTTTAAGGTCATAACGGAGCTTTGGCAAGATTTGAAAAATCAACGAAAAACATTTAAAATTGTGAAGAAAAACATTCAATATAGCTTATAACTACTCCCATTTAAATAATTGCCAAGTAAATTCGATTTTATCACTTATCAAATTGTATCTTCGACTACCCGCGTAATTGATTAAGAAATTAAATGTGTTTCTACATTCAAAATATTAAGGCCTGCTTCATAGAAATACCGAATTTCAACATTTGTGTCTTTTTTACGTTCAGGCATAACAGCTTGTAATACTACTAATTTTTCTCATTACTAATTATCTTTTTTTCACAATGTTATGCAACAGGCCCCCCCTTAACATTTAATACACCGAGATAATGTCGAATATTGGCAATGCAGAAATTATCATAAATGGTAACCATCACTACTATTTTCACATTTTAACGGTATTTTTGGAAAAGCTATTTGAATACGACATGATTTTTGGGATTTTTAATTAAAATTTACATTTACTTAATATAGATTTAATATAATAGATTTTCCAAAAACAACGCTTAGAATCGATAAATATATTATTTATCTAACATACAGACTAAACAACAGAAAATAATCAGAATTTTCAAAAATCTTATTGAGAGTTAAATGATTACTTAAAATAAAAAAATGAAAATGGCAACAACACACCTAGACAGGAATTCACAGTCGAAAATTAACTTAATTATTATCGAAAATACCTCTACCATTTATTTAAAATTTTCTTGGCAATAGTGGCAATTCGGAGTGTCGCAAAAGCTAAACTAAACTAACTAAAATTAATGCCATCCTTTTTATTCCCATCGCTATGAAAGGGACGGCAACATTTTTAGTTAGTTAAGTTTAGCTTTTGCGACACTCCGAATTGCCACTATTGTCTTGAATTTTAATCACATTTAGCAAAAATGATAACAGAATTAATGAAGTATCATAATACGACAATTCTTTTAAATAAATCAGTAAAATAAAAAATAACTATCATGGTAGAGGTAAAAATATTTTTGGAATTTGAATATTTGATAGAAATCGGCGACACCGGAGTGAAATAAAAACTATTTGATAAAAAAACAAAAAAAACACCGCGCTTACCCAAAAAGCAGTACTTTTAATGAAAAACATATTTCTTACTTTGTTACTGACGTTATTCGTTCTTATCATAAAGATTTGTCAATTTAATATAGATTTAAAGAATGTTTTTTTCTTGTTTCTCCTATGTCAATGAAAATAGATAGCAACAGATTTAATATCCGTTTTAGCTAAAGCCTTTTTTTTTAGCTAAAGTTTTAGCTAAAAAAAAAGGTTTAAACCAATATGGATAAGGGGTTATACTTGAATTATAAAATATTAAAAAATACTTATGATTTCAAACTTACCTTTATGCGGTTGACTTAGATGTATGTAAGTAGTTTCCAAACTTCTTAAAAATGAAAACTCTCTTAAAAATATCAGGAAACTTTCAAATTCTGTCAAAATTCTCTACAATAAGTAAATTCAATAACTAAGTAAGAAAAACATAGTTCAATAAAAAAATATGTAAGTACCTATAACAATAGCAAAAAAAAATAACAATTATCTAAAAAAACTATAATTGCTTAACTGTATATTGATTCCGGTGTCCAAACTATTTGAATTAAAAACTAGATACTTCACAGCATTTGAAAAGGGCAAGCAATGTTTTGGTTGTGCCGCCCGAAAACTATCATAAGTATTTGAACTATCAAAAATGGTTTAGCTTTGATTTGAGACTAATAATACATTTCATAATTTGTAGAATTGAAATCCATTTTTTATTTTAAAGTAAATAAAAATTATATTATATAATTTCTTGGCTTCATTTCGGACGACACCACTGTTGGTAAATTTGCCCAGCACTGGGATAACCCCAATTTTCATAAACTAGTAGCTATTTAACAGAAAAATCTGTACATAATTATTTATACAAATATTTATTTGCTGTGCTTTTGCTTGTTTTTATTAATATACATTATATATTTTTGACTAGAAATCGACCTAGCGTGATTTTATCTTTTAGATAATCTTTCAAAATATAAGATCTGAATTTCCAAAAAATATATAAAAATAAAAATATAATATATTATTATAAACTTTGGGTTTTCGACTTAGGCCATTTTCGATAATAATATAACTCGTATTGCACAAAAACAGATAGAAATTGATTTTTATACACCAAATAAAATATATAAGTAATTAAAAACATGCAAAAGAGTTTTGTAATATCAAAATGTTTTAAACTCTAAACTCGCAAAAGCACAGCAAGTAAACTTAATATTGAAGTACAGACCCCGAAAACTATATAATATAATTATAACTATGTAATAAAAATACGACAGAAAAACATGAGTACCTATGTCAATAACATGGTATTTAAATGGGGGTCTATACGCAATTCTAATAAAATATACTTAAAAATAGTATAATTAGGAGAGATTATCGTCATCAAAAGATTTTAAATTTTCGAATCTGGAATGTCTCCTTCACTGGATAATTCGTGACAAATCCTGAAACAAAATTATATAATGTAATTTAATAATAATAAAAACTTCGTAAAGTTAATATAAATTGATAAACAAGTAAAAAAATGTAAAAAGAAAAAAAAGATAAGTAATCAAATATTGCGCGTTTTTGTATCCGATCCGATAATTTAGCGTTAACTAAATTATCGGAACGAGACAGCAATGTCACTTTCTCTCTCTCTCTCGCACTTAGGAGAACGGCACGTTCCTTTTGTTTAAGCGCAGAGATGTTTATTAAAGTTGATAAGAATTATCGATACATTCTTAGTAACTCTTACGGTTTCAGAGCAAGCCTTAAAAATAAACTCATAAATATAATTATTATTGGATTAGTCGGATGCGCAATCAAGTTACAGTAAGCGCAATAAAACGTGACCGGGCCGAACATAGGCCCTACGTAGGGTTGCCAACTTTTTTTACAAGAAATAAAGTATTTTCACGTCTGTGAAGAATATTAAACAGTATTTTAGAAAAATGAACAGTATTTATTTACTTATTGTTTTAAATACATATTTTTTGGAACTTCTGGCACAACTTACTAACTTAAAATCTTTTTTAAACACTTCAAACGCTTCACTACAATTATAATTGAAATTAAAATAAATAAGGAGCTCATTTTTTATTAAATTAATAGTAGCTCTATTTCTATCCTCCCTCCACTTAGCATTCATTACTGAAAAAACTCTTTCAGTAAATGCTGAGGTGGCGGGAACAGAAAGTAGGTATGAGACAATTTTAGTAATATTTTTAAATTCTTCAGAAGTGTTTTCCAATAAATGGCTCCACTTTTGGCCAGTACTCATTTCAATAAAAATTTTGTCTTCTGATATTTTTTCATAAATTACTTTGAAATTTATAAGTTCTGAATACAAATCATCCATACTAATATTGAGTCTATACAAATTCAGATTATCTACAATTTTCTCAAAATGATCAAATGCTAGGATCAATACCTAATCAATCTTCCTAGGTTCTGCCCCTGGATTGTGTAACTTGTCTCGCATTGTATCCAAGTTGTATCAAAGCAAAAATCACAGTAAATCGCGAAAATAACTGTCAGATTTAACGCTGATTATCTAAATTAGTAAGTAACTTACTTAATTACTGTCATATTTGACAGTTGTTTTCGCGATTTACTGCGATTTTTACTTTGATACAACTTGGATACAATCCGAGACAAGTTACACAATCAGGGGGCTGAGTACGCAAAATCGAATTCAGTCAATGAGTGACAGTTGAATATTTGACATTGACTTCGTTCAGAAACTCTGTGTGATTTGTTTGTGGCTGCGCTCGCGCTGCACTGAGCAGTGAGTGAGCGCCCTCTGACTAAATAAAAACAAATTTGTGTGAGCGTTTAAGTATAACACATAATAAAGTGTATTTTCATTCTGAAAACAGTATTTTGTATACTTTATTTTTGTTCAACAGTAAAAAGTATAATTTAGTGAAAAACAGTATAATACTGTTGAAAACAGTATAGTTGGCAACCCTAGCCCTACGTCGCGCATTATGAACAGTTCGAAAGAGCTAAACAGACGTATCGACACGTGAGACAGAGACAGTGATATTTCCGAGCAGTGCGTCGCTACTCGCAATAACTATGGTCACTCCGGTCAACTGAGATTTCGCTTACTGTATAGCTCGCGCCACGTAAAAAGAGCTTGGTCGGGGAAGTAGCGGGGGTATGTTTGCGCCTGTGTTCACTCGCTGACGAACCAATAGCACTCGCTAAATCAAAGGTATGAAGTGCGCCGCAACACCTCTCCACCAATCATCGACCACGGACCAGTTTGACAGCCAGCGCTCTTTGTACGTGGCGCGACCTATACATAACTATTTCAAGCGAAGCTAAAAAAAAATTCCAACAGTCGATTTCTCGAACGCAAATCTTCAAAATGTTAACAAACGGTCAAATCACGTGACAGTGTCGAATTCGTTCCTAATTTGACGTCTTGTCACGTGATTTAACCATTGAATATATTTTTTTAAATAAATCATTGAACATTCCATACAGCGTCATCTAGTCCCAAGCTAAGCAACTTAATGCTTGTGTTATGGTAACCAAATTACTGATATACTACTTAGATACATTTTTTTTGTAAATACATACATACTATAGGTAGAAAAACATCCAGATGATTTTATTTATAATATAGAAGCCTTCCAATGTTTTAAATCATATTTTAACAGTAAAATAAGTTTGAAATATTTTTAATAAGGGCTACTACTAACTATAATAATTAATTTAAAAAAAATATCGAGCTACCACAACACAAAATCATAAAAAAAACCGACCAAAACCAAACTACATAAAACAAAAAAAAATTGTGCAGAATAAAAAAGTGCAAATATATTTAGCTGCGGGCTGGGATTCGAACCTGCGACCAAGTGGAACTCACCTCATATCTATGCAAAAGCTGTGTTCCATTATAATGCGGATTTTCGCTATAGAAAAATGGTCGTTTCATTGTATTCTGCCCTAGAACAAAAATATAATTGTTGTAGTTTATAATTTACAAGATATCTTAATTTATTTTAATATAATATCTTTCAACTAGTTGTAATTGTATTTTGTGAAATTGTGTAAGTAAATCTATAAGTTGTGTTTTTTAAGTTATTTTCAGCTATCCTACCGGCTGCGCCATGTCAAAGTATTATTTATTAGGAGCTTCAATGAAACTAATATGATCTTGCCATGACTGCTTTATTCTCTTCAACTACCCACACCGATATAATCATAATAAATATCCAAATACCTACACTTTGTACTTTCGCGAGGAAATCTAGCTCTCTAATTAGCGTCGATGGGCTTGCAACCTGTCACGTATAGGAAGTTAACATCTACTAAATGTGGGCATGTACCGAATATGTCTCAGCATATGCAGCATATGCTGAGACAGGGACATAATTTAACCCCACGCAACACATTTTTTCTTATAACTTATCATTTTTTTTTTATTCTTTGTTACATTTATAGGTATACCTTCTTACGTGTTCTTGGGGCGAATAAATATATTTTCTTTCTTTCTTTGAATATGTATTTGGACATACCTCTGACTACCCCCGTAGACATCTTCAAAAACATCTAAAAATTGGATAAAGATCTGAAAGAAATGTCTACCGCTCCCCGGGATACAGTCGTGATCATAATATATTTCAAGTACCCAACCCAATTGAATCTCATACCCAAATGTTAAGTACAAAATGAATTTGTTAATTTTGTATATGCTGATTAAGCTAAACAATTGCTTGTGTTATGGTAACCAGATGACTGATATACTACTTATATACATATTTTTAAATGCATACATATATGTACCACAGTTGAGTTTGACAGTTTAGTCTAACGAACAATCGCAGACCTCCATAGCAACTTTGTTATACAACACAATGTGTATGGCACTTGTTGACAGATAACAGCGTTGCTATGGCAACAGATCTGAGATCGTTCGTCGGATTGATTATTAATTTCGGTCGTAAGTGAATAAAGTGAACGGGTAATGGTCTGATTACGTTTGAATGGTTATTAATAAGTTATACTTGTTGCGTTAGTAATTCCCGTGTGTTATAATGATGTTTATGCAGTAGGGTTACCGGCGGTTTTTGTGTAGTATAGTGATCTATCCTCGCTCACGTGTCAAGTATTCTAACGGCCGGGTTTCAATATTAAACTTACGAATGATCGTAGATCGATCGCCATAGCAACTTTGTTTAGACAACAAAAAAATGTAGGACACTTTTTGACAGATAACAATATTACCCTTTCGGTACATGAGTCCTAATTACTTTTATTCACAATTCCCAAAATTCCCACTTTCTTGATTTTACGTACTTTTTAAAACATTCATTAACTTAAACTCACACTTCATATAATATATCGACGTCCCAAAATTCCCACTTTTTCAGATTTCTTATGCACGAGTATGTACTATGACGATCCACGGTTATTAGTAAGTTGAATATTGCAACCCGGCATTAATGTATGGAATGTTTAGTTCATGCAAGTTGCCGGGGGAGGCGCTGCACTGGATTTTCATACATTTGTGATACTTGACTCGGTATCGAGGACAGTATCCAATACTACGGTAAACTGGTGTTAACCCCCCATGCAGACTAGTAAAGTAATAAAGACAAATCATCTCCATACAAATATGCGTTTAGTCATCTGGTTAAATCTAGATGGCGTTGTTACATAACCAGAATGTGTATTGAATTAGCATCGCCATCTATCGGGCATCCTCGCGACTCGTTCGAGTTTCTCGTGCGATAATAAGTATTATAGTATTGAAAATAAAGTTGAAATTCGTATGACACTGAAACTGCGCTCCGCTTCGCTGCTCTTCGATGCTCTTTTAGTGTGAGTTGAGCCTAAGTTAACGAAATAACGATATTCGCCAAAAGCTCTATAGATAGTCTACTACTTTATTAGTCTCTGGTATATGCAATGAAGGTAATATATGTATATTACTAAATATACTTACATAGTTGCGTATGCGCAGCTAAAGCGTTCTGCTTCGCTATCAGAAGCTCCGGGCCGGGCCGAGACAATGGGTCGTAGTATCCTGGACATACAAAAACTTAGGTCTCTACATCTTTACTAGATGATTTATACAGAGTCAGGAGGCAAGCTTTGCCTACACTTAACGGGACACTGTAGTGCCTGGGACATTGATGAGATGGAATAGGCTTGTAGCACCTAAACCATCCTCTCAGCTGTCGGACATATCCACAGGAAAGACAATGGTCAATACGTGTGGGGCTGACTAAGCCGGTTTCCTCACGATGTTTTCCTTCACCGTTACGAGCTCGTGTTAATGCGCACAATATATTTTTCGAAACGAAAAATCCATTCATTATGTCTCACAGTCAAATATACCCTTAATTAATATTTCAGTAAAAATCAAACGTTTAAATGGTTTATTTGGCGTTTTATTGCAATAAAACGCTTCCCAACTGTCACTGCGACCTTTATGATATCGATATTAGAAGTATCAATTGACGCAAGGGACATTTTGACGAAAATTGGTATAATATTAAAATTGGTAATTATTAATTGCCGTGTGAAATGTCCAAGGATATTTATTTTATTTATTTATTTAATTATTGGTGTAAGTGGGACATCTGGAAGGGGAAGACCTAGGCGAACATATTTGGACCGAATTGGTGACATTTTGGAGAAAGGCCAGGTCCGAAGTACCCTAAACCGGAGAGCGTGTATGAAGAATGTAATGAGAGTGAATGAGTTGAAAGAAGTGTGTCAGGATCGTAGCAAGTGGAGATCCGTGGTCTCTGCCTACCCCCATGGGAAAGAGGCGTGATTTTATGTATGTATGTATGTATATTATAATTACCTGGCGGGACGCTGGTGTGTATGGCTGGCTGGTAGTAAGGGCTGCCTTGCGGCTGCATTACGTTGTCATTACCTAAAACAAGAGGCTAAGTTAAAACAATGAAATCCCACTAAAAGTTACGATTTCAGCGGGATTCGAACCCGTGATGATACAAGCGATCGTCCTTTTTATTAAAATTAAATACATAAGTGTTGTTTAATACTATAAAAATTAAAAACTAAATTAAAATAAGTTGGTAACAAACATTTTTTTAAACCAAGAATTTGTTAAGTAAGTACTTATTATTTTTATTATTTTTAATTAGCCTATATCATCCCACTGCTGGGCAAAGGCCTCCCCCAATTCCTTTCAACACTCGCGATCACTCGCCACTTCCCACCAGTCTTTCCTAAATGTATCGAGGTCGAGGAGGTTTTATTTTATTGTTTTAAAATGCTCTTTCAATTCTAATTAATATTGATAACTAGCTGCGCCTCGCGGTGTTACCCGCGGTAGTTTCCGTTCCCGTTGGAATACCGGAATCAAAAGTAGCCTATGTGTTATTCCCGGTCATAAACTATGTATATTCCAAGATTCAGCCAAATCCGTTCAGTAGTTTTAGCGTGAAAGAGTAACAAACACACTTACATACTTACACACACACAAACTTTCACCTTTATAATATTAGAAGGATATTTACCATTTGGTTCCGGTTCCTGTTTGACTTGCTGCTGTATGTGATCCAACAATCTTTGTTGTTGGATCCTCCTATCGTTGTACGGATTTGCACCTAAAAACAATAATTAAAGATTAATAAAAGATAATAAAACAATAATTGAAATAATAAATAAAATCCTTGAACATTCCACACAGCGCCATCTATAAAACATATGCAAACAAGTATTTATCACAAATTTTACCTTTAATATTCACCAGGATTGCACCAGCCGTGGTCGCGGGAAGACTCAATATTAAAGGTAAAATTCGTGATAAATACCCGTTTGCATATGTTTTATAATAAAGAGTCATATAAATTTTAAAAAATCCTTGGACATCCACACAGCGCCATCTAGTCCCAAGCTAAGCAACTTAATGCTTGTGTTATGGTAACCAGATGACTGATATATATTTTTTGTAAATCCTACTCATAGAAACGCGAATGTTTATTTGATGTTTGCTAAAGAAAGAAAAAATCATTTATTCTTGTAGGACCTCAAGGATCACTTAAGTTTCGTTTTACATGCTAGGTGATTCTAATGCCACGAAGAACGGCTTAGCAAGCTTCACCCCAAACGCTGACATCTTAATTTGTTTTGACAAATTTTATCAACAAGATAATTTCAACCCTGACCTCATCTGCTAATTATTGATAAACAAGGGTAAAACCCAGCCAGTCCCAAATAAAGCGTTATCATAAAATAATATTACAATGTTGACACGTGTTATATTTATCTAAAACTGCCGGGATCAAAACTAGCCTAGGTGTTACGACCATAAAATATGTAGATTCCAAGATTCTCACCACCACCAGGTTCTTGCCTGATTCTTTCCCTGGTGTAGGGAGTCGCGTTGGAACAGGCATTAGAATCACCTAGCATGTAAGACGAAACTTAAGTGATCCTTGAGGTCCTACAAGAATAAATGATTTTTCTTTCTTTCTTTCTTTCAGCTAAATTCGTTCAGTAGTTTTCGCGTGAAAGAGTAACAAACATCCATACTTACAAACTTTCGCGTTTATAATATTAGTAGGAGAGGATACAAACATTTGCCTCACGGCGGGCGCATTAAATAAATATCCTTGGACATTCCACACGGCGTCATCTAGTCCCAAGCTAAGCAACTTAATGCTTGTGTTATGGTAACCAGATGACTGATATACTACATGGATACATTTTTTTTGTAAATACAACATACTATAGATAGAAAAACATCCAGACCCGGAACAAATATCTGTAGAACATACAAACATTTGTCCCGGGATTCGAACCCGCAACCTCCACGTCTCGGGCCTTCGCCCACTGCGCCACAGAGGTCGATTAAGGATAAAAATACTCACCCAGCTGTTCCTTAGTCCTCTCATACATATATTTGTCATCATCAGTTATATCGATTTCTTGCTTAATCGCATTCTCACTGAAGAATCCTTGACTTTCAGCTCTGTGCTGGTCCTGCCTTTCTTGTAATATCGCCAAATTGTGCTGTTGACTACGCAAAAGCTCAGTGCTATCGTAACTATTCTGATACACATAGTGACTATCCCTAGGGTAAGTCTTCTCATAATAAACATCGGGTAACTTCGGGTAATCTTGCAGCTGCTTTTGGTAGATCTCTTTCAAATCGTAGCCGTTGTGCGATTTGCGCTCGAGAGCGTATTTCTCCGCCTCTTTGTTATACTCTTCGTTGGTCTGTGGGATGTAGTCGTCTGGTTTCGAGTAGTTCTTCGGTTTTTCGTAATCCTTCGGGTAATCTTTGCTGTAACCTTCTTTAGGGTAATCTTTGTAGTCTTTCAGATCTTTACCCGGGTATGTTTCTTTCGGGTAATCCTCGTCTTTCATTGGATAGTCAGTTTCTTTCGGGTAACCGTATTGGTCGACTTCTGAGCTGTAGGACTTTTCGGAGACTTCGCTGTAGCTGTTGTTGGGTTGGGTATCATCATCATCATTTTGGACGGGGTCGGTCTGCATGATGGCGTCTTGCTTCTTCGGCTTCAGATGGTGAGGGAGTGGGTGATGAGGGATGGTAGTGGCCATGTGTCCGAGGGTTTGTAAGCGGTATGCAAGCTGTAAAAGTTAAATTGAATTATTTATTGCAATATTTATTTATTAAGAGTGTGCCTTAACGCCGAAGAATGAGCGGGATAGCTAATTAAGAGTAAGGAGTGCAGAACGATAGGGTATAGGGTTCGCAGCGTTGGGCATGGCATACATTTAATAAGTTTTCAGGAATATTTTTTTTCAAAAACATTTCTAAAATAACCGTATCTAATTATAATTACATAATAGTGGCAATTCGGAGTATCGCAAAAGCTAAACATACTAACTAATAATGTTGCCGTCCCTTTCATAGCGATATAAATAAAAAGGATGGCATTAATGTTAGCTAGTTTAATTCAGCTTTTGCGACACTCCGAATTGCCACTAATAAATTAATAATTTCAGATCATTACACAGTCATAACAAAACAACATTATGATTCAGAAGAATTATAAAATATCCGTACACACTCATGCCATTGTTCTATTTATTTGCGTAGAAAGATCATTTAAATGTTTAGATAAATTCATTATTTTCCTTGATGGTATTACTTAGCGAAACAAATATTCTATTTGAATTTCTAGTTGATTGAAAAAAGCTACTACAATATTAATGATTGCTTTGGATGACAAATTTGAAATTTTAATGCATTTGTAATATTTTAATTGTTTCGACATTCTCTTCATAATTTGAATGTTGTAATTAATTCTCTTGTTTTATTGTACTTAATTTGACATTATTGTAATATTTTAATTGTGTATACTTACTACAAGCATGTTCATCTCTCGCTTTGCACACCGAAATCAGTAAAACATGTTGCGGCTATACCCAGTTTTATCATCATATTTACACATGTTTATGCAAATAAATGATCTTTATCTTTATCTAAATTTGTTTTGCTAAGTTAAATCATTAAAATTAGAGTGATAGAAGTATAGTAAAGTAGTAAAGACAGTTATCACCATAGAACTCGTGCAATCGAAATTCTAGTTACATCCTCTGTGGCGCAGTGGACGAAAGCCCGCCTGAGACGCAGAGGTTGCGGGTTCGATCCCCGCTGCGGGACAAATGTTTGCATGCTCTGCAAATATTTGTTTCGTGTCTGGGTGTTTTCTATGTATAATATGTATTTATTACAAAAAAAAATGTATCTATGTAGTTTATCAGTCATCCGGTTACCATAACACAAGCATTAAATTGCTTAGCTTGGGACTAGATGACGCTGTGTGGCATGTCCAAGGATATTTATTTATGTATATTATTTTATTATTTATTTATCTAGCTAGCTAGATGATAGATATTTTGGTAACAATTAATAACACTGCCATCTATCGAGCTTTTAAAGAACTCAAAGATGGCGCCAGTTTGTGAAACAATAAATTTCTGGTTGCTACACGTAGCGACATCTCGTGATAAGATAATTAAATAACGATTCGCAACTAAAGCTATATTGCTGGTCTTTGCTTTACTACTTTACTATTCTCTGCTCATACAGTGGTCAATTCAGATGTCGCCAAAACTAAACTAAACTAATTTGACAGCACTAAAAATAGTTTTATAGTGTTAAACCACACTTAGGTATTTCATTATGAATGAAAAATCTTACTAAAAAACCTGTAAAACTATCAGAAAGATTTTTCATTTATAATGCACTAAAAATGTTGCCGTCCCTTTCATAACAATTGAAATAAAAAGGATGGCATCAATTTTAGTGCTGTCTTAGTTAAGTTTAGTTTTTGCGATATCTGCATTGACACGATTGTCATTGATACGTTCACCGTCACCGTCGGTTGATCTCTAATGCCCAGTTTCAATAACTTACTAATGACCATACATCCAAAGCAACTTTGTAAACAACAAATATGTATGGACACTTTTTGACACCCCGGCGCCAGACTTTGAATCTATGTCTGACGCCGGGTAAGGGCGTTTGTCCACCGCCGCCGTCACCGGGACGTCAACGAGAAAAAGGTGACGGCGCCGAAGTACTGATACATAGACTAACTATAGCCGCGTGTCCACCGCAAGGCCGTCACGTCATCTTAAAGTCGACCAGAAATAATCTCGTTCTCGTTGACGTCCCGGTGACGGCGGCGGTGGACAAACGGCCTTAGTCTGGCGCCTTGGCTACAGACAATGATCCACGGTCATTCGTTAAATATTGAAACCGGTATACGGTCTAATGTCTACCCTACCTGATCGCCAGTCCATATTTGACACAAGACCTGATGGTAGATGAAGATAATGAGGGTTAGGCTGTGTCCACAGTAGGCTAACTGTTAGCGGCCGACTGATGCCGGGTTCCTATATCCAACTAACGGGTGTCCGTAGGTCGGTCGTTATAGCAACGTTGTTTATTCAACACAAAATATACGTTGCCATGACGACCGACCTACGGACATCCGTTAGTTGGATATAGGAACCCGGCATAAGTGAGCCACAAATTTGTGGCGAACTGAAATTTGAGTTAGCTGCAAACTCAGATCAATTTTCGCCATATTATCCATATCAACACAACATAGTGTGTTTAGACACTTAAATTATGGCAGATTTAATAGCAAAATTATAAAATATAAAAATATAGTATAATCATTTTATATTTTTATGCAAAAATTTCCATTTGAAACGTAAGCCAAAACACAAAAATGACCAAAAATATTTAGTCGTCATAGCAACAATATTAAATATAAAAAAATATAGGTAATTTTAAAAAGTAATTTAAATTGCTTGGATAAAATTGATGTTTCAAAGTTTCCAGGCTATCTGGTGCTGCCATCTACTTTAAACTCCCGTTTTGGGCTATTTTCAGGGTTATGATTTTGTGTATGGCCTTTGTCTGTCTACTTGGTATCGTCTTTGCTATTAGTGACTTTAATTGACTTCTTCATCTTGTTTTTTAATGACATCTTGTAAAAAGCTGTTGTTTTCCCGAAGATAAGATAAGATAATAAGTAAAGAAATAATACTCACGACGTTATTGTCATGCTCCTGGTGTATCATCTGTGCTTCGGGAGTGTTGGAGAGAGGCTGAGTGTGGTGATGGGTCATAGGCATCTGCCATTTCTCAGTCTTATCGCTGGAATTTACAACAGACAACATAATGAAAAATTGAGATTAAATCATGTTTCTTAACAAATGAAATCTAACCCCCTTGCATATTGGTTTAGTAAACCTACTTTAGCTGAAACGGATATTGAATCTCTTGCTATATCTGTTCATTGTAAATTGTCGGTCCCGGCTTTTAAAGTCGTTAAGCCATGACGGAGGCCTTAAGGCGGCCTAAAAACTCCGTCACCAGAACTGGCCACTTGCTCATACGAACTTACTTACTCTGTTCATTGACATATTGATTAAAAAAATATATCATATATAATTCTTGGACATCATCGAGGTAGTATTAAAGAGTCACAATCTAATAGCTGATAATGTTCTACAATGACATTTGACATTTGAATGTAAACGCTATGACGTTTGTTTTAATGTTCAATGTCGCTTCTACGCAAAAAAGAGAAACTCTGCGCACTACGTAGCGTGCGCCGAGTTTTGGCGTTTACATTTTATTTGTCTGATTGTGGCTCTATAAAACTACCTCGATGTTGGACATTTGACTGGTTTAGTAAACCTACTTAAGCTAAAACGGATATTAAATCTCTTGCTATCTCTGTTCATTGACATATTGATTAAAAAAATATATACATATATAATTCTGGGACATCATCAACGTAGTTGGACATTTAACTAATAGCGTACCTGTCTTCCTTCTTGCCATCCCGGTACTTAACAGTGCGGCTCTTGCGGATGACCATCACGGTGCCGTCAGGGTGGAGCCGGGGGAGGTTCTGAGAGGGCACAGCATCCTTGCTGAGCGTCTTCCACTGACCTGAGGAGTACATTCATTTATATAAATACGAAAAATCAAGAAAAAGACGGGGGAGGTTCTGAGAGGGCACGGCATCCTTGCTGAGCGTCTTCCACTGACCTGAGGGTTACATGTTGAAATAGTAAAACCTAATTCATGTTTAGCTCTGTCCTCTTTAGTTGTAAGTCAGTATGAATAATACTGATACATTCGATATTTGAATATCTTAGCTCTAGATTGTTTCCTATGTCAAAAACAGTTCATCCATAGCCACCCAATAAATATGTCGTTCTTCCAGAAATACAGTCTTTCTTCTTCATTACATTCATTTATACAAATACGAAAAATCAAGATTAAAAAGACATGTGGCACTCGGAGACTGCCGCGGTAAAGCTATTGCATAGCATTTTTTCGGGGTGTTAGGTTATTTTCGTTACGGAATTTCTGGATTCGGTCTCCACGCTCAAGGCCCGCGATAGCTATGCGATAGCTTAAAAATCACTCTAGTGGCAATTCTGGACGTCGCCAAAACCAAGTAAAGTAACTTGAAAGCACTAAAATTGTTGCCGTCCCTTTCATAACGATCGAAATAAAGAGGATGGCATCAAATTTAGTGCTGTAAAATCAGTTTAGTTAAGTTTAGGCGACATCTAGAATTGCCACTTCTATCACACTAATCACACGAATATTATAGATGAAAGTTTGTGTGTGTAAGTAAGTGTGTTTGTTACTCTTTTACGCTCTTTCACGGCTGGACGGATTTGAATGAAATTTAAAAAATAGGCTACTTTTGAACCCGGTATTCCTACAGGAACGGGATCTATCCACCGCGGGTAAAAATGCGGGTCGTAGCTAGTATAGATAATCTTTATTTTACTTTATACTTACACCACTATTTTGTGACTACAAAAAAAAAAATTATAAGTAAAAGCATTGTCCGAAGTTATTAATAATTTGTGACAAAGTTTTAAACACAAAATATCTTTTATATTGTATTCACAAACAAGAAATAAACCTCATATGTCTTCCTTATCAACATTGCACAGTCATACGCAATGGATTTCCCCGTTACGATTTATCGAATTACCAGGAAAAACAAAGTTCTGTAAACAATGCCACATTCGGCGACAGGATGGGTGACTGATTGTGGAATTAACCACAGACAGATCTATCTCTATAAATAGATCGAGAAATCCATAAACTAGACTTTTATTATTTACAAAATGAATGCAATACGCATTCATTTTGTAATTGAAATTTGTATAGATGGATATTTGTTACTCTTTCACGCCAAAACCACGGAAGTAATTTGTCTGACACTTGGAATATACATTGGTCTTATTCATAACTAGCTAACTTGCCCGTGGCTTCGCTCACGTGGTACCTACCTTGATAAAATATAGCCTATGTTCATTCGGAAAGTCTAAGCTACAAATTGGTGAAATAATTTTTGAAATCGGATGAGTAGTTTCGAAGATTACCCCAAACAAACAAACAAACAAACCAACATTACCTCTTTATAATATGTATTAGTATAGATAGTACAGATGATTATGTCAATTTAATATAGATTTAAATAATGTTTTTTCTTGTTCATCTTATGTCAATGAAAAGAGATAGCAACAAATTTAATATCCCTTTTAGCTAAATTAGGTTTACTTAACCAATATGCATGATGGGGTTAGTATGTGACCTGGAATAGCACATAGGATACTTTTTATCATTGGTATCATGCGAGCGAAGTCGCGGGCGTAAGCTTGTTCTTAATGAGTGTCATTTGTAAAAGGGAAAACACAGATATGAAAACCGCTAAAATAATTTATGTGACTTGTTTTTGACGCATGACATTCTGCAATATTACAAAGATGTGATGTGAAAGGTTATCGCAGTATTACTTAGATTCTAAATAATGTCGAGTTATTCCTCATGGCCGAACTATTTCGCCAACTGATTTGGCTACGAGGACTTAACATTATCATGTTTTCCTTCACCGTTAAAAGATCGTGTTAAAGCGCATATAAATTTTTCGATGCGGAAAGTCCATTGATGCACGGCCGGATTCGAACCCACGACCTTCAGATCAAAGTCGAAGTACTTATCCACTCGGCCAACACGGCTCCAACCGACTTCAAAGAAGCTACTTCTTTTTCAATATTCCACTGTATGTATTTTTTTAGTATGTTCAATTGTTCACCGATTATTCCGTCGTTACTGGACCAATTTTGAAAATTCTTATATTATTTGAAAGATTATACTCCCCCGAAGTGGTACCATTAAATTTTTTTAAGGATCTCATGTAAATCTTCTGAGTTTTGAACAGAAATGCACCAGAACAGAGAGACATATTAGTTCTTTTCTTAAGAAATTAAAGCCGGTTTAATTTTTTTTTAATTCGGCACTTGTTTTTTATCCAGTACGATACCTGTCATCGACCAGAGTACAACAAACAATCATTTAAACGTTAATACCTATTGGTGTTCCAGCGGAACAGATGATATATTTTCGTTCGAATTTCTGTCATTATTTTCTTATGTAGGTAGCGTATTAAAGACATACACAATTTTGAGGGTAGATCAAAACCGTTCACAATATTTCTATTGGCTGTTTTGGTGTGACGCCTCTATTGTCTTTCGAAACGGCGAAAGGAAGCCATTTTGAGAGTTGCTTGTTCGACGCCTTCCGATACAGCCGCGCGCGCATCCTTCGTGTTTTCGCACAGTGCCGCTCGCGCTTCAATATCATATAAGACCTCTAGTGATCGTTCCATAAGAGACACAAACTACAGTCCCAGCGTCATTCCTCACCTATGGACCTAGAAAGTGCGGTGAATTCTCAGTGCAAGCCGGACACGACCCTGGACCTGCTAGATTGACGAGACCAGGTTAGTTGCGCCATACAGCCTACTGAAACTCCCGTACATAGTTTTGGTCCTTCGAGCCGGATACGCTGGTATACGCTTAGAACGTAATTTGTCCCTTAAAAAGGACTATCACGCTTGTCTACAAGAGTACATTGATTTAAATCAAATGGAACTCTGTAATCCTCCGTCTTACGACGATAATTCTCACTATTATATTCCGCACCACTGCGTGGTCAAAGAATCAAGTGAAACCACCAAGTTGAGGGTGGTATTCGATGCTGCTTGTAAAACCACTAACGGAAAATCGTTAAATGATCTTTTGCTCACGGGTCCGAAGTTGCACTCTGACATAGTAGATATTTTACTTAATTTCCGGGTTCACAAGTTTGTTTTCACAGCTGATATTAACCTGTCAAGGAACGGTTTCTACCTGTCAAAAAAGTGCTTGCACGCACGACGAATGGCGGAATCTGTGAGTCCGCGGATTTGCGATTACCTAAAACTTAAAAATTCATAGAAAAAAAAACTAGACCACTTAGCTTGTTTATGTAAAAGGTATTATAATTATGGATATTGTTTCTATGCTCTAAGCACAAAAACAAAGGCCTAACATGCTGTCATGATTTTATTTTTACCATCTAAGTCGCGCACACGCAATTTGCGCGGCACTGCATACAACTATGAACCTAAGCACCATAACAATAAAGCTCAAAAAAAAAAATGGCGTCTGAACGGGCGTGGTTACGTAAACAATAATGGTCACTGGTATTGAATTCTTCCTTGTTTTTCCATTGAAAACATGTTTAGACTTGTATAAATAGTTACTATGTACACATTTACATAACTTTTCACTGATCTTTCACAACAGTTGCTAGTAAAACACTCAAAATAGTTGAATTTAGGTTGCCGACTTTCAAGACTTGAAAAACCTATTTTTATAATGAATTTCGAAAATCTAACGTGATCGATAGCAGCACAATGAACTAAATAAGAGAATTAGCACACATTTTGTAATAAAAGTAGACACTTACCAATATAAATCACAATTTGCACAAATGAAAACACTCCCGTCCGTTGCTTGCTTTCATTGGAATGAATGAGTTGGATTTTATTTTTTATGAAGCTACTTCGTTTTTGCAATGTTGGTATCATTGACAAATATATCTAGCTTGGCTCTGAAATCAACATGTCCAAACAATAGACAACTCTATCTAGGTCGAAATATGGATTCAAGTGGCCTGGGTGAGCAACGACCCCGGGGTCGTTCCGCCGGTCAACGGAATTTTGTGTTTTATACCTAACGACCCCGGGGTCGTTCCGCCGGTTGACAGGTTAAACATATGTATCGCAATATTTCTGTTCGAAAATCTGATTGGGAATACCAGCGGATTGTTTGGCGGCCATCTCCTGACCTACCTATTCAAGATTATAGGTTGCGCGTCGTCGTTTTCGGCATCAGTTCATCTCCGCACACAGCGTTACGTGTTATACAACAACTCGCACGGGATGAAGCTGAGAAGTTCCCACTAGCGTCCTCAGTTTTGATGAGGGATGTTTTTGTTGACGATGTCGTTTCCGGGGAAGACAGTGAGATGAACGCACTCAATCTACAAAAACAGCTGATCGGTATTTGTGCAAGCGCAGGCTTTGAGTTGCGCAAGTGGCACAGTAACTCGCCGGCGATACTCGCCGCAGTGCCCTCGGACTTTCATGGTGAGCGGCCTGAAGCCTTATCTTTCGCTGATGTAGAAAAAGATCCCTCGATAAAGGTTCTCGGGCTCCAATGGAACCCCACTTCGGATAGTTTTTCTTTTAAAGTCAAAACTTCTAATTTAAATTGTACAAAACGGGCAATACTGTCAGAAATTGCAAGAATTTACGATCCGATAGGATTTTTATCACCGGTAATATTATACGCTAAATATCTAATGCAACTACTTTGGATAGCAGGTACAGGTTGGGATGAGTCACCTCCTATTGATATCGTAAATGCTTGGCTAAGCTTTGTCAAGCAACTTCCACTCTTGTCGCAGTGTGTTTTTCCGCGTCACATATTTTCTAATTCAATTTCTATTGAACTTCACGGTTTTGCTGACGCCTCCGAACGAGCTTATGCCGGGTGTGTGTATATCCGGTGTAAATGTAGTGATGGTCAAACTCGGGTCTCCCTTGTTTTGGCAAAAACAAGGGTTGCACCTCTAAAAAGATTGTCGATCCCCCGATTAGAACTTATGGCAGCGCTATTACTAGCCAAGTTAATTAGTAAAGTTATGCTCGCCTACGGCGACCGAATTCATTTCGATCATGTCTACGCATGGTCCGATTCCACGATTGTGTTAGCATGGCTACGCTCATCGCCACATGAATGGAAGACGTTTGTGTCCAATCGCACAAGTGACATACTGTCACGGGTGCCTGCCAGTTGTTGGCGACATGTACCGTCGTTCGATAACCCAGCTGACTCGGCTTCCCGGGGAATGCTGCCCGCGGTGTTCATCGAACACTCCTTATGGTTTCATGGTCCTAGTTGGTTACAAACTGAGCCAAATACTTGGCCGGTTCTGAATCAAAATATAAATACTATGGAAGAAAAACGTAATCTTCCCATTATTGCACATCCTTCTTCTGTAGGTAAAGAAGAAGAACCTGAGTTTCTTTCAAAATTTTCTTCTTTAGGAAAACTTGTTCGTGTCGTTTCTTACATTTTTCGATTTTATTACAAGTGTAAAAAATCACAGATTGCCTTTCCTCGGCACATAACGGTGCTCGAGTATAATTCTAACTTAAAAATGATTATAGGTATAGTTCAGCAGTCTACTTTCGTAGAAGATATTAAAAATATTTCAAATGGTAAATCGTCTACAAATCAATTAAAACGCTTATCACCATTTCTAGATAAAGATAATTTGTTGCGTGTGGGTGGACGTTTGCATAAATCCTTGCTTTCATTCGAATCAAAACATCAATTGATACTTCCGAAGAAACATTACTTAACTACGTTAATAATCGATGATGCTCACATTACACACCTACACGCAGGTCTTCAGTCCACACAGTATTTATTGTTACAAAAATATTGGATTATATCTGGGCGGGATATAGTTAGACAGCGTATACATAAGTGTGTTCCGTGTTTTCGCGCGAGACCCACACACACACAGCCACAGATGGCTCCGTTGCCGAGCGTACGCGCACAGTCAGCGCGTCCTTTCATTACAACAGCTGTTGATTATGCCGGCCCGTTCTATGTTCGTGCAAATAAAGTTAGAAATGCTAAAATAATAAAATCATATGTTGCGGTATTTGTTTGTATGAGCGTAAAGGCAATACATTTAGAGTTGGTTTCTGATCTTACGACAGAATCTTTCCTCGCGGCTTTACGACGATTCACGTCTCGCAGAGGTTTATGTACAGATATTTATTCCGATAACGGAAAGAACTTTGTAGGATGTAGCAACCATCTTCGTGAGTTGTATACATTTTTAAATTCAGACGCCGTTCAAAGGACATTACATGAACAGGTACTTAAACAAAACTTGACATTTCACTTTCAACCTGTTACTGGGTCACATTTCTGTGCTTTAGTAGAAGCAGGCGTTAAAAGTTTCAAACATCATTTACATCGTGTAATAGGAACTCGTACTCAAACTTACGACGAAATGCACACTTTACTCTGTCAAATCGAGGCAGTCTTAAATTCACGTCCCTTATGCGTCTTGAGTTCAGATGCGTCAGATCCACAACCGCTGACTCCAGCGCATTTTTTGGTTGGTGGACCTCTTACGGCCCTACCTGACATTTCATTGACAGAATTCAATACTGATAGGCTTAATCGTTGGCAGTGGGTGCAACAATGCATTCAACATTTCTGGAAGAGGTGGAGTCGTGAATATTTACACGAAATCCAACAGACACATAAATGGTTTCATAATCGCGGCCCTCCTATTAGTGAAGGTATGATTGTTGTGGTGCGCGATGATAATTTGCCGGTTTTACAGTGGAGATTGGCACGGGTGCATGCTCTGCATCCAGGTACGGATAATATAACACGTACCGTAACCCTTCGAATGGGCAACTCTTATACTAAGAGACCTGTGGTAAAAATCTGCCCCATTCCTTTGCAATAATTTTTCGTTTCTTTTTCATTAATCAGCAGTACGTACATACTCATTATTAGTTTATATTATAGTTTTCTTTAGTGTAGTATACTTAATTACAAACAATTTTCATGTTAAAAGCAACCACGTTCTTTTAAGGTGAGCGGCATGTTCCAGCGGAACAGATGATATATTTTTCGTTCGAATTTCTTTCATTATTTTCTTATGTAGGTAGCGTATTAAAGACATACACAATTTTGAGGGTAGATCAAAACCGTTCACAATATTTCTATTGGCTGTTTTGGTGTGACGCCTCTATTGTCTTTCGAAACGGCGAAAGGAAGCCATTTTGAGGGTTGCTTGTTCGACGCCTTCCGATACAGCCGCGCGCGCATCCTTCGTGTTTACGCACAGTGCCGCTCGCGCTTCAATATCATATAAGACCTCTAGTGATCGTTCCATAAGAGACACAAACTACAGTCCCAGCATCATTCCTCACCTATGGACCTAGAAAGTGCGGTGAATTCTCAGTGCAAGCCGGACACGACCCTGGACCTGCTAGATTGACGAGACCAGGTTAGTTGCGCCATACAGCCTACTGAAACTCCCGTACATAGTTTTGGTCCTTCGAGCCGGACATGGTAGTGAGGCCGGGATCGACCGTCTCTTTCCCTCCTACGGAGGAAGCTACGGTCGATCCCGGCCTCACTACCATGTCACTGCAACCGACTAACGTGAATCATGCGATGCGCGAGAGTGGCGAGTCGTCCATTGCGCCGTTGGTTAGGAAGTGTACAGTCATGCTATCTACTGCGCTCGTCAATGTATGCGTGGGTTCAACGAATCACTCAATTCGTTGTTTGATTGACACCGGTAGCCAAGCGAGTTTTATGACGGAAGCGTGTTCTAAGCGTTTAGGTTTGAATCCTAGGTATGTTGGTATTCCAGTGTTTGGGATCGGGGAAGAAAAACCGATACAACCAAAAGGAATAGTTTCGTGTGTTGTCACTCCTCGTGGTTTAAATATTCCAGCTATAGCGGTCGAAGCTTTAATTTTACCTAAATTGTTTTCGCAATTTCCAAGAATTCCGTTACCTATCGAAGCGTGGCCCCATATTCAAAACTTAAACTTAGCCGACCCTTATTTCAACGCGAGTAACGCTCAACCAGTTGAAATGCTTTTAGGTGCTGATGTTCTTTCTCACATTTTGCTGGGAAATATTGTTAAGGGTCGTCCTGATGCGCCAATAGCAATTAATAGTGTTTTCGGCTACTTATTGATGGGAAAAGTATTTTTCGATGTTTGTCCTACTCCGTCTCCACTCCAGGTGTGTCATAGCTCCTTTTTCGAGGACAGCGACCTCCAACGTTTTTGGGAGCTGGAGGCAGTTCCTGAAGATAAATCTTTTACCCCCGATGAGAGTCAGTGTGAATCGATTTTTCAAAATACACATTCTCGCGACGAAAACGGTCGATACGTCGTAGCACTTCCATTTAAAACTGCACCTATACTAGGTCAATCACGTGACATTGCTCTCGCTCGTTTTCGTAAATTAGAATATCGCTTAGAACGTAATTCGTCCCTTAAAAAGGACTATCACGCTTGTTTACAAGAGTACATTGATTTAAATCAAATGGAACTCTGTAATCCTCCGTCTTACGACGATAATTCTCACTATTATATTCCGCACCACTGCGTGGTCAAAGAATCAAGTGAAACCACCAAGTTGAGGGTGGTATTCGATGCTGCTTGTAAAACCACTAACGGAAAATCGTTAAATGATCTTTTGCTCACGGGTCCGAAGTTGCACTCTGACATAGTAGATATTTTACTTAATTTCCGGGTTCACAAGTTTGTTTTCACAGCTGATATTAAACATATGTATCGCAATATTTCTGTTCGAAAATCTGATTGGGAATACCAGCGGATTGTTTGGCGGCCATCTCCTGACCTACCTATTCAAGATTATAGGTTGCGCGTCGTCGTTTTCGGCATCAGTTCATCTCCGCACACAGCGTTACGTGTTATACAACAACTCGCACGGGATGAAGCTGAGAAGTTCCCACTAGCGTCCTCAGTTTTGATGAGGGATGTTTTTGTTGACGATGTCGTTTCCGGGGAAGACAGTGAGATGAACGCACTCAATCTACAAAAACAGCTGATCGGTATTTGTGCAAGCGCAGGCTTTGAGCTGCGCAAGTGGCACAGTAACTCGCCGGCGATACTCGCCGCAGTGCCCTCGGACTTTCATGGTGAGCGGCCTGACGCCTTATCTTTCGCTGATGTAGAAAAAGATCCCTCGATAAAGGTTCTCGGGCTCCAATGGAACCCCACTTCGGATAGTTTTTCTTTTAAGGTCAAAACTTCTAATTTAAATTGTACAAAACGGGCAATACTGTCAGAAATTGCAAGAATTTATGATCCGATAGGGTTTTTATCACCGGTAATATTATACGCTAAATATTTAATGCAACTACTTTGGATAGCAGGTACAGGTTGGGATGAGTCACCTCCTATTGATATCGTAAATGCTTGGCTAAGCTTTGTCAAGCAACTTCCACTCTTATCGCAGTGTGTTTTTCCGCGTCACATATTTTCTAATTCAATTTCTATTGAACTTCACGGTTTTGCTGACGCCTCCGAACGAGCTTATGCCGGGTGTGTGTATATCCGGTGTAAATGTAGTGATGGTCAAACTCGGGTCTCCCTTGTTTTGGCAAAAACAAGGGTTGCACCTCTAAAACGATTGTCGATCCCCCTATTAGAACTTATGGCAGCGCTATTACTAGCGAAGTTAATTAGTAAAGTAATGCTCGCCTACGGCGACCGAATTCATTTCGATCATGTCTACGCATGGTCCGATTCCACGATTGTGTTAGCATGGCTACGCTCATCGCCACATGAATGGAAGACGTTTGTGTCCAATCGCACAAGTGACATACTGTCACGGGTGCCTGCCAGTTGTTGGCGACATGTACCGTCGTTCGATAACCCAGCTGACTCGGCTTCCCGGGGAATGCTGCCCGCGGTGTTCATCGAACACTCTTTATGGTTTCATGGTCCTAGTTGGTTACAAACTGAGCCAAATACTTGGCCGGTTCTTAATCAAAATATAAATACTATGGAAGAAAAACGTAATCTTCCCATTATTGCACATCCTTCTTCTGTAGGTAAAGAAGAAGAACCTGAGTTTCTTTCAAAATTTTCTTCTTTAGGAAAACTTGTTCGTGTCGTTTTTTACATTTTTCGATTTTATTACAAGTGTAAAAAATCACAGATTGCCTTTCCTCGGCACATAACGGTGCTCGAGTATAATTCTAACTTAAAAAAGATTATAGGTATAGTTCAGCAGTCTACTTTCGTAGAAGATATTAAAAATATTTCAAATGGTAAATCGTCTACAAATCAATTAAAACGCTTATCACCATTTCTAGATAAAGATAATTTGTTGCGTGTGGGTGGACGTTTGCATAAATCCTTGCTTTCATTCGAATCAAAACATCAATTGATACTTCCGAAGAAACATTACTTAACTACGTTAATAATCGATGATGCTCACATTACACACCTACACGCAGGTCTTCAGTCCACACAGTATTTATTGTTACAAAAATATTGGATTATATCTGGGCGGGATATAGTTAGACAGCGTATACATAAGTGTGTTCCGTGTTTTCGCGCGAGACCCACACACACACAGCCACAGATGGCTCCGTTGCCGAGCGTACGCGCACAGTCAGCGCGTCCTTTCATTACAACAGCTGTTGATTATGCCGGCCCGTTCTATGTTCGTGCAAATAAAGTTAGAAATGCTAAAATAATAAAATCATATGTTGCGGTATTTGTTTGTATGAGCGTAAAGGCAATACATTTAGAGTTGGTTTCTGATCTTACGACAGAATCTTTCCTCGCGGCTTTACGACGATTCACGTCTCGCAGAGGTTTATGTACAGATATTTATTCCGATAACGGAAAGAACTTTGTAGGATGTAGCAACCATCTTCGTGAGTTGTATACATTTTTAAATTCAGACGCCGTTCAAAGGACATTACATGAACAGGTACTTAAACAAAACTTGACATTTCACTTTCAACCTGTTACTGGGTCACATTTCTGTGCTTTAGTAGAAGCAGGCGTTAAAAGTTTCAAACATCATTTACATCGTGTAATAGGAACTCGTACTCAAACTTACGACGAAATGCACACTTTACTCTGTCAAATCGAGGCAGTCTTAAATTCACGTCCCTTATGCGTCTTGAGTTCAGATGCGTCAGATCCACAACCGCTGACTCCAGCGCATTTTTTGGTTGGTGGACCTCTTACGGCCCTACCTGACATTTCATTGACAGAATTCAATACTGATAGGCTTAATCGTTGGCAGTGGGTGCAACAATGCATTCAACATTTCTGGAAGAGGTGGAGTCGTGAATATTTACACGAAATCCAACAGACACATAAATGGTTTCATAATCGCGGCCCTCCTATTAGTGAAGGTATGATTGTTGTGGTGCGCGATGATAATTTGCCGGTTTTACAGTGGAGATTGGCACGGGTGCATGCTCTGCATCCAGGTACGGATAATATAACACGTACCGTAACCCTTCGAATGGGCAACTCTTATACTAAGAGACCTGTGGTAAAAATCTGCCCCATTCCTTTGCAATAATTTTTCGTTTCTTTTTCATTAATCAGCAGTACGTACATACTCATTATTAGTTTATAGTTTTCTTTAGTGTAGTATAATTACAAACAATTTTCATGTTAAAAGCAACCACGTTCTTTTAAGGTGAGCGGCATGTTCCAGCGGAACAGATGATATATTTTCGTTCGAATTTCTGTCATTATTTTCTTATGTAGGTAGCGTATTAAAGACATACACAATTTTGAGGGTAGATCAAAACCGTTCACAATATTTCTATTGGCTGTTTTGGTGTGACGCCTCTATTGTCTTTCGAAACGGCGAAAGGAAGCCATTTTGAGAGTTGCTTGTTCGACGCCTTCCGATACAGCCGCGCGCGCATCCTTCGTGTTTTCGCACAGTGCCGCTCGCGCTTCAATATCATATAAGACCTCTAGTGATCGTTCCATAAGAGACACAAACTACAGTCCCAGCGTCATTCCTCACCTATGGACCTAGAAAGTGCGGTGAATTCTCAGTGCAAGCCGGACACGACCCTGGACCTGCTAGATTGACGAGACCAGGTTAGTTGCGCCATACAGCCTACTGAAACTCCCGTACAATTGGTAATATTGAATTTACGTAAATGATGAATGAATTAAGAGGATAAACCACGGTATACCTGTCAAGTTTGAATGGGACTTAACATAATGATATATTAATTTAAGCTGGAATAAATTTAAAATATAATCAAATCATTATCGGTCCAACCATCGTTAAGTTACGCTAATAATCACCATTTAATTTCCACAACTGCAACGCAATTAATATTAAATTAAATAAAAACACGGAACCCCGAAATTAAAATTCATAATTTTGACTTCAGCACACACAAGGACACATTTTGAGAAAAAAATAATTATTTGTGTGAAATCTTATTGTTCGCCATTTATGCTAAAATGACCTTGCTAAGAAATATGTTAATGCATTCAGAAATGAACAATTTATTTGTTATATTATTTGAGCTGCATGCAAAATATAATATTTTTTTACAATGTAGCGTTTTAAGTACATCAAAGTTAGCTAGTTCTGCGTAGTCGGAAAAGGATGGGTGACCGTCATTGACAGCTTATTAACAGCGCGTGTTACACTATCGGTCCAAATAGCGACGATCAGCAAGATAAAAAAAGTTACGTGACATAATATAATGACTAGTTTTTTTTTTCGTGTTTCAGAGCAAGTTGACGGTCCCGACTTAAGTCTTTAAGCCATGACAGTACCTCTGTCATGGCTTAACGGCTTTCAGGCTGTCTGCAAAGTCACCAGAGTGAGCTTCTAGCTCCATACAAACCTACGCGGGTTCGATTCCCGCCGCGGGACGAATGTTTGCATGTTCTGCAGATGTTTGTTCCTGGTTGTTTTTGTATCATACTAATATTAAAAAGGTGAAAGTTTGTGTGTATAAGTGTGTAAGTATGTAAGTGTGAATGTTTGTTACTCCTTCACGCTCAAACGGCTGGACGGATTTGAATGAAATTAGGTACCAGGATAGCTTAATATCATGGAATAACATATAGGCTACTTTTGATCCCGGTATTCCCACGGGAACACGAACTATTCACTGCGGGTAACACCGCGGAGCGCAGCTATAATATTATATATATAAGCTATATTTATAGTTTATAATAGTGGCAATTCTGAGTGTCGCAAAAGCTAAACTAAGCTAACTAAAATTGTTGCCGTCCCTTTCATAGCGATGGGAATAAAAAGGATGGCAACAATTTTAGTTAGCTTAGTTTAGCTTTTGCGACACTCAGAATTGCCCCCAATATTGTATTATACTACAGTATTTCAGTCATCTGGTTACCATAACACAAGCTTAAGTTACTTAGCTTGGGACTAGATGACGCTGTATAAAATGTCCAAGGATATTTATTTATTTACTAGACATTTCCGAGAAAAAACATTTAATGTTGAATCGGGGTTGCGAAATTAAAAACAAAAAACCAGAGTTGGTCAATTGTAAATTAATGAATTCTTTTCAAAGAATCTCCAAAAATTTTCTGTTTCTCAAATATTTCAGAAAGTTTATATAAGTTAATGAAGCTTAAGAAATCACGTTTTAAGGACACGTGTTAAATAAGTATTTGGTGGTACCGTAAGTATTAACACGAGCTCGAAATGGTGAAGGAAAACATCGCGAGGAAGTCCCTTTTTCATGTCGGGGTAAGTAAGTTTGTAGAGAATAGAGAAATATTTTTAATGAATACCATCGAAAACATAAGAGGAAAATGATTGGTCATCTTATACGACGACATGACAGCTTTATAAGGAACATCATAGAAGGTAAAGTAGAAGGAAGTCGAGGAAGGGGAAGACCGAGAATTAATTACGTAAGTCAGATCAAAGAGAAGGTCGCTGTCATGTCGTATCAAGAAGTAGAAGAGATCGCATTGGAAAAAAGTATATGGAGGAAATTGCATCGTTACACCGACAAGAGCTGAGCTCTTAAGATTTATTTTAGTTTGTATGCGCAAGTGGCCAGCTCTGCTGACGGAGTTTTTAGGGCCTTAAATGTATGCCACCTCAAGGCCTCCGTTTTAACTTAACGACTTCAAATCCAGGACCAACAATTGAACGTGCCCTCCGAAGCACGGAAGCGCTCAGCTGCTAATGTCGAGGAACAAGTGGCAAAATTAAAAATGTTCTTAAAACGAATGTCGTGAGAAGAGAGCAATTTTCTGCACTCCTGATGTGCATTTTTGTTCATATCTTCGAAGACCCTCATCATATCCTCATAATTTTTATAGGACCATCATCGAGTTATGCTATATCATCACTACATAGTATAAAACAAAGTCGCTTTCTCTGTCCCTATATCCCTATTAGTGGTAATTCGGAGTGTCGCAAAAGCTAAACTAAACTAACTAAAATTAATGCCATCCTTTTTATTTCGATCGCTATGAAAGGGACGGCAACATTTTTAGTTAGTTAAGATTAGCTATTGCGACACTCCGAATTGCCACTAATGTATGCTTAAATCTTTAAAACTACGCAACGGATTTTGATGCGGTTTTTTTAAATAAATAGAGTGATTGAAGAGAAAGGTAAAGGTTTATATGTAGGTATAATAAGGCTACTTTTAACTACCGCGGGTAACACCGCGGGGCGGGGCGCAGCTAGTTTTTATATTGCATGCAACATTGTTAATGTCATATTCACTCATAGGATTACGAATCTAGTTTAGACTTTAATTTCTTTTTATCTTGCATTGATGGATGCATAATCTGTTTTGTGAATTTAATAATAAATAAAAAAAAAATATACTCTTTATACAAAACAAATTAAATCTGTTCACTATTGACGAAATAATTATAAAAAAAATACATAAATAAATAAATAAATATTCTTGGACATTCCACACAGCGTCATCTAGTCCCAAGCTAAGCAACTTAATGCTTGTAGTATGGTAACTAGATGACTGATATACTACTTAGATACATTTTTTGTAAATACATACATATTAAAGATAGAAAAACATCCAGACCCGGAACAAATATCTGTAGAACATACAAACATTTGTCCCGCGGCGGCGTTTGAACCCGCAACCTCCGTATCTCAGTCGGGCCTTCACCCAACTGCGCCAGAGGTCGTCAACATATAATGGAACATAGAACCTTTGTTTAAAGTCGGTTAAAAATGTTTTCTACAGAATCTTAAGAGGCCGTAGGTAGCAAATATGTGGTTTGAATCGTATTAGATCTCAAAATCCGTGAAAGATACCACCTTATAATGTTTGGAGAAATTAAACTTTGAACTTTTATCTTGCGTTGTGGTTTTTTAGAAACACGATTGGTAAAAGTTTTCTCGATCATATATTTTTTTGAAAAATACATGTTTTTCACACAGTTTGCTATTTATCTCAGGAACAGAACGCTATTTTTGTTGGTTTTATGTTTTGACAAATAGCCTAGAAGTATTCATTTAGTTCTGGTTTTTTAATTTTTCGATTACTTGTTTAATTAACTTGTAATTAAATAAAAACTGTTTTTTCGCTATAAATTATGTTGCGTGTCTATCGTTCTGCGCTTCTCACTCACGAGTAAAAACATTATTCGCTCTCCCGCTCATTCCTCGGCGTTATGGCACACACTTAAGCGGTCGAAACCGCGGATATTAGTTAGCTCTGTCTATAATCGCGTGTTAATAATTTCGCTTTGATAATCGTGAAAATGTCAAGGTCAAAACTCACAGAAACAAGTAATTAATGCTTTTGAGGAAAAATGTAAATTCATACATACGGATGACTTGTTTGGAGTTTAATAAATGACGGTGAGCGTCGAGCGACTTGACTAACGGATAGTCCAAAACATAAAACTTAAGAGCTCAGCTCTTGTCGGTGTAATGATGCAATTTCCTCCATAAACTTCTTTCCAATGCGATCTCTTTTACTTCTTGATACGACATGACACCGACCTTCTCTTTAATCTGACTTATGTAATTAATTCTCGGTCTTCCCCTTCCTCGTCTTCCTTCTACTTTACCTTCTATGATGTTCCTTATAAAGCTGTCATGTCGTATAAGATGACCAATCATTTTTCCTCTTCTGTTTTTGATGGTATTCATTAACAATCTTTTCCCTTTAACCCTGTTCAATACATCCTCGTTGGTAACCTTTTCTGTCCAGCTTCATCTTCTCCATCCACATTTCAATATAGTTCATATTGGACAGTCCAATAAATAAATAAATATCTTTGGACATTTCACACGGCGTCATCTAGTCCCACCCAAGCTAAGCAACATGCTTGTGTTATGGTAACCAGATGACTGAGGTACTATAATACATTTTTTTTTTGTAAATACATGCATAATAAACACCCAGACTAGAGACAAATATTTGTAGTTCATACAAATATCGAACTCGCAACCTACGCGGGCTTTTGCCCACTGCGCCACTAAGGTCGTCAAAGTAACGATACGTGTTTGTCGGCAAAGATCTTAAGGCGCCTGTATGGGTGAAACTATTAAAGAGATATTAAAAAAAAGCTTATGATAGGTTTCACAAACTGTACATTCAGTTTTTTAAAATTCTTTTGTTCAGCTTAATAATAAAATAAAATAGGCGGTAGCGCTAGTTTCACCCATACAGGCACCTTAAGAAGAAATTTACATCAAAAACCACCAGACCATTTCAGGATTTAAATAAAATTATCCTTAAGGGAAAATCCATTATTACAGTTCAATTTTTAAATACGTTTAGGAGAAACCCAGAAAGTATTTTTTTTATAGATCCACTTTTGCATTGTTTCAATGTTTTGATCCACATAATGCTGCGCCCCGCGTTGTTACCCGCGGTGAATATTTCCCGCTCCCGTAGGAAAACCGGGATCAAAAGTAGCCTAAGTAAAGAACAGTCAAAATATGTTTGTGGAGACTGTTAGGCTCAAATCACACCGAGACGGCAGCGAAGCGGCTACTGTTTCAGTGTCATATCATTTTAAACTTTATGTTCATTACTATAGGTATATAATGGATAGAAAGTGCTCTCGCCGCCGCTTCCGGTCGCTTGTGGCCGCTTGCGTTTCAAGTTTCTCAAGCGATACTCTGTATTATGGTATTGAAAATAAATTTTAAAATTATATGAAGAAAGCTCGTGTTAAAGCGAATATAATTTTTTTGATGCGAAAAGTTTATTGATACAGGACCGGATTCGAACCCACGATCGAGAGTCGAAGTACTAATCCACTAGGCCAACACAGCTTTATTTTTCGGTTCACTATTGACGGAATAATCGGTGAACATGATCATCATCCGCAGCCCGATTTCACCCACTGTATAGGCCTCCATTTGTTCATGCCACTCCTCACGGTCTTGTGCCTCATTTAATTGTGGGGCGGAAAGTTTTTGCCTATGTTCATTCGGAAAATAGGTGAAAGAATTTTTGAAATCGGATAAGTAGTTTCGGAGATTACCCCAAACATACAAACAAACAAACAAACCAACTTTACCTCTTTATAATATTAGTTAGTATAGAAGTATAAAAAAAGGACTGAGAAACATAAAAACCTCCTTTTTTAAAAAGTAGTTTAAAAAGTACAATGAACGTCGAGATTTTCAACCGTAAAAGATTATGATCGCGTTTAAAACATTATTATAATATTTACATTCGTCATGTTATATTTTTGACCTTTCTGGCGTATTAAGCGAAGGTCAGCCTCAAAAGGCTGATTCGATTCCCGGCGCGGGACATTTGCATGACATGGTATGATCTGCATTTGTCTCGGTTCTGGGTGTTTTCTATGTGGCTTATTCGAGAATCCCCTTGAAGGTGGTTTTCAAAGGAGAAGCAAAGGGGATTTGTGGACAAAAAATCCAGAAATCCCCTTATCCATTTAATTACTTTGCTTCGCTTCATTTTAAATTAAATACAAACAACCGATTGGGTCACAGATTTACAAGAAAAAAGTGCATTACGCTGCATTTAAGTTCTGTAGTCCAAATAACGCTAGTGGCGAAGCTTGAGCTTGCTAAGACGTTCTTGATAGAACGTCGAAGTTAAGAGTGTGCTTTAACGCCGAAGAATGAGCGGGAGAGCGAATGTTTTTACTCGTGAGTGAGAAGCGCAGAACGATAAACACGCAACATAGCGAAAAAACAGTTTTTATTTAATTACAAGTTAAACAATCAATCGAAAAATTTAATTCAGAACTAAATAAATACTTCTAGGTTATTTGACAAAACATAAAACCAACAAAAATAGTGTCCAGCATTATTTGTAGTTTAATTATACTCCCAAGTCTGTTATGATAATCAATTATTATGATTAATCACAGTTTTGATAGCTGACCCCTGACACGTCACATCCCGTGACACACAGTATCATAGCGATAACTATAATCTTTTCCTGAACAATACTCAATGGAAAATATAATGATCAAGCTCTAAAAAAAAATTGCAATTTTTAGATCCTTTTGAAGATGTCTAAGGGGGTAGTAAGGCAAGTTCTAAATAACTTAATAAATGAAAAATCTTACAAAGTTTACGGCTTCGACTGGATTCGAACCCGCGAGATACAAGCGATCACTTTTAGCCGGGCTGCCATAACCACTCAGCCACGAAACCTTATGACACCGAAGTACAAATAACTTGTTACTCCCTTATGCATATTGGTTTAGTAAACCTACTTTAGCTAAAACAGTTAGGTAAATCTGTTGCTATCTCTTTTCATTGACATAAGAGTAACAAGTAAGAAGAACGTTGTAAGCTACAAACCTAACAATCTGCATATTCCAGGATAAAAACTACAACCTACATCAAAATCTTGACTTTATCTGCGCAGCCGATAGATTTGGAAATATTCAGATTTAAAATCAAATTAAGATAGGATAAGCTAGTTAGTTACAGGCTTGAATCACAATTAATTATAGAATTTTCTAATTAAACACAGATGAGATTCCAGAAGAATAAATAACATAAGATTGTATAGTGTGGTACCCAAAAGATGGGATTGTTTTAAATTTATCATGGTCAGCGAATAAAGGCTACTTTTATTTATTTTAATTAGACACATGTATTGAGTATTTGGACAAGTGTGGTGATAAGTTAAACTGCAAGGTCTTAATTTTGTCAGTTTTGGCCTTAGCCCGTGAATGTTAGCGTTGAAAATAAATAAAAGCGAATGACTCATACTAGAATGGACATGGAAAAACCAAAATACCTTTTTGCTTACCCATTGTTGTGACGTTGTAATCAGATTGAGTGAAGTGAAGACTACAAACTTTGGAGTATTTAGTGTAGGGTTTGCCGCGCTTCAAAATAACATTCCATTTATCCGCCATAGTCGTGTCACGAGGGAACCTGTGGAATTTCACGTTCTTCGTCTTGCCGGCTAGCGACGTGCATTGCGGAACGGTGCAATAATAGCCCATCTTTGCAAATCACAAGAACTTTTTTGTTTCACAACATCGGTGTTCGTCTTTCTGTTTGCGCGCGACACATTAAAACTCACTGGGCGGTTCCGGCGTGTTACATAAAACGTTTAATGATTGCTTTTATTTGTTGCAATCCTTATCACGTTGGTAAAAAAATGGAATCATCACACAATAGCCTTGAATAATTTGACATGTATCACCTCCTTTTCCCTTCCCACTTTCAGAAAAAATGGCCACTTTTGTACCATAGACAATACGGTTTACGTTTGTTTCCTGTTCCTGCTAGTCGAGTTTCGATTCGATTTATCGACTAAAATTGGCAAAATGTCGGATTGTAATTCAAATTCAAATTCAAATTCAAATTCTTTATTAATCTTAGACTAACATTACAGACTTAGGATCTAAGACGTTAATCTATTGAGATCATTATAATATGGCAATTACCTAAAACTAAAAACAAAATAATAAAAGACAACACTAAATAAAGAAAAATCTGTACATCAAAAGTGGATTTAGGATGACACCATTGACACCAAATCCAATATTTTACATTTTTGAGACAAAAGTAAGATTTTATAACAATTTGTTTTCGTTTCTCTGTTTTCAAAAATAAAATTTTAAAAAATGATAAAATCTACACCATAGACAAGACAATTGGTTTTATTTTTGAACAGGCAACATCCGCCATTTTTTTCTATTTTGATAAATGTCGGCGCTTGGTGTTTATGCGCCAAGTTTTGTTTGTTTTTATAAAATTCCGCCTATAAACCACCGCTACGTCTGTGTTTTTTGTTTAGCTATGTTATTTTATGTGTTAAATTGTGCGCGGTGTTGACAAAATGCCGTATTACTGTACAGTGCCGCGATGCACATCGATGGCAGGCAAAGCAAAGAATGTATCTTTCCATCAGTTTCCTCGCGATGAGGAGCTAGCCAGATTGTGGAATGATATCTTGAAACGAGGGAAACCTTACACTAAGTACTCAAAAGTCTGCAGTTTGCACTTCAAACCTGAAGATTACACTATCACGAGCGTTGGTAAAAATAAAGGTAAGTCATCACATTATTTTCTAAAGCAGGTAGGTATACCTACTCTATTCAGGTACCTATTACCTGGCAGCTAATTGCTATGCTAGAGAACCCTTACTTTTTTTTTTACTTTGCGTGCTGCCGCCTAAAATACCACAGTGAATTGTTTGTGTTAGGTATTGTAATTTCAATGTGTAGGTGTAATAGATAACGTAAAATACCTATTGCTAATTATGTTGTAAATGTAGGTAGTCATTATAGACAGCCACCAGACATAATGGAAATTTAGGTATTTGTTGGCTGGATAGGTACCTACACTTTATCAAAGTAATTAAGGTATTTGTTGGCAGATTAGGTATTATAAAATAGGTACACTTTATCATTTTATTAGTTTTGTGATGTTTTTATTAGTTGTCACTGAAGTATTAGACCATTTCAGAATCAATTATGGCTTTATTCGTTAGAATTTTACAAGCAATGAAGTATTATATAAGGTGACATAAGGTGACAGATTACATCAGATTGAGCAATGAGTACCTACTTAATTAAGTTAGGTTGCTATCACCACATTCTCCCGTGGTTAGCAAAGAGCATGTAGAGTAGTGGTTAGACGTAGTCTCGTAAATATAATGGAGGGCGCCGCTCTCTTGACGAACGACGAGGCGGTGGACTCTGTAAGCTTGTAGCATCTGGAGCACCAGTGCTAATAGGATCTGGTGAATCTCCAACTGACTCATCAGATGCCTCGTCATTAGATTCTGCAGTATTCCAGCTCGATGAATCAGATTCTTCAGTATCAGAGGGAACATTACCCGTTGGGGCTAGGTGACGATTAGAGACAATTAGCTCTCGGCCGTTCTGAAGTCGAATGTGTGAATGAAGATTATTAGCTTCTAGAAGATCCACTTCTTCGACGAGATGATCATATTTGCTCCTCCTGGATTGATTCTTATAGAACGCCTTCTCCGCCACCGTTAACCATGTTGGCATGGATTGTCCATTGGAAGATCTACGAGGATGGTTGAACATCCGTTCATGTGGTGTACATCCTGTTGTCGTGCATAACAGAGATCTTATTGAATGCAATGCCTGTTCTAGGACAGTTTCCCAGTGAGTTGTAGGTAAATTCATCGATTTTAATGCAAGCTGTATGCTTTTCCAAATAATGCCATTATACCGCTCAGTTTGACCATTTCCTTGTGGGTTATATGGGGTAGTGTAGCTAGTAGCTATGCCCATTCCGTGAAGGAAGGTTTTAAGTTCAGCTGATACAAATGCAGTTCCCCTATCAGAATGTACATAAGATGGTATACCAAATACGGCAAATAATTCTGATAACTTCTTTTGGACAGTCTTTGAACTTAGATCAGAACATGGGAATGCAAAAGGAAATCTTGAGTATTCATCAACCACTGTGAGGATATAACGGTTATTAGTATCGCATGGAAGTGGTCCCTTGAAATCCATGGAAATCCTTTCGAAAGGAGCGGTTGCTTTAATTAACGTGCCTCTTGTTCTTAGAAATCTTGGCTTTATCTCGGCACAGACACTGCACGATGACGTTACTCGCCTGACATCCTCGACTGAATATGGAAGATGTTTGGCTCTAATCCAGTGCACCATACGTGTGACACCTGGATGGCAGAGATTTTTATGCAGTTCATGTAAATTGGCGTTAGTAAGTTGCGTTGATGCTGTTATATTTGCTCGTGATAGTGCATCAGCTACTACGTTGTCTCTTCCGGGACGATATGCGATTTCGAAATCATAATTCGAGAGTTCTAGGCGCCAGCGTTGTATTTTGTCATTCTTTATCTTAGAGCCGTGTTTCTGGTCGAACATGAAAGATACAGATTTTTGATCTGTAATCAATTTAAAAGTCTTGCCTAGTAGAAATTGTCTCCACTTTTTAATGCTTTCTACTATAGCAGAGGCTTCTTTTTCAATAGCAGAGTGATTCCGTTCGTGATTGTTAAGCGTTCTTGAAAAAAATGCTACGGGTTGCCCATCTTGGGATAGCACCGCGGCGAGTGCGTGATCTGATGCGTCCGTTTCGACCGTTAATTGCATATTAGGGTCAATGACACTTATTAATGACTTGGCTATCTCTGCTTTTAGAGATTTGAATGTTTCTATAGCTTCTGGTAACAATGGGAATTTTTCTGTCCTTGCAAGCAATTTTATTTTGTCTGAGAATTTAGGAATCCACTTTGAATAGTGTGCGAAAACACCCATTGTCCTTCGAAGTGAAGCCCGGTCATTAGGAATCGGCATATCCATAAGAGGACGCAGGCGTTCAGGATCTGGTTTAATTACATTGTTGCAAATGTTATAACCTAATAGATTGATTTCATTCTTTGAAAATTCGCTTTTTTGCTGGTTCAAAGTTAAATTGTATTTAGCGGCGACTTCTTGGAATGCGTGTAATTTTTTATCATGATCAGCTTGATTGTGCCCACATATTGTAATGTCATCCAAATAAGCGTAAACACCTTCTAAACGCTCTTTTTCAATTATAGAATTTATTGTCCGTTGAAAAGCTGCTACCCCGTTTGTAACGCCAAATGGTATGCGCTTAAATTGATATAAGTTTCCGCATGCTTCGAATGCTGTATATGATTTTTCTTTATCAAGAATCGGTATCTGATGATAAGCACTACGTAGGTCAATTTTGCTGAAGATCTTGTGCTTGGCTACTTTTGAAATTAGCTCTTCCATATTAGGTAGTGGATAGGCGTCTAGTTCAGTGTATCTATTTATGGTTTGTGAATAGTCAATAACCATCCGTTTTTTATGATTTTCATTTGAGGTTACGAGAACTTGAGCTCTCCAAGGGGAATTGCTTTGTTCTATAATCCCATCGTCCAACAGTTTCCTAATTTCACTTTCTATAAATTGATTATCCATTTCAGAGTGTCTCCTGGACTTTGTAGCTATTGGTTTTTCAAAAGGTAGTAAATTAGTAAATAGCCTGACTGGTTCTATATTAGCTTCTGTTAGTGTGCATAGCTTAATCGTAGGTTTATGCCCACCAAATCGCATCTCCAAGGCTTTATGTTGTTGGAGAACATCATGTCCTATAATGATGTCAGCACAAAGACCGTTCATAATCATAAGCTGAGCATTGATGTTTTGTTTTTGTAATGTTATCTTAAGTGAGCATTTTCCGTTCACTTCCGTGCATAGATTAGATGTTGCCATTGTAATCTTTTGCTTACATGGGGCGACATTCAGCTTGCATAGATCAACAAGGCTTTGATCGATAAAACTTGCTGTGCTACCAGTATCGATAAGTGCTTTAGCGGTAATTGAGTCGTTCACCAATACGGGTATAGTAGCGTTTTTAAGGCTTGTTGCCGATAATATGCAAGAGAAGGTATGTGCTGTCGTGGACATAGCATACGTAGAGTTTTCTTCCAAAGTTTCATTTGCTGCTACTTGATGAGAGCGTTTACTAAGACACACCTTAGCAAAATGTCCTTTTTTTTCACAGTTTGTGCAAAAGGTATTAAAAGCTGGGCACGCAGTTCGTGGATGACGTTGATTTCCGCAAAAATAGCATGATTCGTTTTTTTCTGGTTTTCTTGCAGCAGCTACAGTGTTAGACGTAGACTGAGTGCTGTCCGTAATATAGTTTAAGACTGGAGTAGATTTATGACTGTAGTCATTGTTTTGAATGTGTGCCATTTCAAGAGCTCGTGCTTGTTCGTAAGCTCTGTCAAGAGTAAGAGTGCAGTTTTCTAGGAGTCTTTGTCGTATAACTGATGACGATAGCCCTGCGATGAAGGCGTCTCGTACGTATTCACCCTCGTTCTGTTCAGCATTCACTGATTTAAATTTACAGTTCTTTGCTAACAACTTTAGTGTTTGGATGTACTGATCGATTGATTCTCCAGGCTGTTGATGATGTTGGACTAATCGATATCGAGAGTATACTTCATTTACTGGTTTTATGAATAGCGCATCTAGTTTTAGTATTGCCGTTTCATATTCCACTGTGTTTTCGATGTGCCGATAGAGGAGTGGCGATAGATAATTCACTAGGAGTTGATATTTGTAGTCGGCACTTACTGGAGTCTTACTTACTGTCTCTACAGCATTTATGAAGTTGTTGAATGTTTGTTTCCAATGGATCCATAGCGATGATTGATCCGAGT
This sequence comes from Xanthorhoe designata, assembly GCA_963582015.1. Classification (NCBI taxonomy): domain Eukaryota; kingdom Metazoa; phylum Arthropoda; class Insecta; order Lepidoptera; family Geometridae; genus Xanthorhoe; species Xanthorhoe designata. Next base: position 987,482 of record OY757059.1, read on the forward strand.
TTGCTGTTGGATCGGCTTCAAATCGTTCTGGTTTCAGATATTTGTCCATGTTAATTCTAACGAATAAATTGAAGTATTAGACCATTTCAGAATCAATTATGGCTTTATTCGTTAGAATTTTACAAGCAATGAAGTATTATATAAGGTGACATAAGGTGACAGATTACATCAGATTGAGCAATGAGTACCTACTTAATTAAGTTAGGTTGCTATCACCACAGTCACCTTGTTTACTTTTCTCACACCTATGCAATAAATATAATGTTTATTCTCTATGATTGCTTTGAAATATCAATGTCTTGACACTTCGTTTTGGTAATAATTCACTCTAATCTATTTCACTCATGATTTTTCATCAAAGTATAGCCACAGATAAGTAAATACATTCTATACTATCTATACAAATATTATAAAGAGGTAATGTTGGTTGGTTTGTTTGTTTGTATGTTTGGGTTAATCTCCGAAACAACTCATCCGATTTCAAAAATTATTTCACCGATGTGTGTGTGACTTTCCGAAAGAACACAGGCTATATTTTATCAAGGTAGTACTACGTGAGCGAAGCCACGGGAAAGTAAGCTAGTTATAATATATAAACTTAAACTACCACTGACTCACTCACTGACTGACTCATTGACATAATTGTTCTCCCTGATGGTGGATGGGGAGGTGGGTATATTTTGACAGATTCGTAAACAAGTAACTCGGGTGAGTTGGGGAAAAATCCCAAACCCCCCCTTTTTGCCCCCCTTGCCCCCCCCCTTTTGAGGATCTCGGAAACTAGGAGACCCGTAATTTTTGTTTTTTGCGGAATCGGATAGAGGAGGCTGGGGGAAGTAAAAATATTTTTTCAGTGTTGCCCCCTTTGCCCCCCCTCTCCCCCCCTTTTTCGAATCTCGAAAACCTTAAGACTTGGAACAAATTTTTTTTCAGATTTGTATTAAGGGGAACTTGGTTAGACAAAATATTTTTTCAAAACTCCCCCCCCCACTCCCCAACCTCCCCTAAAATTGAAAGGGCTGTAACTTCACAACGGTTAGAGATATCCATTAGGTGTTTGAACTAATATTATAGTGGGCAGGCGTCGGAGGTCCTGAGCGTAACTCAGGGCCGACGACTTGGAAACTTGAGGGGAATTTTTTTTTTTACAAATTTTTTTTTTCTTATTTTTTTTTTTTTTAAATTTTTTTTTTTTTTTCATAAAATTTTTTTTTCTTAATTTTTTTTTTTTAATTTTTTTTTTTCATAAATTTTTTTTTTCTTAATTTTTTTTTTTTTTTTTTTTTTTTCATAAATTTTTTTTTTTCTTAATTTTTTTTTTTTTTTTTTTTTTTTTTTTTTCTAAATTTTATAAGGGTCTCTTCCTGTCAAAAATAGGAAAAAAATACCGCGAGCTGCTTGCAGCTCGCGCACCACGCAAACATCAAACAGGTCGGAGGTCCTGAGTGGAGCGAACCTACGAGACCTGAGTGGAGCGGAGGGGGGAGGAGGCGAGCGAAGCGAGCCGCCGACCCCCGTAGCGTAACGAAGGTCGAGTGGGTGAGCGTAACTCAGGGCCGACGACTTGGTAAATTTTTTTCTTTGTTTTTTTTTCTTAATGGCTAAGGGCTCCTAAAGGGTTTTCATACTGATTTAGGGCTTCCCATAGCGGTTTATTAAATATTTTTAATCTCCTATGGATTCTCAAAATTTTTAAAGGGTAGCTACCACCTGTCAATAACATGGATAAAGAAAACCGCGAGCTGCTCGCAGCTCGCGCACCACGCAAACTAGTTATAATATATAAACTTAGACTACCACTGACTCACTGACTCATTGACATAATTGTTCTCCCTGATGGTGGATGGGAAGGTAGGTATATTTTGACGGATTCGTATAGAGGTAGGTCTGGTGAGTTGGGGAAAAATCCCAAACCCCCCCTTTTTGCCCCCCTTCCCCCCCCCTTATTGAGGATCTCGGAAACTAAGAGACTTGGAACAATTTTTTTTTGCGGAATCGGATAGAGGAGGCTCGGGAAAGTAAAAATTTTTTTTCAGTGTTGCCCCCTTTGCCCCCACTCTCCCCCCTTTTTGCGGATCTCGAAAGCCTTAAGACTTGGAACAAATTTTTTTTCAGATTCTTGTAAAGGGGAACTTAATTAGTCAGAATATTTTTTCAAAACTCACCCCCCTCCCTCCCCAACCTCCCCTAAAATTGAAAGAGCTGTAACTTCACAACGGTTGGAGATATCCATTAGGTGTTTGAACAAATATTATAGTGGGTAGGCGTCGGAGGTCCTGAGTGGAGCGAACCTACGAGACCTGAGTGGAGCGGAGGGGGGAGGAGGCGAGCGAAGCGAGCCGCCGACCCCCGTAGCGTAACGAAGGTCGAGTGGGTGAGCGTAACTCAGGGCCGACGACTTGGTAAATTTTTTTCTTTTTTTTTTTTTTCTTAATGGCTAAGGGCTCCTAAAGGGTTTTCCATACTGATTTAGGGGTTCCCATTGCGGTTTATTAAATATTTTAAATCTCCTATGGATTCTCAAAATTTTATAAGGGTCTCTCTACCTGTCAGAAACATGGAAAAAGAAAACCGCGTGCTGCTTGCAGCACGCGCACCACGCAAACTAGTTTTCATATAAATTTCAAGATGTGATAAGTAATCGCACAGTGACTGCTCGTTCAAAAAACATGGTTTGACCAGGCTCTTAAATAAATATCCTTGGACATTTTACACGGCGTCATCTAGTCCCAAGCTAAGCAACTTCATGCTTGTGTTATGGTAACCAGATGACTGATATACTACTTAGATACATTTTCTAAATAAGTAATATTATACGTCATACATATTATACGTAGATAGAAAAACATCCAGACCCAGAACAAATATCTGTAGAACATACAAACATTTTGTCCCGTGACGGGAATCGAACCTTCGCCCACTGCGCCACATAGGTCGTCTTATTTATATCCTACCTATCCTAAGATCCATAATCAATAAAATTTTCCATTTTATTTAATAACTTCTAGGGCAGTGGAGAACGCTACGCAAAGATGCTGTTCCATCACAGAATCTACCATCAGAGACCCCGGCGCCGTACTCCAGGAAGCAGTGGGATTCCTGGAGTCACACAAGTACAAATGCTATGGACCCATCGGTAAGTTTTTTTTTCTTTTTTTTATAATATCTTGCGATCAGTCATGTTGACTATAAGCAGATGAGGTGAGCAGGTGAGGTGAGGTGAGTGCATCGGTAAGTTAAGTATCAGTCATATAATTCTGTTTGAATCGCTGAGCTTCTTTAATTGTCCTCATTTAAGGTGCCTGTATGCGTAAAAGTAGTGCCGCCGCCTAATTTAATTTATCATTACGTTGAACGAAGGAATTTACTCAAAGGCCAACTCTGGTGACGGAGTTTTTAGGCCGCCTATAGGCCTCCGTCATGGCTTAACGACTTTAAACGCCGGGACCGCCAATTTTACGTGCCCTCCGAAGCACGGAAGCGCTCAGCTGGATGCCCCTTCCGGTCCAAGTTGTGACCGCTCAGAACGTTGCTTAACTTCGACGATCTATCAAGAACGTCTTAGCAAGCTTCGCCACGAACGCTTCACTGGTGGTTCACTTCACTTCTTCTTTTATGGCTACTGTGACTTTGATTGCCACAATTCTGCCAGTGTCCGTGTAATGCTAGTTTCGTAAACTTTGCTTGAGGGTAGTGAATAATAATATGGCCGGTTTATTTAGAGCGAGTATTAAAAATTTTTCAACATCGTGATGATTCTAAAACAAAAGAGACAACACAACATATATAACGACACAGTTAGTTACTAAACTACAACTAATATTAGGTTAAGTATGTTAGTATTATGATAATTATAATTTAATATTATTTACAGTTATAAACTTACATAAAATAAAATTCATATAGGGGGAAAAGATTTGAGACAGGATACATTTAAAAGAAGTGGGACGAGGAATATCAGGGGGTAGGATGTCATAGAGAGACCGTCGTAATTTTGTGCAGTTAAAGAATATGTGGTCCACGTTTCCTTCGTCAAGACCGCATTCGCACAATGAATGATTCCTAATCCTAATTTTGGCCAAAAATACAGGCGTACATGCATGACCTAGCCTTAGTCGACAAATTGTAGACGTCGTTACTTTGTTAGCTTTTCGAAATTTATAAAACCAAGGCGCTGGAGGGATATCAGGTTGGATGTCAGCGTAGTGTTTACCTCTTGTTGTTTTGGAGATATTCCAAGCAGACGTCCAAGATTTTGATAATTCAAGCTTAGGAAGAAGGCACAAGTCATGGGAAAAAGGGTTGGTGTGCTCCAAGGAGCCTGTCTCAGTAGCTGTTTTAGCCAAGGAATCAGCAATTTCGTTCCCAGCGATTCCAGTATGACCTGGGATCCATGCAATGACAACTTCAATTCCTAGGGAGTGACACTCATAAAGCAGTTCTTTTATTTTAAGGATACATGGGAAACGGGATGCAGAGCGAAAGGGATTAGATAGGATAGACTGAAGACAACTTTTTGAGTCAGAAAGGATAAGAGATTTGTTTAAATTATGGGATTTCACAAACATAAGAGCTTCTAGAAGAGCAATAGCTTCACCGGTGAAAACAGAAGAAATAGAGGAACATTTAAAGGTAAGACATATTGAGGTAAAGGGGATCCAAACAGCTGCACCGACATGGCTAGCTGGTGATATTTTGGATGCATCAGTGAAGATGATATGCCAACCAACGTATTTAGTATTGATTTGCTCCAAGAATAAACCATTAGAATTTACTGAGTTTTTGTCTATCTCAAAGTAAGGTAAAACCTTAGGATGAAAGACCAGGGCTTCATATGCAGTTAAATATAGTGGGTGGGATGGGAATTGAATGACAGGGTTTGGAAGTTGGGAGTATTTAACAAAACTATGGAGAAGGGATGGGAATTTTTCACAGTGATTGGGATCAAAAAGGTTGCGCAGTCGGAGAAGTTTTGGAAGAAGAGGGTGATTAGAGTTTTGGATAATCTTATAAAAAAATCTATTAGACAAAAACTGTCTACGCATACTCAGGGGGGGATCATTGCACTCGACTTGCATAGCGTTGATCGGTGAGGACTTCATAGCTCCAAGAATTATGCGTAAACATCGTGATTGTATTTTGTCTAGTTTATTGAGAGCAGTCTTATTACAAAGGTTGAGTAGGAAGGATCCGTAGTCAAGGTGGCTCCTAATTATGGCATTGTATAAGAGTTTTTGGGAATAAGGATGGGATCCCCACCAAACCCCAGATAGGGAGCGAAGAATGTTTATATTTTTTTCGCATTTTCGTGCAGTTATATCAATATGGGGTACGCCAGTCATTTTGGGATCAAGGGTTAAGCCTAAAAATTTTACACTATTACACTGGGGAATACTTTCGTTATTAATTTTCAAGTTTATATAGGGGATGATTCTTTTTTTGCAGAAAACTATTACTGTACTTTTAGAGGCTGACAAGGATAAGCCGTGGTCGAATAGCCATTTTTCAAGATAAGATAGGGCTGAGTTAAGGCGGCTACCTGCCTCTTCTATTGACATCGAAGAAACATAGAGGGTTAGGTCGTCGGCGTATTGTAGAATTTGGCAGAATGAGTTTACTGATTGCTCAAGGTCGTAGGTGTATAGACTGTATAGCAAGGGACTCAAGACAGAGCCCTGAGGGAGACCTCTCCATACAGTCTTAGGGGAGAGAAGACCTTGTTGTGATTTGATCACAACTGATCTCTCCATCAGCATGTTGCATATGATTCGAACCAACTTCTCAGGAATTCTCAGCTGAATAAGCTTATCCCTGAGAACCGGAAGTAGGACGTTGTCATAAGCTGCAGCAATGACGAGAAATACTCCTACCAAGAATTTTCTTTCCTTAAACGCGATTTGGATGTCTGATATTAGGAGACTTAGGCTATCCATTGTGCTCATACCCTTCCTAAATCCAAATTGAGAATTGGCAAGGATGTTTTTATTCTCCACAAGCCATTCCAGTCTGTGTTTAATCAAATGTTCCATTATCTTGGCCATGACTGATGATAATGCTATTGGTCTTCGGCTAGAAGGGTCTGAAGGGTCCTTGCCAGGTTTTAAGATGGGAATGATTATTTGAGTTTTCCACTCTACAGGAACAACACCACTTTCGAAAAAGGAGTTTACAATTTTCAAATATATTTTTTTAGCATTATCAGGCGATTTAGTGAGAAAGGAATAAGGGATTCCATCTACACCAGGGGCTGAGTCTGTCAGTCCGTCAAGTGCAATATTTAATTCTTCGATTGAAAATGGCCGATCAAAAGGACTACTAGATGGGAGAATAGCTGGGACAGAGGGCAAAGAGTTTAAACAGGGAGCTGAGGGAGGGGCAAGTTTGTCAGAAAAGGCCTCTAGCCAAGATGAAGGGTCATTTGATGTAATGTTTTCTATGCTGCATGCACCTCTAAAGCGTCTGATCTGCTTCCAGACTAATGAGGATGGGGTAGAAGGTGATAAGCTTTCACAGATATTATTCCAGCTGTTTTTTTTCTTTTTGGAAACTAAGCGTTTAAACCTAGCAGCACTCCTCTGATAACTAATAAAATTCTCCTCTGTCATATCTAAGTTATACATTTGTTCAGCTTCTTTCCGATCAGTAATGGCTGCAGTGCAATCAGAATCCCACCAGGGGGGCGAGATTCTGTGATCTCTGGTTGGCTTTTTGATAGGGATGTGAAGGTCCGCACATGACTTTAAGGTATTTAAAAAGGACTGATAAGAACAAAGAGGACTAATAATAGGGGGGAATGCATTCAGTTTTTCTTCAAGAGAAGAAGAGTAAGAGGACCAGTCAGCACCAGTTAATCTGTACTTTAGCAAGGGACAGGGGTTACGAAGAGGGGTGACGTAATTAGTCAAGTGCAAGTCCATAACAATAGGGAAGTGATCGCTACCATAAGAGAGAGGAAGAACTTGCCATGTCATGGAGCAGGAGAGGGAGGGCGTGCAAAGCGAGAGATCAACAGCACTCTTAGGGTTCTGAGATGGTCTGACCCTACGAGTGGGTGATCCATCGTTAAGTATACAAAGGTTTGATTCGTCGAAAATTTCTAGGAGTGATAGGCCAAACAGGTCCGAGAAATTATGGCCCCATACGGTGTTATGGCCATTAAAGTCACCCATGACAACAATAGGAGGAGGGATAGAAGAAAAAAGGAGTTGAAGGTCAGCAATCAATGAGGAATTGGGATGAGGAATGTACAGAGAAATAAAAGAAATGTTCATGAATCTGATACCAACCACGTTGATATCAGGGGGAAGGGAGGGGAGGGGGAGTTGGGAGAAAGGAAGTGTGCGCCCTATGAGTATGGCGCACCCTGCATACCCGTCAGCCCTGTCGTCCCGAAGGCAGGAGAAACCCGGAATCCGAAATCGGGTTCCGGGCCTCAGCCATGTCTCCGAGACGGCAATGACTGACGGGCGAAATTTTGAAATTAAGTGAAAGAGTTCATGTCTTTTTGCGCGGACGCTCTGGCTGTTCCACTGGAGCAGGACCACTGGATCCATTATGGCCAGAAAGGGAGACTAGTTGAGTAAGTTTGGAGGCAACGTTGGACGGTAGGGGAAGAGGATTCATCATAATGATGTTAATAATTAGTGATAAGAGTGTTTCTAGCATATTTTCATTTTGGGGGGTTGTTTCTAGGGGGTTGCCTAGAGCACAACCATTGGGCATGGTAGGGACTGGGTCCACTATGATTTGGCGGTGGGCAGCCTTATCGTAAGACTTCCCAAGAGGGGCTCTAGGACGAGGAGGGGTAAAAGTAGTTTTGATATAAGACCGAGTAGGATGGGATTGGGATGGGCCTGTTGGATGATGGCTTTGAGAGCCTTGAGAGGGGGGAGGGCGGGAAAACATTAACTTAGCTACCTCAGAGTATGAACGTGATACCTGAGGGAACTGAGAGGCAGCTTCCTCATACGAGATGCTGTTTTGAGCCATCACAGATTTTATTGACTTTTGTCGCTCAAGCTCTGGACATGCTTTGCTGGTAGCGAAATGACATCCTGAGCAGTGTAGGCAAGAGGCCTTAGTTTCAGGCACATCACAGCTATCGCCGGTGTGCTCCTTACCACAGCGGAAACATCTAGGTTTAGATCTGCATTGTGCTTTAGTGTGTCCGTATCGGCAACAAGAATGGCACTGTATGGTGGGATATTGATACAATTCAACTGGGAGGGAGGTGTAGTAAAGGAAAACTTTAGACGGTAGGGATTGACCTTGGAAGGTTAATACAACGGTCTGGGTGGGGACCCACGTTATATTTCCTTCTTCAACCTGTTTCCTGCTGAATCGACGAGCTTTTAGAACAATACCACAACCAGAAGGGAGGACTAGCGCAGCCGCGAGTTCCTCCATCGACATATCTGTTGGGACTTGCCTGACCAAACCCATTCGAGTGACGTTGAAAGTTGGGATTGTAGCCGTGTATTTGCACATTGACAATATGGGGGATGCTATGAATTTGTTAGCATCTTCAAACTTCGTAAACTCTACTGATATTTTGTTGCGTCCAACTTTTTTAACTCCATCCGCGACTATATTAGCAAACTTGTGATTGGATAAGAACTGTCCAAATTTAATGGGCCTTAGAATTGTTCCAGCGGAAGGATCTGACTCAATACGTGAAACGTGGACCACATAAGGTCCTTTATCCAGGCTGGTGTAGGCTTGAATTGAACCAACAACTATTGAAGGGTGTGTGTACACCATTTGGATCGAGTCAACTTCAGATTCACCAGATTTGTTTGTCTTCTTACCCGGTGTCGTTGGGGAGTACTCGGACTCCAGTCTTCGCTTTGATCCCGGAATTGCCGGATCAGGAGGGTCAGGAGGTGCCGGGGGATCCGGGGGGATCGGAGGGACCGGCATTTCTACATCCATGCTTGAGGAATAACCTCAAACACGGATGCAGTCACGCTAACACAAAATATTAACTATATAAATCTTACCAACACCACTTTAGGACAACACAACACTTAGAATTATCACTACAGTAATTTTAATTTAGAAAAAGGCCAGAAACTCTAAAGATTAAAAGAAATTTCTCCGCTCAGTTTAGTCTCTAAACACTTCCGAACGCAGAGTCCACTGGTGGTTCATACATGAATACTTATAATTTCAGATTCACCACCAGATGGCGCAAGCTATCTACATGCAGACGATGCTGGCGATGCAGGCTGCCGGAACCACGGAACCACCTTCTCATCAGAACGGTAATACTCGTATAAATAAATATAGGTCGCGCCACGTTAAAAGAGCGCTGGCTGTTACAGCGTCATCTAGTCTCAAGCTAAGTAAATTGCTTAGCTTGAGACTAGATGCTTGTGTTATGGTAACCAAATGACTGATATACTACATAGAATTATTAAATATTTGCAAATCATGCATTTGTCCCGCAGTGGGAATCGAACCGCAAACTCTGCATCTCAGGCTGGCTTTTACCCACTGCGCCACAGAGGTCGTCAAAAATTAGAATTATTAAGGATTTGAAAAACAAGTTTAAATTCAAACAAAATTAAAAAAAAAATATTTTTTAATTTATTTCAGGATCAATCCCAGAAGATATACCCCATACATCGAACCAAGAGAAAGATACAGATATATCATCATACAAATGTACAGAGTGTACCAAATGCTTCAAAGACCCTGACGTCTTCATTTTGCATAAACGAACACATTCAAAGAAAAATGGAGTGGAAAAGGAGAATTACAACATGAATTTAACTTTAAGATCTAACCCTATTTTGGCGAATCTCTTAAAAACCAACAATGAAATTAACTTTGATCCCAATTTAGCGACAATGGAAAGTATATTAATGACAGCGTTGGCTGCTAATATGGATTATTTAAGGAACTTCTCAATGATCAAAGAAGAAAGGGATGATAGGGGTGATTTGAACCATGATAGGGTTGAAATGAACCATGATAGGGTTGAAATGAACCGTGATAGGGTTGAAATGAACCGTGATAGGGTTGAAATGAACCATGATAGGGGTGAAATGATCCATAATAGGGGTGAAATTGAAATGATCCATAATAGAGGTGAAATGATCCATAATATGGGTGAAATGAACCATGATAGGAGTAAAATTAACCATGATAGAGGTGAAATGAACCTTTATAGGGGTGAATTGAACCATGATAGAACAGAAAACCTAAACAGACATAGCTTTGTAGATGATTTAAATCTACAAAGCGAACGTAGACAAATAGATAATGTAGATGGTTTTAACAATCAAAACGCTTTAAGAAAACCACCTAATAATCTTAACCCACAAGATTTTGTACAGGCTGATTTAAATGACCCTGTTAAGGGTGCTCTAAACAAGAAAAGTGATCTCAGTATAAAAGGTGATTCAAATTCCAATGATGAAAATCAAAAGGAACAGAGTCTCAGCTACGCTATGAACTTTTCCACCAAAATCGATAGAAAACAGGATGTTTTTAAAACTAGTTGTTATAATCGGTTTTTTGAAGAGAAAAACAGTGAATGTGTTGGAGATTTAAATGAATCTGTTGATTCCGAGTTAGTTATCGATGAAAGTGTGTAAGTACTGAGAAGCTACTAGAACAACTAAGACTACTTTTACCACTCTTGTTTATTTTAACTTTAATTCGGATTACGGCTAGTCTCAATAACCTTTGATTTTGCTTACTGCGGGTAGATATTTGACATTTCTTGCATACAAAAAACGTCTAATAACTGACAGTAAGCAAAACCATAGATAGATAGGTTATTGAGATTGAATGTTTTACTTCATCATCATCATCCGCAGCCCGATTTCACTGCAGGGTATAGGCCTTCATCTGTTTATGCCACTCCTCACGGTCTTGTTACTTATAACAGAATATTATTAATGCTCAAATTTATCTACGTGGCGTACGTCTCCACGAGCGTGAGAATCGCGACGATATTATCGTCGCGCCACGTATTTCTATACACTCTGAACGTGTCTCACACAGCGATGTTAACGCGACGATACAACAGGCGACATTGACAAGCTAATTTCATTCTTATGATAATCGCCTTACCGTGTAAATTACCTGATGATGGAGAACGAAATCGCCGCGATATACTCGTCCGTGGAGACGGTCCCTATGTGTTATTGCAGGTCATAAGCTATCATAAAGTAAAAAGGTTTTTTTTTTTTAGCTATCATAATAAGTCTATAAAGCAGCTAAGCTATCCTATAAGTCTTTATTCTAAGTTGCAGCCAAGTAAATTTAGTTTTTTTCGTGCAAAACCAACAAACATCCAAAAAAACTTTCGCGTTCATAATTTAGTGGGATATCTACCACAAATAGCAAAACCTTAAACAGATAGAACTTTGAAACTGTCCATAACAAACAATAATTGGTGTCAATTCTGTTGTCGCAAAAACTAAGCTAACTTGACAGCACTAAAATTGATGCCATCCTTTATTTCGATCGTTGTGGACGTCAAAATTTTTAGTGCTGTCACATTAGTTAAGTTTAGTTTTGGCGACAAATTGACACTAGTAGGACCAAATTATAGCAGACATCTAAAATATTTTTATAGTTAAGAATCTGTATCCTTTGTTACCTTCAAAGGATCATAAATACCTGCCTCTGATTGTGTAACTTGTCTCTGATTGTATCTAAGTTGTATCAAAACAAAAATCGCAGTCAATCGCGAAAATAACTGTCAGATTTAACGCTGAAATTAGTTAGTAACTTTCTTAATTTCTTAACTGTCATTTTTGACTGTTTTCGCGATTTACTGTAATTTTTGTTTGATACAACTTGGATACAATCAGAGACAAGTTACACAATCAGGGGGCTGAAGATCTGATGTCTATCGTAACTCAAGACTGTATTCCAAGTCTTGAGTATATAACATATATTTACTACCTGTAAAAATAGTTTGAATTGTCTGATTTGTACTTAAATCAGTTGAAAATTCTATGTTGAATTTAAGAATTTAATGTGTTTTGTCTAACATTCTAAATCATCTAAGAAAGATGTAATGTAAATTAACTAATTTTTATATAACACTTGGTGAAAAATATCACAGAAAATACAGATTTTATACCAATCTGCGCAGAGATTTGTACAATTTCAAACTTAATTAACTTATCTTAAAACACCAACTCAATTGAAGTTTATTTTGGTGTATATTTCGGTATTTTATCCACGATTTATCGTGTAATTATGAGGAAGAAAATATTCATTCGTACATAAAATAATTTACAAAGAAGTAATAAATAAGACTTCTTATACATAAGTACATGAAGTGATTCAATTCAACTTTAAATTCATATTTGTTTATGAACAAAACTAAACAATTTAAAATGAATAATAGTATACCCTTATGAATATTTTTAATCTCATATTTACATGTTTCTACGTACTATTAATAAATAATAAAATAAATATCCTTGGACATTCCACACGGCGTCATCTAGTCCCAAGCTAACTTAATGCTTGTGTTATGGTAACCAGATGACTGATATACTACTTAAATAAGTAAATTTTTTTTGGTAAATTTATCAATATAATATAAAACAATAAGCATACATTATAAATAGAAGACACCCAGACTAGAGACAAACATTTGTCCCGTAGCGGGGATCGAACCCGCAACCTCCACGTTTCAGGCAGGCCACCCACTGCGCCACAGATTAATAATCCCACCACGTAACATTTTAATATACACCGATGTATATTTTTTGTATTTTTCTAGCATAGTTTTTAGAAGTTTTAAGTAGATTTAAGTATTTTTATCTTGTTTTCTGAGAAACTTAAGTATCCATCTCTTAAATTTGTTATGTCGGTCAATACCAAACAACCGATCTTTTTGTGTAAATATTTTTATGTTTAGTTACAATTGGCTGAAATGGTTAACTTAAGTATTTTTAAGTTCTATTAAGCTTAAGTTTTATTTAACCACTTGTTAGAAGCACTTATTAGATAATCTGATTGCATAATAACTTTAAACTTTGATTAATATCAGAATTAAAAAAGCCTAATAAAGAGTACCTACTACCTAGATTTGTTGAAGCATTTTACAATAGTACTATCACTATAATTATTCGGGTGATTCTTTTCCGATTCAACATTCTTACTCTTATAAGCTTAACAAAAAGAAAACGTTAGTGGCGTAGACGTTCTTGATAGATCGTTAAGCCATGACGCTTTTAAGCTGTCCAAAACTCCGTCAGCATACGTCAACTGGCTTATACTTAACACAATCTCCAAGTAAGTTTTGAAATACCTAAAGTATTATAATTATTTTAAGAGTATATACTCTCACCTTTTAAAAGACTGTATAACATATTCCACCGATTTTGAACTGGATAACTACCATTTTTGGGAACCGAACGTGTACTACTATAGTGTAGTGTATTTTTTATACAATGTATGTAAGCCATATCGATTTTGTAATTAAGAGCAGTCTTTATTAGCTATAGAACGAGCATGAACAAAATAATAATATATCTTTGCACCTTAAAACAGTGTCATCTTGTCCAAAACTATGAAACTTAATGCTTATTTTTTTCATAATAATGATGATGACTGACCTAATGAAATACTGGGGGCAATTTGGAGTGTCGCAAAAGCTAAACTAACCTAACTAAAACTATTGCCATCCTTTTTATTCCCATCGCTATGAAAGGGACGGCAACAATTTTAGTTAGCTTAGTTTAGCTTTTGCGACACTCAGAATTGCCACTACTAATAGTATATAATTTTTATATGTATAGAAAAGTACCACTATTTTAAACTACCAAAAAAAATTGAGGACAGGTACAACAGATGTTACTAGTAATACCATTTGTTTGTACATATATCTCAAGAACTGCATATCAACAATTTCACTAAAGCGTTCAGTGCCCATGGCACGTAAGCTTCTAGTGCTGCCTGTTCTGGGTAGTAAAGTGTAAGCATTCAAAAAGTGCCTTAGTATAAACAAAACATAGGTTATCTGAAACAGGTTATATTGGGTGTAGTCAATGCAATCTATATGATTATTAATTTTAATTAGCCCAAACTTTCTCATTAGTGTCAATATTATTATACTTTCTGAGTATAATAATATTGAGATGAGAATATTGAGAGATTAAAACTGGTTGCAGTATAGAGGCTGATAGATTTGTAATCTGTCAAATTTAACATTATCAAAAGTTACGAACAAATTCGACACTAGTGGCAATTCGGAGTATCGCAAAAGCTAAACTTGACTAAAAATGTTGCCGTCCCTTTTATAGCAATGGGAATAAAAAGGATGGCATTAATTTTAGTTAGTTTAGCTTTTGCGACACTCCGAATTGCCACTATTGTCAGTCTCGTGATTTGATCGTTGATTAGTAAATTTTTGAGATGATGCGTTCGAGAAACTGACTGTTAAATCTTACAACAAAATAATTATAATGAATATTTCAGAAATTTTTAAACGTATCATACATTGGCACGACGTAAGTTTTAATTTAATTTTTAAATAATAATAATAATAAAGATGGTTGGAGGGATATGGAGGAGACCTTTGCTCAGCAGTGGGACGATATAGGTTAAAGAAAAATAATAATAAAATATAACAAGTCTTGTGAAATATGTAATTAAAAATATCAGGTATGAACAAAGAGTTGCTTACACAAAATGTTTTCGTTCTATAGCTAATTAATTATTGCTCTGAATGTAATATTAATATTAGTTTTAGTTTATGAGGACTAATGCCTATTAATAGAATATAGATATTTAGTGCCTTAGATTAGTGTATAGTTACTATAGAAATGTACCTTCTACTTAAATATGGTAAAATAAGACTTATTTTAAAACTAAGCTCAAAAAACAAATTTAATCATCTTTTTAATCGGAGAAATCACTAAAAAAGGATAAATTAGTTAATAACTAAATTTTAAATTACAAATTTTACTTAAATAAAAGCACAATAATGCTTTTTTATTTTCTTAAATATTTAAATAGCAACATTGAAAATTGGGAATTAAAATATTATTTTGGTTCCTGTTACAAAATGAGTTTAGTTTTAAAATAAGGCGTATTGCAAATGTACTTAAATAATATAAGTTTCAAAATTTAAGTTGCAAGATGTTTTTAATGTATTTTTAAAAGTGCAACCTTGGCCTAAATGTGGCCCTACCAATTTAGCTACCCAAACGTGGTTGAAATTTTGTCATACCTACAATATCTTCTAGGATTCCTAGGAGCTAACTTTGTATTAACATTTTTTAAACCATGTTCGAAACAGTATTCAAAATGGCGGCTAATTTTTTACTTTAAGAATTTTTGTTTTCTAAATATTTTAAGATTATACAAAGTGTAACTTCCAATAAAATAAGATGGATTTACATTGTAGATGGGACGAAAATAATCCAAAATAAAAAAATTCTTTCAAAATTAATACTTGCATAGAATTCGAAAAAATTACAGCATTGATGTTTCTATCTTCAAAAGGATCTTACATGTCAAAAGTAAAATTCCCTTGTTCAGTTATTTTTTGGTTCAGACAAAAAAATGTTCATCCTTATCTAAATAGTCAAATGCCAGTCAAAGTGATCAAAAATACTTGTAAAAAATGTAGGTATTGAAAGTATAGGTCGCGCCCATTGAGGTACTTACAACTTTATAGAGCCACAATCAGACAAATAAAATGTCCGAGTCAAAACTCTGCGCACGCTACGTAGTGCGCCGAGTTTTAGTTTTTGAGTGTTGTCAGCTATTAGATTGTGACTCTTTAGTATAGAATCTCAATGGTCGCGCCACGTAAAAAGAGCGCTGGCTGTCAAACTGCTCCGTGGTCGATGATTGGTGGAAAGGTGTTGCGGCGCACTTCATGTTAGCGTCAGGTTGGCAGGTTGTCTGAAGCGTATGGAACTAAGATTATATCCAAGAATTGCTACCAAATTGCTACTATTTGCTACTTTATTCAAAAAATTGCTACCTGTTACAGATTTTGAGATATTCAATAATTTTTTTGACCAGCCATTCAGACATCAGGTTCTCAGGTTGCGTCTCTGTTCGGCAATAAGGACACCGACTTTCTGAAAGTGGGATGAACAAAAAATTGCTACCTAATTGCTACTTCCCTGATTTGAAGTTTAAATAGCGTAACATACATTGATTTTGAAAATATAAGCATTTTAAATATTTGTATGAAGGAAATCGCCTGATAAATTGACATAGCAATCATTGTCTATGAGATTTCATACCTACTTTGTGCAGGTGTTCATTTTCATAGAAAAGTAACAATTGTTTAGAGATAATTAACAATTCCTTTATTTGCAATACTAAAAGGTTGATACAATTATGTAGGAATATTCTAATAAAGAATGGCTTACACAGCCGAAACGTCGGGAAATAATGAAAGGTAAATTACCTACGCGATAAAATTCTGTAAATTTCAATTTAAAAGCATGAATTGTGATCGCGAAAGTTTAAGAAAGATTATCATACCTAGGTAGATAAATGATTTTCAAGATTTTATTTAGGTAAGTAGGTAGGTGCATACTACTTAGATACTTTCCGTTAGTAAGTAGGTACTTATATTTGAAATGAAAAGCAGTGTTTATAATGGATCAAAGACCTTTTAAATATTATGTAAGTAAGTAGGTAGGTACTTAAGTACCTACCTACCTACTCTAACTTTTGGCTAATCATACCTAACTACCTTAACCATCTCGTAGGTACTTTTAGGTAGGTATTAAGTACCTAGCACATCATATAATACTATTCTGATTTAGTAGGTAGGTACCTACTAGGTATTAGGTAGGTAACTTTTTAACTTTGTATTGCTATCTACTAGGTAGGTACCTACTATAAAACCACTACAGATTTTTAAGAAACTTAAATATATTATAATATACCTATATTAAGTATATACTTACCTACTATAAATACTTAGATGTATAGTATAGGTATAGGTACTTAAGTACTTACATGTCACACATTACTTACTCATAATACTTATTACGAAATCTTCGCCTGCACATGTAGTGTACGTACGGTCTGCCTACTATACCTACTGTTCATAGGTTCAGACCTTTGGAAGCCCAACCGAGTACAGAAAAAGCTCAAACTTCAGTGATATATCATATAGGTAGGTAACTAAACTAACAGTTCTGAAACACAGTTGCGTTGCGCAGCACTTAATTAGCTCGCTCGCACGCTCAAGTAGGTAGGTACTTACTCGGCCGCGCGCGCTACCTACTAACGCAGTGACAAGCGCATGATTTTTTTTCATTTGCGACCTCTGTGGCGCAGTGGGTGAAAGCCCATCTGAGACGCATAGGTTGCGGGTCCGATCACCGCCGCAAGACAAATGTTTGTATGCTTTGCAAATACCTACCTATTTGTTATTGTTTTACGATTCTTATCGACTCGACTCATACAAGTCGGTAATTACTTAATGAGCACGGGCCTAAGCCAAGTGCACATCATGTGCTACAACTGAGGTTGATTGCTATGGGGTTTGATGGCTGCACATCGCTGACGAGGTCGCTTTGTAAAAATTTACGCACAATCCTACACAGGAATTACTGCTTTTTGGAGTAGGTAATGCAAAAGTAGGTATGCTTCGGTAAATCGAGCGCCTCTCAACTCAAGTGACTGGAAGAGTTGGGTAGTAAGTAAATAGTACTTAACAGTATAGGGATAACGCCGGTAGAAGATAATGCTATGGGTAAGTACCTACTATGCAGACTTTTTCTAGATTCTAGGTATTTATAGTACGGGGTTGGTCTTGTAGGTGGTGTTTCTATTAAGTTGTATTTTGCCGCTAGTCGTTGGTGTAGGTATAATGTTGGCTACCTGATCATGCCTAAATTTTGAGTAAGTACCTACGTTTGAGCGATCGATTTACAAGCCCCTGTTATTATGAAATCAGAAATCAGATGCTGGATAGTTTTGGAAGAACTATTGCAATTATTACCTAATAGATTATGTAATCAAAGACATTAAACAAACGATAACCTAAAGATAAATAATCTTTTATTTTAGTGTTACAATCTAAAGAACATTTACTTAACACAAAACAATATGAAGGTTTGAAAATCCGTTTATATTAGGTAGGTACTTTTATTATGCTCTATTATCATAGATGTTTACATCTAGATACTTAGGCGCGGCAAGTGGGTAAGTATCTTCTGGTAAGTATGTCTATAATTTTACACTTTACCAGCCATTCTTTATTAGAATGGCTGGTAAAGTGGACTCCTACATAATTGTATCAACCTTTTAGTATTGCAAATAAAGGAATTGTTAATTATCTCTAAACAATTGTTAATTTTCTATGAAAATGAACACCTGCACAAAGTAGGTATGAAATCTCATAGACAATGATTGCTATGTCAATTTATCAGGCGATTTCCTTCATACAAATATTTAAAATGCTTATATTTTCAAAATCAATGTATGTTACGCTATTTAAACTTCAAATCAGGGAAGTAGCAATTAGGTAGCAATTTTTTGTTCATCCCACTTTCAGAAAGTCGGTGTCCTTATTGCCGAACAGAGACGCAACCTGAGAACCTGATGTCTGAATGGCTGGTCAAAAAAATTATTGAATATCTCAAAATCTGTAACAGGTAGCAATTTTTTGAATAAAGTAGCAAATAGTAGCAATTTGGTAGCAATTCTTGGATATACTCTTAGTTCCATACGCTTCAGACAACCTGCCAACCTGACGCTAACCACTTCATACCATTGATTTAGCGAGTGCTATTGGTTCGTCAGCGAGTGAACACAGGCGCAAACATACCTCCGCCACTTCGCGATCTACCTATATCAGCATTATTTTGTTGCTATAATGATTATTTTTGTCCGTCTATAATCCATATTGTATACGTCATAAGGTAGTAATTAACGAGACTGCGTATTATGTATTGATCTCTCTGTGAAACGACTTAATAAATATAACTTAGTATTCTTGAGTTTTACTGTGCCTATCACCACACTGGTTCTCGAAATCTCGATACACTGGTCAGTAAGTAAGTTCGTATGAGTACCTACCTAAGTGGCCAACTATGGTGATGGTGTTTTTATTTCGCCTTAAGGCCTCCGTCGTGGCTTAACGACTTTAAAAGCCGGGATCGACAATTTAACGTGCCCTCCGAAGCACGAAAGCGCTCAGATATTAAAGCCACATGCGGTCTTAGGGCTCAAATCACACCAAAAGAGCATGCTCTTTGCAAAAGAGCGGCAAAGCGCAGCAAAGCGGAGCGCAGTTTCAGTGTCATATGAATTTTTAATATCTAGTTACCTACCTACATCAAAGAGTGCAAAATTAAGAAAACTTAATATTATGCAAAAAAAAACGATTAAATATCGAGCGAGTAGGTACAGCGTCTTATTAAAATTTTAAAAACAATAAAAATGATGCCTACAGTGTCCCAAAAGTGTAGGCATTGCCTCCTGACATCAACCATATTCATTTGTGAATGGATGAATGTGGATAGGTAGATAATAATTAAGTAAGTAAGTAATACTTGTTCATGCAATGAATGGACTTGCCACATAAGTAAATCTATTATAGAAGTCCCTAGGTAGGTACCTACCTGTATTGTTATAATGTACCTACCTATACTTTGTAGTCCGAATTTTAAGACTAAGGTACTTACCCACTTGTTAGTTTTAGTGTAATTTAACTTACCATGAAAATCGAAACACTAACTTTAATTATGTCTTCTAATTAAACTTGCAATTGTATATAGGTAAGTAGGTACTTATGTATTATAAGATGTAAGTAGGTAAGTATTAGTGGCAATTCTGAGTGTCGCAAAAGCTAAACTAAGCTAACTAAAATTGTTGCCGTCCCTTTCATAGCGATGGGAATAAAAAGGATGGCAATAGTTTTAGTTAGGTTAGTTTAGCTTTTGCGACACTCAGAATTGCCCCCATTATGTAGGTAAGGTACTTACCTACTTAATAGTTTATAGAGACTGTGGTACGTAACTTATTTATCAATGAATCTGGTTTAATGCCTACCATTTTCTGCGCAATAGCAATGTAGGTATTTGAAGCCATGACTATGATTCTCTTTCTAATGCCATAGAGTAGAGTGAAACAGCTGTACGTAGAACTTTAGAAGGGGTATTACCGTCCAAAGACAAGGTACCTAGGTTGTAAAATGAATGAATGTAAAATTAACAAAAAATATTAGCCGACTTAAAGAAGAGGGTCTATAGATTTGGGGCAAATGAGATTTAATTGGCTATTGTTTTAGCCATCTAGTCCATTAATTCGATGAATTTTGTCACATCATTATCATCATTCTCCTGCCCTTATCCCACGATAAGTGGGGTCGGCACAACCACAGATTAGGTAGAGATACTACGTATGGCACAACATGTTTTTCTCTTCCTCTCTCCTCTATCGCTCGTCAACTGTGAACTAGAAAAAGAGAAACTATTTTTTACTAACATAATATTAAATCTCTCTTCTCATTTCCCAAATATCAACATTCCTTTCATTATTTCTCCAATTTTTTATACAACGAAAAGATAGAGTAGAGATTAGACAAATGTCGCACAATGCCATCTATTGTTCATCTGTAGAACTAAATTATGAAGCTATCTCAAGAGTAAACCGCCGTCAATGTGTTGTATGTTCTAAATACTTTGCAATAAAGTTCTAAAGAGGTTAGGTTTATTTTATGAGTTCAAGGTAAATACCCGAGTATACGTTCCAATTCACGTGGTGTTTTTGATTGTGCTTCAATTTACTTATTGAATTCTCACAATGTAGTGGAATTAAACGTATCAAAGAGGTTTCACGATATAAAGGCATTTTATACTGTCGATAAATACAATATTTCACTTTCAGATCTATGCGACATCTGACTGTATTGACACCATTGTTAGATCAACAAGATACCAGCCCCCTGATTGTGTACACTTGTCTCGGATTTTATCCAATTATTAGACAATTATTTTTTTTTCGACTAAGATAATTAGCTACTATTGTTGGGGATATTGCTCCATGTTTAGCTTATATCTTTAACAATTGCGTTGACGAGGGAGTTTTTCCCAATCTAATGAAGATGAGTAAAGTTATTCCTTTATTCAAATCTGGTAATGAAAAAACTGACCCCGCTAATTATAGACCAATATCGATTCTGCCTGCGTTAAGTAAAATATTTGAAAAACTAATCCTTAATCAACTGCTCTCTCACTTTAATCTCAACGGACTTTTACACCAGCACCAATTTGGATTTACGAGAGGTAGATCAACAACCGATGCAGGTACATTGCTTCTAAAACACATATATGAGGCCTTTGAGAACTCGCAAGACGTAGTCGGAGTTTTCTGCGATCTGTCGAAAGCCTTCGACTGCGTATGTCATGCAACTCTAATTTCTAAATTAAAGTACTATGGTGTCGTAAACCAAGCTATTAACCTGATTAGATCTTATCTTTCTGAGAGACTCCTTAAAGTTGAAGTAGGAGGGGAAAAGTCTTCAGGGTCAGTTATTGATATGGGTGTGCCACAGGGCTCGATACTAGGCCCTTTTCTGTTTCTAGTGTACATAAACGACCTTCCTTCCTTTGTAAAAGACATGTGTGACATTGTTCTTTTTGCTGATGATACATCTTTGCTTTTTAAAGTTGATAGGTCTAAGGATAATTATGATGATGTTAATGCCTCTTTAGCCCAAGTCTCAAACTGGTTCACTGCTAATAACCTCTTACTTAATGCCAAAAAAACTAAATGTATTAAATTCACTTTGCCTAACGTGGTTCAGAGACCTACAAAAATTAAACTAAATGGGGAAGCACTTAATCTTGTAGATTCAACTGTTTTCTTAGGTCTTACAATCGACTCCAAAGTGCAGTGGGGTCCGCATATTGAAACACTTGCAGGTAGGCTTAGCGCCGCGGCTTACGCAGTGCGTACGATTAGGCAACTTACTGACGAAGGAACAGCTAAGTTAGTATATTTCAGTTACTTCCATAGTGTGATGTCGTATGGTATTTTTCTTTGGGGTAAAGCAGCAGATATTCAAACTATTTTCGTTTTACAGAAGCGAGCTGTCCGCGCCATTTACAAAATGAAACGTCGGGACTCTTTAAGAGAGCGTTTTAAAGAAATAAATATTCTTACTGTTTTTTCGCAATATATTTATGTAAACTTATTGCACACTCAAAAGTGATGTGCACAAAATTAACACTAGAAATAAAAATAAATTATGTGTGCCTAAATTTAGACTAGAAAAAGTAAACGGTTCTTTTATGGGAAATACTGTACTTTTTTACAATAAACTCCCAATCAACGTAACTAACCTACCGACTCGAAGGTTTAAAACGTACATAAAGAATATTCTTGTAGAGAAAGCGTATTATTCCATTGAGGCTTTTATTAATGATAAAATTGCGTGGCCTGATGTCGCTGTGCCCCTCGACGGTTGATGGTATAACAATATCTTTACTACCTTGATAAGTAGGTACCTACCACTTAAGTCGGCCAAGTGTAGCGTGTGATGCCAGACAACATTTTGTTGAGGTGTTATCTTGTTAACTTTACAATTACTTTTACTTTCTTTGACATGCCTTACTTTGTTCGACTGGCTTCCCACTGAAGCTTGACTATTTAGATTAAGTATTTTAGATTGTTAAGGGATCGCTTTTAAAAAAAAGCTAGGCCCACACCACCAGGTTCTTGCCTGATTCTTTCCCTGGTGTAGGGAGTCGCGTTGGAACAGGCATTAGAATCACTTAGCATGTAAAACGATACTTAAGTGATCCTTGAGGTCCTACAAGAATAAATGATTTTTCTTTCTTTCTTTCTTTCATTATTTTTAGTTATTTTCGCGATTTACTGTGATTTTTGCTTTGATACAACTTGGATACAATCCGAGACAAGTGTATTACTTACTTACCTACACACAATCAGAGGGCAGACAAACAGTCAAAGAAATTCCATTTCACGTAAAGCAAACATCTTTCTAGTCTATGGTAGAGTTTTAAACGTCAAAGTCAAACTCAAAATCGTCGCAAGCGTCATTACGACTCGTGTCTTTGTCAAAATAGCATCAATACAATCGGGGAAACCCCAATTTTCATTCGTGCTAAAAATTACTTAATTTGAAATTAGATTTTGCGCCGCGATAAAATTATCTATAGGTACTATAATCTAGTGCTATCTGTGATTTTGTGTTTACTGTGGTAAGGTTGCAACCATGTTAAATAATACAAAAAAGCCACTAATATTGAAAAGAATGATCATAAAGCCAGGCACTGGTAAGTTACCAATAAAATCGGACTATAAGAATGTCAACCAAAAACTGTTTAAGGTGGCTACTATACCTTTATTCCGGGAAGATGTGATATTCGAGTCAAAAGGTGAAACATACATAGGGGATTACCAGTCCGTAACTATTATGAACAAGTTAAACAACCTTACAAACAACTGTCAAACAATCGCTCACTGTACCACCAAGCAGCATGAAATCATAGTTAAGACATCGGACAACGTAACGCAAGTGATCGGCCACGACGCATACAACACCGTCTTTTACGCACTCTGCTCTGTTATAAACCAAGAGTATAGAATAAAAGGGATACTTTCGCTATTAACTGCCAAAGGAAGTACACCAGTTAAGTTAGCAGATATGGGAACAACCAAAGCATGTCAAACAGATGAAACCCGGATAGTAGTTAAGAGTAAACGGCCGAGGAAACGAGTCAGAAAACAGCCTGTGCCGTACGCTGTTAAGCCCGATGCGATCAAAGTTAAGAAATTAACAGTTGTCCCGAAAGACTGCGTCCCTTTAAAACTCCTTCCTAGAGAAAAAAGAACAAAAAGCTCTGATGAGAGCAGTACCTCCGATTTTCCGTTCCAAGAAAAGATTGAAGCACATTGTTTAGATGAAAAAATTTTACCTGATTTGGGTGATTTGGACGACTCGCACAGTCTTAAATCATTTTCGAACTTTTCTTTTCAAACGACAACGGAGATTATGCTTAATCCGCTGTCTTTGGTTGATAATGTGGAGAAGCATACACAGGATACTAAACTAGAAAACATTGAAATGAACCATCATGTGATATTAATGGACGGTACAGAGATTATGTTAAGATTTAAGCCGGAAGATGAGTTCCATATAGCAACAGTTGAGAATTTACAATACTTAGACGATCATAAAAA
Organism: Xanthorhoe designata; assembly: GCA_963582015.1. Taxonomy (NCBI): domain Eukaryota; kingdom Metazoa; phylum Arthropoda; class Insecta; order Lepidoptera; family Geometridae; genus Xanthorhoe; species Xanthorhoe designata. The sequence continues at coordinate 1,011,650 of OY757059.1, forward strand.
GAAAAAACTGCTGTTACATCAAATGCAAATTGACTTCAAATCTTGTTTGAGGCATGATGAAAATGGAAATTTGTAAGTAATTTTATAATTTGACAGTTTTTTTTTTATTTATAAATACATGTACACGGGATTTTATCGCGTTATTTACCTTATTTCTTTTCTTCCCGACGTTTCGGCTATGTTGCAATAGCCATGGTCGCGGGTGGACTGGAGTATGTTTCAATTTGAGTTTCGTTGTGTAGCGGGTGGGTAGTTTTGTATCACTGGTAAAACTACCCTCACAGATCTTCAGAATTCGGATCGGCTGCATTTACACCGCAACACACCACACTAACAGTATCTTCACACCGAGAAGTCAAATTACGACGTGCATTGCATCTACTAATCACAGGATTCCAAGATGATGGGAGCCTAAAACCATCCTCACGATTGAAATTCGGATACTTCTTGATTTCAATTGCCTCACGAATCATTCGCTTATAATATTGGCGTTCGTTGGCAAGAATCTTGGGATCGTGAAGTTCAATCCAGTGATTGGGCCCGGAATCCACTAGGTGCTCCGCTATCGCTGATTTATGTACCTGGCGGTTCTTAACTGCTGCAATGTGCTCCTTTATTCGTTCGGCTACAGTACGCTTAGTTTGGCCAATATATGAGCGACCACAGCTACAGTCTACTTTGTACACGCCAGGTACTTGTAGCGGTATGACATCCTTCGGCGATCTCAACAACTTAGCCACCTTCGTTAGAGGAGTAAAAATGGTTTTAATGGAAAACTTGTTCAAAACATTACCAATTTTATCGGTTACTCCCTTCACATATGGCAGATACGTAGGTTGTCTGCTTACATCAGGTAATTTACTTCTTCTCGTACATATTGGCTGTCTCTTTCTTAAACCTACATAACCATTACGTTTAAGTACCTCCTGAACATGCACCAGTTCTTCCTCTAAATGCTCAGGGTCACATAGATCATAGGCTCTGCTAGTTAAAGAAGAAACAACAGATTGTAAATGACGAGGATGATGATGAGATGTAGCGTGTAGATACCGGTCTGTATGTGTTGGTTTTCTATAGACTGAGTGTGCCAAGGAACCATCAGTCTTCACCATTACCTTAACATCAAGAAAAGCCAAAGTTCTTCCTTCCTCCCTTTCGTGAGTAAACTGAATTTTAGGATGGACTGAGTTTAAATATGTAGTCAAACGCTCAATTTCATGTGCACCACCCTTCAATATACAGAATACATCATCAACATATCGTTTCCAAATCCTTACACCATAGGAAGCTAAATCTAAAAGACTTTCAAAATGTTCCATCCAGATATTGGCTAAAACCGGCGCAACTGGGCTTCCCATAGCCACTCCGTTAATCTGGAGGTAGTGTTGTCCCTGGTATAAGAAGTAGTTACCATCTAAACAATTCTTAAGTATAACGATATATTGTTCCGGAAGTTCAAAATAACTTAACTTCTCTTTTACCACTTCAATGCACTCTGTTATTGGAACATATCTCTGTTTTTTCCCGAGCCGTACCAGCCCCCTGATTGTGTAACTTATCTCGATTGTATCAAAGCAAAAATCACAGTAAACTGTCTTTTAGTTAGTTACTGTCAAATGACAGTAATCAACTACCAATTTACTTAAATAAATAAATAATAAGTACTTAATATTATTTAAGTAAGTAAATTAAAATTATTTATTTATTTATTATACCTACATAACTTAACATAAAAGGCCATTTATTTATTATACCTACATAACTTAACATAAAAGGCCGTGTTGGTCAAGTGGATGAGTACCTCGACTTTCGATCTGAAGGTCGTGGGTTCAAATCCGGCCGTGCATCAATGAACTTTTCGCATCGAAAAATTTATATGCGCTTTAACACGAGCTTATAACGGTGAAGGAAAACATCGTGAGGAAACCAGTTAGCTCTCTAATGGCGTCGATGGGCTTGCAACCTGTCACGTATGGAAAGTTAACTTATGCAAAAAGTGGGCATGTACCAAATATATGTATTTGGACATACCTCTGACTACCCCCTTAGACATCTTCAAAAAATATCTAAAAATTGCCTAATGATCTGAAAGAAATGTCTACCGCTCCCGGAATACAGACGTGATCATATTTCATTTTTCCTACATAACTAGGTAAGTATAACTAAGATATATATGCAATTCAGGGATCCACCCACCGTGACGGGGCGCCGTCGCCGCGTCGCACGCACGCGTGGTACTTACCCGGATAAAAAGTAGCCTATAGGTTATTCCAGGCCATAAACTATGTAGGTACTTAATGTATATTCCAAGTTACAGCCAAATCCGTAGGTACAGTAGTTTTTGCGTGAAAGAGTCGCGTAAGTAGGTATATCCTTAATAAATAAAATAAAAAAAAAAAAAAAATATTTTATTTCAGACAATTATCCTTTTTTTTTTAATAATCGCTGCTCCCAAATAAATGTAGCATTTCTTTAAGGTTTAGGGCCTCGTTCACCATCCTCAAGTAAAGTGTTGATTAGTTACTTAACGAGTAACGTCATTCGTTCTATGCGCCAAATGTCAATATTGTCAATTACTCGACACTTTAATTGGTGACTAGCCTACTCGGAACTTACTTGAAGATCGTGAAAGAGGCACTTAGTCTATCTCTTTAAGTACCACATCTATCGGTTCAATTATTTAAACGTGAAAACGTAACAGACAGTTTGTCTTTTCTGAATAAAAGTAAGTAAGTTCGTATGAGCAAGTGGCCAACTCTGGTGACGGAGTTTTTAGGCCGCCTAAAGGCCTCCGTCATGGCTTAACGACTTTAGAAGCCGGGACCGACAATTTAACGTGCCCTCCGAAGTACGGAAGCGCTCAGCTGATAATGCCACTTGCGGTCACGCATCCAAGTAGTGACCGCTCAGAACTTTGCTTAACTTCGACGATCTATCAAAAACGTCTTAGCAAGCTTTGCCACGAGCGCTTCAGCGCTTTTCTGAATGAAATAATATCTTATGACTTCTCATAATGTGAAGCTTCTAATGACGAGGAATCTTCAGTGTTATACAGAAATTCATCTCGAGAGTGAAGAAATTTCTCCCTTGAAGTTGGTTTTAGATTTTTTTTAATTTTGGCACTTACTTGTATCGCGATTTGTCGGTGGTTTTTTTGTTGCATAAAAAGTATTTTGTTGTTAACTGTACAATATGTTAATATGTGATAGGAACAGGAGGAATTAAATTTAGAATATTACATTATTCCCCATAGTTTTTATTTTCAGTAGGAGCATCAGGACATGGGTGTCCTGCTCCTATCAGTAGGAGTTTTTAGTAGGAGCACGAGGATGAAGTGGTTTTTTTTTAGTAAAATTATTTGTTTTATTTATTACTTACTACATATTTAGCCTTATTCTACATATTTATAAACCTTCCTCTTCAATCACTCTATCTATTAAAAAAACCGCATCAAAATCCGTTGCGTAGTTTTAAAGATTTAAGCATACATAGAGATTATAGGGACAGAGAAAGCGACTTTGTTTTATTTTATGTAGGTAGTGATTATTACAAAGGCTTTATACTTGTAACGTTACTAGCTAACTTGCCCGTGGCTTCGCTCACGTAGTACCTACCTTGATATAATATAGCCTATGTTCATTCGGAAAGTCTAAGCTACAAATTGGTGAAAGAATTTTTGAAATCGGATGAGTACCTACCTAATTTCGCAGTTTACCCCAAACATACAAACAAACAAACAAACCAACGTATAGATAAAGTAATAAGTCTTTGGATATTTGACGACCTCTGTGGCGCAGTGGGCGAAAGCCCGCCTGAGACGCAGAGGTTGCGGGTTCGATCCCCGCTGCGGGACAAATGTTTGCATGATCTGCAAATATTTGTTTCGTGTCTGGGTGTTTTCTATGTATAATATGTATGTATTTACAAAAAAAAAAAATGTATCTATGTAGTTTATCAGTCATCTGGTTACCATAACACAAGCATTAAATTGCTTAGCTTGGGACTAGATGACGCCGTGTGAATGTCCAAGGATATTTATTTATTTATTTATTTATTATAAGCCTGATGTTTCCCACTGCAGGGCAAAGGCCTCCCTTCCCTCCCTCTACTGATCTCTGTTCTGTGCTGTTGGAGCCAGTCTCTATTAGGTACCTATAGGAGTCAAGCTCATCTCGCCATCGCCCCGTCTGGGTCTAACGGGGCCACGTGACGTGGCCGCCGTTGGGGAAAATAACTTAGTACCTAAATGTTTGATTTTCTTTGACATCCCTTACTTTGTTCGACTGGCTTCCCACTGAAGCTTGACTATTAAGATTATTTTAGATTGTTAATGGATCGCTTTTAAAAAAAAGCTAGGCCCACACCACCAGGTTCTTGCCTGATTATTTCCCTGGTGTAGGGAGTCGCGTTGCAACAGGCATTAGAATCACCTAGCATGTAAAACGAAACTTAAGTGATCCTTGAGGTCCTACAAGAATAAATGATTTTTCTTTCATTCTTAATTGTTATTCATTTCGTTCCTCGTCTACTGCGCTTAAAAATACAAATCGTTTATATCTCAAGGGCATTTATGTTAAACGTAGATATCTAGGTATGATAACTTATCTTTCGATCAAATTACACAATGGAATATTATATTTACGTCTATTGTATACAGTAGGTATGTGTATTAGGTTCTTTACCTAATAGCTGTGTTAGCCAAGTGGGAGCCTCGAGATTCTGTACGATATCGTGAGTTCGAATCAGTGTTGACCCCTTTTGTAGGATTCCGTAATCAAAAACAATCCTTAGGCGGGCACCACACATTGGAGTGTTGGAACATGTTGGTTCCAACACTCCAATGTGGGGATCGATCCTTTTAACGTTGAAGAAAAACATCGTGAGGAAACCAGTTAGCTTTCTAATAGCGTCGATGGGCTTGCAACCTGTCACGTATGGAAAGTTAACTTCTGCAAGATGTGGGCATGTATCAAATATGTATGTGGACATACCTCTGACTACCCCCTTAGACATCTTTAAAAAGGATCTAAAAATTGCCTAAAAAGATCTGAAAGAAATGTCTACCGCTGCCTGGGATACAGTTGTGATCATATTTCATTTCATTTTTCTTTATGTAGGTGTTGGTAGGTACCTATACCTACCCTACAGCAAACACACAAAAAAAACAAAGTAATAAAGTCTTTTGTTCTCAAATAATGCGCTAACTAACAAACTTAATTTGTCTATGCTACTTGTCTAGTGCTACTAAAAATATAAAAAATAAATAAAAAGAAATGTAATTAATGCAAAAAGTATCGACGAGGATGGGATTCGAACCCACGCGTGCAGAGCACATTGGATTAGCAGTCCAACGCCTTAACCACTCGGCCACCTCGTCATGTCTGGCGGGGACGAAATTACGAATCAGATAAAACTACGAATTTGCATTACCTAGTTTTAAATTATTATCATTTGAAATATGTATGTATTAATTATCGAATAAAAAAAAAATGACTTTAAGAATTCGTTGGATAGGTTGTAGAATAAAAAAATCTGATCTCTATAAAAACTAAATGGATAAACTTCTGGATGGCTCTTCATGAAGGCGAAAAACATCGAAATCGATTTAGCCGTTTACACGTAATAATAGTTCGAGTCGACGTATTAATAGTGTTCAAAATTAGTTTATTCATTAAAATCCAAAGATTAACATTGAAATCACTTTTATTAATTCAAATGTGTGCCTTAGGTATTTTAAACTGATAGACATTACCTATTTATTTACTTACTAACGATTTCGTCACAACCTGTTTTTAACAAGTGTTCAACTAAAATTTGAAGTAAGTTATTTACTAATTTACTTAATCAGCGTTATATCTGACAGTTATTTTCGCGATTTACTTTGATTTTCGCTTTGATACAACTTGAATACAATCCGAGACAAGTGTACACAATCAGGGGGCATGAACAATATCTGCAGAACATTATAAACTTTTGTCCCGTGGCGGGGACCGAACCCGCAACCTCCGCATCTCACAGAGGTCGTCAGGGTTTATATAATTATTAAGTATTAGTGGCCGGAGTATTTAAAGAGCTAAACTTAACTAACCAAAAATGTTGCCGTCCCTTTCATAGCGATGGGAATAAAAAGGATGGCATTAATTTTAGTTAGTTAAGTTTAGCTTTTGCGACACTCCGAATTGCCACTATAACCTACTTTACGAAAATGGAAATATGATCACGACTGTATCCCAGGGAGCGTAGACATTTCTTTCAGATCTTTTAGGCAATTTTTAGATCCTTTTGAAGTTAACTTTCCATACGTGAGTTGCAAGCCCATCGACGCTATTAGAGAGCTAACTGGTTTCCTCACGATGTTTTCCTTCGCCGTTAAAAGCTCGTGATAAAGCGCATATTATAAATTTTTTGATGCACGGCCGGATCCGAACCCACGACCTTCGTATCGAAGTCGATGTAGGTACCTACTAATCCACTTGACCAACACGGCTCCTACTTTACGAGTTCTTTTTTCAAATCAAATCATTTATTTTGCGAAACAAGGGTTAATTAAATAGATGACATTGTAAGAAGTAAAAAAGGTAGAAGAAGAGTAGGTATGTACAGCCTTGATCTGCTTGTCAGCGTGCAAACATAGAACATAAAGTAGTACAGGCTTTAAAAATAATAGATTAAGGTACACATTTCAATTTACAGTAAAAAAATTATAATTACCTATATTTTTTAGTGATTTTGTTTATTTTCAGGCCCATACACGAAGCGGTTATAAACGATGATATACCGCTTCTAAAACGACAGTGCGCAGTCCTCAATATAAGAAACATAACGGTTGATACACCCACCACTAACGGACTGGTAAGTAAAATAAGTTTTCTATACTTAATACTTAATATTTGACGACCTCTGTGGCGCAGTGGGCGAAAGCCCGCCTGAGACGCAGAGGTTGCGGGTTCGATCCCCGCCGCGGGACAAATGTTTGCATGTTCTGCAGATATTTGTTCCGGGTCTGGTTGTTTTTCTATGTATAATATGTATGTATTTACAAAAAAAATGTATCTATGTAGTATATCAGTCATCTGGTTACCATAACACAAGCATTCAATTGCTTAGCTTGGGACTAGATGACGCTGTGTGGAATGTCCAGGGATATTTATTTATTATTTTATTTATAAAGAGGTAAAGTTGGAAGAAAGAAAGAAAGAAAAATCATTTATTCTTGTAGGACCTCAAGGATCACTTAAGTTTCGTTTTACATGCTAGGTGATTCTAATGCCTGTTCCAACGCGACTCCCTACACCAGGGAAAGAATCAGGCAAGAACCTGGTGGTGTGGGCCTAGCTTTTTTTAAAAGCGATCCCTTAACAATCTAAAATAATCTAAATAGTCAAGTTGGTTGATAAGTTGCGCTTACTGTATGTCTTGGAAAGATATTTAATACCGTGATGTGACACCTCAAGTTGGTTGATAAGTTGCGCTTACTGTATGTCTTGGAAAGATATTTAATACCGTGATGTGACACCTCATGTTTACTCTGAAATAAGAATTGATTCATCGCCCAGTTAAAAGGCAATGCGGGGAAGAACCGAATTGCCTATCGTAGAGTGTGCCTTAAGCAATTTAGTCAATTTACCGGTTCGAAAAACTTTTTTATCTCGGAATGTGTGAAAGCTACGACCTACTTATTTAGGGAAATTAAACTTCGAACTTTTATCTTGGGTTATGTTTTTAAAAAACAAGATTGGTAAAAGTTTTCTCGATAATGTATTTTTTTTAAATACTTACATGTTTTTCACACATAATTGTATCTCAGAAACAGAACACTATTTTTGTTGGTTTTTTGTTTTGTTAAAAAACCTAGAAGTATTTATTTAGCTGTCTCTTAATTTTTAGATTGGTTGTTTTAATGTCTAAAAATTGCCTAAAAAGATAGGAAATGCCTACCGCTCCCTGGGATACAGTCGTGATCATATTTCTATTTCTATTTTCTTTCTTTCTACATTATAATGTTATTTTAAGTTGAAATAAATAATTGTCTAATTGTCTAATTATAAAGGTGAAATTTGTATGTAAGTCTGTGCGAATGTTTGTCACTCCTTCCCGCTCAAACGGCTGGATGGATTTGAATGAAATTTAGTACCAGGATAGCTTATATCCTGGATTAAAACATAGGCTACTTTTGATCCCGGTATTCAGTATACATATATTCTATTCAGTATTTAAAAAAAAAATCTCCCCAGACTGCGCTGAAGCTGTCTCTGTTCCGAGAGTCAGCTGTTTCCACCAGCATCCTCCTCAGCCACGGAGCTGATCCGTTCCTGGATGCTGAGGGGCACAGCTCATGCGCCCACGCAGCCGCCGAGCTGAAGACAGACCATCTGGCGCATATCCTCAACCACTGCAAGATATACGCCAGGTGAGACAGGAACACGGCCGTAAAAGAAAGAAAGAAAGAAAAATCATGTATTCTTGTAGGGCCTCAAGGATCACTTAAGTTTCGTTTTACATGCTAGGTGATTCTTATGCTTGTATACTATACATTAAAAAATTTAGTTTTTTCTTTCTTACTTTAATAAAATATATATAAGTACATACAGTGAAACATAGTACCTACCTCACCTCCTTTTTTGGAAGTCTGTTAATATATAGTCTGAAAATATATAATTTTAGAATAGAATATAATAGAATAGAAAAAAGTTTATTTTGTGACTTAATAAAATAGAACAAAACATAAAATACCTAAATTTAAACACAAAATAGGTCGCCACTCAGCGTGTGCTGATTATTAATTAATTTAATTAATTATTAATAGTTAATTACTACTTTAATGATATATTCCCAACCATCCTTTGACGACCTTTGACGACCTCTGTGGCGCAGTGGACGAAAGCCCGCCTGAGACGCAGAGGTTGCGGGTTCGATCCCCGCTGCGGGACAAATGTTTGCATGATCTGCAAATATTTGTTTCGTGTCTGGGTGTTTTCTATGTATAATATATATGTATTTACAAAAAAAAATGTATCTATGTAGTTTATCAGTCACCTGGTTACCATAACACAAGCATTAAATTGCTTAGCTTGGGACTAGATGACGCCGTGTGGAATGTCCAAGGATGTTTATTTATTTATCCTATTAACCTCAGTGGGAAGGTTTACTCAAGTCAATGGGGCGAAAATATTGTTAATGGGGTGGATGGGATTTTTTTTCCCAACTACCCCATTAATGGGGAGGTGAATGGGGTGGTTGGGAATACCTATATCAATTTAATTACAGGAGCATCATAACACATCACGTCGAGGAGTTGCAGACCCCGGGGTGGGAGCTGAGGACTGATGATGAGCTCAGCACCATCGTACTCGACTATCTGTGCTCGTATTTCGATAAGCAAGGTATTTTTTTATAGTTTATATATTTCCTTATAGAGTTAAACCTACACAGTGGCCATTGGCCACTTGTCATACAAACGAACGAACAAATTAGAAATCTTACTAAAAGTATTAAACTTTTTAGTAGTTAAGTATGTCCAAATAGTACATGCCCACATCTTGCAGAAGTTAACTTTCTATACGTGACAGGTTGCAAGCCCATTGACGCTTTAATTAATTACGATTTTTGAAAAAATAAATACCTTTTATGAAAAATCTTACTAAAAGTTTTACGGTTTCTACTGATAGTTTCGTCTTCGGCGTCATAAAGCTTCGAGGCCGAGTGGTAAAGGCAGCCCGGCTTAAGGGTGATCGCTTGTATCACGCGGGTTCGAATCCGTCGAAGTTATAAACTTTTACTAAGATTTTTCATTGATAATGAAAATATTCAAAACTACGATAGTAAAACGCGATTCGACAACTAAAAGTAAGCCAATCACCCAGCTTTTAATGATGTTTTTTAACGCCATCCACTGTGGTATTCCACCACCACCATTGATGTTTTTAAACACCAATTTCCAGGCTACACCCCGCTCATGCTGGCCAGCAACCTCGGTCTGTACGAGAACACCCGTCTACTAGCAGAGAGCTCGCCCAAGAGCGTGGACCTCATGATGCCCACTAGTGGGAATACCGCGCTGTTTCTTGCCGTGGCCGCCGCGTGCGCACTCGCTGCTGGTGAGATAGAAAGAAAGAAAGAAAGAAAGAAAAGGTTTATTGACAACTAACACAAAAATGGTACAAATCAAAAATACAAAAGAGATATTTAACATACACTGGGGTCAATTCGGAGTGTCGCAAAAGCTAAACTAACCTAACTAAAACTATTGCCATCCTTTTTATTCCCATCGCTATGAAAGGGACGGCAACAATTTTAGTTAGCTTAGTTTAGCTTTTGCGACACTCAGAATTGCCACTACTAATATATTATAATAGCACACGGGAAATTACTCGTCGCGACCGCGAGGAGTGACCACACTCATACCCAGATGAAGATTCTCCGGAAGAATCGAAACATTGTCGGTATCTAAATCGACGATAATTTTACGTGAGTAATTTCCCGTGTGCTATAATGTCTAATACAACTCACGATAGTTTTAAAAGTGAAATCACTAATATTATAAATAATAATACTTATATAATCAATAGTATAAAAATAATAATACATAAAAATCATAGTTTATGTATAAATTAGTAACAAAGTAAACAAAATAGCGTAGTAGTTATATTCATGTTGTTCAAGTTGAGGAAATAAAAGGCTTTTTATTTATTTATAATATTATAAAGGTGAAAGTTTGTGTGTAATTGTGTGTGTTTGTTGCTCCTTCACGCACAAACGGCTAGAGGGATTTGAATGAATTTCGGTACCAGGATAGCTGATATCCTAGATTAAAACATAGGCTACTTTTGATCCCGGTATTCCCACGAAAACGGGAACTATTCACCGCGGGGCGCAGCGAGTTGACGATATTTTTATGTGAGTAATTTCCCGAACTCGACGAGTACACCAGCTGGCTGACAGAAGCCCTACACCGAGGCGAATAGAAAAAGGGCGGGGAGGCCTTTGCCCAGCAGTGGGAGCCAGTGGGCTATTTAGATTAGATAGATTAGAATTTCTCGTGTCTTTAAATTTATTTTATATTTTCAGAGCGTGGAAACAAATCGAAAATCGTCGATCATTTCCGAAAAACTGTTGAGATCCTTCTAGATTTCGGCGCGAACCCCACCACAGATAATAATTACGGATCAAATGTCAACATGCTACTTCAAGAATTCAACTGCGCGGAACTATCGATGCTTGTCGCAAACAAAATCACTCACAATCGCTTCACCGACGAAGATTGTTCTAGAAACTTCGACGAGTTCGTCCTTTTAAAAGATGGAGACAACGTTAGCTTGCAAGAAATAAGGAAATACGGCAGGAAAAATAAAAAGGATGAGGTTGAAGATACTCAGAAAGAGAAAACTAAACTTGAGTTAAATAGAGATTTGAACGAGCTCGTCGCGAAAGGTCTTGTTAAACTATTCTCTAATGTAGAAAACAAACCAGAAACAACTAAGGCAAAGCCGATCATAACTGAGAATATAATCCTAAAACCGAATGATTCGAAAGAGATAATGAAAGCACCTAAATTGAAGGCAGTGCCAAAAACTAATGTGAAAATGAAAGCGCGCAAATTGGAGACTGTGCCGCTGCTTAAGAAAGTTATTTGGTATCAGCCCAAAAGAAAAAGTGACACGAATGATACAAGAAACCCGAAAATGAAGAAGGCATGAACATATTTATAAATACATGGATATGTAATAATTGGCTTTACATCTTTACTAGATGATTTATACAGAGTCAGGAGACAAGCTTTGCCTACACTTAACGGGACACTGTAGTGCCTGGGACATTGTTGAGATGGAGGCTTGTAGCACCTAAACCATCCTCTCAGTTGTCGGACATATCCACAGGAGAGACAATGCTCAATACGTGTGGGGCGGGTTTCCTCACGATGTTTTCTTTCACCGTTTTAAGCTAGTGTTAAAGTGCATATAAATTTTTCGACACGAAAAGTCCATTGATGCACGGCCGGATTCGAACCCACGACCTTCGGATCGAAAGTCGAACTACTTATCCACTTGGCCAACACGGCTATGTAAATGGTTATGTAAAGAAATAAGGTAAATAAAACCCCGTGTCCATGTATTTATAAATATGAATTGTGATTGAGACATGAACCGTTTTTGAACAAAATTGGAGATCGCTTAGAAATGAGACGAAAAGAAAATTATGACTATGTATTAGGTAAGGGTACCTACAGAGTTTACAAAAATCTACCTATCTTGTCGCGAAATCGAAGTTTTTCATCCACGATTGAACTGTCAAATTTGACAGTTAAACTGTCAAATATGACAGTTTGTCAAATATGTTTTAGTGTCAGATAAAAATGGATATCATTGCATTTCGAGTTCTCACAAAAAGTCCGTGTGATGCTTCAGTGAAGAACCCCATCTTTACTTACTCATAACTTGAATTATAATATGAAGCTAATGGACTTGCCTTTTACAACCCCTAAACAAAATGAGATCTGAAGATTGTAAGTAATTTTTTTTAACATAAGTTAACATAACCTACAATAAGTAGGTAAATTCAATCTTGATTAATATTTTTCAATTAATTTCATAATAATACTATTATTATTAGTTTATGCTAAATCTTATTTAAGTTTTTTATTGGAATTCTTATGAATTTCTATAATTTGTATGTAAGGCTCGACTCACACCAAAAGAGCATCGAAGAGCAGCGAAGCGGAGCGCAGTTTCAGTGTCTTACGAATTTCTACTTTATTTTCATTACTATAATACTTATTATCGCAGAGAAGGCGAGCGTATTCGAATGCGCGGCGCCGCGGGCATCCGCGCGACTCGTTCGAGTTTCTCATGCGATAATAAGTATTATAGTAATAAAAATAGAGTTGAAATTCGTATGACACTGAAACGGCGCTCCGCTTCGCTGCTCTTCGATGCTCTTCTGGTGTGAGTTGAGCCTAAAGGTTTTTGTTTGTAAAAAATAATTATTGTATGCAATCTACATAATTTTTAAATGCATTGTTCTATGTAATTTTTTATCATTATTGACATATTTTAATTGTGAGATAACGAAATCAAATGTTTCAGATAATAACAAAATTAAATTAATTAATATATTTTCACCATCGAGTTACTAAACTAAAAAAAAAAAAAGAGTCACAATCTAATAGCTGACAACACTCAAAAAATGTGCGAGCAAATTCAATGTTCTACAATGACATTTGACATTTGAATGTAGACGTTATGTCGTTTGTTTTAATGTTCAATGTCGCCACGTGAGCGAAGCCATGGGCAAGTTAGCTAGTACTTCATTAGTGGCAATTCTGAGTGTCGCAAAAGCTAAACTAAGCTAACTAAAATTGTTGCCGTCCCTTTCATAGCGATGGAAATAAAAAGGATGGCAATAGTTTTAATTAGGTTAGTTTAGCTTTTGCGACACTCAGAATTGCCCCCATTATCTATAATATTGCCTAATATCTTTATTGCCTTAAGCCCGTCACACACGTAGCTATAATATATAATTATAGTGGCAATTCGGAGTATCGCAAAAGCTACTAACCAAAAATGTTTCCGTCCCTTTCATAGCGAGGGGAATAAATAGGGTGGCATTAATTTTAGTTAGTTTAGTTTTGCTTTTGCGACACTCTGAATTGCCACTAATATATATATATAATTATATATATTATAGCTACGTGTGTGACGGGCTTTTTGCTCTGTCTTTTGTATTTTATTTTGTACCATTTTTGTGTGTGTTGTCATTGTCCTTATACCTAAATTGTCCTAAATCTAATAAACCTTTTCTTTCTTTAGTTAAAATCTATGTATGGATAACATTTCATTCTATTTGTCAATTATAATAATTTTGTTATCATAGGTAGCCTATTCTTCAGCCAAATTCAACGTGCCATGTTTGTAAGCACTGTTAGTACGATGACCGCAAGTGGCATTATCAGCGCTTTCGTGCTTCGGAGGGCACGTTGAATTGTCGGTCCCGGCTTTTAAGCCATGACGGAGGCCTTTAGGCGGCCTATAAACTCCGTCACCAGAGTTGGCCACTTGCTCATACGAACGAACGAACCTTTATCAATTCAATTTTATTAGTGACAGTTAGTTTACAAAACTGGCTCGTCGAATTTGGCTGAAGTTTATTTATAGTTAGTCCAATTATTACAAATGCCTAATAAATAAGATAAAAATTAGTTATTTTATTTAATTGAACTCTAATCTAGAATAGCTTGCTGAAGTATAGCTCTCGCCACGTAAAAAGAGCGCTGGCTGTCAAACTGCTCCGTGGTCGATGATTGGTGGAGAGGTGTTGCGGCGCACTTCATACCATTGATTTAGCGAGTGCTATTGGTTCGTCAGCGAGTGAACACAGGCGCAAACATACCCTCAGCGCTCTTTTTACGTGGCGCGACCTATACTTGATCAGATAATAAATAAATAATAATAATAAATAAAAATTCAGATCATTGAAGAGTAACATTCTTCAAAAAGAAGAGTAACATTCTGAACGATTATAACTTTAGTGGATGCAAGTGGTATTCAAAACTGAGCGCTTTCTTGCTTCAGAGGCCTTTTTTAAATTAAGCCATGACGGCTAAGTCATTAAGCCATGACGGAGGCCTTGATTCGGTGGAACAAGCCCACGTGCGTCGTGTGGGCAGTGAACGCAGTAACTATCTGTTCAACCAGCTGAACTTTGATAACTTCACCATTCTTCTAGACTTGGGCAGTTTTATTTTACAATAACTTCGGGTTACCTACGCCTTACCACTTCACTATTTTCTAACGGAGATTTTGAATGTGATTTTGACCCACTTCAAAACGTCTGTAGGTATGTATGTGAGATTAGCAACACAATAGTGGCAATTCTGAGTGTCGCAAACGCTAAACTAAACTAACTAAAATTAATGCCATCCTTTTTATTTTCATCGCTATAAAAGCTATGGGAATAAAAAGGATGGCATTCATTTTAGTTAGTTTAGTAAAGCTTTTGCGACATCGCGACACTCTGAATTGCCACTAATAGCTCTAAAAATTACGCTCGTTTGTCTAGATTTGAAAACATACAAATAACTGATGATATCGGAAATCGCGCGCACTTAGCTGGTTATAAAATGTCATTGTTGTGTCGAGTAGACTAGCCATTGGTCATAGTTAAACTTCTCAAGTGAGGGTAGATTCTAATACTTCCTACCAATAAATACTTATTTTTATATTTTGTTCGGAAATAACTTTAAAATATTTTATTTATTATTACTTTGGTTTATTATTATATTATTATATTTATATATATTGGCTTAATTTAGTAAAATAACATAGAGAATTTGATTTTTATCTCTGGTTTCCTCTTTGTTTACATTTTTTACATTACCGTACCGAAGTACCCTCAGCTGCGGATAAAATAATTATTTTTACTGTGTGCGTTCATTCATCCACAACAGTGTAGGTACAGACTATTCAATGAATAATGCTGTCTCGCTCTCTCTTTCACTCTCTCGCTCGCCGCTACCCACCGCTTTGCGTTTCTGGACGCCTGGTAGTCATGAATCGTTCTTGGACCGAATTAAGCTCGCTTTTTAGTCAAATTTCCATTTCCCATCTCTTAAAATATTCGACCGCGAGTACTAGGACAACAGAACCATGCAAGGAGTGTTCGGAAAGCGCAAGCGCATCTGGACGAAATATCATCGCTGTGTGTGGTTTCATTCATTACTACACGGCACAACTACAACCTATTACTACAACTGCTATCAACTATTCAATCTTAGTGTGTGTGAGTCACTATCTCACTCTCTCATCGGTCGCTGCTACTGCTCACCACTTTGCGTTTATGGTAGCTTGGTAGTTTCGTTTGATATTTTGATAACTGAATTGAGCCCGCTACCCGTACCTACCCTCAACTATGAACGAAATAATCATCGCTGTGTGCGTTTTCATTCATAACAACGTGCATTTCTACAACTCAGTCGCGCTGTCTCACTCTCTCACAACTCGCCCCTTCTCACCGCTTTGCGTTTATGAGCGCCTGGTAGTTTTGTTCGAATTTTAGTATCTTTGACTTGATTTTGACTTAAAAACAGCGGTTAAAATTGAAAATCACGTTCCAAGAACCGAACAAAACTACCAGGCGCCCATAAACGCAAAGCGGTGAGAAGAGGCGAGTTATGAGAGAGTGAGACAGCGTGACTCAGTTGTAGTAAATGCACTTGTTGTTGAATGAAAACGCACACAGCGATGATTATTCCGTTCAAAGTTGAGGGTAGCTACGGTTTAATAAAGGGTAGCGTGCTCCAGTTTATCAAAAATCAAACGAAACTACCAGGCTACCATAAACGCAAAGTGGTGAGTAGCAGCGACCGATGAGAGAGTGAGACAGAGAGTCTCACGCACACAAAGATTGAATAGTTGTAGCAACTGAGGATGAATGAAACACGTCGGGGAGGGATCATTATTTCGTCCATATTTGTGGGTAGGCCAAAGAGTATAAACAGAGGTAGGCGTAGGATTATATTTCTTGCGCTCATGCTTTTAAGCACTATTGTTGCTCGAATGAAGCGCACACATTGAATAATATTTTTTCTGAGCAGAGGGTTATTTATATTCCTTCAACCAAAATGTAAACAAAGGGCAATATATATATATAAAATATATATATATATATATTTTATATATATATAATGAACTGTTTACGGTAATTGTTGATCCAGTATGAATTCTGAACTAATGTTGATCCGCCTATTTCATGTGTACATTTGACTCTAGATCAAGAAAACAGATATACTTTGATCCGAAGCAAAAGAGTACCTGGCGAAGGTGGATCTACATAAATCGGTTATAAAGATACTTGCTACCGAAATATCACAATTTTGTTGATCCACTAACGGCCAAAAAAAATACACAGAAACGTCATTTTCAGATCCATTACCTATTTGATTTTTATGTAACATTAGCGTAGACAATGTTGATCCGGAGATTGTGGAGCCACAAATGGCTAGTTCGTTTGCTCGCTCTTATTTTCAAAGCGGCAACGTCGCACACGGTGATGGGGCTAGTTTCGGGGCTTGATTGAAGATCGGTCGGCCGTCTGTTTAGTCGCGACTCCAGAGTAAATTGTGTTGTGCTTTTGTTATTGCGAGATGGAATGTTATGTTTACCATAGCAGATGAATCTGATGAAGGGATCATCAGATGGAGGGAGAATGGACGGAATGAATAGGGTAAAATCTAATTTGTATCACCTGTATGGTGATTATACCTAATGGTACTAAGAAAATTTGGTAAAAATAACTTTTATCTTTTATTTTTAAAACTACAGGCCTCTCAAATGTAAGGGCTTGTATTCATCAAAGCTTGTACCTATTAACTTCTATTTAAAGTGGTGACCTACGTTGATTTTTCTTACAGTGCTCAAAGAAAAGGCTGACTGTTTGTCTGGCACAGTAAAATCTGCTCTCTAGGTATTCAAGAAGCTATCGTGCGAGCGAAGCTAGTTTCGAACCAAGCGAGCGCAGCGAGCCTTTATTCTCGGAAGCGAGCCGATTATTTTTATTTTTTTTACAAATATGCGTGACTCTTGATTTTGCCTATTTCGTCCATAGAAAAGGCTGACTATTGGTCGGTTCATATTCTATCGTCTGGCTTAATTAAATTCCGCTTACAAAATATTGTTTTACTTCAAACTTTGACGTCGCGTTTCACTCTTTTTAGAAGCGCCCGTGACGAAGCTTGCTAAGACGTTTTTCATAGATCGTGGAAGTTAAGCAACAATCTGAGTGGTCACAACTTGGATGGGTGACCGCAAGTGGCGTTAACACCTGAGCGCTTCCGTGCTTTGGAAGGCACGTTAAATTGTCGGCCCCGGCTTTTAAAGTCATTAAGCCATGACGGAGGCCTGTAGGCGGCCTAAATACTTCGTCACCAGCTCATACGAACGAACGAACGAACTCTTTTTAAGGTTTTTTCGTTAAACCCTTAAACACGGTGTCTCTTTATTTTGCATTTTAAGTATTGCAATGATTGTCATGCAAATCGCTCCACCCTTTAATACTTTTCACTTCTAACTTTTTATATGGGTTTTGTCGAAAAAACCTTAAACAATAATAATTGCCCATTTATTTTGTATTTTAGTACTCAAATCGAGTTTCCAGTCAATCTCAGTCAAAACAATAACTTCAATCTTTTGACATCGGATTACACCCCTTTTTAAGGGTTTTTTGGAGAAACCCTTATGTGTGTCTATTTATTTTGCATTTTAAGTACCTACCTATTGCAACTGAGTTTCAAATAAATCGCTAAACCCGTTTAAAAGTTCACATTCAAACTTAGACACCCCACTTTTTACCCCTTTTAGGCGTTTTTTGAAAATTCCTGAAACATGGTGTCCAATTATTTTGTTTATAGTATCCAAACCGAGTTTAAAACCAATTGCACCTTCTATTACTTAATACGTTTCAGTTCAAACTTCACTGTATTTCACCCTTTTAAAGGTTTTTTCGAAAAACCCCGAAACACATTTATTTTTCATTGTTAGTATTGCATGCAACCGAGTTTCAAGCAAATCGAACCACCCATTAAAAAGTTCCCATACAAACTTTGACACTACATTTCACCCCTTTTCAGGTATTTTTTTTAAATCCTGAAAACCATGTAATAAGTAGGTATTGATCATTTACATATCATATTACACGCTCGTGGCGAAGTTGGCTAAGACGTTCTTGATAGATCGTTGAAGTTAAGCAACGTTCAGAGCGGTCACAACTTGGATGGGTGACCGCAAGTGACATTATCAGCCGAGCGCTTCCGTACTTCGGAGGGCACGTTAAATTGTAGGTCCCGGCTTTTAAAGTCGTTAAGCCATGACAGAGGCCTTTAGGCGGCCTAAAAACTCCGTCACCAGAGTTGGCCACTTCCTCATACGAACTTACTTATTTTTTATCATTACAATAATTATAAGTACCAAGTTTGAAGCAAATCGCTTCACGCATTAAAAAAATTGCTAAATGCCGCCGTGATGCAGTAAATTTAATTTAATTTACCTACATGTACCTAGGTATGGTACTACTCTCTTAAAAAAACATAGGTAGAAGGTAGACAGATATAGTAAGCTTTGATATTGTCGTGGAGTTTCATCTGCACAGATCGGCAACGTTGCAGCCACTATCAACCAATGCGACGTTTACTGCGTTCTCATTGGTTCATTTGAATCGGATCAACATTTTTAAGGTGGATTTGTATATTGGATCAACAAGCGGTGACGCAATACCAGCGCTACTAGAGTCCAAATGTTGATCCGGTCGGAGCCACATTTGTTAGTAAAAATGCATATCAGATCAACAAATGAAGCCGTGATCAACATGTGTTTTCGGATCAACAAAGTGTTCACCTGAAGTCGTCACTGATCAACATTTACCGTAAAGCCATATCTATATATATAAAATATATATATATATATATATAGCAAAAAATAAGTAGGTATTATGGTAGTTTATTAAATGAAGACAATTAGCAACTAAAGATCTTTTCTTTTACTCAAATCTTATAAATTATAGGTAGGTACTTATAATAAATATTTTTCGTAATCTTATCAACAATATTTAAAAAATAAGAACCTAGTAGGACATAGTGGTAGAAAATATTGTATGCTGCGGAGAACACAGTAAGGTTTTTTTTTAAATGGCCATTGGCTAGTCTTTTGACAGTGACATTTGTTTGTTTACATTTTATACTCTTTTTCTACCCTCTTCGAGCGAGTATAAATTTCAAGCCGCTAGTGGCAATTCGGAGTATCGCAAAAGCTAAACTTAACTTACCAAAAATGTTGCCGTCCCTTTCATAGCGATTGGAATAAAAAGGATGGCATTAATTTTAGTTAGTTTAGTTTAGCTTTTGCGACGCTCCGAATTGCCACTATTGTCGTCGGTTTAGCTGTAAGATAATTTATGTGGGAAAAATGAAACAGACAAACACTTACACCATTACTTTATTTACATTTTACGAGCAATTTAAGTACAATTAAAACCGTTACTAATTACAAACTAAATAATAATTAATGAGCAAATCCATTTTTTGAGATTTCATGCTTAGTCAATATTTTGCCATGAGTCTTTATGAGAATTAATAGTATTTTTTTGACAAATTAGGTCTAAGATTAAAATTGACTGATAATGAAGAGAAATAATTGTAGGTATATAAGTAACTTGTGTTTATTTAAACAGCTTTACTGACTATTGGCTGTAAGTCTATGCATTTTGAGAAACTCATGGCAAAGTTATTAGCCAAAACATAAAAAAAAAATAAGGTAAAAAAAATGGCTGCACCAAACGATTTTACATTTATAAAGCATTATGATTTTTAAATTCCGTTTACATTTTCTAAGTTTAATTAAAAAAAACATATAAAATTAGTGATGTGGTGTAGGAAGACATTACAAATCATTTATAAATGATTTTTGAGCATTTTATATGTAAATACATATTATAAAGTTTTTAACCTACGGACGGACCCAAATTAGACTAGGTAGTAACTATTGGTAAACTATTTAATAGTAGAAGATAGTTAAGTTAACCGTTTAACCAATTATATAAATTTAAATGGCGTACCCAAGCCCGCGAATATATTTACATCATACAGTCGTGATTATGTCAAATCTTTTTAATTCATGTCAAAAAAATAATCAGCGCAAAGTACTTAATAGTGGCAATCGCAAAAGCTAAACTTAACTAACTAAAACTGTTGCCGTCCCTTTCATAGCGATGGGAATAAAAAGGATGGCATTAATTTTAGTTAGTTTAGTTTAGCTTTTGCGACACTCCGACTTAAACGCTGATAGTATTATTTTTAAAATCATGAAACTTTAACTAAGTCAAGATTTAACCCTTAAATAAACATTGATCGATTAGTAAAAAAATATATAAATTGAAGTAAAAATAGTATTTGATTTACTACGATGAAGTATGATATATGATTCTTACCACAAAAGTTGTCAACTTGTTGATATCAAAAGAGAAATATAAAAAGGTATATCAGTTAATAATTCCATCTTATTAAAATAATAAAAAATAAAGAATAAATCGATAAAAAAATGTCTTAAAATCACAATTACAAAACATTAAATAATAGTTTTTTTAGATTAATTATTGCATTATAATTTGATTAACTGATTTAATTTAATTAAAATAACTATTTTTAACATCACCCGAGTAATACATTGGTGGTATTTCTTGACAATATGAAAAAAAACAATTATCTATAAATATATATCATTTTCTCAGATCACTAGCTATATGCCTAGATTCATCAAAATTGGTTAAGTCATGACAGACATGTTTTATCAAAATATCGTGGTATTTACCTACTTTGAATTTTTTTATTCAAAATAATGGTAAAAGTTTCATTAAAAGGTGGCGCTAGTAAATTATAATGAAAATGATTGTTTTTCTAAAAACCAATTAATCAATTTAGTGAAAAATTACTTGAATTTTGAGCTGAAAAAGTTAAAATAATCCAACAATTAATTTTTCGATTTAATGGAATGTTATAAAACAAATTATTAAGTCAATCTAAGTATTTTTTTTTATATTGCAATCAATTTACATGTCATTATTCTAATTAATATTAATTAAAATCTATAATAATGCACCTAAACGGTTACTTTCTTTCATTCATTTCAATTAGTTATTAAAATACAATTTTATAATTACCTTCGGTCAAAAAGCTGTCTCAAAATATTTAAAATTATCCAATGTTAAACTTTGTATATTTTTTACAAAAAAAAACACAAAAAACCTATAGATTTTTATAACAATTTGACAGATTACAATTTTTTTTTTATCTTAAATTCATTTCAATGTGGAAATTGTAAAAATCTTTAATATTTAGAGACACTTTTAAAAAAGATCGCTATTAACATTTTCTAGACAAAGAATTCTAATAAAAACAAAATATTGTTTTCAATTATTGAAACAATCTGAGTCATTAAAAAGAACGTTTATTAACAGAATCAATTTGCTCAATTAAAAAAATAGTGAAGCGTAAAATATAACTTTCTACAAGCAAATCGAATCCTCATAAAGTTTTCTTTGATATAAAATTACATGACCTTTTTAAAGGTAGCTGACATCTCATATTTTTCTCATGTAGGTATAAAATGTATCTTTCATATTCTAAATGTAAATATGATTTAAAGTATCAGCGGGTCTAATGCAGCCACTTTTAGTATTTCATAATATGAACACAATATCAATCATATTTTAGTCACAAACACATTTTTTCAGCTTTTCTTAAAGGGTTAAATAAATGGCCCACCAAATTTGCAATGAATTAATCAATGAAATATTTATTCATTTAATTAATGAATTAATTGATTAATAAACAATGAATGTATCGATTAATTAATTAATTAATTAATTACCTAACTGATTAATGAATGAATTCTTTATTACACCAAAATTTAGGTAACAGTAACCAAAACTTAAACTTAGTACCTACAATGGGGGGTCTTGTCGCTTAGAGCGATCTCTTCCAGACAACCTTTGGTAAGATTCTAAAATGTCAAATTAGAGAAATGTTAGTGAAACATAATGTGTTCATATATACTAAAAGCAGTCGCTTTAGCCCTATTTTTCTCTAAATTTGGCCAACAATTTGGCCAACATCTTGGCCAATAGTTCGGCCAACTTGACCGAAGGACTACACTTAAAGCACGCATTACCTTCTGCTGTTCAGTTCGTATCCGTTCTCTTTGCTCGGTGTTTTCGGGGGAGGTGGTTTAGCTACCACGTGACCTTCCAGTCTCAGTGTGCTTTGTCGGTGGGACGATCTAAAAACAGAGATACATAGATATTTATACGACCTATATGGCGCAGTGGGTGAAGACCCGCCCCGGGTTCGATCCCCGCTGTGGGACAAATGTTTGTATGATCTGCAAATATTTGTTTGAGTGGGTTAGTGTCTATTTTCGATCTGAAGGTCGTGGGTTCGGTCCGGTCGTGCATCAATTGATTTTTCGTTTAAAAAAAAAATATATATGAGCATTATCACGAGCTCTGAACGGTGAAGGAAAACATCATGACATTAGTTGACGTTTGTCTATACAAATCTAACAAGTAGGAACTCTTAAGTGTTAGAAACAGGTAAACTATACATAAATAGGTATAACCTTCTTTGTGTAACTTGTAACTTGTCAATAGGTATGACCACGTATGACATAAATCTATACCGTGCCTTCTTTTACATTGTATTATTTTCTCTTCTAAATATATTTATCATCAAATTTTACACGTTTCATTTCTACACAAAACCCTTCTGGTTATGGGCCCATAGGATGTGGTAAATAATGATACCACTTTCTTAATAAGCATCGTAAATGGTTAGTACGCTCAAGTATTTAGACCTCGACTCACCGTATTAAGCAAGTGACAGCCAGTAGGATGAGCAGGGCCCCCAGGGCCGAGAGCCCCCAGGCGAGGGCCCCCCGGGCGATGGGGGGCACCTTGGTGGCCAGGCGGAGGAGGGAAGATACTTGTTCTGGTAGCTCGTCGATACCCTGGGAAGAAAAACATAAAGTATATAAATATCTTTGGACATTCCACACAGCGCCATCTAGTCCCAAGCTAAGCAACTTAATGCTTGTGTTATGGTAACCAGATGACTGATATACCTACTACTTATATACATTTTTTACGGATAAAGACAAATATCTGCAGAACATACAAACATTTGACCCGCGGCGGGGATCGAACCCGCAACCTCTGCGTCTCAGGCGGGCTTCCGCCCACTGCGCCACAGAGGTCGTCAAATGCAGAGAATGCACAAAATAGCTACCATCTTACGAAATTGAGGTCGGAATAAAAAAATCAAAGCCACTTTGTAACCTATTAGAAACAGAGTAATATTATAAAGCAACGTTCTGAGCGGTCACTACTTGGATGGGTGACCGCAAGTGGCATTGATATCTGAGCGCTTCCGTGCTTCGGAGGGCACGTTAAATTGTCGGTCCCGGCTTTTAAAGTCGTTAAACCATGACGGAGGCCTTAAGGCGGCCTAAAAACTCCGTCACCAGAGTTGGCCACTTGCTCATACGAACTTAATTAAAAATTTAATTATAATGATCGATTTAAACTGACCTCCTCAAACCAGAGTATAGGGAACACGATGTCAGGGAAGTTGGCGACTTGCTTGATGTCAATCACTTGACTGACGGCTAGGTTGATCTGGATTCTGGCGCGGGCACGCATCGCGATACCCATCTCCTGTAATAAGTATTATAAAAGTAATTTTAATTACGCCATTAAGTACCTAGGTAGGTACATTATTTGATAATGTAGGTCATGGGGTCGTCGATGGGCTTGCAACCTGTCACGTATGGAAAGTTAACTTCTGCAAAATGTAGGCATGTACCAAATACTTATATGTATTTGGACATACCTCTGACTACCCCCTTAGACATCTTCAAAAAGATCTAAAAATTGCCTAATGATCAGAAAGAAATGTCTACCGCTTCCGGGATACAGTCGTGATCATATTTCATTTCATTTTTTTCATTTAATTAGGTATTTGATAAATTATTATTTTTTTAGTTGCGCCCCCCGGTGTTACCCGCGGTGAAAAGTTCCCGTTCCCGTGGGATTACCGGGATCTAAAGTAGCCTATTCTTTAATCCAGGGTTTAGGCAATTCTTGTACCAAATTTAATTCAAATCCGTCCAGCCGTTTGAGCGTGAAAGAGTAACAAACACAATTAACATAGTAACACACAAAAACTTTTTTTTTTAAATAATAGGTAGGTAAGTACTTATAATAGTGTGATAGTAGTGGCAATTCTGGATGTCACCAAAACTTAACTAACCTAATCTGACAGCACTAAAAAGGTTGCCGTCTCATACATAACGATCGAAATGAAAAGGATGGCATCAATTTTAGTGCTGTCAAATTAGTTTAGTTAAGTGTGAGACGCGAGAAGTGACCACACTCATACCCAGATTAAGATTCTCCGGAAGAATCGAAACATTGTCGGTATCTAAATCGATGATATTTTTACGTGAGTAATTTCCTGTGTGCTATTATATATAAGTAATATTTTTGTTAAGTTTTGGCGACATCCAGAATTGCCACTAGTATGAAGGTGATGTCTTAATCAGAATAATCAATTTATTATAATAATAATAATCATTTAATAATAATCATTTATTTTCAACTATACATGTTTCACTGATAATGTTGAGGCCCTACTACTGATATTGTTAAATGTCAGTTTACAGGTCAACAACAATTAGGTGCTTATATTAAAAAATAATAATAATAAACACTTAAATTAATCATAGCAATAATATTATCAAAATCAAGTTGACCTTATAATTAACAAATAAAAATAAAAAATATAATTATTTTAAATACTTACTTAAATACAATAACAAAATGTGATTATTGTCTTACCGGTTGTACGTCAATATATAGTCTGTGGTCTTCTGCGTTGGGCGGCGAGATGCCTTCGACTGCGTCCAGCAGACTCGGGTCTGCCAGGTAGAAATGAGGGAACGATAGCATCACGGGCGAATCTGGAATTGAACGTCTAAGGTTAGGAAGAAAGAAAAGAAAGAAAGAAATAAATAAATAAATATCCCTGGACATTCCACACGGCGTCATCTAGTCCCAAGCTAAGCAACTTAATGCTTGTGTTATGGTAACCAGATGACTGATACACTACATAAATACATGTTTTTTTGTAAATACATAGGTACACATTATAGATAGAAAAACATCCAGACCCGGAACAAATATCTGCAGAACATGCAAACATTTGTCCCGTGGCGGGGATCGAACCCGCAACCTCCGCGTTTCAGGCGGGCCTTTGCCCACCGCGCCACAGAGGTCATCAAGAAAGATAAATCATTTATTCTTGTAGGACCTCAAGGATCACTTCAGTTTCGTCTTACATGCTAGGTGATTCTAATGCCTGTTCCAACGCGACTCCCCTAAAAGCATTTATTTGACACACACACAAACTAAAACATCGAAACGGCCTTAATTAGCCCTCGAAACTCATTTCGAACGTTGAAGAGCTAAATCTGCAGTGAGATTAAAAAAAGGCAGCAAAACACAATCATTTTTAAAACTGATATAACACAGTGACAAAATCACAATGAGACGGTGATGAAAATCATCATTGTCAGCAATCCAGGGGCACAACTACTTTTTCCTTGAACCTTTCCTCAGCTCGATGTGTTCCCATTGGCTAAATAAAATGATGTTTATCCTCAAGCTAAGGTGTAGGGAGTGGCGTTGGAACAGGCATTAGAATCACCTAGCATGTAAAACGAAACTTAAGTGATCCTTGAGCTCCTACAAGAATAAATGATTTTTCTTTCTTTCTTTCTAAATAAAATGATGTTTATCCTCACCATATTGGCACAGCGACACGTTGAACAGGCCATTAGGCGCGCACGGCGGTCCGTTGGGGCAGTAACATTTGTTGTGGTCATCATCAGCAAAGACATCCTCAGGGGGTGTGAAGCGGTAGCCGGTAACGCCTGCCGCTGATTCTACCTCCTTTAGGAACCTGGAATAGATGGGGGACCATTATTATACTTATATGGTAACCAGATGACTTCGTTCGTTCGTTCGTATGAGCAAGTGGTCAACTCTGGTGACGGAGTTTTTAGGCCGCCTAAAGGCCTCCGTCATGGCTTAACGACTTTAAAAGCCGGGACCGACTATTTAACGTGCCCTCCGAAGCACGGAAGCGCTCAGATATAAATACCACTTGCGGTCACCCATCCAAGTAGTGACCGCTCAGAACGTTGCTTAACTTCGACGATCTATCAAGAACGTCTTAGCAAGCTTTACCACGAGCGCTTCCACCAGATGACTGATATACCTAGATACTTAGATACCTACATTTTTTTTGTAAATATTTACATACCTTACGTTAGTACATATTATAGATAGAAAAACATCCAGACCCGGAACAAATATCTGCAGAACATGCAAACATTTGTCCCGCGGCGGGGATCGAACCCGCAACCTCCGCGTCTCAGGCGGGCCTTCGCCCACCGCGCCACAGAGGTTTATTTATTTTAGGAACAACAAACAATTATTGTACACTAAGGCTAAAGTATACCTACTTATAAATAAGATGTAAGTATTGCTAGGTACCTAGTAGTTCTAAGCCTGTTGACTTTCAATGTTCCATTTTTCCGTGTAAGTGTTCAAAGTCACAAGCATCGCCAGCCAAAACATCCGAGTGAATTACACAGAACAATAATACTGTGAACTCGTTGCGATACGTTGGCTGCATTTACACTGTCTTGTAACCTTAATATTTATTTGGCGGTTTTGTTGGCCAAGTGGATAAGTACTTCGACTTTCGATCCGAAGGCCGTTGGTTCGAATGCGGCCGTGCATCAATGGACTTTTCGTGTCGAAAAATGTATATGCATTTTAACACGAGCTTTCGGTGAAGGAAAACATTGTGAGGAAACCCGCGGCTAGTCAGACCTACACGTATTGACCATTGTCTTCCTTTGGATATGGCCGGTTAAGCTGGTTTAGGTGCTGGGCAAGCCTATTCTATCTCAACAATGTCCCAGGCACTACAGTGTCCCGTTAAGTATACCTAGGCAAAGATTGCCTCCTGACTCTGTATAAATCATCTAGTAAATATGTAAAGACCTGAGTATTAATTTATCCTCGCTCACGTGTCAAGTATTCTAAATGTATGGAATGTTTAGTTCACGCAAGTTACCGGGGGAGGCGCTGCACTGGATTTTCATACATTTGTGATACTTGACTCGGTATCGAGGACAGTATCCAATACTACGGTGAACTGGCGTTAAACCTACCCACTGCTGGGCGAGGTAAAAATTCGTTCTAAGTTACAAAGTTACAATTCGGTGTAACATGGTTTGTAAACAATACTAACCAAAGCATAACTTCACAGTAGGGATGTGAAAAAATAATCGATTATTGGAAAAATCGATTAATAATCGATTTTTTTTTAAGTAAAAATCGATTTTAATACGCGATTTTATTTTTATAAATAATCGATTAATAATCGATTTTTTTTTATATTCAATCATTCAATCAATACCGATTTTTTTTCAAATCCTACTTTACTTTCCGTGGATATTCAAAGGTTAGAAAGGTTAGAAAATAATTATAATAATAACAGTCTTTCTGAAAAGTCTGTGTTTTGAAAAAAAGTTCCTTCTTCGCGACCTTTGTCCCGCACCGAGCGATACTTCGCACGCAGTGTGAGACGCGACCGCGAGGAGTGACCACACATGAGTGTGGTCACTCCTCGCGGTCGCGCGCACCCAGATGAAAATTCTCCGGAAGAATCGAAACATTGTCGGTATCTAAATCGACGATAATTTTACGTGAGTAATTTCCCGTGTGCTATTATAATGTCTAATACAACTCACGATAGATTTGAAAGTGAATAATTATTTTTGTTAATTTATGTGAAAATCATTTTTATTTGAACTAATTTGTTTGCTAAAACTTTAATTTGTTATGACTATAGGTAATAAGCTTGCTGTTTCTGTTGTTTATTTTTAATAAAAAAAAAGTTATTTTAATTAATAAATCTATAGATATAATATTTATGGCGTTTATTTTGAACTTAATAAACAAATTAGCAAAAAATCGATTAATATAACAAAATCGATTATTTTCTTAAGAAAAATCGATTTTTCATTAATCGATTTTTTTTTAAGCATGAAAAATCGATTAGAGAAAAATCGATTTTTTAGGTACTATGTCACATCCCTACTTCACAGCTACGTTGCGTAACTTAGCGCATTGTTGCTATTTGGTGGGAAAAAGCATTTATAACCTAGCTCCATTGAGATGTATTATAGAGCCACAATCAGACAAATAAAACGTAAACGCCAAAACTCGGCGCACGCTAGGTAGTGCGCAGAGTTTTTCTTTTTTGCGTACAAGCGACATTGAACATTAAAACAAACTACATAACGTGTAGGTAGGTACATTCAAATGTCAAAATTGAAGATACACCTATCTGACCCAGCGATGGAGTTGCAAGAGTCACTACCCCAGTGAGTCACATCCTATCATGATTTGTCTAAATAAATAAAAATAAATAAATAAATATCCTTGGACATTTCACACGGCGTCATCTAGTCCCAAGCTAAGCAATTTAATGCTTGTGTTATGGTAACCAGATGACTGATAAACTACATAGATACATTTTTTTTATTTGTAAATACATACTATTATACATAGAAAACACCCAGACACGAAACAAATATTTGCAGATCATGCAAACATTTGTCCCGCAGCGGGGATCGAACCCGCAACCTCTGCGTCTCAGGCGGGCTTTCGCCCACTGCGCCACAGAGGTCTAAGAATTATTTATAGATTCTACTTACTCAAGTGGCAGTAATCTGCAAAGATCCTTGTCGTAAATCTTCAGTGAGTCGTTCTTAGTGATGTGAGGGGGGAAGATGGACCCATCTGACCCAGCGATGGAGTTGCAAGAGTCACTACCCCAGTGGGGCAGTTGGGAGCGCAGGTTGTACCGCTCGATGATGCCGTAGGAAGCCATGGAAGTGGCCCCAGTGAACATGGTGACGACGTCGGGGGATGTACCGTTTTTCTGAAAAATTTTTGAGGTTAGGTAACTTGTTTTAGAGTTGTCACACCGAGATGGTGGGGGAGCAGTTTTAGTGTCATGTAATTTTAAATTTATCAGAAACCTTAACTTGCATATAGTACTTAATAAATACTGCTAAACTAATAAGAATTCAGAGAATGTCTTTGACGACCTCTGTGGCTCAGTGGGCGAAGGCTCGCCTGAGACGCGGAG
The DNA here is from genome assembly GCA_963582015.1 of Xanthorhoe designata. Taxonomy (NCBI): domain Eukaryota; kingdom Metazoa; phylum Arthropoda; class Insecta; order Lepidoptera; family Geometridae; genus Xanthorhoe; species Xanthorhoe designata. The sequence goes on from OY757059.1 coordinate 1,041,474, forward strand.
CTTGCGGGTTCGATCTCCGCCACGGGACAAATGTTTGTATCTTCTACAGATATTTGTTCCGAGTCTGGATGTTTTTCTATCTATAGTATACGTATGTATTTACAAAAATGTATCTATGTAGTATATCAGTCATCTGGTTATCATATCACAAGCATTAAGTTGCTTAGCTTGGGACTAGATGACGCTGTGTGGAATGTTCAAGGATATTTTTCAACAGGTTTAGCAGCAATCAGTAAAGCTTACATTTATTAAAAAGTTCTGCAGATAATAACACTTTGGAAATAAGCCAGTTCCTTGGTCTACTGCCAAAAGCATCTACAATTCTACACCATGAAGATTTTAAAGGTTGAATTTGAATAAAAAAGTAAGTTCGTATATGAGCAAGTGGCAAACTCTGGTGACGGAGTTTTTCCGTCTAAAGACCTCCGTCATGGCTTAACAACTTATTTATTTATTATTCGGAAAACCAACAGCTAAAGTAGACAGAAATAGATACAATAATAGCTCTAGAAAGGCAATTACAGGTTCTCACTGATAGAAGACCTCCGTCATGGCTTAACTTACCCCATAGAACAGGCCAAACTCTTCATAAGGCAACTTCTGTTCTTTAGGAACGACATCCTTGGCCAGCTTCAGAAGAGGATCCTCATACCCCCAGAGGAGCTGACCCACGGAGACCTCCACGAACGGTTTGATCTTGAGGATGTCCATGATAGACGCCATGGCTAGACGGAGGAACCTCGCAGCGTGCTTGGACTGGGATGTCGCACTCTGTGGAGGAATAAAAAGAAATAAATTAATAAATAAATATCCTTGGACATTTCACACGGCGCCATCTACTCCCAAGCTAAGCAACTTAATGCTTGTGTTATGGTAACCAGATGACTGATATACTACATAGATATATATTTTTTTGTAAATACATACATACTATAGATAGAAAAACATCCAGACCCGGAACAAATATCTGTAGAAGATACAAACATTTGTCCCGTGGCGGGGATCGAACCCGCAACCTCTGCGTCTCAGACGGACCTTCACCCACTGCGCCACAGAAGTCTTCAACATATTAGTGAGATAGATCTTATTATCAATTTGGGCAGAGGTCAAACACCTTTATGGTCAAAGCAATCAATGAACGCCTACGAACTAACGGTTTTGATATTAGCATGCCATAACTGTTTATTTATACTGTAGTTTAATTAAGGATAGTTTAGATAAGTAGGTACCAATGACAGCCAAGTGTAGCGTGTAATGCCAGACAACATTTTGTTGAGGTGTTATCTTGTTAATTACAATTATAGGTAGGTACTTTTACTTGCTTTTACATGACTTACTTTATTTGACTGGCTTCACACTGAACCTTGACTATGCAGATTGTTAAATAAATAAATAAATAAATAAATATTCTTGGACATTTCACACGGCGTCATCTAGTCCCAAGCTAAGCAATTTAATGCTTGTGTTATGGTAACCAGATGACTGATATTTTGATTCTTAAGGTATCGCTTTAAGAAAAGCTAGGCTCACACCACCAGTTGCCCTAGCTATGTTACATTTCGACCATCGCATTCGATTAGAAACTAAACAAAATGTATAGGAATTGACATTCGATGACGAAAACTCGAGCGATCAGAGGGCCTAGCCAACCGGCATTCGCTATGAAGCGATTCGATTTCTATCATCGCTACACCTTTGATTTGACATTTCTGATCGCTCGAGTTTTCGTCATCGAATGTCAATTCCTATACTTTTTTTTAGTTTCTAATCGAAAGCGATTGTCAAAATGTAACATGGCTAGGGCAGCAGAAATGTCAAATCAAAGGTGTAGCGATAATAGAAAGAGAATAGATACGAAACATTTGTCACTTGTCTACGCGCCCGCAGGTTCTTGTGAGTGATGTTTGAAAGAGTATACTTCCAAGCTGGTCCCATTAAAATTGAGGAACTGGTGAAAATCTTCGAACTCTTCTTACGAAATTGAAGTCAGTTTTGTATTTTGTTATTATTGCAACTTGTCTAACACTTTAATCGTCAGTTAGCTTACCTGGGACCTTACTCAAAGGTGAAACAAGTTTATTGTTACAATTGCGAAGTTCAAATAAAACTAAACACTACTGAAAAAAATTGTGCTAAATTTAAATTTTTTATTTGATAACTTCATTGCAAAGCTTTCACTCATTATAATTATGACACAATGCGATAATTAGTTATGTACCTAGATGAAAACTTTCATTTAAGTAGATCTTATGTAATCTTTCATTTATTTGTTGCGTTATTATATATTACTAGCTAACTTGCCCGTGGTTTCGCTCACGTGGTCACCTACTTTGATAAAATATAGCCTATGTTCATTCGGAAAGTCCATGCTACACATCGGTGAAAGAATTTTTGAAATCGGATGAGTAGTTTCGGAGATTACCCCAAATATACAAACCAATACCAGATAACAATAATAGCCATAGTAATATTGTTATGTCAAAAAGTGTCCTACATTTTTTGTTGTCTAAACAAAGTTGCTATGGCGATCAATCTACGATCATTCGTAAGTTTAATATTGAAACCGGCCGTAAATGGCGGACGTTAATAAAACTTTAATCGAACGACTGACGTCAATACATACAAAAAACATTTAAGAGAATATTAAAATGTTCGTTATAGGTAAGTAAATAGGTGCTTAATTTAAAATTTTGACATACCTACAAGTCAATAAACATGATGTTGTAAAGTTGATTTGTTTTTATTAATTATTAATCATTGTTTTTCATTAACGTGGGTAAATGTTTTTTGTAAACTTCCTTATACTGATAGAACAAGATATGTAACCTGCCTATTAGGTACTTATAGAATACTAACAATACTAACATAAAAGTAATTCGCACCACTAATACTATATCATATAAATCTAATAATATTATTGCACTTAAGTAAGTATTTTTAATTCAATTGTTCTTCGAAAAATACAATCGTAGAATATTCGCTTTTATAAGTTTTTAGGTACTTATAAATACTTCACTAAAATGAGAAAGGCACTGTTTGTCTGTCAAATCTATATCTTGTGACAAAGCTAACCAAACCTGGTGTGACCTAGGTAATATTATTTCAAGGAAGAAAACTTGGAAAAGATTGTCATAAAATTTGGGATTGAGACTTATTTTTCATATTTTTAAGCTATTGCATAACTTCTATCGCGGGCCTTGAGCGTGGAGACCGAATCCAGAAATTCCGTAACGAAAATAACCTAACACCCCCCACTCCGAACAAATTATTATGCAATAGCTTTACCGCGGCAGTCTCCGAGTGCCACACGTCTTTTTTTTTATATTAATTAACGCAGAACGTGGGTATTATTTTTTATATTTTTTTATAGGTAGGTACCTAAGTACCTACGTATAAAAATAAAGGCAGAACGAACCTAGGTATTTCCGTTTAGGTAGGTATAGGCACAGATAAAAGAATACTTAGTAGTAGGTATAGGTAAAACAGATGACCATTATCGATAGAAATACAAGTGTAGTGTAAACGTGACATAACTAATTAAATGATGAATCATTTTAGATAATAATCACAATACGAGTATGTTATTATAATTATGCATGTACTTGAGTAGTACAAACACGCAAATTACCTTGTAAATAAATACCTATATATAGGGCTAATACCTACTAACATATTTTTGCGACAGTCCGCCATCTTTAAAAATGGCGGTTATTTTATTCCCCTCAGCGCTCTTTTTACGAGGCGCGCACTAAGCTTAAACAAACCAAGTTTTATTTTTTTGGGTCGTAGCGAAACCCAGAACTATGCCACAGATAACAACAGACAGTTAATGAAACTATAAAAACCTAATTGCTCGTGACAATTTCTACATAACACTATGGTTACGGCGTTCATTGACCATGTCTTAGGAAAGCTATGGTCAAAGAGAAATGAGGTGATGCAGAAAGAAGTGCTGTGGTGTGATACAATTGTATTTGTATGGAAAATACTGGAGCACATCTAGCGGGGTTTCTTGCAGTGTTTTAGAATTAATTAAATGATTAAGCCCGTCACACACCTAGCAATAATATATATTAATATGCCTTGCTATATCTATACAAATACACACGCAGCTATAATATATACCTATTATAGCTGCGTGTGCGGTTACTTGAATATTTGTAAGTACCTATAGAAAATATATCGTAGGTAATATGCCTTGCAATAATTTATATTACTATATATTATAGCTACGTGTGTGACGGGCTTTATGCCATCGTTCTTGTCGTATTTATAGCTTATGCACACCGCGTTTTTCGCGCGCAGTGACTGCGCGTTTGTATCGATACAAATACCCACACCAGCCCCTGATTGTGTAACTCGTCTCGATTGTATCAAAGTTGTATCAAAGTAAAAATCACAGTAAATCGCGAAAGCATTTTGATTTGGAGATGATTTGCATTCGAGAAACCGGCTGTAAGACTTAGTGCCTCTTTCACGATCTTCAAGTAAGTCCCGAGTAGGCTAGTCACCAAGTAAAGTGTCGAGTAATTGACATAATCAAAGACGATTAATATCTAGAAGACAGACAAAGGCCATACACAAAATCGTAACCCGTACCAGATAGCCTGGAAACTTTAAAACATCAATTTTATCCAAGAAATTTCAATTACTTTCTACTTAAAATTACCTAAAAATTTTTTATATTGAATATTGTTGCTACCTACTACTAAGTATTGAAATTTCTTGGATAAAATTGATGTTTAAAAGTTTTCAGGCTATCTGGTACTGCGGGATCAGGGTTACGATTTTGTGTATGGCCTTTGTCTGTCTTCTAGATATTAATCGTCTTTGACATATTGACATTTGGCGCATAGAACGAATGACGTTACTCGTTAAGTAACTAATTAACACTTTACTTGAGGATGGTGAACGAGGCCCTTACTATACCTACCTAAGTAGGTAAGTATATTATGTTATTATACTTATTATGCAATGAAACTTCGTGACGCAACCCCATTATACTAAGAATCGACACTCACGACACGACATGACTGTCATTGTAAATGACTATTAGTTTTTGTGTTGATACAGTCGACCGCAAAATTGTTCTGCAAATATTTGTTCCGGGGCTAGGTGTTTTTCGATCTACAGTAGTGGCAATTCGGAGTGTCGCAAAAGCTAAACTAAACTTACTAAAATTAATGGATGGCATTAATTTTTATTCCCATCGCTATGAAAGGGACGGCAACATTTTTGGTTAGTTAAGTTTAGGGAGTGTAGGGAGTCGCGTTGGAACAGGCATTAGAATCACCTAGCATGTAAAACGAAACTTAAGTGATCCTTGAGGTCCTACAAGAATAAATGATTTTTCTTTCTTTCTTTCTTTCTTTAGCTTTTGCGACACTCCGAATTGCCACTATTGTTAGGCTAGCTTTACGATGTTAAGTTAGGTTCTTATTTACTTTAAGCACTGCTTTGGTACTGTTATGGTGTTGTAATTGTTTCTAATACTTACTTAAATAAATAAATAAAAAAATAAATAAACTTAGGTATCTACGTATTTATTTAATAGTCAACAACATCACCATCAAAGAATCTTTATATCACATCAATCATGGCCAAGGTCCGTCATGGCTAAACCACTTTAAAACCAGATCTAGCGATCTTGAATTACAACTTGTTTGATCAAAAACGACCTAGCTACACCAATAAAAATAATCTATGCAAAAAACGGATTTTTCCGTTGATCGCTCCAAATCATACATATAAGTAACAAGCTTACGCTTCACCTACCTGAATAAAAAGTAGCCTAAGTGTCAGTCCAGGTCACAATTAATGTAAGTACCTAAGTACTCCGTCACCAGAGTTGGCCATTTGCTCATACGAACTTACTTACTTACTTTAGTACCTACCACGCGAGCGAAGCCGCAGCTGACACATTGTTTGTTCCTGATGTTCGAAAAAAATCACCGCACTTAAGATGTTTCAATTTGATCCTAGAGGTACTGATTAAATGATTTAAATGTATAAAACATTAGTACAGACATTAAATCAGGCCTCTTTCTTATGGGGCTAGGCAGAGACCACGGACTTGCTCTTGCTTCGACCCTGACACTCTCGCCTCACACTCATTACATTCTTCATACAAAGCTCGCTGGTTTAAAATACTTGGCTCTCCTCCAAAATGTCACCAATTTGGTTCAAGTATGTTTAACTTTTCTAAGCTACATTTTGCGACTCCGACTCGCTCTTGGCATATTTTCAGTTAAAACAAAACAAGTTTAAAATCCGGAAACGATCTCACGTCGAAAACCTTGATAGCTCGTTGAGATAATTTTAAAAATCTTAAGTTCAAAAGTTTAATACCTCAGTTAAAAACTACCGCGTGATTTCCGCATTATTTATTTAATTATAATTATTATGACCCGTAAGAGTTAAGAGCTTATGCACACCATGTTTTTCGAACGCGCAGTTTTGTATCGATACTAACGCGTGGCGTACAAAATGCAGGCGGCAAGCTGTGCCCGTGCACACTACCCTCGCGTTTGTGAAACGCGCTGCGAACTAGCAGGTGACGCGATATACAAAACCGCGCAGTAACTGCTCGTTAGAAAAACGCGTCTTAACAATGTCTCAGACAATACCTACCTCAAAGTGTGTAAAAAATTGCCTCCTGTTGAGTAATTCTGTAAAAATGCGATACGAACTCGAATTCACTCAAAAGTAGCCGAATACCGTGATCAAAAGTAGCCTATGTGTTATATCCGGTTATAAATTATGTATATTCCAAGTTACAGCCAAATCGGTTCAGTAGTTTTCGCGTGAAAGGGTAACAAACATCAATACATATAAACTTTCGCGTTTATAATATTAGTAGGATTTGACTGCCTTCGCGAGTCGGAGAAGCACCATAAGTTGTAAGCTGTCATAATCTTCGCCAAAGACGATAAATATCTAGAAGACAGACAAAAGGCCATACACAAAATCGTAACCCTGATCCCGCAGTACCAGATAGCCTGGAAACTTTAAAACATCAATTTTATCCAAGAAATTTCAATACTTAGTAAGTAGGTAGCAACAATATTCAATATAAAATTTTTTTAGGTAATTTTAACTAGAAAGTAATTGAAATTTCTTGGATAAAATTGATGTTTTAGAGTTTCCAGGATATCTGGTACGGGTTACTATTTTGTGTATGGCCTTTGTCTGTCTTCTAGATATCGTCTTTGGTCATGGCTTAGCCATTGGCGATTCTATCGAGGGTAATAAACGTAACGTTAGCATTAACAGTTTCGGTTCCACTGCACTGGCCGTTCCGATCCACAGGATCTGGTAGGGTTGTCTAGCACGCTAGGCTTGTATTGTAAAGTATTATACGACCTCTGTGGCGCAGTGGGCGAAAGCCCGCCTGAGACGCAGAGGTTGCGGGTTCGATCCCCGCTACGGGACAATGATGATCTGTAAATATTTGTTTCGGTGTCTGGTTGTTTCCTATGTATAATATGTATGTATTTACAAAAAAAAATATGTATCTATGTAGTTTATCAGTCATCTGGTTACCATAACACAAGCATTAAAATGCTTAGCTTGGGACTAGATGACGCTGTGTGGAATGTCCAGGGATATTTATTATTATTTATTTTTTATTATTTATTAGTGGCAATTCGGAGTATCGCAAAAGCTAAACTTAACTAACTAAAAATGTTGCCGTCCCTTTCATAGCTATGGGAATAAAAAGGATGACATTAATTTTAGTTCAGCTTTTGCGACACTCCGAATTGCTACTATTGTCGACTTCTGTTATGTTATGAGGGAAATAGGGAGGGGGGGGGGGGCAAAAAACCTACCCAATAGTGTGTAATGATTATGATGATGTACTAAAATATGTATGTATGTAGGTACCTACTATATTATGATCACGATTGTCTCAGGAAGCGGTAGACATTTCTTTCAGATTTTAATGCAATTTTTAGATCCTTTTTGATGTCTAACAGGGTAGTCAGTGGTATGTCCAAATACATATTTGTTACATGCCCACATTTAGCAGAAGTTAACTTGTCATACGTGACAGGTTGCAAGCCCATCGACGCTATTAGAAAGGTAACTGGTTTCCTCACGATATTTTCTTCACCGTTATAAGCGCATAGTCGGGTGTCATTCTCGCCGCCATTACGACCAAAAAAATTGTTTTTTTTTTGTTTTTTGTTGTTTTTGTGCTATTAATTCGCTGTAAACATACGTAAATATTTCGACACGAAAAGTCTATTCGAACAGAAATTCGAAGTACTAATCCGAATAACATGGCCAACACGGCTTTTTGGGGATAGTTGTTGTGTGAAACATCCAGCTGGTATTTATTGCGAGTGTGGCAGCCCTCGATATGGATGTAGGTGCTCTGTTTGCATCATTGCGTATCAACAGGATCCGAGACGAGTATGGGAAGGGGTCAATGCACCGGTGACCGGCAAACAACCAGTGTACAATCCCGCGGCATCACTGAAAACCAACTGTTGCTCCTTCAGCTTCTACAGCGAATGCTGAGTGCTGATCGATTTGCTTTACTCATATTTTCCTACATAAAATATTTTAATATGTAAATAAATAAATATCCTTGGACATTCCACACAGCATCATCTAGCTTGGGCTAAGCAATTGAATGCTTGTGTTATGGTAACCAGATGAGATGACTGATATACTATAGACGGTTATTGGACACAAACGGAGCATTGCCATTGGCCATTCTATTCGCAGCCAATCTTGGAACCAAGTTGAAGCCAATGTGGGCACCAGCCCGGCTTTCCCCCACTGCCTGAGACGCGGAGGTCGCGGGTTCGATCCCCGCCACGGGACAAATGTTTGCATGTTCTGTCTGCAGATATTTGTTCCGGGTCTGGGTGTTTTTCTATCTATGTACATACATACATACATAAAATCACGCCTCTTTCCCATAGGGGTAGGCAGAGAGCACGGATCTCCACTTGCCACGATCCTGACACACTTCTTTCGCCTCATTCACTCTCATTACATTCTTCATACACGCTCTCCGGTTTAGGGTACTTCGGACCTGGCCTTTCTCTAAAATGTCACCAATTTGGTCCAAATATGTTCGCCTAGGTCTTCCCCTTCCAGATGTCCCATTTCAGAATCAGAATCAGAATCAGAAAACTTTTATTGCCAAACTGTTGTACAAGGTAGGTCTTAAATAATACGTAGGTACAAGTTTATACAGCTATCCATTTCGGATGTGCAACATTATGATAATTGGTTACCTAGTGATAAAATAACCTAGGCTAAAGTATGTAGGTAGCCACTTAGTATCACCTATTAAAATACTCATCAAGATTGTAAAATACACTGTTTACAAGCCAATTTCTAAGTTGATTTTTAAATTTGTTACCTTCAAGAATTTTAAAATCAAATGGTAGCTTATTGTAAATACGTGCTGCTGAAATAAAGGTACCATTTGAATACATGGCATTATTAATTTGGGGAATACAAATATCATGTTTATATTTAGATCGTAAAGAATCAGCTCGTGATGACTTTTTTTCAAAAAAATATTTTACGTTATTTTTAACAAAAAGACAAATTTCTAATATGTAATTTAACTACATCTATGTACTTAAGTATATAATATGTATACATTTACCAAAAAAAGTATCTAAGTACCTATTATATCAGTCATCTGGTTACCATACCACAAGCATTAAGTTGCTTAGCTTGGAACTAGATGACGCCGTGTGGAATGTCCAAGGATATTTATTTATTTATTTTGTACTGCGCCACAGAGTTTAGTGTCCCTCTCTGCCTTATGTAAATAGTAATGCACCATCCCGCTCATATTTCGGTGTTAAGATTACATTTCCTAGTGCCGAACCACGTCTCAGTGAAAGCTGGCCTACTTAATTCTGAGTCATGCGTTTTGGACGAGCTAGTAAGCAATGTTTAACACGCACTGCGCTCGCGCAGATGCTTGTTAAGACGTTCTTGATAGATCGTACTTTGTTCTAGCTTCCCACTAAAGCTTGACTTATTTAGATTGTTAAGGGATCGTTTTTAAACAAAGCTAGGCCCACACCACCAGGTTCATGCCTGATTCTTTCCCGGGTGTAGAGTCGCGTTGGAAAAGGCATTAGAATCACCTAGGTAGCATGTAAAACGAAACTGAAGTGATCCTTGAGCTCCTACCAGAATAAATTCATGATTTTTATTTCTTTCTTTCTGTCTTTCTGTCTTTCTTTCTTTCTTTCGTAGAAGTTAAACAACGTTCTGAGCGGTCACAACTTGGATGACCGCAAGTGGCTTTAACATGAGGCCTTACTTGGATTAAAGGAAAACGAAGTTTCGTGTCAATTTTCGGGGTCAGCTTATGTTCGTTCCAGTAATCACCAACACTGAGCGCTTCCGTGCTTCGTGGGCACATTAAATCGTCGGTCCGGCTTTTAAAGTTAAGCTATGACGGAGGTCTTTAGGCGGCTTAAAAACTCTGTCACCAAAGTTGGCTACTCGCTCATACGAGCTTATTTACTATACAAGTAGGTACTATAAGTATTCGTAGAAGATTCAGCTCGCGGCTTTGCTCGCGTGGTACTTACACGGATAAAAAGTAGCCTATGTGTTATACCAAGTCATAAACTATTAATATTTAAAGTTTCAGCCAAATCCGTTCAGTAGTTTTTGCGTGAAAGAGTACCAAACGTCTATACATACTTACATACAAACTTTATATTATTAGTGTACCTACTTGTATGTACATAATAGTACGGGCGTACCTACTTGTATGTAAGTTAGTAGGTACATACCTACTACAGGTAAAGCAAAAATTGAGGCTTCGCCGGGTCATCTATTATGTCATAAACATATAAATATGTTATAATTACAAGTACCTACCAATGTCATGTATAAAGTAATGACATCGCTAAACGATGTACTTAAGTACATCATTATGTACACATCGTAATTTACCTATTATTATATCGACGGCAGAAAGCGGAAATGTCGTATCTCGAAAATTGGCCTAAATGACTTATTACTATATTGTTGATGAGGAAAAAAAGCCGCATCGAATGGTCTAAGTCTCGTTTTTCTACGATGAAAAAAAAACATTATACGCCCTTGATTTTTTCTTAATTTTTGTACAGCTCACAAGAAAAATTGCTGTAACTAGAGGAAAAATAGCAACTTTTACAAATAAAACAGATACGACAACACGTCCAGCATAAAAAATAGTTACAACATTTTTTTTGTAATGCGGACATTGATTTTGTAAGAGATACAGCATTTCGGCGCCCCAAAATGTTACGTTGACAAAGATACATCAATATGCTCAGGCCTTTTTTATATTTACCGAACAGTTACTTCATTTTAAACATTTAATTTAATAGCGAAATCTTACTCCTACCCCGACGTGTTCCCTATTATACGACATTCCAACCGCGCGGCATTTTGCGTATGCGCTGATTTAGAGAAAACGTATTTGTTTTTTTGAGTATAATTAAAATTAAAATTTTGTTTACGTGTTTAAAAACAAAAACCTTAAGAGTTCGGGTGAGTTCTTGAATAAGTATTAAAATTTAAACTGCGTATTTTTAGGTTAAGAAGTGCATTAGGTATTCTTTGTTCTTGTGTATATTTACTTTATTTTTAGGACCAAAAAAATAAACTTCTTTGTTCAAAAAAATAAAAATTAATATTATGCTCATTATAAAGTATTTTTAGTACTTAAAATGCGTCTTCATTGAAAATTAGAGAATTTATTGATGCTCGATCTGAGAGCTCGCTATCAATAAATCAGGATGGCTTTATTCCAGGGCTGTCTACGGTTGATCCCATGTTTGCTGTTAATGATAACTCAGGAGTTTCCGGCGAAAAATCAACCACGATACGATCGAGTACCTACCTCGCCCTACAATCTGGTGGAGTCTTCGCAAGAATGTTATTCCAGGAAGATTCGTCGACATAATAGCTGACAGTCATGTATATGAATACCTATTAGATTTACTATCGATCGTTCGTATGAGCAAGTGGCCAACTCTGGTGACTAGATTTACTATAAAAACCACAGAGGGACAGGCAGCATAAAATGAAGGTGTACATCAAGGGTCAGTACCCAGTCCATATCTCTTCTGTTTGGTGATGGATGCGCTCACTGAAAAAGCACAAACTCAAGCACAGTGGACTTTTATTTACGCAGACGATATAGCCATCTGCACAAGATCACGTCAAGACCTATAAAATGAACTCGGGGAATAGAAGCAACAGTTATTTACCTGCATCTCAGTGAAGGCAAGACATAGTATATGGTGTGCCCAAATACCTACAGGTGATATCCATCGATAGTGATAGATCCACTCACTATCGATGGACAAGGAGGTGTGACGAATATAAATTATTAATTATTGTAATTCGACCGATACTTGCATATAGAAGCGAAACCTGGACAAACACACATTGTATCTAGATGGTGGAGATGAAAATACTTCGGTGGATGAACGGAATCACGAAAAGCGACATGGTCCGCAACGAATTTGAGTGCGGGAGTCTCGGCGTGCGCGACATCGAAGATAGTGTATTTAGTGGTAAGGAAAAGGATCGAAGCTGGTTTGGACACATTCAAAGGAGACCATCCGAACATATCACGCAGAAAATGATGTCGCTCAACATTTCTGGGTACAGGCGGAGATTCCTTTCCGCCTGGACCCAGAAATAACCAAAAAAATAGATGGACGTAATCAAAAAATATTTATTGGACTGCAGTGTTTACCAGGAAGACTCGTTAGATGAGCCAAGTGGAAGAAGAAGACGAGGAAAGCAAACCCTACCATCAGATAGGGATGATAATGCTTTAAATGAAGAGAGAGAGAGAGTCTTCATTGACATCTCGGTGACACTGCAATATTGTGGTAACAACAAGCTGATCTGATGATGGAGTCAGGGGCGGTTGAGCAGAACTCCTCAGTAAATTACAAAAGATCATCTGTGTTTGGGACCATTTTTGAATCAGCTCATCTTTACCCGATAAAAGCTTGTACTGTACTTATTAAAAACATATTATAAGGTTAGCGTGATGTTGGGTCTCTAATTATTAGTAAACAAACATTAGCAATAATAGCAGACTGAATGTTTTTTATAGCAGATCAGTCTGATGAAACTTAATCTTCTTCTTCCTGCCCTTATTCCACTAAGTGGGGTTGGCACAACATGGTCTTCTTCTTCCATTTTCCTCTACCAGATATCATCTCAGCACTCACTCCTTTCTTACTTACTTCTTTTATTGAAACTAATCATGAAGACGAAATAAAATACAGCAGACTGATTATTTTTATTAGTTATGAAGAGGAAAATAGCAGACTGATTGTTAAAACTAATTATAAAGAGAAAATATAACAGATTGATTGTTATTGATAAGTGATATGTGGGTACCTATAGCCGACTTTTTTGTGTCATTACATTCTTAAAATTACAATAAAAGCATTAAATAAAAGATACAGTATTTTATTTGAATAACATCTATAACTCAGACTGTACTTAAACCATTTTATTTTTATAAACTCATTTCATTAAAATGTCTTACAGCAAAATGTTATGATTCGTATGGTTCATATTTGAGATACAGCAGATCCGTAGCATGAAAACTTGTATCTATTTCAAGTGGTCATACATTTCACCTTAGAGATACAGCATTTCCGCTGCTCGACTATGAAACATCAATTGCTGTATCTCCTAAGAAATCAATGAAGGAGTAACTTTACGATATTCTCATGAACTGTATTAAATAACGTTTGGATTGATATAAATATATACCAGATTTCAACTTTCTACCTTCATTAGTTTAAGAGTTATGATTTTTTGAAATAGTTTTTTGGCTCTGGTGTAAAGTTGGATATTTTGAGATACGACATTTCCGCTTTCTGCCGTCGATATATAGATAATAATGTCATTTGTAATAATATCCTACGATTTTTCAGATATGGTGCCTGTATGCGTGAAACTAAGCGCGCGCCGCCGTGTTTTTATTTTGATTACTAGCTAACTTGCCCGTGGCTTCGCTCACGTGGTACCTACCTTGATGAAATATAGCCTATGTTCATTCGGAAAGTCTAAGCTACAAATTGGTGAAAGAATTTTTGAAATCGGATGAGTAGTTTCGGAGATTACCCCAAACATACAAACAAACGAACAAACAAACCAACTTTACCTCTTTATAATATTATAGTATAGATTACGTTGAACAACGGAGTTTTAAAAATAGCTTGTTACGTTTGTGATACATATCATAAGCTTTTTTTAATACCTCTGTAATAGTTTTATTTTGTCGTTTCGATAGAATATGCGCTTTATCACGCATCTAAACGGTGAAGGGAAACATCGCGAGGAAACCAGCTAGCTTTCCAGTAGCGTCGATGGGCTTGCAACCTGTCACGTATGGATTAACTTCTGCAAAATGTGGGCATGTACCAAATGTATTTGGACATGCCTCTGACTACCCCCGTAGACAACGTCGAAGGATCTTAAAATGTCTAAAAACATCTGAAAGAATATGTCCCACCATCTCTTAACCTACTCTTCTCTCGGGAATACAGTCGTGATCATATTTAATTTAATTTAAAATGGTGTGTGGTGGAAAGCGGCCGGTGATCGTGAGAAGTGAAAGGTTAGGGAGACCATTGCCCAGCATGTGGGACACACTAGTGGCAATTCGGAGTGTCGCAAAAGCTAAACTAAACTAACTAAAATTAATGCCATCCTTTTGTTTGTGGTCTTGATGTTTTTCTATCTATAAATGTAGGTATGTACCTATTTACAAAAAAAAAATGTATCTAAGTATTATAATCAGTCATCTGGTCACCATAACACAAGCATTAAATTGCTTAGCTTGGGACTAGATGACACTGTGTGGAATATCCAAAGATATTTTTTTTATTCCAATCGCTATGAAAGGGACGGCAACATTTTTGGTTAGTTAAGTTTAGCTTTTGCGATACTCCGAATTTCCACTAGGTACTACAGGTTTAAAAATTGTATAATAAACTTGTAAGCGCGTGTCACGCGGTTGATGCGCGACTCCTTTTGGCGCCACTGAATACCAGCGCTCCAACAGTTATGATGCTGCTGGAGCAAATGCTGAGGGGTAGCCTTATTTTCTTGTCACTCGATTGTCAATAAGTATTTCTTATTTCTGGAATAGGCGCCACGTAAAAAGAGCTTGGTCGGGGAAGTAGCGGGGGTATGTTTGCGCCTGTGTTCACTCGCTGACGAACCAATAGCACTCGCTAAATCAATGGTATGAAGTGCGCCGCAACACCTCTCCACCAATCATCGACCACGGAGCAGTTGGACAGCCAGCGCTCTATTTACACGGCGCGACCTATACCCATGTTTATCTAGATGGATTTTTTTTTATTCTATTCTAAAAATAAAAATTAGAAATTTGTTATACTAAACTCACCAGCATAGGTATGTTAGGCACGACCACAGCGTCATCATCAGCACCGGCGCTTAGCTCCGGCTGGAAGGTGTACGTGCGCTTGTAGTGGAAGGAAAGTGTACCGTTCTCATTGTCGGTTATGTTCACCTTCTCCCACTCCTCTCTGTAAACAAAATATTTTTTCAACCTACATTGTCCCACTGCTGGGCAAAGGACTCCCCCAATTCTCTCCAACCATCTCTGTTCTTTGAGACCTCATACCAATCTCTTTACAACAAAAACTCTTTAAACAAAATTAAATAAATAAAATAAGTACATTTAATAAGCTGCGTCTCCCGGGACAAGTTCCCGTTCCCGTGGGATTACCGGGATCAAAAGAAGTCTATTCTTTAATCCAGGGTATAAGCAATTCTGGTACCAAATTTCATTCAAAGACGTCCAGTTGTTTGAGCGTGAAAGAGTAACAAACACACATTCACACTTAATACTTACACACTCACACACTTTTACACTTACACACTTTCACACTTACACACTTTCTCACTTAAGTACAATGTGTGTGAGTGATGTAAATAAATGTTTTTCAATTTCTATTTCTACATACTTACCCCACAAAATATGTAAAATGATAAAAAAAATAGACGGGGCGGGGCGCTATGTCCATCACACTAAAGCACAGTGCTTTTTTATTGCTAGATAGACCTAACCTTATTTGTTTACAAAATGGTGGAATTTTTGTACATAAAATTTGGCCGTTTCCTTTTTTTAAAAGAATTTATATCGCCTTTTACAAAAACAAGTTAATCCTGAACCTGATTACAAATGGTTGATTAATCATTTCTAAGATACAGTTAGAGGCTAATGCCTGATGCTATTAAAATAACATTATACATTAGGCTTAAACCAAATATGAAGGTTTTAAAACGACCTTTGTGGTTTGTGATTGTGACACTAGATTTGTGTTCGATTATCACAAGGGGACTTATTTATGACTAGTTCCCGTTCCGGGATACCGGGATCAAAAGTAGCCTGTTCTTTAATCCAGGGTATAAGCAATTCTGGTACCAAATTTCATTCAAATCCATCTAGCCGTTTGAGCGTGAAAGAGTATAAAAACACTACACTTACACACACCCTAACTTAAGTTTGTGTGTGTGTAAGTGTAGTGTTTATACTTAGAAATCACACTAATATTATAAAGGCGAAATTTCGCCTTTATAATATTAGTGTGATTTCTAAGTTTCTACTGTGTGTCTCATTTCTATTCTGTATTAATGTTTAAAATAAACAATTATTTGGTACATGTGGCAAAGATAATTATTATTATTTTATTTAATTATTATTATTTGACGACCTCTGTGGCGCAGTGGGCGAAGGCCCGCCTGAGACGCGGAGGTTGCGGGTTCGATCCCCGCCACGGGACAAATGTTTGTATCTTCTACAGATCTATAGTATCTATAGTATGTATGTATTTACAAAAATTACACAAGCATTAAATTGCTTAGCTTGGGACTAGATGACGCCGTGTGAAATGTCCAAGGATATTAATTTATTATTATTTCAAGCCTGTTGTGTCCCACTGCAGGGCAAAGGCCTCCCTTCTCTTGTTCCACTCCTGTCTGTCTTCAGCGATAAAGGCCCATTCCTTTTCAAAAAGAGTCCAGTTCGTCTCGCTGAAATAAACGATTTTTGGAACCCCCTTTATATGGCAAAATGGGACACCCTGAATACTCACGAGTAGACATAAGGTCCCAGCTCATCCAGGATCGGCTTGGAGCCGTTGTTGAGGAACTCATCAGCATTGGTGACGTTGTAGACGTACACTTTGACAAACGGCCGCACGGGAGGCCGCGCCCACCACTCGAAGGTCATCGAGCCGGGGCGAAGCACCAATTCCTGGAGAGAGGGATTTCAATTAGAACAAACAAACATTTAGACTGTGTCCCATTAAACATTAAGCTTTTTGCTTTACTGCACTGTATTTTCATACATTTGTGATACTTGACTCGGTATCGAGGACAGTATCCAATACTACGGTAAACTGGTGTTAACTCCCCTGAGCACAGAGGTCATGTATGCAATGTCCAAGGCTGTGTCCACAGTAGGCAAACTGTTAGCGGCCGACTGAGTTTGCGGCGTTACGCCCTTCCATATTATTTGAAATGGAGTGTCCACAGCTTGCTAATTTTGCGCTCACTTTACGCAGTTTGCAGCGTTACGCGCGCCGACTGTCTCAGTTAGTGGCCGACTCACAGCAAGCGGTTCCAGTCGGCGGCGGATAAAATTGATGTTTTAAATTAAAGTTTCCAGGCTATCTGGTACTGCGGGATCAGGGTTACGATTTTGTGTATGGCCTTTGTCTGTCTTCTAGATATTAATCGTCTTTGGTTCGAATCTTCCGATCGAAAGTCGAGGTACTTAATCCACTTGGCTCACACGGCTCAATATGATCGTGTTTAAGCTTATACTCAAGTTAAATACGAACAAGCAAGATACGGGGTTAGTTGTTAGTAGCCGCTTGCGTCAGGTCGCGGGTACTAAACCTTGACACACATAGCAATAGTTACTTGGATACGAGCTAGCTATGGAAATGGTGAAGAAATTACAATCTGCATTCTAATGAAATTATACAAAACCAGAAAGATGATTTACGATTGAAACTCACTTAAGTAAAGGGGCGTCTAAACGGGCTATATTTTACGACAATTTGTGGCTGCAATACTGTGGCCGGCAACATTGCTAGCAATACCAGCCACACTATGCAATATTTTAAGGATGGCCCGGCATTTTAGCCACATATTTTTTGGTATGTCAAAATGTTTTTATGTGTAGCCGGCGTGTGGCCGAACGATCGCCTCGCAAATCTTGTTCTGAATCAAAGGCCATACTATTGCAGCCATATTGCAACATGTTGCCTGCAATTGATTGCTCAGCCATAAAATGCACTAAAATGTTTTTTTGATGGCTGGGCAATGTTTGCCAATAATTGGAGCCACAAATTGTCGTAAAATATAGCCCGTTTAGACGCCCCATAAGCTGAAGCGCTGTTGATGCTTGCTAAAAACAGGCTAAAACGTTCTTGATTAGATCGTTGAAGTTAAGCAACGTTCTGAGCGGTCACAACTTAGATTGCAAGTGGCATTATCAGCTGAGCGCGATAATAACAAAGCAAGTGAACTGACGGGACGTAGCTTAGATCACTCTTAATAGGCGAAAGTTTGTGCGTGTGAATGTTTGTTACTCCTTCACGCGCAAACGGCTGGACGGATTTGAATGAAATTTGATACCAGGATTGCTTTACCCTGGATTAAAAAATAGGCTATTTTTTATCTCGGTATTCCCACGGGAACGAAAACTATTCCACCACGGGGCGCAGTTAATACAATATTTGCAACAGTAGGTACCTACTTGTCATAAAAGTTACAAAATTGTTATGATCGAGGTCAAAAGGTCAGTATAAACAACGAAATATCGTGCATTTAAATGTTAGTGGTGTTGAAAAAACCTACGTAAGTATTTAGTACTTACGTAGGTAGTTTTTTCAGTACAGCCCTGCTACTCTGCAAAACGAAAAACGAAGTTTCGTGACAATTTTTGGGTTCTAATTACCTATGTTGGTGAACTATTACGAATTCAGTATCCACCAACATAAGCTGACCCCGAAAATTGTCACGAAACTTCGTTTTTCGTTTTGCAGAGTAGCAGGGCAGAGTGTAAGGTAAAATGTAGATAGCATTTTGTACAGATTTTCACGAAACAACTTTGAAGTCTGGATCAGCATGCACTAGCAAGAAAGAAAGATAGAAAAAAGAATCATTTATTCTTGGTAGGACCTCAAGGATCACTTCAGTATCGTCTTACATGTTATGTGATTCTAATGCCTGTTCCAACGCGATTCCCTACACCACAGGATAGATAGATAGATACCTAGATAGATAGATAAACATTTATTCAGCACTCACACATACAATAGAAAAAACAATAACAGAGAAGGACACAAGATAGGTATTAAAGGTAGGTAGGTAGGTACAGATAGAAGAACAAGTACTTAAACCTAAGGTAGGTAGGTACCTTCCTACACTAAAAAAGTAAACAGACATTAGCCCCTCCCGTGAAGTGCAGTGTGGCTGAAAAGGTCCAATCTCAGCGTAATCCTACATTATATAGATAGGAGGTATACTCACATGATCGATGAACATCCGCACCCAGCTGCCGAAGAAGATGGCGCATATAATGCCGAGGAGCAGCAGCAGCACTGCTGAAGCCAGCACAAACCCTGGGGATGGAGAGAACCAATCAGTCATGTTTATTTGTCTCCGAACATACATCGTAAACTATTAACTATTAAAATAAGTTAGGTAAAATGAAGATACTATTATTTTAGTATCTAGGTACTACAAACAACTATTTCCTCAAACATTGTGGTGTCCCAACGGGGCTCTTGTTGCGGCCAAACCTAATTTTTAAGACCATAAGCCCTCATTCGCACGAGCGCTTTTTTAACGTCCGTTAAAAAAGCGTTCAAATAGAACAAATGTATTCCCAAGTATATGTTCACACGTCAGCGCTTTATAAACGCGACGGTTTTTTAACGAGCAGTGTTGTATTTTCTACGCTGGACGTCGGACGTTAAAGCCCATATTCGCACGAAAGCTTTTTTAAAAGCGCCAACGCCGAGTTTTGACGCAACGCTTTTTTAGCTCTCGTGCGAATGGGCGCTTATGTACTTACCAACTTGAAGCAATAAATGAATATGAATAAGTACATAAAACAAAATGTCCACATTTAGGTTCATTACAGTGTGTTGGTTTTTATGAGAATCTAGTGCCTGAAATAGGTCCAAATATAGGAAGTAAATCCAAAAGTTATTGAAGGTAAAAAAAAAAGGCTTTTGCCCTTCCTAGCCTGGCTAGCTTGGCGGTGGATAAGGGGTGGTTGGGTGAGAAAGAAAGAAAACATGTTTATTCATGTAGGGTGGCCTTAGTGAGGAAATTTATTTGATGACTGTGATCGGTATACCTACTGCTTACATTTTTTTTCAATTATAGTTTACTGAAATACATGAAAACACACATTTCACATGTCGGCCGAGCCTACGCCAACGCGAGCGAAGGCGAGCGTTGGCAAATTGATGCAAAGACAAGTGCTACCGTACTCGCGAGTGGACGCTCGCGACTCTTCGCTATGACAAATGAACTCTACACGTTGACGCTTGCCTGGACTCGGCCAGTAGGCGAGTGATAACGAGCGATTGCAAGTCAAGCCAAAATGCTGTCCATACGTTGGTATTGGCGTTTACTCGCCTACGCTCGGCCAACATTTGCTTGCAGGCCTAACAATGTATACCGGGTCCAGTTAGGTATTATAATTATAAAATAAACACAGTCGTCACAACACAAAGCATTGTCATGTACACATTCACACGTATATTATGATACAGTGTTGCTAAGCTGAGCTATGCGTCCCATGGCCTGAAGATTGTATGATGTTTGTATGAATGCAAACTCTACTGACGGAGTTTTAGGCTCATTATAGCTTGAACGAGATACAAGTGGGAAAAAAAAATATTAAACCGACTTCTATTTCGTAAGGTAAAAGCAATTTTCTGCACTTTTGTGGTGCATTTTTGTTCATGACTCCTAAGATCCTCATCAGATCCTTTATGTAACCACCTCGGGAGTAAAACAATTAAGAAGAAGACGAAGAAGAAACACTTTTTTGTACCTACACAAAAGAAAACAAATAAAAGACATAATTTACAATAAAGTAAAAAAAAATAAGTAAAAGTACTTAATTACTTTCACCTCGGGAGTAAAAGACACAACTATGTTTTGTATTGAACTTGAATGAACGGCCGGGTTTCGAACCCACGATATTTCCTCTCTCACTCGGTCAGCACGTGACGTGCCGTCAAAGTGTTCCTCAAGACAAATAGATTACACAAGCAAATTGCGTTGGTATTTGCGCAACTATACTCTGTGGAGCATACACACTGACTTTACAGTAGGTACGAGTGTACAGCTGTTAGCTTGTTTATTCATTATATAGCACACGGGAAGATAGATAGATATCAAATTTATTTGGAGAACACAGAGCACAGACGAACATTACAATATAAAAACAGGAAAGGAGACAGTAGATTTAGATTCAGATAGACGAAGATTCTCCGGAAGAATCGAAACATTGTCGGTATCTAAATCGACGATAATTTTACGTGAGTAATTTCCCGTGTGCTATTATAATTGTTTATTCATGATTCAAATTCCCTTTTGACCTACCTACGTTTTTTTTTACTATGTTTGTCACGAACCAATCTTCCATTTGTTGTTACTCTCCTCCATCCAAAGGTTGGCTGGAAGCGATCGCTTTTAGCATGTTCACTACATTTTTTATTATTATTTTAGTTTCTGTTACTTACTTAATTTTTTAAGGTGTGCAATAAATAATTTTCATTCAAATTCAAAGGAGAGCCATGATGGCCGAGTGGGTTATAATAAGTGCCTTCAAAAGTCGTGGGTTCAAATGCGGTCGTATATCCAATCTGTGGATTTTTCGTAAAAAAATATTAATTATATTCTCATTCTAAACGGTGAAGGAAAACAGTGAGGAAACCAGGTAGCTTTTTGTTTGTTTGTTTGTTCGTATGAGCAAGTGGCCAACTCTGGTGACGGTGTTTTTAGGCCGCCTAAAGGCCTCCGTCATGGCTTAACGACTTTAAAAGCCAGGACCGACAATTTAACGTGCCCTCCGAAGCACGGAAGCGCTCAGCTGATAATGCCACTTGCGGTCACCCATCCAAGTTGTGACCGCTTGACGTTGCTTAACTTCGACGATCTATCAAGCTTCGCCACTGTCTAGTAGCGTCGATGGGCTTGCTTTGTTTTTTCTAATCTAGTATGCAAGGCTCTTTGTGTATAATTCAGTTATTATCCTAACAATGGGCCATCATGTCACTCATTGCTATTGTAACCGTTATTAACTTAAAGATTACTTCGAAGGCTGTGCTTACCAAAAACCCATTAAATTACATTCTAATGGCAATTCGGAGTATCGCAAAAGCTAAACTTTGTCTAAACTTAAAATAAAAATGTCTTGAGGACGTGCACCTTAGTTGACGTTTATTGGTAGAAGACCGAATGAGCCACAAACAGACTCATTCTATATAAAATTAAATTAATGTTTCCAACATATTCCACTACAAGAAATAAGACATGGTGGTAGGCCATTACATTTCAAGATCTTATAAATAAATCCTAAATAAATCAAGATTAGCATTTTATTTTATTTATAACCTACCTTGTTAGTAGCTCCTTAGTTTACATAATATGAGATAGCTAGTGAGTGGACTGTATATTTTTAACTAACTAACTAAAAATGCTGCCGTCCCTTTCATAGCGATGGGAATATAAAGGATGGCATTAATTTTAGTTTAGGTTAGCTTTTGCGACACTCCGAATTGCCACATAAACTTAGTTAAAATAATGTAAACGGAGAGCGTGTGTAGAATGTAATGAGAGTGAATGAGGCGAAAGAGGTGTGTCAGGATCGAAGTGGAGATCCGTGCTCTCTGCCTACCTAAATGGGAAAGAGGCGTGATTTTATGTATGTATGTAAAATAATGTATTTTTGAGTTTCATTATATCCGGTTAGCAAGTGGCAAAATTCAAAAAAGTATTAAACACCAGATTACAGATCGTAAAGGACCCTATGACCCTATGAGAAGTCCTAAGACCCTATGAGAAGTCTAATGGGGTTTTCAAAAAACTCAGGCCTTTACATCTTTACTAGATGATTTATACAGAGTCAGGAGGCTTTGCCTACTTACCGAGACACTGTAGTGCCTGGGACATTGTTGAGATGAAGGCTTGTAGAACCTAAACCATCCTCTCAGCTGCCGGACATATCCACAGGAAAGACAATGGTCAATACGTGTGGGGCTGACTAGCCGCGGGTTTCCTTACCATGTTTTCAATCATCATTTAGTCAGAACTTGTGTTAATCCGCATATAAAAAACTTAATATCCATTGATGCACAACCGGATTTGAACCCACGACCTTCAGAAGTACTAATCCATTCGGTCAATACGGCTCAAAACTTTACTTCGTATCTATTACTCCATCTTGTATCAACATGTAGATATAAGTATCATTGTACAGGATTGTTTGAGCGAATGCAGTCAAAACATATCGAATGACAGTCCAAAGTTCAATGATGTTTGTAAAATAGCATCACGTACCTACAACCTAACTTGGTTGTATGTTTGTCATGTCCCCACAAACTGCAGGTATTTTAGTGCTGTCAAATTACCTAGATTAGTTTAGTTTTGGTTGGTTTTGGCGACATACTGAATTCACATCATAGTTAAATAATGACATTTCGTCTAAAAATATCCTTAATGTAAAATGTAATACCTACAGGTGCATATTACACTTTACTTTGTAAACGATCAAGGTAGGCATTTTATAAAAACTTTATAAACGTTCGAACAAGAAAATTCAAAAAAAATATTAAATTGACGATTGAGTCTTATCAATCGTCATTATATTAAGATTAAGTTGTTTTTACTGTAGGTAACTGTATATTCCTATTGTTGGTGTAAAGTAAGTAAGTAGTAAGTAAAGTAAAGAGTTTATTAATATTAATAAAATATAAACAAAAAATTACCTACAGTGAGACATAGAACCTCATCCTTTTTATCCTTGTTAATAAAACAATGACACGATTTAAAAATAATGAATTCTATCAGAAAAACTATAAATTGTATTATTATTTCTTTGGATTACTACGTCAATTAAACAACTTTACAACCTCAATTATTGGTATGAATTGGATATGCAATTGACAGGAAGTGAGGAAGTTTACCTCAGAGCTGCCGGAAGTGAGTAATTAATAGCAAATATTTAAAATTATTGAAGCAAGCGGCTATATTTCTTTGAAATAAATCTTTGTAGTATTCTCGGTTTAAACTCAGGTCTTTACATCGTTACTAGATGATTTATACAGAGTCAGGAGGCAATTTTTTGGAGCAACCTCTGGAAAATGCTCAAAAATTCTTGACAACGAATTTTTTTAAAGAGCATTTTTCGAATCGGACCACTATTGACGGTAAATTCGGTGAACTTATGGTTGGTACAATAAAAAAAAATAAGTAACTTACCTATAATATAAGTTAACATTCCATACGTGACAGGTTGCAAGCCCATCGACGCTATTAGTAAGCTAACTCGTTTGCTCACGATGTTTTCCATCACCGTTTAAAGCTCGATTTTATTTAAAAAAACCATTGATCACGCTGGCCGGATTCGAACCCAAGACTTTCAGATCGAAAGTCGAGGTACTAAGTATCGACTTTTTTGTCCCCACTTGGCCAACACGGCACAAAAAATACAACCAGTTAAACATAGAACCTACCTCCTTTTTTGAAGTTGGTTAACAAAGGATTAGCGCTGATAGAAAAATATTAAATACGCAATGATAGTGATGGCCACAGGCTTGACGGTTACGGTAACGGTTATTTCAAAACCTGTTCTACAGTCCTTTGGAGTAACGTTACTTTTGTCAAAAATTCGACGAAACGGTAAATAACTTGATACGACCTATAAATACTACATATTATAATTATTTCTACTATTTTATTGAACTGGGCCTTTACATCTATTGTAGATGAAATAACCGACTTCAAATAAGGACGAGGTTCTAGGTTCCTCTGCTTTTGTGTTCACCGATTTTTGCTTTTAAAAAAAGCTAGGCCCACACCACCAGGTTCTTGCCTGATACTTTCCCTGGTGTAGGGAGTCGCGTTGGAACAGGCATTAGAATCACCTAGCATGTAAAACGAAACTTAAGTGATCCTTGAGGTCCTACAAGAATAAATGATTTATCTTTCTTTCTTTCTTTCAAATTCAGTCCACAGTTTGCAGAATTATGCCAATCGTGGACCAAATTTATTTATTTGTTTGAAAGAATATAGGTCCTACTAGCCTTACCTCGAGGTGATCTCATAAAAAATAAGGATCTGATGAGATCTTCGGATATATGAACAGAAATGTACCTCGAGAGTGTAGGAAATTTCTTACGAAATTGAAGCGTTTTATAGTTTTTTACTTGTTTGATGTTTTTTTTATAAATGATACGGATTTTTCATAAACACAAATTGATCTTATTTGTTTTTCTTTCACCGAAAACTCATCAATCGAATCTCTACTGTACCTACGTATATAATACTTATCGATACGACCTCGGACGCAACGTGACAATAACAATAGCAAGATAAGTAGCTGTAGATTCGAAAAATCAACACAATAAGATACAATACAATTGATAAAATGCTGAGATGAGTTTTAGTACCAAGAGGCAAAAAAAATACTACCTATCAACTTCAATTTCGTATAGATGAGATCGCGCCACGTAAAAAGAGCGCTGGCTGTCAAACTGCGCAGTGGTCGATGATTGGTGGAGAGGTAACGCAGCGCACTTCATACCATTGATTTAGCGAGTACTATTGGTTCGTCAGCGAGTGAGTTTTTTTAGTTTTCATAATTTTGAAAATAATTATTACCAATAGAAAAAAAATCCAAGTCACTAGTTCTCGAGTGCCTAACTAGTAGTTGATAAGGTCTAAGCTACGGCAAAAACCTGTTTTCTATTTACGTTCATCGTCAGCAGATGCGAGCGTACCTACCTATAAATACTTACATAAAAGATATACTAGACTAGTCTTAGGTCGTCCGTTGCCCTTGAATGCACTACCAGTTTTTCTAACGCGCACAAACGCGTTAACAAACTGAACAGATTTAGAATAGAATAGTTTTTTTTTCCATCAACACAAACATGGGTAACAGAAATGACAAATATTGACAATCGAGCGACAAGAAAATAAGGCTACCCCTCAGCATAATTTGCTCCAGCATCATGACTGGAGCGCTGGTTTTCAGTGGCGCCAAAAATTGTTTCCGAAATTGTTTTTTGTTTGAAGTGTTCAAAGCTGTTACAAAACTGCTCACCCGTTTAAAGATGACCTCTCTACCTACTAGCTCTTTACTAGTTGATGAAGGAATTATCAATGGATTATCATTAAATGTTAATTTTATAGTTGTTTTACTCTACGTAATAGGCATGATGACAGTAATCAAGAATTACTAAAAAATATATGATTCATGGATCCTAAAAAACTTATTTATTTTTATAATAAGAGCAAGATTAACATTTATTTTGATATTATATAATTAGAAATTACAGAATTCCGCCATATTAAAACAGTAATCAGAGCGCATGACGTCATGTCTAAGTAAAATCACTTTCTTGACATTTAGTTCCGTTTGAAAATCTTGAACTTCCTACCTTGGCGTGACGCCTTTTTGGCCTTAGTAAAAAGGCGATAAGACACAATCATGTCATTGTAGAACATTGAATTTGCACGCACATTTTTTGAGTGTTGTCAGCTATTAGATTGCGACTCTTTAATACATCTCAATAGTTAATCAGCAGTCTTTGTAATGGTTGGAGCTATGGGGAAGACCTTTGACCTTTGACCTTTTCAATGGGACGATGTAGGGTAAAAAAGAAGTTGTTGAAATATGAACATTTAGTCTTTTCCTTCTTAAAATTCTACGTGTGATTTCTCTCGACCTTCAATAACTGCATATAAATGTGTTTTTGTTGTGAAATTGCGGTGCTTAGTAGTTTTAACTGCAGTTTTACGACGCACACTAATAAAATGTACCTAAATAATTGTTTAGTATCCGCCATTACCAACAAAATGAAGAAAGCAGGTTTTACTTCTTCAAATTGTTATTGTTTTAATTACTTATGGAAATTCGGAGTAGGTATCGCAAAAGCTAAACTAAACTAACTAAAAATGTTGCCGTCCCTTTCATAGCGATGGAAATAAAAAGGATGGCATTAATTTTAGTTAAGTAGTTTAGTTTAGCTTTTGCGACACTCCGAATTGCCACTAATATTTACCAACCTAAGAATATTAAACCAAATGCTCTAAGTTTAAAATTTTAACATCCTCCAAAAATCTTAAGGTGGTGTCTGTATGCTTCAAACTAGCGCCGCCGCCTATTTTATTGTATATTACGTTGAACAAAGGAATTAAAAAAACTGAATGTTCAGTTTGTGAAACCTTTCATAAGTTTTTTTGACTTTGTTGGCTTCCCACTGAAGCTAGACTATTTAGATTGTTAAGGGATCGCTTTTAAACAAAGCTAGGCCCACACCACCAGGTTCTTGCCTGACTCTTTCCCTGGTGTAGGGAGTCGCGTTGGAACAGGCATTAGAATCAATTTCTAAATTGTAATTTAGGAATTGATTCTAATTTTGTAAATCGTTACAATTATATTTCAATCAAAAATCAATTTTGACAGAAACAACACCTGATTCTGACAGATAATGTCATCATAATCATTTACATATTTAAAATTTTGGATTATGTAGTATAGGTACTTACCTACTTAATTTTTTATCATTCAAAACTATATTTTAGATTTTATCCCACATTTCGTGGCGTTAGCTGGCACAACATTATTCTGCTAGCACATTAAGTTGGTGATATAGATGGCCGAAACAGAGCTGTTTGGCCTGAAAGGAGGCTTATGCCCAGCAGTGGGTTACTCACTAGGCATATTCGGAGTCCGCACTCAGGGGGGTTAACGCCAGTTTACCGTAGTATTGGATACTGTCCTCGATACCGAGTCAAGTATCACAAATGTATGAAAATCCAGTGCAGCGCCTCCCCCGGCAACTTGCATGAACTAAACATTCCATACATTAAGAATACTTGACACGTGAGCGAGGATAGATTAGGTACTACACAAAAACCGCCGGTAACCCTACTGGCTTCCTCGCTCAAGTATTGTTTTCTTGACAGTTCTTAGGAAACTAAATGATGAATCACCGCTTGAGTATGAACTTTGAGTACGCGTGTTAGAATGATGATGATGATTATATTGGTGTTATGTTGCTCGTCTACCGTGCTTCGTTACTCGTGAGCCTGTTTGTGCAAATATTTAAGCCGATTTACAATTACGTACCAAATCTAGGCGAGTAAAAGGAGGGCAAGAGACTAGCCAAGCGTGATACACCCGGCCGTCATAAATGAGCCTTGACACAAAGGCTTAGGACACAGTTTCGAAAAACAAAGAATTATTTCGTCGTAAAACATAATATCGCAAGAGAATATTGAGCGGGAATTCGAATGTATGTTCGAAATTAAAAAAGGTCTGTAGTGCTAAAACAACAAGATGGAATAATTCGAATGACCAACGTTCGAAATTTGAAAAAAAGCAGTTAGTGAGTAAAAAATAAATTTTATTTGAATGATGAATGTTTAAAATTTGAAAAAAGGCTGTGTTTTGCGTTATTCGATGAATCGGATATTGAAATTTTACATTGTATAAACATTGTCGAGTCAAAAGAAAAGTACCTAAATGACAAAGTTAAGTCACGTTCGAGTTTGTTGGAGTTGTTGAAAGAGGTACAAAACAACAAATCGTTAAATTAATCCGTTGTCATTATTGTGTTAAAAAAGTAATTTCAGGGTTAAAATAAAATACCTGTAGGTATTTAAGAAATGGTTTTAGTACAAAAGGCACGACTTTATTATAATTATAATATACCTATATATTTTTAATTTCGGATCTGTTTTGCCTCTCTGCGGCTTATTCTTGTTGTAAGTACTTTAACTATAGTTGTTGGTTTTCCCTATTTGCCTGACTATGGACAATTGGGTAAAAATTAACCGGGTAATCTCAAAAGCACCTTACCTACCTAGATATAAAATATCATCAAAATCGACCCAGCCCTTTAAAAGAAGATTACAAAAACTCACTCAGTGGAATTTTACACCAATTAGATCTTAAGAGCCTATACTACCTCAGAAATGTTGTCTTTGTCTCTCCATGCATCGTCCAGTATGTTTGTCCTGCTCGCGCGCTAAATTTTCGCTGGATTTTACGCTCAATTTTATACGTATTTTGTCATTACAGCGAAAATATTGCCTTTTTTATAAAACTA
Organism: Xanthorhoe designata; assembly: GCA_963582015.1. Classification (NCBI taxonomy): domain Eukaryota; kingdom Metazoa; phylum Arthropoda; class Insecta; order Lepidoptera; family Geometridae; genus Xanthorhoe; species Xanthorhoe designata. The sequence continues at coordinate 1,070,900 of OY757059.1, forward strand.
AAATTTGAACAATCTGCTTCTTAGTCAGTTACGTTATTAGACAAAGTTTCATGATCTAATTTAAAGTATTTATTAAATGCTAAGGTTTTTAAAGATTTTTTGGACCTAACTTTACGATTTTTTTCTATCGAGAAAATTTTAAGGAATCGTGTTTTCGAAATTTAGAATGCTTAGTATAAATCCTCAATTTTAAAGTGTATTTTTTTCAAAGTTAATAATACAGTATTGTAGATATAGTAGAGGATAATCAGAAGCACTCTGACGCCTTCTGACATCCTATAGGCTCTTAAGAACTATTTTTACACCATAGAACCAGATCTAGCTCCTAGCGTCCCGGCAAACCTGATTTTGATGTTGTTTTCACTGTTAGTGCATTAGCCGAGAGATGAGTCAAACTGACTCGTTTCTAGAAAACTGTATGAAATATGAAGAATTGTTTAAGTTTTATGATTTGAGAGAAAGTCACGAGGCATCCTAGCGCGGAGAGAATTTAAAATTAATTTACACAAATTACAACCGAGAATGTTAGTATTCTTATTTATATTAATTAATTAGGTAAGTATATAATATATTATAAATATCTAAAATATAAGTAGGATAGTAAACTGTTTCAAAAAAGGATCAATAACTTTTTTAAACAAAAAAATAATTTAAAACTCGTTTATAAATGTTAGAAACCTATTACCTAAATAAATGATTATCATTTCAAAGTATCGCTGAAACTTAAATATAAAATACGATTTCGGTACACCGTACTTTCAAAACATGCAAACCATTACAACACACCAAAGGTCACTTGCAAAACAATAAACCACACCACAAATTATTATCAAACTTATTTTTTCTACCACAATTTTAATAAAAACTTAAAAAAGCACTCACTGATTTTTCTATTTCCCTTCACGTATTCAAACATCCGTGTGATATTAACCGCCATTTTGAAAAAGAAATTCGAATTTTAAAATACGAATTATGCGATCATTTCGTATCGGTTGCGCGGCAGTGACTGGCGATCGCGCGGCGAATCGAGGTTTTCGTCGAAAACTTGCTTTTTTTTAATCGTGCACGCTCACTCACTTTATCTTGCGAATTGTTGGAATATTGAATGTATGAATCGTGTGAGTTTGTGGCTAACTCTCGTGACGGAGTTTTTGGGCCGTTTAAAGGGCATGAGTGAGAAGGAAAGTCCATTAAAGTGTATTATGTTGTGTAAAGTGTATAATTAAAAAAAATAGAATTCAAAAATCCTGCTAAGGGGATAAGCTATCTAGACATCTACAGAAAATTGCCGGTCTCTGACAGAGGCCTTTAGGCGGCCTAAAAACTCCGTCACCAGAGTTGGCCACTTGCTCATAGGTACGAAATAACTTTTTTATTTATTTCACACACACACTTACCTATCTACCTACAAACTTAATCCTACCTAGATTTTATTTGAAATCGGTAGTTTAATTAAGTATTGACTTTTATTTATTTTGTAACCAGGTTCAAAGGCCGACCTTGAAAGAAAATGGACGTTTCATTTCGAAAAAGATATGCGAATTAACATGCTCTAAGCGGTGAAGGAAAACATGTTGACGGAACCAGTTAGTAACTTCAAGTTACCTGCTTTCGTAATACAACTATTTATCCATAAAACTAATAAATGGTCCAATCACGTGACACTGGTGGCTATTCTGGATGTCGCCAAAACTAAACTAATTTGACAGCACTAAAAATGTTGCCGTCCCTTTCATAACGATTGAAATAAGAAGGATATTAGTGACAATTCGGAGTATCGCAAAAGCTAAACTTAACTAACCAAAAATGATGCCGCCCCTTTCATAGCGATGGGAATAAAAAGGATGGCATTAATTTTAGTTAGTTTAGTTTAGCTTTTGCGACACTCCGAATTGACACCAGAACCTTATGAATCAGCTCAAACGGTCTTTTAAGCCCCAAGAATCATGAACATGGTATAACAGTATTACGTGACAGGTAACAATCCCACCACCGCTTACCGTATCGGTTACAAAACGCGAATGCAGCGTGAAATTGTATGATGTGTGAAAACATTAGTGATGAAATACCAGCCTTGGTGTTGTAATATGCTTTAACTTTTTAGTTTGTCGAGGTTAATGGCTTCTGGAAATAGTACCTTCACATAAAGCCTCTCTCTTAAGGGTAGGTATAGGCGCACACGCATGTATTGACCATTGTCTTTCCTGTGGATATAGCCGGTAACTGAGAGGATGGTTTAGGACCTAAAGCATCCGGTCAAGTCTCAGTTACCGGAGTTTAGATGGAGGCTTGTAGCACCTAAAGTTTAGGTGCTACAAGCCTCCATCTAAACTCAACAATGTCCCAGGCACTACAGTGTTCCGAAGCGTAGGCAAAGCTTGCCTCCTGAATCTGTATAAATCATCTAGTAAAGATGTAAAGGCCTGAGTTTAATGAATAAAATTAATCATGTTTTTGTTCATCCGAATATCGACACGTATGAATATGAACACTTGTTATGGTAGAGGATATTATGAGCGTGTAGGTATATTTGCACAGCCTGATATGCACAGCTAGTAGAACGAATGCAAAATTCCTTAGAGTCTGGAATAAATAGTAGAAACACTCAAGATGTGTCATAAAGTGATCTTTAAGATTTTCATACTAATTCAATAAGCTTGAAAGCTTAAGAGTATGTGGTACATTGGTACCTCTAAAGTTGATTCATAATAATGATAAAAAAAAAACAAATATGATCACGACCCAAGATGCGGTAGATTTTATAGACATTTACCTATAGATCTTTTGAAGATGCCTAATGGGATTTAACCGGTTTTAAATGAAACTGAAACGATGGGGCGACGATATTATCAGCGTCGTGGGCCGGCAGTGGATCAGGCAAGCGCAGGACCGGGAGAAATGGCAAGAACGAAGGGAGGCCTACACCCAGCAGTGGGAGAGATCGGGCTGCGGATGATGATGATGAAATGAGACATAAAATAAATACCAATGAATTGAGAACCTCCTTCTTTTGAAGTTGGTTGAAAATCTGACTAATCTTCAATTAGAATCGCTTAGATTTTTCTAACCGATTTGCAACCAATAAAAAAAAAGTCGGCCATTAACTACAGTCACAAGCTGGGGATTTTTATACCTATATTTGACATTGAATAATCTTTTTGCGAGATTTTTTCTTAAATTACCCGAGTACCTACTTATTAGAGCAAAAAGGTCGATAATTACCAGAAGGTCAACCAAGGGTCAGTATAATTGCCATAATCACGCTTATGTCAATTACAATAAAGTTTATATTGTGATGATCAGTCATTATAACCATGGAGGTTTTAACGACCAATAAAATGAATTCTAAAACATTATAATAAATAAATAAATAAATAAATATCCTTGGACATTCCACACAGCGTCATCTAGTCCCAAGCTAAGCAATTTAATGCTTGTGTTATGGTAACCAGATGACTGATATACTACATAGATATTTTTTTTTTGTAAAAACATAATATTTATAGATAGAAAAACATCCACACCCGGAACAAATATAAAGTTTGTGTCTCTGTTATACTTATATACCTTAACCTACTTAGGTACATGTTTTTGGGGCAAATAAATGTCTTTTCTTTCTTTGTTGATACGATTAGCGTTCACCCATCCAAATTATGACCGCTCAGATCGTTGCCTACGCTAAATAATGTGAAGCTTATAAAAGTGTGTTAAAATTATCTGATGTCAAAATCTCTACAGATTATGTCAAACAGGAAGTCATGAAGGTTGGCCGGAAATCCAAAAACAATTGTTCCGAGAATAAATTATTTAAACCATATTGGGTTTTATAGAATTTCTCAAAGAATGTCAAGTTTAAACTTTAATAAACCTTTAAATATAACTTTACCTTTTTCCGGTGTTACAAAGGGCATTTAGTTCAAAGAAATTGGTAAAAAGGTTAAGGCAAAATTGATGAATGAATGAACGAATGAAAACTCATTGTACTTAAACTCAGGCCTTTACAATCTTTACGGCCTATTCTTTTAGGCCTTTAGATGATTTATACAGCTACTAGTGTATATATATAATCTGTGATACAGTGTCAGGAGGCAATTTTTGCATACACTTAACGGGACACTAGTGCCTTGGACATTGTTGAGATGGAATAGGCTTGCCTAGCAACTAACGACCGAAATTAATATTCAATCCGACGAACGATCGCAGATCTATCTCCATAGTGACTTTGATAGACAACACAATTTGTATGGCACTTTTTGACAGATAACAGCGTTGCTATGGCAACAGATCTGCGATAGTTCGTCGGATTGAATATTGATTTCGGCCGATAACCATCCTCAGCTTAGCCGGCCCTAACCACAGGAAAGACAAGGTCAATACGTAAACCCATAGCCTAAAGCCTAATTTAATTACCTAGACATCAATGAATGATGATAATGCATTTTCTGTTTGAAAATATTTGAAACTATTATTTTGAGCAAGTAACTACTTAGTGGCAATTCGGAGTACCTATCGCAAAAGCTAAACTTAACTAACCAAAAATGTTGCCGTCCCTTTCATAGCGATGGGAATAAAAAGGATGGCATTATTAGTTAGTTTAGTTTAGCTTTTGCGACACTCTAAATTGCCACTAATATTTTTTGTTTTTCGCTAAATTGTGTAAAATTGTAAGGTCAAGCAAACTGTGGGAAGTTTTATTCCAACGATTTATTTGTACATAATCAAATATTATTAGGAAGGTTATATTAATAATTCTACTTAGTTTGTGTTATTTAATTAAGACAAAAACATTAATCAATGTAATATCAGAGACTAGTAACTGTAGTAAATACCTATTAGCTATGTGTATAGCTCTTAATTTGGCGAGAATAGTTTTTTAATTATCTTAAAAACACGAGATGTCGCTTAACAAACGGGAATTACGAATTTCAAACAAACTGGCGCCCTCTTTTCGAATACTTGCAGGTAAAGCTCGGTAGATGGCAGTGTTGTAAAATTCACACAAATTCTGGTTATGACACAACGCCATCTAGATTCAAGCAGAATTTCGAGTGCAAGCAGTTTTGTAATTGACTATCTTTACTGGTAATAAATTTGTTCGTCTATGAAACGAATGAGTTACTCAAAAATACCGTGAAATAATATTTAAAATCGGTTGTTAGTTTCTGAAATTACCTACTAAATTCAAACTCGCACATTTTTATTATATAATAAAATAAAAACTATACTTACTTAAATAAAAATATAAGAATAAAACGTAAATAAAATTTTAAGGTTTAGAAAAGATTTCTGCCATAAATAATTATATTGTAAATCACGGAACACAGCATACTATACATATAATATTATAGGTTTTATTATACTTTTAAGTGACAGGTTTACGAATGGAATAATAATTTTTTTGCCTTACATTTTATTGATTAGATATAAACCTACTTTACATAATTTATATTCACATAGTTTTTATATTTTATTATACCTAGTGTTAATCCACACTGAGGTATTTAATTATTTACAAAAAATCTTACTAAAAGTAGGTAGGTAAGTCGTAAGTGAGTGTAGGTCTAAAGGGCGATCGCTTGTATCATCGCGGGTTCGAATCCCGGAGTCCACAACTTTTAGTAAGATTTTTAATTATTGTTTTTGATTGATCTACAAATTTTTCCTCATCTAAAAATATAGAGAGGAGCAACGTTATGAGTCCTTGAGGGTAGCTACCTTCCTTTTGTAGTTAGAAAGATTTGATGTTAGACAATCGGTATTTTATTTTTATGAAATAAATATTAGCATATTTCGATTCTATTCTATTCTATTTGTCAAAAAACAAGTTGAACTTGATCGTCTCTATGTCCCGCCAGGAACACTTTTCCCAAAGTAACTTACCAATTCAAATCGTTTTTTCCGGAAAATTAAAAAAAAAACATTCCCATACATTTTCTATGAAAAACGAGGAGGTATGTGAAAATTACGGTTAATAGGTACTTAGGTAGGTAGATATTACCAAAGACGATTAATATCTAGAAGACAGACAAAGGCCATACACAAAATCGTAACCCTGATCCCCAGTACCAGATAGCCTGGAAAATTTAAAACATCAATTTTATCCAAGAAATTTCAGTACTTAGTAGTAATTTTAACTAGAAAGTAATTGAAATTTCTTGGATAAAATTGATGTTTTAAAGTTTCCAGGCTATCTGATCAGGGTTACGATTTTGTGTATGGCCCCTGTCTGTCTTCTAGATATTAATCGTCTTTGGTATTACTAAGTTATCATTCAGGCAGGATGTTTTTGCAAAAGCAAAGTCCAAGAAATCTTGTTTGACGACGACAAACATTAATTTTAAATGGCCGTTCTCAGAACAACACGCAAACGCTAATTGTTTTGCAATGAGAAAAAGAGATACAAGATACCTAACAAATAAGAAAAAGACTAGATGCGCAGGCGCAGGTAAAGGCCCTGAAACACTGGTTACAAGTTCGATTCCCGCCGCGAGGCAAATGTTTGTTGGATTGCGAATATTTGAAAGAAAGAAAAAAAATCTCATTTATTCTTGTAGGACCTCAAGGATCACTTAAGTTTCGTTTTACATGCTAGGTGATTCTAATGCCTGTTGAGGTGATTCTTATTTGTCTCGGGGTGATGAGAATCATCTATTATACTCGTAGTTTACTAGCTGCGCCCCGCGGTATCGATTTTTTGACAGGGGGGTTAGCGCCAGATTACCGTAGTATTGGATACCTCGATACCGAGTCAAGTATCACAAATGTATGAAAATCCAGTGCAGCGCCTCCCTCGGTAACTTGCATGAACTAATTCCATACATTTAGAATACTTGACACGTGAGCGAGGATAGATTACTGTACTACACAAAAACCGCCGGTAACCCTACTGGGGCACTACAGTGTGTAACAAAGTATACTTAATAAAATAATACTTGCAATAATATGTCCTTTAAACAGGACTTATGCATGTCAATGGAAAATTACTTTTAAGATCAATGTAGGTACCTACCTGATCATCGTTCGTTCGTATGAGCAAGTGGCAAACTCTGGTGACGGAGTTTTTAGGCCGCCTAAAGGCCTCCGTCATGGCTTAACGACTTTAAAAACCGGGACCGACAATTTAACGTGCCCTCCGAAGCACGGAAGCGCTCAGATGAAAATGCCACTTGCGATCACCCATCCAAATAGTGACCGCTCAGAACGTTGCTTAACTTCGAAGATCTATCAAGAAAGTCGTAGCAAGCTTCGCCACGAGCGCTGCACCATAATAACACAAAAGCATAAACTTTGAATGTCAATCTGATTTTAAAGTTTGACTTTAAATAAATTGCAAGTTTTATAAATTTTAATCATGGCAGATTTATTGAAGGTCATCAATCAACTTAAACCAGTACCTATGTACTATAACCTACCTAGGTTTAGGTAGGTAGGTGTACCTTAACTTAATAATTACATTAGGAACTTGATAAAATCAGATTTTAAAGATTTTGCTACTAACTATTGCCATTGGCTTCGCTTGTGTGTTTCTTAACGCAGCATACGACGCCCTCTTTGACGACCTCTGTGGCGCAGTGGGCGAAAGCCCGCCTAAGACGCAGAGGTTGCGGGTTCGATCCCCGCTGCGGGACAAATGTTTGCATGATCTGCAAATATTTGTTTCGTGTCTGGGTGTTTTCTATGTATAATATGTGTGTATTTACAAAAAAAATATGTATCTATGTAGTTTATCAGTCATCTGGTTACCATAACACAAGCATTAAATTGCTTAGCTTGGGACTAGATGACGACGTGTGGAATGTCCAAGGATATTTCCAAGGATATACCTGATAGGTACCTGTAATTACAGGAGCACTCAGGCCTTTACATCTTTACTAGATGATTTATACAGAGTCAGGAGACAAGCTTTAAGGGACACTAGTGCCTGGGACATTGTTGAGATGGAATAGGCTTGTAGCACCTAAACCATCCTCTCCAGCTGCCGGCCATGTTTTTTGCTTTTGCTTTATAGCGAGTTGTTATTTTCTTAAATTTATGAACTTAATCTAGCTAGATGTTCTTATATGTAACGGAAGAGCGGATACCCTAACACAGGTATTTTTATACTTAAAAGGGCATCTCAAACACACGGAATGTAAAATTTTAGATTAAGATAATGAAATAAACATTATTATTATTATATAATGTTTCATCATCATCATCATCATCATCATCAGCCACTTTTAACCCACTGCTGGGCATAGGCCTCCCTTCGTGAATGCCATTCGCCTCTATCCTGCGCTAGTCTTAGCTAATGTTTATATATTATTATATTATATCCACAGGAAAGACAGTGGTCAATACGTGTGGGGCTGACTAGCCGCGGGTTTCCTCTCGATGTTTTCTTTCACTGTTTAAAGCTCGTGTTAAAGTGCATATACATTTTGTGCTGGTACGGGTTACGATTTTGTGTATGGCCTTTGTCTGTCTTCTAGATATTAATCGTCTTTGGTAGTAGGGACAATATTTGCATAATTTTATTCAAACACAAGTTTTAATTGATAAAAAATCTAATACAAATTATGTACCTACTCAGAGCCGGAAATTTCAAAATTTATGTAAATTAAACTAGTATTCATGACATTATAAATATACTTACTTAAGTAATTAGGTTTTTTATTTAGTACCTACCTACATCATAAAATTCTAATTCGCTTTTGTGACAAAATAAAGATTTATTTACCTCATTATAAAATATTTACCTACATGTTTTTTCATGGGATATTTATTGTAGGTAATTATATAGGTACTTATTACTAATTATTTTATTCAAGGTTGAATCCCCAATAAAATATCATAAAATATAATAAAATTATCTGCAATCATAACATTGTATTTATTTTGTTTTTATATTAAATTCACAATTATACGGAAACCAAAATATATTCAGAAGATTAAACATACTCGTATATTTACGGGTATTTATCGCTATTTACCTTTATTTAATTTTAATTTAATCCCGACGTTTCGACTGGATTGCACCAGCCGTTGTCGCGGGCAGACTCGATAAATACCCGTAAATATTATGTTTAATCATGTGTTCTGATCGCGAAAGTTTAAAAAAGACTATAATCAGAAGACTTGATTTTTTAATCTGAAATTTGCACAGCCTGTTAGGCTGACGTTTATATACCACTAGCTTACTCGCCCGCGGCTTCGCTCGCGTGGTACTTACCTTGATATAGTATAGCCTTTGTTCATTCGGAAAGTCCATGCTACACATCGGTGAAAGAATTTTTGAAATCGGATGAGTAGTTCCGGAGATTACCCCAAATATACAAACAAACAAACCAACAAACCAACTTTACCTCTTTATATTAGGTATAATAATATATAATAGGTACCTATATATTATATATAGGTAATATGTATATAGTATAGTAGCAATATTAGGTACCTACTTCAAAAGTGCATCCCAGCTTAAGAGTGGCCATCTTAGAAAGAGTGTGGTGACTAATCAAGTGACAATCAGATAACCAGTGTGGCGTTTAACTGCCACATTCCTTGCACAAGGACGTCATTGACCTCTGACTCAAGTACTGTCAAGGTGATTTTTTATGGTCAAATGAGAATCGAGTAAAATAATTACCTAGTTGTAAAGTTGGTTTGCATTGTTATCTTCTCTTAATTAAATGATTAAATATAGGTACGACATATCGTTCGTTCGTTCGTATTCGTAAAGTAATTATTTAATTGAGAAAAGAAACACACCTCTGACGACCTCTGTGACGCAGTGGGCGAAGGCCCGCCTGAGACACGGAGGTTGCGGGTTCGATCCCCGCCACGAGACAAATGTTTGTATCTTCTACAGATATTTGTTCCGGGTCTAGATGTTATTCTATCTATAGTATGAATGTATTTACAAAAAAAAAATATGTATCTATGGTAGTATATCAGTCATCTGGTTACCATAACACGAGCATTAAGTTGCTTAGCTTGGGACTAGATGACGCCGGCGCCGTGTGGAATGTCCAAAGATATTTATATTAAAAAAAAACATAAAAATAAGTAGCAACACAGCACAAATAAATAGGTGCACTGCACGTACAAGTTTTCTACCCGACCTTACCTAAGCTACTAGTATTATTTTATCTGTGCCTAAGCATAAATTATTTATCTGTGCCTAAGCTAATGTTTAAAACTTGCTTTATCAACGTTGCTCACGCTTCACTAGGTCCTTGCCTTAAATAATTCTATAATATTAACATAATCATCATCATCATCATCATTCTCCTGCCCTATCCCACGCTAAGTGGGGTCAGCACATGTTTTTCTCTTCCACTCTCCTCTATCACTCGTCAACTCTGATCTCACTCCTCTTACCTACATTCATATTATTACCTATCCTCTTTCAAACATCCACTTCTTCTTCGGCCTTCATCTACCTACTTGTTGTAGGGTAGGATGGTCGACAATGAGCCACCAAAAGTTTGAGGTGCCATAACTCAGTCCCTATTTATGTTAGCGAAAAGGTTTAAACACCAAATTACAATGCATTTCAGTGACTAGTAAACTCCATTCATCAATTTATACCAATACATTAAGTTTAGTAATAATTTATGTTTAAAAAAAAAAGGGAATTGGCTCACTGTGTACACTGTGTAGTACACATTGAGCCAGGGGGTAGTACTCGGTGAGCCGGGGGTGTTTACAGTGAGCCTCTTGTACAAACATGACATTACTTTGTGATAATGAGGTTTTCTAACAAGGGTACGGTAAAATAAAACGATTGGTTAAAAAATGATTCAGTTTTATTAAACAAAAATGGCACTTAGGGATCTTAATTAGGTACCTAACTAGATTTTTTCAAAGCTTCAAAAATTTCATTCATTTGTAGAAATCAAGGGGTTTGTAATAGCTCCTTTTTTCTGTTTTTGGTCGCTTTTCGATCATCCTGAAATAATAATAGTAGTAATTAGGTTATTAAAGACTACCTACTAATAATCAAATACCTAAATATAAAAAGATTTTTTTTTTTTGGGGGATGTCATCCTAAAAACCAATACAATAGTGTGGCTCATTGTAAGCGCAACCAGAATGGCTCATAGTGTACACCCACGTTCTCAAAACATTTGTGGTTATGTAGCTTTTACAACAAACATGCGAGAGATTCGACAAATCTTCTCAAAGTAGGGTAATGAAACACTATCTACGTTCACATATTGCACCTATTGATATGTGTAAAAATAAAGAAATAAAAAACAAAAGCACTCCCTTTTTTTTTCTTCGTTTTTTCACTTTGAAACAATAAACACCTCCGTTCAAGTGAGTCGTCTAAACGAGCTCGCCGCAAACTAGATAGAGACGTCCGTAGGTTGGGCTGCTTTCACATAATGTCAATTGCACGAATCAGCGACTTCGCATTTTGGCATGAGAAGGCTGAATCATTGTACCCGACTGGCTCATTGTCGACCATCCTACCCTACACCCATCCACATTCATATTCAGAAATAATTTTAGAAATCGGATGAGTAGTTTAAGAGATTACTACAAAGAATTCTACAATTTGGTAATGCCCATCTTACTTAATTGACAGAGCAATTAAATAAACCTTATGCTTATTAATTAAGCACCCTTAACCACACTTAATTGAAGATAAAACCAATACCTACCTATGTTGCCTTTGTGTCAGAAGTACCATTGATTTGTACCATTGATTGTACAAGTGACACAACTTTGTATCCTTAGTACCAGTGAAGAAAACTGAGGATATTCCCCCGTAATGTTAACCGATAACTATGGAACTAGTGATACAACTTTGTATCTCAAGTACCATTAAAGAAAAGTAAAGATATTCCACGTAATTAAAGTAAGGTCATTAGAAGACGATCTTTAATTACTTTAAATAGAATTAGTAATTAAATACTTCATGGTGAATGGCACGATCCCAAGAAAGGTATAATAGTACTTACCAATGAGTCACAAGTACAAGTTACATCACGTTTTCATTTGCATAGTCAAGTCAACTGTCTATAGCTTTGAATATCTAAGTGTTTGCTTAAGTATATTTAGCTTGGCTTAACATAAGGTTCTTGCAAATATCTTGCACTAGCTCACTCGCCCGCAGCTTTGCCCCTTTGGTAGCTACATGGTTAAAAAGTAGCTTATATGTTAATCCAGGTCATAACTATGTATTCTAAGTTTCAGCCAAATCCGATCAGTAGTTTTCGCGTGAAAGAGTAACAAACATCCATCCATCCATAATCATTAATCACAAACTTTCGTATTTATAATACTAGTAGGACTAGTAGGATAGTAGGACTAGTAGGATAGTAGGACTAGTAGGATAGTAGGAAGTAGGGATTTTCTGGCATCGATGTTTTTTTGAAAATGTTTAAGAGGTAGTTTCAAGTCCGAAATCCAAATATAATTGTGTACCTAGGTGACTAATATGAATACTTATTGCTCATACATATACTTCTTGTGACATAAAAAGCCCTTTACATTATAAATAATACATTTCGCACTAAAACGTTAATAGGTACATGACTGTAGGTACCTATTAAATACCTACAAAATATACTAGATACCTATAGGTACCAGTTATATAAAAGTCAAGACCTCCAGCACTCAACTAAAAATGTCCACAACCAGTCACAAGAATGTCTTGCGTATTTAAATTACTATTTAAATACTTACACCACTTTCTCAGAAAGGCGCTTGTCAACTTAGCGCATAACTTGTCACGGCCCTGCATGGTAGCTGTCAAAGTATACTTTAATTCACAAACACACTGATATCATCACTTCACAGCACGGGTCAAAGTTAAAAATCAATTCACAGTCCGCCACAGGTGTGGCCTCGACGACGTTCGGATTACGACTGGCAAGTGGCAGGTTGGCTTGAAAAGCTGCGCGTGCGATCCTGCGAACAAATGGAAACTTTAAGGTAAACTGCTTTGGGGTACTGTGGTGGTGATTGTGGAACGGAAGTTCTGGGGTCATTTTTATGCATATTGTATTGACTTGTAAATTTAGAAAGATTTAGAATAAGTTTATTGCCAAACTGTCGTACATGCAGTAGAGTTAGTCCTAGGCTCGTATTTAGTGTTCATTGCTTGAAAACATCGATAAAACGACATTTTTGACGACCTCTGTGGCACAGTGGGCGAAGGCTCGCCTGAGACGCAGAGGTTGCGGATTCGATTCCTGCCGCGGGAGAAATGTTTGTATGATCTGCAAATATTTGTCTCGAGTCTGGGTGTTTCTATGTATAATATGTATTGTATGTATTTACAAAAAAAAATGTAGGTATATAAGTAGTATAACAGTCATCTGGTTACCATAACACAAGCATTAAATTGCTTAGCTTGGGACTAGATGACGCTGTGTGGAATGTCCATGGATATTTATTTATTTATTTCTAAAAATAATCCTAGCTAGATAGGTAATCATTACTTAACACAACTCACTAATGAACAATATCACTTTAATGTCATAAAAATATGTATTGATTAAGATAAAACAAGAAACAAGGTATTCCGGTTTCTTTTTAATTATTTCTTGTCGGTTATGTTTGTTCGCGGATAACTTCGTCGTTTATGAACCGATTGTGATGATTCTTTTTTTGTTGGAAAGAAGATATTCCAAGGGTGGTCCCGTAATAAATTGAGGATCTGACGAGGATCTTCAGAGTTATGCACAGAAATGCACCTTGATGTGCAGGAAATTGCTCTCTTCTCACGAAATTGATCTGTTTTAATCATTTTTTATCTTGCCACTTGTAGGGAGTCGCGTTGGAACAGGCATTAAAAGCACCTAGCTCGCATGTAAGACGAAACTGAAGTGATCCTTGAGGTTCTACCGATATAAACGATTTTTCTTTCTTTCTTTCTCTTTCTAATAATAAACGATAAATGATTTATTTGTAACATAGGTACACACATAATAAAAATAAAAAAATAGATGAAACACAGTTGGAAATGTTACCTAACTCAGCACTATGTTGCGCTTATAAAAACACAACGCTGATCTTCCGTCAGAACCAGGGTAGGTACACATACTTACACAAAATTACAAAATACAACATTATTTAACAATAATTATGTCCGAAAGAGACACTAAATTCTCTGTAAATTCTGTAGATATATTTATCTAGGTAAGAACTCTCGTTGAATCTGCGACTCGCGCTTGGCCAGCTCATTCTCCTTGAAGTTGAATGGTGTTGCCGTCGGCTTATTCCACTAATCCCCGTTGACAATCCCCGTTAACGGGGATAAGTGAACTTTTTGTTCATATTTCCCCGTTGACGGCGATGCGAGCTCGTAACGGGGATTAGTGAACTAATAAGTTCATAAATCCCCATTACGTTAAAAATAAAATACTAAGACTATTAAGAATCATGTTATCCAGAACAAAAACTATTTAGGGCTTCGTTCACCATCCTCAACGAGTAACGTTAATTGACAAGTAAAAGTTACGAGTATCATAATTTAGTTTCACCAACAAAATCCAATCTTAATTAGAGTAGGTAATAATAGAGGTAAGTACCTACATATTTATTAACACGTGTCTATCATCATACACTTAGGTATTTACATACCAAATTATACGTATTTATAAAAATAGCACTTAGGAGCGGCCAACCCGGCTAACTTTTCATACAAACGCTCGTACGTGATTATGCCGTTGTAACAGATCTTTCTTTTAAACTTTTGAACTAATAGGTATCTTGTGCACTATATCTAGGTCGCACTGTATCAAAACTAAAAATCAAAATTTTGAGAAACAAATTCAGTATAAGCCTCCAAAAACCTGCTTTTTGCACAAATTTTACCTGAACTTTGGCCGTTCATAATGTACTCGTAAATTGTAAAAGTAAAGAAAATATTGTAATAGAAACCTTGCAAATGTTATGGAGATTCTAAATGACAAACATTTATTTTACAAACTTGTAAGGCTTACTGAAAAACACGTATTTCCTGGAACACTTTTTATGAAATTTCCGCACACTATTTTTCGAGTGAGCGAGTGAGCGGCGAAAGTACCTACTGAATGCCGAGCGCTGAGGCGCTATCTCTCTTTTTTCGCTTTGCTTTTTTTTCTAGCATTGCGCTGGATGAAACAACAAGCTTTTCAGCCATGCCCGCGTCGATGATAGACGCGCCGGGAAGGGTCACCTTAACTTAGGGAATAAGGTTTTATCCTATGTTTTATTAAATTATGCTCTTTGTTCGCCGCAAATTTAGTCAGGCGAAATCTAGCAAAAAAGTCAGTTTCATCTAGATTTGTAAAATAATCAACACGAAATTTAAAAACCTGTGGTCTCGGAATTCGCATTGAATAATCTTCAAGCTCATCTAATTGACTATCTAACCAAAGACGATTAATATCTAGAAGACAGACAAAGGCCATACACAAAATCGTAACCCGATCCCGCAGTACCAGATAGCCTGAAAACTTTAAAACATCAATTTTATCCAAGAAATTTCAATACTTAGTAGTAGGTAGCAACAATATTCAATATTTAAACATTTTTAACTAGAAAGTAATTGAAATTTCTTGGATAAAATTGATGTTTTAGAGTTTTCAGGCTATTTTTTAGGGTTACGATTTTGTGTATGGCCTTTGTCTGTCTTCTAGATATTCATCGTCTTTGATCTAACAAATCAAATCCATTTTTAATATAAATTAACAAACATAAAGATATAAATAAATAAAATAGGTTAGGTTTTCGTAATAATGAAAACTATCCAACTGTCTAATTATTTTACTCGTCGAGTTAATACGCTACTGGGCAGATGATGTTCAAAGTAATTTACTGGCCAGTTTTACTTACGAGTAGTGTTACTTGAACGTCGTGAAGTGCGACTAGAGGTTACTCGACACTTTACTTGGTGACTAGCCTACTCGGAACTTTACTTGAAGATCGTGAAAGAGGCGCTTAGTATTTTATTTTTAATGTAATGGGGATTTATGAACTTTTTTAGTTCACTAATCCCCGTTACGAGCTCGCATCGCCGTCAACGGGGAAATATGAACAAAAAGTTCACTAATCCCCGTTAACGGGGATCGTCAACGGGGATTAGTGGAATAAGCCTTGCCGTCATGTGAGAAACTATTTTGAATGGATATTGAAAGTAAGATTATAAATCCAAGATTGTGGAGTTTATAACAGTTGGTGCAATCTCAATAAATAAACAGAAAACAAAATAAAATACTATCAGAATTTAGAATCGGGTCCACAGACCGGATAGCGTTACCAATTTGAAGAATCCCTATTAACTACAAAAATATTTTCAATAAATAAAATAAATATGTATAAATAATTTGACGACCTCTGTGGCGCAGTGGGCGAAAGCCCGCCTGAGACGCGGAGGTTGCGGGTTCGATCCCCGCTGCGGGACAAATGTTTGCATGATCTGCAAATACTTGTTTCGTGTCTGGGTGTTTTCTATGTATAATATGTATGTATTTACAAAAAAAAAATGTATCTATGTAGTTTATCAGTCATCTGGTTACCATAACACAAGCATTAAATTGCTTAGCTTGGGACTCGATGACGCCGTGTGGAATGTCCAAGGATATTTATTTATTTATTTATTAATTATCTATCAACGTCTTGGGTTCCAAACGATGGAAGGCGGCGTCGGGGTCGGCCGAGAAAACGTTGGCGGGACGATCTCGCCACCTTCGATGAAGGATGGTGGGACGCAGCTAAAGATCGAGATGATTGGAAGAGTTTGGGGGAGACCTTTGCCCAGCAGTGGGACAAAATAGGTTAAAAAATAATACTTGTAAACATGTATAAAAGCTTTAAAAGTTTATTTAGGTTACTTAAATCATTATAAATAGGTATAGTTAGTTTATGTAAGGTCAGGAACAAGATATTATTTGGCAAAATATATTAAGCTCTGACTGAAGTCTGAATTACCTACCTACGGAAATCCTGTCTAAATAATTAGGTACCTATGTAATATTATGAATTATTTAATCACAGTCACCCTTGACATTTAAAACAAGATTTACAGTCAACGGATGTCACTTACGCACACATGTCAAGTTAGTTTAGTTTAGTTTCTGCGATATCTGAATTGAGACCAATGTGTAAGGTAAATATTTCTATTTTTTGAGAGAAAAGCAAGTTTATGCTTTATTTTAAACGAAGTTGGTTATTATTATTATTATTATTTTATTTTTTTTATTCATATTTTTTTAATATTTTTTATTCATTCATAGGTAGGTAAGTAAGCTGTTTTCCATCCTTAAAAATAAATAAATCATTGTGTTAGGTTAATAGGTATTCCTATTTTTTGAGAGAAAAGCAAGAGATTTATGCTTTATTTTAATCAATGTCGGGATTGCACTTTTTTATTTATATAAGCCGTTTTTCATTCACATTAATAAATAAATCACGTGTTAGGTTAATTTTAATCAAAGTTGGGATTGGACTTGGATCAATATAAAGCTTTGACAAAAAAAAATGTGCCAGAGCTACTCCCGTGTATTGTATAATTACATAACACTGATTTGAACGAAATGTAAATCTAATGTAAGCATTTGTTTTTTACTATCTCAAAATAAGCTGAATCATTTACGATGCTGTTACTTTTTTTGAATAGCAAAAAAAGTAGCTTATCACTTAGTTTTAACGCTACAGTAAACATCCAATGAAGCGCTCGTGGCCTTGATAGATCGTCGAAGTTAAGCAACGTTCTGAGCGGTTACTACTACTTGGATGGGTGACCGCAAGTGGCATTTATGTCTGAGCGCTTCCGTGCTTCGGAGGGCACGTTAAATTGTCGGTCCCGGCTTTTAAAGTCGTTAAGCCATGACGGAGGCCTTAAGGCGGCTTAAAAACTCCGTCACCAGAGTTGGCCACTTGCTCATACGAACTTACTTACTCTTAACATCCAATATCTGTAGTGTCTAGGTGTTTTCTATGTATAATATGTAATGTATTTACAAAAAAAAAATGTGTATCTATGTAGTTTATCAGTCATCTGGTTACCATAACACAAGCATTAAATTGCTTAGCTTGGGACTAGATGACGCCGTGTGGAATGTCCAAGGATATTTATTTATTTATTTAATATAATTAATCATTTAGTATGGTAGATATGTACCTACCTACCTACCTATGTGTTTACAAATAGATTGAGGTAATTTAATAGTCTTCAAAATAATTGAAAAATCCCTTGAACCAGTAGGCATCCTCTCAAAACCTAAAACGATACATCGTTGAAATTTTTATGGGCATAGAGCTTATTCGTGGTTCATTTTACTTAAAGAAAAGAGGAAAATTATTTATTTCGGTAGGAGCTCAAGGATCACTTCAGTTTCGTCTTACATGCTAGGTGATTCTAATGCCTGTTCCAACGCGACTCCCTACACCAGGGAAAGAGACAGGCAAGAACCTGATGGCGTGGGCCTAGCTTTTTTACAGCAATCCCTTAACAATCTAATTAATCAAGTTTTAGTAGGAAGCCAGTCAAACAAAGTAAGGCATGTCAAAGCAAGTAAAAGTAATTGTAAACTATTGCTCAAAACATATTTCTTTCTTTCACCTTTCTTTGACATTTAATTCGCCCAACAACCAATTAATGCCATTTTTATTTTACGGTTCAACTTTTACTATAGGTCACTGAGACAGCTTCACCATTTCGGACCAAAAATTTCTTATTTTCCTTATAAATTCAAACACTTTTCCAAGGCCCTGACTTTTCCTGTATTTGTGATTCACATTTACTCAGTAACTTTATCATCTTTCCGTGTTCAGCAATACTTCCGCGTATCTTTATTACTTGTAACTTGTTCAAGTACCTACTATATTTTTTTTTTTATTATTCGTAAAACCCACAGCTAAAGTAGACAGTAACAGATACAATAATATCTCTAGAAAGCCAATTACAGGTTCTCACTGATAGAAATATATTATATAATATACATGTATATATAATATAATTATATCAGGTATGTATAGGTACCTATATAATTTAATTGATTAATAAGTCACAATTTGGATGGGTGACCACAATAAATCACTTTTAAAGTCGTTAAGCCATAACGGAGGCCTTAAGGCGACCTTAAAACTCCGTCACCAGAGTTGGCCACTTGCTCATACGAACTTACCTAGATGCTATTCGTAGGTAATACCGCAGAATGAGCCAAAACTCTAATTTTTTATTTCCAAGTAAATTTACGAATGAGGACAAAATTAGTCAAGAAACTTCACCATAGAAACATTCTATTAGCATAATTTTAAAGTTTTACGTAACAGTAGAAAGTTTTAACTGTGATAGGATTACAGTCATAACAACTATAGAAATAAGACGTATAATTGTATGAATTTATCGATGCATATGATGCAACTTACCGGGTTAAACGTCTTATCAAGGTTATTATAAAAGGCTAGTATTACAAATTGACACTTTAGGCTCAACTCACACCAAAAGAGCATCGAGGAGCAGCGAAGCGGAGCGCAGTTTCAGTGTCATACGAATTTCAACTTTATTTTCATTACTATAATACTTATTATCGCATGAGAAACTCGAACGAGTCGCGAGGATGCCCGCGGCGCCGCGGGAATTCCGGCGAATTCGAATACGCGCGCCATCTCTGCGATAATAAGTATTATGGTAATGAAAATAAAGTTTAAATTCGTATGACACAGAAACTGCGCTCCGCTTCGCTGCTCTTCGATGCTCTTTTGGTGTGAGTTGAGCCTTAGAGCCTCGGAACAGAATGCAGGCGGCAAGCTGTGCCCCTGCACACTACCCTCGCTTTTGTGAAACGCGCTTAGAACTAGCAGGAGACGTGCACAACAAAAGCCTTACTCATAACTTTATTCAGAAGATGTAAAGTACCTAAGTACCTATACCTACCTACCTATCACAGTAATATTATAAAGGTGAAAGTTTGTGTGTTTATGTGTGTATGTTACTCTTGCACGCTCAAACAGCTGGATGAATTTGAATGAAATTTGATACCAGGATTGCTCATACCCTGGATTAAAAAATAGGCTACTTTTGATCCCGGTATTCCCACAGGTACGAGTTCTATATACAGCTAGTCTAAAAATAAAATTTTAGATAATCTTCAAAAAACTGAGACCTGCATAGAAATGTTCCCATATTTGTAGTGTAATGCTTATAGTTTTAATACTCTCTGACTACCCCCTTATGTATATCTATAGGTACTAATATTATAAAGAGGTAATGTTGGTTTGTTTGTTTCTTTCTTTGTATGTTTGGGGTAATCTACGAAACTACTCATCCGATTTCAAAAATTCTCTCGCCGATGTGTAGCATGGACTTTCCGAATGAACATAGGCTATATTTTATCGAGGTAGTACCACGTGAGCGAAGCCACGGGCAAGTGAGTTAGTAAAAGATAAAGACAAGAAACAATACAATAATAAAACTTTATATTTTACTGTTTACTTCTCAGTCTCATCACAATTTGAACTCTGTTGACCTGAGGCCACATGACGAATATTTAATGGAATATTTTCTTCACAAGGTGATTCTTTGTGTAAGATATCTTTATAATACTTTATTTAAGTACCTACATAATGGTGGCTATTCGAGATGTTGCCTAAACTAAACTAAACTAATCTGACAGCACTAAAAATGTTGCCGTCCCTTTCAAACGATCGAAATAAAAAGGATGGCATCAATTTTAGTGCTGTCAAATTAGTTTAGTTTAGTTTAGGCGACATCCCGAATAGCCACCAATAGTAGCAATTCTGAGTGTCGCAAAAGCTAAACTAACTAAAATTAATGCCATCCTTTTTATTCCCATCGCTATGAAAGGGACGGCAACATTTTTAGTTAGTTAAGTTTAGCTTTTGCGACACTCCGAATTGCCACTAATGCTCAACGATCCCAAACTCAGGAACTTAATGCTTGTGTCTTGGTTCGTTCGTTCGTTCGTATGAGCAAGTGGCCAACTCTGGTGACGGAGTTTTTAGGCCGCCTAAAGGCCTCCGTCTTGGCTTAACGACTTTTTTTAAAAGCCGGGACCGACAATTTAACGTGCCCTCCGAAGCACGAAAGCGCTCATGAAAATGCCACTTACGGTCACCCACCCAAGTAGTGACCGCTCAGAACGTTGCTTAACTTCGGTTCGATTCCCGCCACGGGACAAATGTTTGCATTATCTGCAAATATTTGTCTCGAGTCTGGGTCTTTTCTATGTATAATATGTATGTATTTACAAAAAAAAAATTATCTATGTACTTAGTATAATATCAGTCATCTGGTTACCATAACACAAGCATTAAATTGCTTAGCTTGGGACTAGATGACGCTGTGTGGAATGTCCAAGGATATATATGATTATCTATCAAGAACGTCTCAGCAAGCTTCGCCACGAGCGCTTCTTGTGTCTTGTGTCTTGGTAACAGCTACAGTCCTGTTGTTTTCCATCACCAAACTGATGATGGCAACAATAACTCAACAAGCAATCTTGGAAATACACATTACAGGAACAGCAATCAATAATGCTAGTTATTGGTGTGTCGAAATTGGCCCGTATTTCCTGCGAGGCAAGGTCGACTTTCCTATTGCAATTTTCCTGTTACATACTTAAATGGATCTTTGGCTAAGGTCACAGGAAAAGTATTGTCAGCCACAAAAGCTTATGAACATGTTTAAAATAAAAAAAAACAATAAGGAGATACCAACTTAGGTATCTCCTTATTAGCTATCTTACTCGGACAAGAGTTCGTGGCCTACCTGGTCAAAAAGTAGCCTATGTTTTATTCCCAGTCATAATCTATGTATATTCCAAGTCTCAGCCAAATCCGTTCAGTAGTTTTCGCGTGAAAGAGTAACAAACATCCATCCATCCATCTATTCATCAAAATTTTCGCATTTATAATATTACTATCTGCACCCCGCGGTGAATATTTCCCGTACCCGTGGGAATACCGGGATCAAAAGTAGCCTATTCTATAATCCAGGGTATAAGCAATTCTAGTACCAAATTTTATTCAAATCCGTCCAGCCGTTTGAGCGTGAAAGAGTAACAAACACACTTACATACTTACACATACCTACACAAACTTTCACCTTTATAATATTACTAGCTGCGCCCCGCGGTGTTACCCGCGGTGAAAAGTTCCCGTGGGAATACCGGGATAAAAAGTAGCCTATTCTTTAATCCAGGGTATAAGCAATTCTGGTACCAAATTTCATTCAAATCCGTACAGCCGTTTGAGCGTGAAAGAGTAACAAACACACTTACATACTTACACATACACAAACTTTCACCTTTATAATATCACTGTGATACTGTGATACTTTTACTTCATTCATTCAAACGAACCCACGGACAGGAGCTAGTCAAAGGAAGAAATCATACCCTACGTAGACCAAATGCATTAATGAAGGTATCGACAACCGTCTCGCTCCAACGAACGCGTTCCGAATTCAAACTCATGCGCGCCATTGGTCCAATTATGTTAGAGTTCCGCGGGTTGATGGAAAAACGGCCATTTACCTACCGTGCTCCCGGAAGTACGGAATTATAATAATAATGTTTGTTTATTAAAAAAAAAGGTCTTAGTTAGAGCTATCTACACTTTTAAATTACTTACTAATAATAATGTTTGTTTATTCAAAAAAGGTTTTAAAGGTATCTAAGTTGTAACACTTTTAAATTTTTTCAGTGATTGAAGGTATTGTGAGCTTTACTAAGTAGTTATTAAGTCTTTATATGTATGTATGTATGTATGTCAAAAAGGGCAAACTGTATGCACTTATATTTAAACACAAACCTACTTACCACCTTTGTAAAAATATCAACAGTTTACAATAAAATGATCTAAGTATCTATCAAAGACAATTTATATCTAAAAGACAGACAAAGGCCATACACAAAATCGTAACCCGTACCATCTGGTACGGGTTTTAAAGTTTCCAGGCTATCTGGTACTGCGGGATCAGGGTTACGATTTTGTGTATGGCCTTTGTTTGTCTTCTAGATATTAATCGGATTTATTTGGTCTATGGTATCTATCTAAATTACCTATACTTATAATAGGTTGACTTTTATATTTAGCGTCCAGCAATGTCACAAGCGGTCACCTATCCAAATTCTTACCGCGCAGAACGATTGACTTCAACGATCTATCAAAAATGTATACAAGCTATTAAACAAGCGATTTATTTGTTCCTACTAGAAAGTTGAAGCGCTCGTGGCGAAGCTTGCTAAGACGTTCTTGATAGATCGTCGAAGTTAAGCAACGTTCTGAGCGATCACTACTTGGATGGGTGACCGCAAGTGGCATTTTCATCTGAGCGCTTCCGTGCTTCGGAGGGCACGTTAAATTGTCGGTCCCGGTTTTTAAAGTCGTTAAGCCATGACGGAGGCCTTTAGGCGGCCTAAAAACTCCGTCACCAGAGTTGGCCACTTGCTCATACGAACGAACGAACGAACGACTAGAAAGTTTACAATACCAATAAGTATCACTCTAATCAAACTATTACACTTGACATCTAGGAGTTTCCTTTCCATAAAATTGAATAAATTGGACGTCCCTTACCACCTTTCAACCCCTACGCAACGTAGGTAATAATCGGAAAGATTTATATCACTTATTATACCTTTTTTTACACTTATATTACCTGTTTACATCAGAAATACAACCAGCGCAACAAATCGGAAATTATTGGTAACTTTCTATCACGCTCAAAATAGAGCGCCATCTGGAGCGGGAGCGCGATTAAACAATACTTAAATCACGGTTCCTAGTATGAACATTAGCAGTCCTTACCTATATCGTCCTTGGTAATAGCAAAGACGATTAATATCTAGAAGACAAACAAAGGCCATACACAAAATCGTAACCCTGATCCCGCAGTACCAGATAGCCTGGAAACTTTAAAACCCGTACCAGATGGTACGGGTTACGATTTTGTGTATGGCCTTTGTCTGTCTTTTAGATATTAATTGTCTTTGCTAATACTAATAATACGGAACCCATAGTCCAAAAGGCGTGTCACATTCCACGCTCTAGTTTACGTGCAGACAGTTGGACAGACACACAAATTGCATTTATTAGTGGACATTGATCGAGCACGCTCACGGGAAACGGACGATCTTGGACAAATGAGTCCTCTGTCTGAAACGACCTTTGTGGCGCAGTAGTGAGACGCAGAGGTTGCGGGTTCGATTAGCGCTGCAGGACAAATGTTTATATGGTCTTCAAATATTTGCCTCGCGCGGTGTTTTCTTTGTTTACTATGTATGTGTTTTAAAAAATGTATCTATGTAGTATATCAGTCATCTGGTTACCATAACACAAGGTATTAAATTGCTTAGCTTGGGATTGACGCTGTGTGGAATGTCCAAGGATATTTATTTATTATATTTACAAGTTTCCATGGACCTGGACACGAGTTTTAGGTTCAGTAAACATAAATATTCGTAAAAGAAAGAAAGAAAGAAAAATCGTTTATTTTGGTAGGACCTCAAGGATCAATTTAGTTTCGTCTTACATGCTAGAAAAAAAAATGAAATGAAAAAATGAAATATGATCACGACTGTATCCCATGGAGCGGTAGACATTTCTTTCAGAACATTAGGCAATTTTTTTAGGTCCTTTTGAAGGTGTCTAAGGGGGTGTCAGAGGTATGTCTAAATACATACAAATATATTTACATGTCCACTTTTTGCAGAAGTTAACATGCTAGTATTACGTAACAGTTGCAAATAACGGTAGAAAGCATTTAAAATTGTTTGTATGGATTCTTGACATTACAATAGTAATTCTTCGTAGAAATAGCACTGTCTACATGACCTGTACCTAACTAAAATAAATTAACGACGCGATACGCATGACCTATAGCATTATTTTATAAGTGCCTATAGTAACTAAAACAATTAGCGACTCAATATCTATAGGATCATTATTGTACCTATACCTAATAAACTTGTATGCGCGTGTCACACAGCAGTTAGATAAAGATAAAGATAAAGATAAAGATTTTATTTGTTTGGACACACGCACACTATAAAAAGACAATAAGAAAACATAAAATATAAAAAAGAGCACAGAAAGATACATCAATATCAATCGATACCGTCGCTGGTTTTCAGTCTGAACCTCAATGAAACCGAGAACGAACAAGTACAATACGGAGAGATAGTAATAGGTAAGTACAAAAATTATAAGGGTGTAATATAAATATAATAAATATAAATATAATACATAAATATATATTAGGTACCTATATTATGTGTTACAACAGAGTCGGGAAGCATATTAATATTAATTTATAAGTACTTATAGATAATATCAAAATATATATATAAAGGTCTTAATATATTAATATAACGTAGAGTCGGCCAGCATAGAGATTTAATAATATTTTTATTGTTTTATTAGAAATAAGTTTTATTAAATATGGTGCGACTGGGCAGGGTGTAGTTTTTTCCTAGGAACGGACAGTTGATGCGCAACTGCTTTTGGCGCCACTGAAAACCAGCGCTCCAACAGTCATGATGCTGCTTGGAGCATATGCTGAGGGGTAGCCTTATTTTCTTGTCACTCGATTGTCAAAAGTGTTTTCATTTGTATATTACCCATGTTTATGTTGATGGAAAATAAAAACTTTTTCTATTCTATTCTATTCAAATAGGCAAGGGTCGATGAACTTTTTTAAATAGAAGAAAGGTTAAAGACCATCCATACCTAGACTTAGTTATGCTTGCAATACATGGCATGTTGGTCGAGCCTACCTGATGTAAAGACAAGGAGACGAGTGGTGGCGAGTGGACGCGAGCGACTCCGAGCGACAAATCAACTCTCCATGTTGGGCGACTATTGAAAAAGATTTTTTATTTTGTAAGACTACACCCTCGTGATGGTTCCATAAAAATGTTTTGAAGATCTGATAAGGACCTTTGGAGTTATGCATAGAAATGTACCTTGACAGTGTAGGAAATTTCTTTCTTACGAAATTGAAGTCGGTGTCGGTATTTTGTGTATTATTTCATATCTATAATAATGGTTTATAAGTATAAAGAATCAGTCGAGCTCAGCTCTTGTCGGTGTAATGATGCAATTTCCTCCATATACTTCTTTCCAATGCGATCTCTTTTACTTCTTGATACGACATGACAGTGACCTTCTCTTTGATCTGACTAATGTAATTAATTCTCGGTCTTCCCCTTCCTCGCCTTCCTTCTACTTTTCCTTCTATGATGTGTATAAGCTGTCATGTCGTATATGATGACCAATCATTTTTTCCTCATATAAATGGTCCATACCCACGTTATTTTCGAAGTCGGTGAAGACGTAAAGGGGCATAGACCTCATGACACACTGACTTTGAGAAACCTAACGTGGGTGTCAAATACTACACAGTTAACTGTTAAAAATAAATCAAAAGTTTATTGATCTTAACTTTGTTTTGGCAATATTTGCAAGTTCAATTACCTTTGTAAACAACTAGATATTTTAAACAGAGCCATGTAGGAGGAAGGGGAAGACCGAGAATTAATTACATAAGTCAGATAAAAGTGAAGGTCGCTGTCATGTCGTATCAAGAAGTAAAAGAGATCGCATTGGAAAGAAGTATATGGAGGAAATTGCATCATTACACCGACAAGAGCTGCGCTCTTAAGTTTTATATATATACTCAGAGCCGTGATGGCCGAGTGGTAGTGCCTCGACTTTTGAAGGTCTTGGGTTGGGATCCGGTACGCTCAAACGGCTGGACGGATTTTATTGAAAATTTGGGACCAGGATTGCTAATTATTGGATTAAAAATAGGCTACTTTTATTCCTGGTATTTCTACGAGAACACGAACTATGCACCGCGGGTAACACAGCGAGGCGTAGTTAACTCTAAAACTCAGCCCCTCTTATTAATAAACAAAGATCAACGAAGTATTAATTTTAAGTTGTATTTGTATGTTTATTCTGTGCACAATAAAGTGCTAATTCGTTCATTCACTGACGTTCTTTGTTAATCTTCGTTTATTAATAAGGGGGAGCATGATTAGTTAATCTTTCACTTAATACCAAGGTCATATATTATTCTAAAGCAATAGATTTCAAAAGAATTCATTAAAATATTTTTGTAAGCTCACGAATGAGCATTGTAAACTGGACGATGACAGTTGAAATAACTGATGATTGATGTTCTATACATCAAGGGCATTTCAACTTGCCCATGTAAGAAAGATTTTTGACAATACCTATGATACAGTTTCGGGGCTGGTGAATAGGTACCCAACGTGCGTCAAACTCGTTGAATGTTGTTTGGCATTTCTCCTTAGTTATAGTTTACTGTTGTCTGGAAGAAGTCGCCATGAGCGATAAGACCGCCGATTGTAAGATACAGTAATTGTGAAAGCATATTTACATTAGTACCTTACCTACACAAATTGTGTCCTCAATAAAGATTATTTATTATTATTATTTATTTTTTGTGTCATTCTTAGAAGTTAATTTTGTATGGATTTATGTGTTACCTACTATTGCATGCTGAAAAGCTGACTATGGTTGATCTGTATTCTTTTATTAATTTAACATGTCTACTTTTTGTTGTACCCATTTTCGCAATAAATGAATTATGAATTATGAATTATTATTATTATTTTTATGTACCTACTGCTTTTAAATGCAGTAATACCTACAGGATTTAGTTTCTAAAATAACCACTAGTTCTGTTTACATCACAAAAGTAACAATGGGATACATACGTAATATGGCAACTACAGAGACAAATAATGTGCTTGGTACCAGCCTTAGGCGATAGCGATACCAAAGACGATTAATATCTAGAAGACAGACAAAGGCCATACACAAAATCGTAACCCGATCCCGCAGTACCAGATAGCCTGAAAACTTTAAAACATCAATTTTATCCAAGAAATTTCAATACTTAGTAGTAGGTAGCAACAATATTCAATATTTAAACATTTTTAACTAGAAAGTAATTGAAATTTCTTGGATAAAATTGATGTTTTAGAGTTTTCAGGCTATTTTTTAGGGTTACGATTTTGTGTATGGCCTTTGTCTGTCTTCTAGATATTAATCGTCTTTGGCGATACTAATGGTTTAAAAAAAAAAGTAATTGGTAGGTAATTGCATTATTGTTATTGTATAGTATCTAGGTACTACGTACTACTATTTCCACAGACATTGTGGTGTCCCAACGGGGCTCTTGTTGCGGCCAAACCTAATTTTTAAGACCTTATGTACCAACTTGAAGCAATAAATGAATATGTATATGAATATTTTTTTTATCCACCCGTCTCTCACAAAGATTATCATTTATCATAGATTTATGTAATTAGTTAAGTATCTTTAATTGTTTTGGATTATGTTTTCTGTGTTTATTATTTTTATTTTAATATGTTGTTAATTTAGTTAGTTTAATACCTAAATAAGTTACATGTCAGATAGAGGAGAAGGTCGCTGTCATGTCGTATCAAGAAGTAAAAGAGATTGCATTGGAAAGAAGTATATGGAGGAAATTGCACCATTACACCGACAAGAGCTGAGCTCTTAAGTTTTTATATATATGTAATACCTAAATATGTTTTTACTACTACTTAACCGATTAAAAAAAACTCGGAGTTTGCCACAGACGAAACACACTACCTACATACCCCTCTTTTTCGTCCGCGGTAAAAAAAAAACAGACATTGTGTCAAATTAATTTTAAAACAATTTACAAAATTCTCTGTTCCAAATCTCAATACAAAAGACTTAAACGCTCACTTTTCGATTACATTTTTTATTACATTAATTTTATACATAATCACGCCTCTTTCTTGTGGGGGTAGGCAGAGACCACAGATATACGATAAGTAAAGGAAAACATCGTGAGGAAACCCGCGGCTAGTCAGCCCACACGTATGAAGTAGTAGTATGAACTGAACATTGTCTGTCCTGTGGATATGTCCGACAGCTGAGAGGATGGTTTATTTAGGTGCTACAAGCCTATTCCATCTCAACAATGCCCCAGGCACTACAGTGTCTCGTTAAGTGTAGGCAAAGATTACCTCCTGACTCTGTAAAAATCATCTAGTAAAGATGTAAAGGCCTAGGTAAGTATTTTTTTTTAATCGCTTATTTCTATGTTTTAGATCACCAACAGTTGAGCATCCGCTGGCTTTCACTGAACGTGGCATTTTTACCGGAATCACTTAGCGTACCTAGTGTTTACATTGGCGACGCATTGTTCTAGCCTGTTAGCACACTGGCTCATTTAACCCCCGACAAAAAATAGGGGGTTATATGTTTGAGGTTTGTGTGTTTCGTGGCATCGTAGCTTCTAAACGGATGTACCGATTTGAATTCAGTTTTTTTATTCGATAGGTGACTTGAAGAGAGCAGAAGGACTCCCAAGATCCTCGTCAGATACTCAAATATATTTTTTTTTTATTAGGTATGCTCTTTCAAACAAAGCATTTTTTAAATCGGTCTAATAAGACTGAATAAGTGGTGAATATAAAAAAAAACATAGGTAGGTACAGTGGAACATAGATAGAACTCTCCTTTTTTTAAATCGGTTAAAAATAGTCATTTTTAAGGGATCAAGAAACTATCCCGTTCGCATAACGGCCCGCTAGGAAACAGTAGTTACCTACTCGTAATAATATAGGTACCTACTTAATTATTATTGTATGAATTTGTATGTTTAAGTTGAATTGTTTGTAAACTGTCCATTTAATATTCATCAAACACTCAAGTAGGTATTCATACCTAAATAATGAATCATAGCTGTTATTATGTATTTATATAATATACGTCGTATACGTCTGTCATAGTAAGTATATTGATAATATAAAATATTGTTCTTACTGACTGACAAAGAAAATACCTTGACTAGTCATCAATACTATAATTAATTATGTAAGTACTAATATTATAAAGACAACTAATTGTGTGTCGTAATGACAATATAAATTCGGAATAGTAATCTTACCGGTTTCTTGAACGCAGATCATTTAGAAAATTAACTTATTAATGGACAAATCACGTGACAAGTGTCAAATTTGGAACAGTTAGTAGGGATTTTACCAATATTCATAATCATTATCACGTGCAGCGCGTCTCATCCCACTGTTGGGCATAGGCTTCTCTTCGCTTGTGCCAACCTGCCCTATTCTGCGCCAGTCTAACCCATGTACCTACGACCTGCTATTTTGACAATGTCGTCGACCCATCGACCATTACGAATATTATTTAAATAAAATCAAAGAGCAAAACCACAATAATTCTGCTAAGCAAAATACACAATAATACATTACTCATTACGATGAGAATCTTGTGAGTAATGGAATAATTAACTAAGTACGGTCAAAGGACAAATTCCAATCAGATATGAACAAGGTTCTACCTATGTACTTGCGGCTTCGTTTTAAAAAAACAGTAGTAGGTATTAGCGGTGTTAATATTTAGTTCGACAGTCTTCCCACTGAAGCTTGACTATTTAGATTAAGTATTTTAGATTGTTAAGGGATCGCTTTTAAAAAAAAACTAGGCCCACACCACCAGGTTCTTGCCTGATTCTTTCCCTGGTGTAGGGAGTCGCGTTGGAACAGGCAGTAGAATTCCCTAGTTTTGGTTGTGACGAGTCAAAGTGTCCTTTAAACGATCGTACTGAATAAATACATATTGATTTTGATTTTAGAGTTTGACTATATTATTTAATATTTTATTTAGTCCAAAGGTGGTATCGATTCTGTAGTCACGAAACTAGACTAAAACCAGACTAACAGCCGGCTTCTCGAAAGCAGATCATCTCCAGAATAAACTAATCACGCGGCAAGTGTCACAGAAAATACGACACTGTCACGTGATTTGACCATTGATTTGTAAATTTTTGAGATCACCTTACCTATGTTATTGATTAAAATTAGGTTAAAAAAAAAAAAAAAATGAAAATATGATCACGACTGTATCCCGGGAGCGGTAGACATTTCTTTCAGATCATTAGGTAATTTTAGATCCTTTTGAAGATGTCTAAGGGGGTAGTCAGAGGTATGTCCAAATATAAAGTTAACTTCTGCAAAAAGTGGGCATGTCATGTACCAAATATGTATGTATTTGGACATACCTCTGACTACCCCCTTAGGTTAAGATAATATGTATCTCTATTCAAACACAGTTTCTTAGTATATAACACTGGATTTGAACCTAAAACCTTCTAAAGTCACTACGAGTTAGAACTACGAGGTTGCGCACGCACGTGACGCCATGCGCCATCGGCTGTCCAATCACGTCGGAGGTTAGGCGCAGGTTAGATCCGTTTGTGGCAAGGATGTGATGACTTTTAAGAATAAGAATAAAAACGAGATTAAAATATTATTTTTTATTATTATTTTTAGCCGTCAGTGTCCCACTGCTGGGCAAAGGCCTCCCCCCATTCCTTCCAGACGTCACGATCATGTGTTAGGATCTCCCAGTCGGCTGTAAATTTGTCGAGTTCGTCCCGCCATCTCCGTCTCGGTCTGCCGCGTCGCCTTCTCGCCGGGTCGGGGCGCCACTCGGTGGCTACCTTCGCCCACAGCTCATTTGGCATACGACAGACATGCCCAGCCCAGTTCCACTTCAGCTTAGCGGCCTTCGTCGCTACGTCTGCGATTTGTGTTTGGGAGCGCAGTTCGGTGTTACGGATTCTATCCATGAGCTTGACGCCCAGGATGCTGCGCTCCATCGCACGTTGGCAAACCCTGAGTTTGGACTTCTGAAGTTTTGTCAATGACCAAGTTTGCGCACCATATGTGAGGACGGGGAGAATGCATGTGTCCATTAATTTTCGCTTTAGCGACAATGGAAAGTCTGGACTTTTCATCAGATCTCCCTTGGCCCAATAGCTCCTCCAGGCATTCTCAGTTCGCCGAGCGATTTCTTTATCTTGCCTGGAATTGAAGGATACTATTTGGCCAAGGTAGATATAGTCCTCGACATATTGCAATTCTTCCCCGTCTACTCTAACTTTGGTTTTAACGCTGTTGGTCATGACATTGGTTTTCAACCTGTTCATCTTCAGTCCAACCTCAAGGCTTGCAATGCTAAGGTCTTCTAGCATAGCATAGATTAAAATAATAACGTAAAAATAACGTCCCGTGTGGATAATGTACCTACAACTTACGATAGTTTTGAAAGTGAAAAACAAGAGTATTTAATAAAACTTAAAACCTTGGTAGGTACAATTAAGTACTATCGCACAATTACTGTATCTTGAGAATAGAATAGAATATCTAGCGGTGGTTCTGAGACATGTTTGATCGAAATCGGTTCAGCCGTTTCAAGGTCATCAATTAATTCAGAATCAGAATCAGAATCAGACATTTATAATAAATTATATATAATTAATTTAGTTAAGGCTAGTGTATTTTATAATCTGTGGTGAAGGGTATCGTGGGTATCAGTTTTCATTTTGTTTTATAAAATATACCTATATTTCAACGGATATTTATCTCGAAATCACGGAATTGTCTTTATTTTATAATAAATTATATAAAATATCAATAGTGGCAATTCTGAGTGTCGCAAAAGCTAAACTAAGCTAACTAAAATTGTTGCCGTCCCTTTCATAGCGATGGGAATAAAAAGGATGGCAATAATTTTAGTTAGTTTAGTTTAGCTTTTGCGACACTCCGAATTGCCCCCAATATCTCGTTTATATAAATGCTAGCTTATCGCCCGCAGCTTTGCTCGCGTGATACCTTGATAAAACATAGCCTATGTTCATTCGGAAAGTCCATGCTACACATCGGTGAAAGAATTTTTGAAATCGGATGAGTAGTTTTGGAGATTATCCCAAACAAACAAACCAACTTTACCTCTTTATAAGTATACTTAGATTATATAGATATAGATATAAGTAGATAAAGATATAGAAGTATAGATAGATAGATAACCAGAGGCCCTAGCCATGTGACATTTCGACAATCGCTTTCGATTAGAAACTAAAAAAAATGTATAGGAATTGACATTCGATGACGAAAACTCGAGCGATCAGAAATGTCAAATCAAAGGTGTAGCGATGATAGAAATCGAATCGCTTCATAGCGAATGCCGGTTGGCTAGGCCCTCAGACGTTTAATTAACCAGCAGGCTGTCTAGCAGCGATAATTGTACAATAGACAATTGTACCTACATTTATCGCTGCCACTTTGCTGTCGCGAGACACGTAATCTGCGGATTGCACCAACTGTGGCCGCGGGAAGAGTTTTTTTTATAAAAACGTGAGTAGGTACTTACTTAATTCCTCGTTATTATAAAGCATAAGTAGTTTCCACATAATAGTCGTAAAGATTTTCTCGCCTAGGACTATTATTTCCGCACTGGTTGTCGCTGTAATTATGATGACGGTCACGCTATGACGACTAAATTTACGATTCGAAACTCATTCATTCTCAAATATTTACTATTAAGATGGTTGTATGCGTCTAAATAGCGCCGCCGCCTAAAAATTCCCATCCACCCCATTGACTTAAGTAATGGGGTGGATGGGATTTTTTTTCCCAACCACCCCATTGATGGAAAGGTTAGGGGTGGTTGGTTGGGAATATAATTATCATTTATTTTATTATTACATTGAACAAGGGAACTTTAAAAAACTGAATGTTCCGTTTGTGAAATCATAAGCTATTTTTAATACCTCTGTAATAGTTTTATTTTATACTAGTTCCCCCCGCGGTGAATAGTTCCCATTCCCGTGGGAATACCGGGATCAAAGTAGTCTATTCTTTAATCCAGGGTATAACCAATTCTGTTACCTATCATTCAAATCCGTCCAGTCGTTTGAGCGTGAAAGAGAAACAAACACACGCACACTCACACAAACTTTCACATTTATAATATTAGTGTGAAGTGTGATAGTTTAAGAAGAGTAGCTAAAACAGAGTTTGGTGGCCACTAAGTGCAACTTCGCTACTCCTCCAAAGATTCTCGGCAGACACTCAAAGAAATGGGACATCCTCGGTAATTAATTTTGAAATTGAATTTTCAAAATCGGTCTAGATTTGAAGGCGGAATAATCGGTGACAATTAAAAAAGATATTGCGTGACATAGAACCTCTTGGCTAAATGCGTGGCAAAAGCAGGCGAAGCCAAAATAAAGAAGAAGAAGAAGACATAGAACCTCCTCCGTTTCAAAAGTCGCCTGTGAACGTACAAGTGAGAATTATATTCATATTCGTAAGTCTTCATATTGATTTATTGCTTCAAGTTGGTACATAAGGTTTGGCCGCAACAAGAGCCCCGTTAGGACACCACAATGTTTGAGGAAATAGTAGTAAGTAGGTACGTAGTACCTAGATACTATACAATAACAATAATGCCTACCAATAATTACCTACCCATTTCTTAGTATTTAATCAAATTCGGCCAAGCCGTGAGATACACACGCACATCTTAAAAATAAAGATTACCATTACGTTTCTAAAAATGTTCACAAAAACTCAGACCACTTAAAGTTTAATTAAACACATCATGACCTTTATGCCAATGCCATAGGGTTAAGGTAAAATTGTCTTAATAATAGTCATAATGATCATTATTTCAACACTGAAGAAAGAAAGAAAGAAAGAAAGAAAAATAATTTATTCTTGTAGGACCTCAAGGATCACTTAAGTATCGTTTTACATGCTAGGTGATTCTAATGCCTGTTCCAACGCGACTCCCTACACCAGGGAAAGAATCAGGCAAGAACCTGGTGGTGTGGGCCTAGCTTTTTTTTAAAAGCGATCCCTTAACAATGTTAAAATAATCTAAATAGTCAAGCTTCAGTGGGAAGCCAGTCGAACAAAGTAAGGCATGTCAAAAAAAAGTAAAAGTAATTGTAAAGTTAACAAGATAACACCTCAACAAAATGTTGTCTGGCATCACACGCTACACTTGGCCGACTTAAGTGGTAGGTACCTACTTATCAAGGTAGTAAAGATATTGTATACCATCAACCGTCGAGGGGCAGAGCGACATCAGGCCACGTAATTTTATCATTAATAAAACCCTCAATGGAATAATACGCTTTCTCTACAAGAATATTCTTTATGTACGTTTTAAACCTTCGAGTCGGTAGGTTAGTTACGTTGATTGGGAGTTTATTGTAAAAACGTACAGTATTTCCCATAAAAGAACCGTTTACTTTTTCTAGTCTAAATTTAGGCACACATAGTTTATTTTTATTTCTAGTGTTAATTTTGTGCACATCATTTTTTTTCTTAAAGTTGTTTATATATTTGTGAGTGTGCAATAGGTTTACATAAATATATTGCGAAAAAACAGTAAGAATATTTATTTCTTTAAATCGCTCTCTTAAAGAGTCCCGACGTTTCATTTTGTAAATGGCACGGACAGCTCGCTTTTGTAAGAATAACTACTGTATTTGGAAATGTCTAAACAACGTCACAAAATTTTTTGGCGTCACTGAAAACCAGCGCTCCAACAGTCATGATGCTGCTTGGAGCAAATGCTGAGGGGTAGCCTTATTTTCTTGTCACTCGATTGTCAATAAGTATTTTTCATTTGTATGTTACCCATGTTTATGTTGATGGAAAATAAAAACTTTTTCTATTCTATTCTATTCTATTCTAAATCATGATTGTCGTGGAAAGCTAACATTCGCAAAATAAAGTTGTCTACCCCTTTCGATAGATCAAAAGTCATTGAATTTCTACAAAATGAATGTATTTACAAAAAATAATTATACAAGTAAACGTAGTAGGTAATTTGGTTACCATAGCACAATAAGCATTTTTTTTTTTTTTATTAACCTGTTATGTCCCACTGCTGGGCAAAGGTCTCCCCCAAAATCCTCCACGTATATATCTCCAATAAGCATAAATAGGTTAAATAATTAATAGTGGCAATTCGGAGTGTCGCAAAAGCTAAACTAAACTAACTAAAATGAATGCCATCCTTTTTATTCCCATCGCTATGAAAGGGACGGCAACATTTTTAGTTAGTTATGTTTAGCTTTTGCGATACTCCGAATTGCCACTAATATAAACCTAAGTTGCTTAGCTTGGGATTAGATGACGCTGTGTAAAATGTCCATGGATTGGTGATTGGTGATTGATGAGGTTGGTACTTAATTTGTTTATTTATAAAATATAGTTTTAATATTGGGCCGTGGCTGGGTATCGGTAGGTTCAATCATTTGAGAATCAAGGCACGTTATGCTAACTCAACATTTAGAAAAGTTAAAAAACTTGACTTCTAAAGATACAAAGTGTACCTACCTACTTAGATACTATATTGCGTGCGCCTAATAGCCCTAATTAGGTATAAGTCTAGGTATCCTAGGCATGTGGTTAGGTTATCTAGGACAGACTAGAACTAGATTTCTATGTAGGCAATGACGTATCAAACAGGAAAATTTTAATGAAATTTTAATTATTTTTAAAGTAGGGGTTTTGCAGTTTTGTCTAGTAACAAATGTCTTTATATTTTAGTAGATAATTTTGTAACTATACAGCGAGACAACCTATATTACAAATAAAATAATACATTATAATTACACACACATACACTGGTTCGAAAATTTTGATAAGATTTTTAGTAAGTGTCGATTCCATATTACAATAGTAATATAAAGCATATTACTATAGTGGCTTTATAAAGCCCACGTGAAACGCTACTTAATGTAAGTGGCACTTATCTAAGTATAACATTAGATTATGTTTTTCTGTACAAATCTGACAATTAAGAACGTCTTATATGAACGATGGTTAACACACTCCCTAATATTTGATAGTAGCTTTTCATTAGTCGGTATGTCAAAACACTTTTTAGTTGAAAAGACATCAACGCGCTTCTAACTAATTCACATCCTGTGCCCAACTGTTTCACCCGCCATTGAATTTAGAAATAGCTTAGGTAGGTATACCTAATTACTCAAGCAATAAGCTTATAGGTGGTGGATATAGTAGGATAGGATATATCTGCATATCCTATCCTACTAATATTATAAAAGTTAAAGTTCGTGTGTTACTCTCTCACGCTCAAACGGCTGAACGGATTTGAATGAAATTTGGTACCAGAATTACTTATACCCTTGATTTAAAAATAGGCTATTTTTGATCCCGGTATTCCCACGGGAACGGGTACTATTCACCGTGGGGCGCAGCTAGTATTTAATAGTAGCTTTTCAGTTAGTCGGGCGTAGGTATGTCAAAACACTTTTTAGTTGAAAAGACATGAACGCGCTTTTAACTAACTAATTCACATCCTGTGCCCAACAACTGTTTCACCCGTTGAATTTAAAAGAAATAGATTATAATTAGGTGGTACTCAAGCAATAAGTATATAGCAGATATATTTAGGTACCATAAATATTTACCTTACCTTACTTAAACAACGATATTCATAATTGGTATGTTATCCCGAAAGAAAGAAAGAAGAAAGAAAGAAAGAAAGAAAAATCATTTATTCTTGTAGGACCTCAAGGATCACTTAAGTATCGTTTTACATGCTAGGTGATTCTAATGCCTGTTCCAACGCGACTCCCTACACCAGGGAAAGAATCAGGCAAGAACCTGGTGGTGTGGGCCTAGCTTTTTTTTAAAAGCGATCCCTTAACAATCTAAAATACTTAATCTAAATAGTCAAGCTTCAGTGGGAAGCCAGTCGAACAAAGTAAGGCATGTCAAAGAAAGTAAAAGTAATTGTAAAGTTAACAAGATAACACCTCAACAAAATGGGGTCATTCACCTATAAAAATATATACCTTTGGACATTTTACACGGCGTCATCGAGTCCCAAGCTAAGTTAACTTAATGCTTGTGTTATGGTAACCAGGTGACTGATATACTACATAGATAATTTTTTTTTTTGTAAATACATAGGTACACATTTATAGATAGAAAAACATCCAGACCCGGAACAAATATCTGTAGAACATACATTTGTCCCGTGGCGGGAATCGAACCCGCAACCTCCGCGTTTACATTTTAAATAATGTATATTTTAAATGTAACGCCAAGAGAACCAAGAACCAAAATTTTATAAATATATGCAGAACTGTTGGCAGAGATGAGGTCCATTTTCTGTATTTTACAGATTACAAAAAAACAAATAGATTTTACCTATTATTTTATCTGTGGTTTTACAGCCTCTATGGCTCAGACCGTTATAGCCACGGAGGCTGTAAAACCTATTTGTCACGGAATCGATATGAAATCGCAGATTAGGCCGACATTTATTTGTTTTCCCAACATATCGCAGCTTGTCAAGTGACTTGTGTAATGTGTGAGGTAACACACACGTAACCACCCGTCTAATTCATAGTTTTTGCAAGCGATGGCGTAAGACTGTCTTCACTAACTGTCGGGATTATTGCTTTAGTATTATTCTTATCGAATTGAGCATCATCATTCCCCTGCCCTTATCCCACGCTAGGTGTGGTCGGCACATGTTTTGAGTGGTTCACCAACTGGTCACTTTTTAATCGACTTCATTAAAAGGAGATTTCTCACTTTGGCCGTATATTTTTTTTAAATGTTTATTCGCGGATAACTTCGTCGTTTAAAAACCGATTTTGATGATTATTTTTTTGTTGGAAAGAAGATATTTTTGAGGACCCCTCTAAAATATTATGAGGATTTGATGAGGATCTTCTTTGATTTCGCCACTTGTTGGTTTGGAATTTGAATGGTGCTATGTGTAGTGCGTGCTATGACCGTAGCTTCTTCCTAATACGGTTATAGCACGGTCATAACACGGTACGGCCAGCAGTCTTAAGACTACGGTTACTCCGGCTGAGCAATTCGCTGTTACGTTCACCAAAGTTATAAAACCAACTCATAAAAGTTAACTTTATTTAGGAAATGGAATAAATAACGCGAAGAAAGTTTTAAGGGCCATTTCTTTTATGCAAAACTAGCATTTATTGTGCAATTTAAATGATTTCCTTATTAACCGACCCCAAAGACGTATTGTACTGTACAGCCATGACGGAGGCCTTTAGGCGGCCTAAAAACTTCGTCACCAGAGTTGGCCACTTGCTCATACGAACGATGGAACGAATGAGCTAAAAACATCAGTTAAAATTAGAGTTTTTTTAACATCAGGTAATAACTAGGCTACTATACCTTCCAACATAACTTATGACTAGTAATGTAGGTAATATTATCTGTGCCTATGATATAGTTTTTTTTCTAAGAGTACCTAATAATTAGGCTAGGTACCGCATTAGTTAAATAACTTTATGATATAGTAATATTATCTGTGCTTATGATCATAGTTTTTTTTTCTAAAAGTAATAATTAGGCTACCGCATTAGTTAACCGTTGCCAATCAGCCTTGCCCGAAAGATGGCAGCTCAGTAGAACCGGCTGTAAGTGTGTCACACTGTTGTGTAAGCGAGCGGTATTATGCGAGAGAGTGGATGAACTGTATGTATGAACGTGAAGTTATAGTATTAGGCCTTATTCATAAAGATTTAATTTAATAATGGCAATTCTGGATGTCGCCAAAACATAACTAAACCAATTTGACACCACTAAAAATGTTGCCGTCCCTTTCATAACGATCGAAATAAAAAGGATGGCAAACAATTTAAGTGCTGTCAAATTAGTTTTACCGACATCCAGAATTGCCACTATTAAAGGTTTTAAGAATGTTTTTTTCTTATGTCAGAGAGATAGCAACAGATTTAAAAAATAGGTATCATGTTATTTGATGACAAAAATGCTTGGGATTATACATGCTCCAGCTCAGGGACCGCTAAAAGAAAAAGCTAGGCCCACACCACCAGGTTCTTGCCTGATTCCCTGGTGTAGGGAGTCGCATTGGAACAGGCAGAAGCCTAACGTGCCCTCCGAAGCACGGAAGCGCTCAGCTGATAATGCCACTTGCCACCCATTCAAGTAGTGACCGCCCAGAACGTTGCTTAACTTCAACAACCTATCAAGCACGTCTGCAACAATTCTGACAATCTGACATCTATGATTAAAATCAAAGCATTCACAAAGTTGGTCACTAGTTCAAATTATTACTCTGAGATACATTAAAGTAAAGACTTGCATTTAAATTAGCTCTTGCCAAACCGATACTGGCAAGGCCGAATAGATGGAGTTACTTTGCCTTGACGGGAATCGATGACGAAATAAAAATCTACAAAGATGGTAGGAATACTTTTACCTACTGTGGTGTACCTACCTACGGACTAACTACAAGTACTTAGGTACCTAAGGCCGTATAAAGAAAGAAAACTTGAAACTTATAAGCGCTTACCGGCGCTTGTCAACGCTGGTCCGTAAGTTAAGATAGATTTCAAAACATTTAGTTCATGTACCTAGGTATTTTTGTGTAGGGAGTCGCGTTGGAACAGGCATTAGAATCACCTAGCATGTAAGACGATACTGATGCGATCCTTGAGGTCCTACCAGAATAAATGATTTTTCTTTCGTTCTTTCTTTCTATGTAGGGTAAGTAACTATAGGTACCTTACCTAAACCTACATAGTGGCAAAATAAAAAAAAATTAAACCGACTTCAATTTCAGAAGAGAGGAATTTTCTGCACTCTTTAGGTGCATTTTGAATTCTGAACCTCTGATGAGGATCATCAGATCCTCAAAATACAAAAGAATCATCAAAATCGCTTCACCCTGTCGAAAGTTCTGAGGAAACACATAAAAAAATACAGACGAATTGAGAACCTCCTCCTTTAATACAGGTCGGTTAAAAAAATACAGACGAATTGAGAAACCCTTTCTTTTTTTAAAGTCGATTAAAACTATCAAGAATAGGTTTCTACCTAATCAGATTCAGAAAAGTAAACTTTTTTTAAGTAAGTAGGTACCTAAATAAAAGTTAGGTAGGTAAGGTAAGGTAACCTACCTACTTAGGTACCTACAGTTTAAATACCTACTACTTACCTTCATAATCATTTTGGTCTTAAAATTCTGATGGTAGTTACATAATAGTTTAACCAGTTACACATTCAAAACTAGTTTATTTATATCTTTCGTCAGACAGAACAGCAACATATTTGAGTGTTCTCTACAACTACCCTCATTATTTGAAGATCCAATTTTACAATTTGTTAAAAAAAATCAATAGGCCGTAGCCTACCTACAATTAAAAAAAAACGTGAATTTTGTAAACACACTTGACTGAAATGTGAACCAAACAAAGTCAGGGTGACCCACTAGGCAAACCGTTCTACAACAAAATAACTTACCTCTGGATATTTTAGCAGTCCCACAAAACACAATTTCTCACAAAACAGGCACTGGGATTTTTGACAGCTGTCAGTTGTGTTCGCGCCACTTTTTAGTTTTTCAGCGTCGATAAACTTTTTTTTCTAAAAAGTTCGGTTACGAGCGCAGTCTATGCAGCCGCCATACATACTGACCACTTTCGAATTGTTTCCAGCATGGTACTTGCTATGGAAAACTCGGACTTTCTACCTTATTTTGTGTCTGATAAGGGTGATAATCGCAAGATTTATGGGATTGCTATGGCTATGCAATGAAGCAAAGCGTGGTTCTTGTGGCGTCGTGATAAGAACTAATAGTTTCTTGAGCATAATTATGTAGGCTACCGGATAAGTTATGTATGATGAATTTCTGAATGATCCACAGTAAACCTGTTCACACAGCGCAATCGACAAGAATTTTTACTAGACCTTAGTACCTATATACCTACCTATACCTACTTACGTAAATCTAAAATAAGTACCTACCTAGGTAGATATAGGAATTGGTAAAAGTTTTTTGAATATGAGTAGGCAGGTAGGTACCAGCTACCTACTTGTAAGATTTTTAAGTAGGTACCTACTAACCAAAGACGATTAATATCTAGAAGACAGACAAAGGCCATACACAAAATCGTAACCCTAAAAAATAGCCTGAAAGCTCTAAAACATCAATTTTATCCAAGAAATTTCAATTACTTTCTAGTTAAAAATGTTTAAATATTGAATATTGTTGCTACCTACTACTAAGTATTGAAATTTCTTGGATAAAATTGATGTTTTAAAGTTTTCAGGCTATCTGGTACTGCGGGATCGGGTTACGATTTTGTGTATGGCCTTTGTCTGTCTTCTAGATATTAATCGTCTTTGCTACTAACAAATGGATTTTTAATCTAGGTAGGTAGGTAGGTACCTACTTGTGAGATTTTAACAAAAGGAAATTTTTTATAAAAATCGAAAGAGAAAAATTTTGACGGCCTTTGTGGCGCAGCGGGTGAAAGCCCGCCTGAGACGCAGAGGTTGCGGGTTCGACCCCCGCTGCGGGACAAATATTTGTGTATGATCTGCAAATATTTGTCTCGAGTCTGGGTGTTTAGGTACTAGGTACGTATTATTGTATATATTTTCAAAAAAAAATAATAATTATGTCAGTCATCTGGTTACCATTAGGTATGTTGCTTAGCTTGGTACTAGATGACGCTGTGTGGAACGTCCAAGGATATTAATTTAGCTCTTCTAGATGATGAAGGTTTTTCATAATTTTTTAGTACTTTAAAAAACGATAGGTAGGTAGGTAAGGTCACAGATTATTATAATACTTACTATACTAACCTACTTCAATGTGAAACGGTGTATTTTTTATACATATACTTACGGTCTTATGTATTTAAAAAGATTTGACAATTTAATATAGATTTCAAATGTTTTTTTCTTGTTACTCTTATGTCAATGAAAAGAGATAGCAACAGATTTAATATCCGTTTTAGCTAAAGTAGGTTTATAAAACCATTATGCTGAAGGGGGTTAGTAAGTAAAACACTATTTTAGTAGGATGGTATAAAATGTATTGTAAAAATAATATTTTAGATAGTTTCACTTACGTAATACATTATATCACATTATTTTCTTATAAATTAAAAGCATAATAGTGCAATTATAAACTACTTATGTACGTATTAGAATAATTTTCAAATTACAAATAATGAATAATACAATTTTTTAGTTATTTTATTACATAATAAAATATCATGTAACGATTGCGTTTTTGAATAATTTTTTAATTTTAAGGTA
Organism: Xanthorhoe designata; assembly: GCA_963582015.1. Lineage (NCBI taxonomy): Eukaryota > Metazoa > Arthropoda > Insecta > Lepidoptera > Geometridae > Xanthorhoe > Xanthorhoe designata. The sequence goes on from OY757059.1 coordinate 1,113,847, forward strand.
CACCTATAGTGGGGCGATTCTGAGTGTCGCAAAAGCTAAACTAAGCTAACTAAAATTATTGCCATCCTTTTTATTCCCATCGCTATGAAAGGGACGGCAACAATTTTAGTTAGCTTAGTTTAGTTTTTCGACACTCAGAATTGCCACTATTTACATAATAAAAAAATAATAATTATGATGAATCGTCGAAGTTAAGCAACGTTCTGAGCGGTCACAACTTGGAAGTCGTTAAGCCATGACTAAGGCCTTTAGGCGGCCTAAAAACTTCTTCACCAGAGTTGGCCACTCATACGAACAAACGAGTATATTATATTAATATATTTATATTCTATAAATATATTTTAGTTTTTTTTACAAAGCTACTCAGCATGTAATTTCATATGTATTTTCAAATTTCCATTTAAAGTGAACTGCTTATTACAAACTCCACAATTATATGCCTTATCCTCACTATGCACCTTCATATGTTTCGACAAGTTACCTATTTGTTTATTACATATTTTACATGTATACGCCTTTAAGCCTGTATGAGTCCGCATATGTCTTTTTAGCTGCCCTGTCTCTCTAAAACTGCGTTTACATATATCACATATAAATGGTTTTTCGCCAGAATGTACTCTCATATGGATTTTCAAATAGCCGTTATCAGAAAATGATTTTCGACAAACTTTACAGGCATATGGCTTTTCCCCTGTGTGTGTTCGTATATGTAATTTAAAAGAAGACATTTGGGAAAATTGTCGTTCGCAAAAACTGCAGGAGTAAGGTTTGATACCTGTATGTACTCTCATATGTACTTTCAAAGTGGTATAAGCCGTGAACTCTTTCTTACACACTTCGCACGAAAATGGTTTCTCGCCCGTGTGTAGTCTTTCATGAATCGCTAAGTAACTTTTGCTCGAAAACTTCTTTTTACATATATTACACGAATGCGCTTTGATCTCATTGTGTATGATATATATATGTCTTTTTAAATGAGTTCGCTGTGGAAATCTCTGGCCACACACATCACATATATATGGCTTTTCACCTGTGTGGGTGTACATATGGGATTTTAAGGTTTGATTGTGCCCAAATGACTTCTGACAGACATCACATTGGTAATTTCTCTCTCCTGTGTGCACTTTCATGTGTTCTCTTAATCCTTTTTTACGTTGAAATTCTTTTTGGCATTCGGAGCATTTGAATTTCTTCTCAAAATGTATGTTTAAGTGGTTTTTTAGTAGCTTAGGCTTGTCCAAAACCTTAGGGCAAATAGTGCAAGGGAATTTAGATCCATCGTTGTGCTTTGAAGCAAAATGCTTGGTCAAATCTTTGTTTGTGTGAAAAGTATCCGCGCATAAAAGACATATATATGACTTTTCCCCTGTGTGTATCTTTAAATGCATTTCCAATGAGCCGTTATATGTAAATTGTTTCTCGCAGTAGCTGCAGTGATATTTTTTAGTTTTTTTCTTGATAGGTTTAGAATCCGCTTCTGAAATTAAAATAATAATATAATCACACTAATATTATAAAGGTGAAAGTTTGTGTGAGTGAATGTTTGTTACTCCTTCACGCTCAAACGGCTGGACAGAATTGAATGAAATTTGGTACCATAATTGCTTATATACTGGATTAACACATTATGCTACTTTTGATTCCGGGATTCCCACGGGAACGGGAACTATTTGCCGCGGATAATTTTTTTACGGTGACAAGACAAAAAGTGTCTGATGTTTGTTACTCTTTCACGCAAAAACAACTATACGGATTTGGCTGAAACTTGTAACATACATAGTTCATGATCTGGAAAAACACATAGGGTATTTTTTATCCGGATTAGTACCTACCACTCGAAGCCGGCGGGTACCAGCGCGCGCAAACTTGTATTTGAGATGTATGTTCAAACAAAAGCTACATTTAATCCAAGTCCCACGCGTGGGAACCCGAGGGGAGCAGCTATTACAAGTATCAGTCATCTGGTCACCATAACACAAGCATTAAGTTGCTTAGCTTGAAACTAGATGGCGCTGTGTCAAATGTCTTACCATCATTATAATCTTGCCAGGCCTCTTCAACGCAGTTCTGTTCAACGGAAGATTTTAAACTACTCAGTGGCTGGTCATCTATATCGGAGCACCCTGTGAACAAGTTAAATAAATAAATAAATATCCTTGGACATTCCACACGGCGTCATCTAGTCCCAAGCTAAGCATTTTAATGCTTGTGTTATGGTAACCAGATGACTGACACACTACATAGATACATAAATAAACAAATGTATTAAGTATTTATAAGCTGGGTGTTAAGTTCGTATGAGCAAGTGGCCAACTCTGGTGACGGAGTTTTTAGGCCGCCTCAAGGCCTTCGTCATGGCTTAACGACTTTAAAAGCCGGGACCGACAATTTAACGTGCCCTCCGAAGCACGGAATCTCTGCCATGTACTGTAAGTTTGTTATTTATACAATAAATAGGTATGTATAGTTCCTATACATAATAAACAAAAAAAATACATACAGTGGAACATAGGACCCCCTCCTTTTTTAAGTTGGTTTATGTTATTAAACTTACTTGGTAATTCAAGACTGGTGTTTTGCAGGCCGTTGTCAAGTTTCTTGCATGCCATGTTTGTAGGTACCCACACATGTTTACATAATTGTAAATGTCAATAAATACTAGAATTTATTCAAATTCTTACCTTCTATACGCTGATCAATCTCTACTTTGACATCCTTTACAATATTATCTGTAACAAGTAACAAAATAAATAAAATATGAAAACAAAATTCAATTGGTTATTCACCTCATCATCAGTGTGAACAACATTTTGTTCTACGACTTTTTGAATTTCGATGTTTTTCATTGAAGAAATGACTAGCAAAGTTTCCCTGCAGAAATAAACACAGAGCAACCCTATAATAATCAGCGGATCGGGCGAGACTACCTGTAAGTACATACCTAATATAAGTATTTTTTTTGTCTGCCTTGTGTGTTCATACTTACTTACCTATTGTACCAATTTTCAATCTGTGCAAACCTAGTAGGAAAGGTATTACAGTGTTGACAAACTTAGGGTTGTCAAAATATTTAACAAAAAAGTTTTTGTATAAAAAACTAAAAATTAGAATTCACTAGATTTGCACCTACACAACTGTTCATTTTCATAGTCACAAAATCCCCCTTCCGGGATAACATACCATGTATAAATGATTGTTAATTAGAATTCTCACCTATGCCTTTGTTAAATCGTTCCTCACATTCCACAACTTGTCTTCGGAAGAGAGCGGCATCTCTCAGCCTGGCTTCACAGATACCACAGATTGTGGAGTAGTCATTCGGGGACTGTGCTAACTGAAAGAATAATGGTGAAGAATCTATAAAACATTGGCACAAATATTTATTGCGCATTACCTATTGAGATATATTAATTAAAGAGTCACAATCTAATAGCTGACAACACTCAAAAAAGGTGCGAGCAAATTGAATGTTCTACAATGACATTTGACATTTGAATGTAGACGTTATGACGTTTGTTTTAATGTTCAATGTCGCTTGTACGCAATAAAAAACTTGGCGCACTACGTAGTGTGCACAGAGTTTTGGTGTTTACATTTTATTTGTCTGATTGTGGCTCTATAATACATCTCAATGGCATTACCCTTATATTATTTTCGTCAATAATAATAATTTAAGATAAAGATTGTGAGTAAGTATACCTACTTGTATGGTCACTTGATTAGTTTGTAATCAAGTGACATACAAGTGCTTATGCTAAATATTTTTAACTCCTCAAATGTTGTTCTCATGATAAGTTATTGATCTCAATTAGAGTTGATGTGATGGGGTATTCATTCTGGCTAACGAAGGGATGCAATGCAGACCACAGTTACAATCTTACACAATATATTTACACAATTGAAGTTTTCATAATGCAATCAATTTTTCACACACAGCGTATAGATACGATATTTTGTCAGTAACAAAAGGAACACGAATTCTATAAATTCAAAATATTCAAATTAATGTTAAACAGATAAACTAAGAAGGTTTTAAGTGCTGCGTGGAGTTCCCAACAATATGCCGAAGATAAAATAGAATTGTGTTTACTCACGACAATGCCGAAAGTTTCATGCAGAAACACCAGGTAAGTTCCTACTTTCTCGTCAGTGAAATAACCCCCTAGGCTTTTAAAATGGCCTTTTGAGTGACAACAACGGCATAAGCCTTCTGTTATCCACGTCTCGGACATGATCGATCAAGATTTCACTTGATTTTACACAAAAGTTGCGAGTAAGTTGTCGAAAATGAAAACTTCGTAAAACAATTATTTGTATTAGGTACACAAATTGTGAAATGTTCGAATTAATTAGAAACAATTCTACATCTTTCTTATTGATTGACAATAAACTCCCTTTATTTCTTCCATGATCACAATTTTAAGTAAGATCTTTGAATCAAAATATACTTTACGTAAAATTGTAAACATCGAACATCTGAGAAACTGAAACTTTTACCAAACGTCAGCGAGGGAAATGTCAATGTCAAGTAGTGCATACATATACATAGGTTAGATACCCATAATCGTAGGAAATCATTCGATTAATCGACTAAAACCTTGACATTGACTTGACGTAAACATGTTTTTTAATTATCTGTGACTGTGAGTGACATAAAAAAAAATATAAAAAATGGCGATGCCAAATTTGAGCGCGCAGTTAATGAATCGATAATTTTAATGTTTCTGATATATTTTACTTTACAAAATGCCTGATACAATATTAGAAAGTGTCCTTACAGGAAAACTTGATAGTGAGGTATTGATAAAATGGCTAAATAACGAAGCAATCGAGGTATGTAACCTAAAACTTATGTTGATTTTCTGACTTGTAATAAGTATATTATTTTTTATTGTTTTCTTAATTTTCAGGATGATTGTGTGTTATTATGCTGCAAGAGAAATGAGTTTGTTGCTTGTTTCTTGTCTTACTTGAGGAATCAGACTGATAGGTAAGTTTTTATCGAAGTTCAAAAGTATAGTGTCTAAACAACAACATAATTTTTTCCAAAAAAATACTCAAACTTTTAATTCTAAAAGTGCAATCATCAATTATTATAAATTCAACAATGATAAATGATCCCAATTTTAATGATTTATTTTTCTTTCAGCATCCTACAAACAAACAGTAATGCTGTCCAAATCCTTCAAAATAGTACTCCTGAGAAAGCCCATACACGACGTAAACACCATCGCTCAGTCAGCGAACCAACCAGTGATGACCGAGACAGCCTCTCAGTTAAAACCGAAAAAAGCAATGAATCACCAAACCGTGACCGTAAGCGCCCAGGTCGGAGAGTCAAGACCACACTCTTCCCTGACGATCGAAAGGAAAGCAACTTATCAGTGTCTTCCGATGAGTCTCGTCTGTCCACCAGCATGGACAGAATGGCTGTATCAAGCACACCTCTTAAAAATGGAGTAAAACCCACAGACTCTAATCTATCTCTATCAAGTCCCGTAACTCCGAGAAGTTTCTTCAAAGACGGTGAAAGATGTGATACACCAAGACTTAGTCATCGTCATTCACGATCTAATGAGAAAAGCTGTTTGGGTGACTTTATAGTGGCAGCTAAAAGCTCCAAGAAAAAGTCAAAGAAAAATGTATCTAGTGAAAATGAAGATAAAGTTGAATTAGATTTGAGTAATTCTGAGATGTTTCCGGAGATCGGAGCGAGGAAATCAAGTTCGTTACGAGGAGAGAAGAAGAGAATTAAGCCAACAAATATAGATAAATCACAAAAAAGTCTGTCTCTTAACAGTTTTAACTCTGAATGCTTCCAACAACCATCGCCACTTGGTTTAGAAGAGAATGCTGCTTTTAAGCATCAGAAATTTCAACCAAAAGAAACTACAAACAGTTTTGAAGCAGAACGCAATATTTTGAAACAGGAGAGACATAAATTAATGGAGAAATTTAATATCCTTAACACATCAACTCCTCAAAAAAGTTCCGCAGTCCCTCAAATTAAGATAACTCATAAGGACTCCATTGAAATCGCTCAGAATTACGTCCAGGCGGACGTAACAAAGATCCTCTTAAAAGACAAGATAGATTTACTCATAAATATTTACGATAATTTATTGAAAAATAATTTAATATTGAGTGTAGTCACAGAGATATACTTTTTAATATCAATTGTGATATCCAAACAGCTTGAAGATGATTATATACATGCGGAGAATAATTTAAATGACAATAATATAGATTATTTATTAAAATCTATACATAACAGCTCGTACTTTGCTGTTAAGTCATTGTGGAACCTTAAGATGACCTTAGAAGTCATATTGGAAAAGAGCTCTTTAAAAACTCTAGGTAAGTTTTAATTACTTTTCTCTATGACGACCTCTGTGGCGCAGTGGGCAAAGGCCCGCCTGAGACGCGGAGATTGCGGGTTCGATCCCCGCCAAGGGACAAATGTTTGTATCTTCTACAGATATTTGTTCCAGGTCTGGATGGTTTTCTATCTATAGTATGTATGTATTTACAAAAAAAAACTGTATCTATGTAGTTCATCAGTCATCTGGTTACCATAACACAAGCATTTAGTTGCTTAGCTTGGGACTAGATGACGCTGTGTGGAATATCCAAGGATATTTATATTTATTATTTATTCTTAAATTCTTTATTGTACACAAAAATAGATAAAACAAACGACATAGATACTTAAAGGCTATGTACATAGGCGAGCTTAACCCTGAAAGAGTTTTCTTACAGCAAAACTTGGGTTATAGAGAGAGGTTATTAAACAGCTGTGGATTGAAATGTGTACCATACAAGAGATAAAAGAGAAAATATACTGAGTTAGCAAATATCAATTTATTATTTATTTTTACAGGAGAAAACAAAAAGGTGCGCACATTCTACCCTGACCTCGCGAAGTTTCTACTGAACTGCTATTGCGTGCGCTGCGAGACGGCAGTGGGGCTCGCCCCCGCGCGCGGCGCGGCTGTGGTGTGCTATAACATGGAGACTGACAGTGCTGACAACTTCCCAACCACACAGGCTTTCCATAACTTTAAGAAACAGCGAGATATGTTCTATGAGATTGTCAGGTATCAAATCAAAATCAAATCAAATTATAGATATTTTTGATTATAGTGTTAAACCACACTTAGGTATTTCATTTTAAATGAAAAATCTTAGTAATAGTTTTACGGCTGCTTAAGGGTGATCGCTTGTATCTCGCGGGTTCGAATCCCGTCGAAGCCGTAAAACTTTTAGTACGTTTTTTCATTTAAAAATAAAATCAAATTGTTTATTAGGTATGTATCGTTATTTTCAAAAAGATGTCATAGGACTTCGTGGTTGATGTTATAGCACTCCGGCCCACACCACCGGGTTGTTGCCCGATTCTTTGGGTGGTGTGTGTGTGTGTGTGTGTGTGATACATACATATACATAATATCCCACCCATTCCCTTGTGCCTCAGTAAAGATATGGGTCCTGAAGCATCACACGGACTTTTTGTGAGAATTCGAAAAGCGATGATATCCAGTTTTGTTTCATTTGCCCACACTTATGTACGTTCACGAACACTCAACAGTTAATAATCGACCATCATTACACATTAACATTCGCTAAAACAAAAGTTTCAAACATGATCACGACTATCCCGGGAGCGGTAGACATTTCTTTCAGATCATTAGGCAATTTTTAGATCTTTTCGAAGATGTCTAACTAAGGGGGTAGTCAGAGGTATGTCGGAAAATAAAACAAAAAAAAAACTTCTCAAATTCCCGCTTAAAAGCTATATATTTTTCATTTGATGAATTATCTTTTCAGATGGTACCAAGAGTCGCAATCCTCAGGTGCCTCTAAGAGTACATTCCGGTCTCGCATCAAAGCTCTGACGTCCCAGGCGAGCGCGCCCGCCAACCACGCCCACCTCGCCGCTCTCCTCACGGCGCACATGGCGGCCGAGTGTCTGCCTGGAAACTCACAGGTTTGCTTCATTTTACAAGCAAAAACCCCTGTTTTGGGGCAAAAGGGGTATTTATGGGCAAGTGACCTTCACAGGTCGCGGGAAGGTAATATACTAGAGATAACTCAAAAAGAAGGCAGTTTTGCTTCATTTTACAATCAAAAACCCCTGTTTTGGGGCATTAGGGGTATTTACAGGCAAGTAACCTCTTTTCAGGGGTATTTCAGTATGATTAAACATACATTTACGGGTATTTATCGCTATTTACCTTTAACAAACCAACCAACATATTTCAGTATGTTGGTTGGTTTGTTAGTTTGTTTGGGGCAAAGACGATTATATTAATCGTCTTTGGTTTGGGGTAATCTCCGAAACTACTCATTCGATTTCAATATTCACCGATATGTAGCATGGACTTTCCGAATGAAAATAGGCTATATTCAAGGTACCTACCACGCAAGCGAAGCCGCGGGCGAGCAAGCTAGTAAAAAATAAAAATACATACAGTAAAACATATAACTTTTTTAAAGTAGGTTATTAATTTTATTGCCTGCTGCTTTATGTACTTACCTATCTTCATACCTATCTGTGTGAAGCGCTCGTGGCGAAGCTTGCTAAGACGTTCTTGATAGATCTTCGAAGTTAAGCAACGTTCTGAGCGGTCACAACTTGGATGGGTGACCGCAAGTGGCATTTATATCTAAGCGCTTCCGTGCTTCGGAGGGCACGTTAAATTGTCGGTCCCGGCTTTTAAAGTCGTTAAGCCATGACGGAGGCCTTTAGGCGGCCTAAAAGCTCCGTCACCAGAGTTGGCCACTTGCTCATACGAACTTACTTACTTTTTTATACGTATCTGTGCTGTAAATGTGTCATAATAAATCTATCTATCTATCTATTCTGGTTACCATAACACAAGCATTAAGTTGCTTAGCTTGGGACTAGATGACGCCGTGTGGAATGTCCAAGGATATTTATTTATTTATTTATTTATTCCAGGAATCCAAGCTCAGTAAGCTGCAACGTCGCCTGACCTGCCCTACTGCTCGGGACTCGCACAGACTACCCCACTTCACATCCAACGAGATGTTTTACAAGTGAGCCCTTGAGAAGTAGTAAATTTTTGTATTTAATCCGACTTAAATTTCGTAAGATTCTCATTCCCAGAAAATAAATACTATTTACGAAATAGACATTTTTTTTTTCTTAATTTTAAAAAGGCGGCGTCTGGGTCGACCGAGAAAACGTTGGCGGGACGATCTCGTCACCTTTGACCAGGGATGGTGGGACTTGGCAAAGGATAGAGATGGTTCGAAGAGTTTGGGGGAGACCTTTGCCCAGCGGTGGGACGAGATGAGATGATTAAAAAAAAAATAAAAAAAAATTGTTGGCTATTCGGGATGTTACCAAAACTAAACTAATTTGACAGCTCTAAAATTGATGCCATCCTTTTTATTTCGATCGTTATGAAAGGGACGGCAACATTTTTAGTGCTGTCAAATTGGTTAGGTTTAGTTTTGGCGACATCCAAAATAGCCACCAATGTCTTTTTTTGATTATACCCATCTCGTCCCACTGCTGGGCAAAGGTTTCCCACAAACTCTTCTAGCCGTGTCTATCCTTTGCCGAGTCCCACCATCCCTCGTCAAAGGTGACGAGATCGTCCCGCCAACGTTTTCTATGTCGACCTCGACGCCGTCTTTTTAAAATTAAGAAAAAAAAATGTCTATTTCGTAAATAGTATTTCCCAGAAATCATCTAACAAGCTGTCCGACTCGGACTTGGCTATTTTTTTAAGGTTAAAAAGTAATTTATTTATTTATTTTATTTTATTTGGAAAACAAACAGTATCAATTACAGCTTATTATAAAAAACAATATAACAACTAGTCACCAATAACATGTTTTCACATATAACTAACAAAAAAGCTTGTTTGTTTAAATTTAATAAGCTAAATTTGGAAAATAATAAAAACAATAATAAATTGGTAATAATAAGTTGGTCTATTTCACAGAGAATTCATCCAACAAGCTGAGAACGAAAGCTTCCGTGCGCATTTACGCGACGCGCTCTCTGCAGAGATCGTTTCATTGGACGCAACACAGTTTGCGGTCGAAGACAGGGGAAATTGTATGTACATATAAGAGTACATCTTACTTAAGATACAATAGGCATGACAGTAATAAAGAATTACTTTAAAAAATATTTATCTAATTATATACAGTTCATAGATCCTGAAAAACGTATTTATTTTTATAATAAGCAAGATTATTGTTTATTTTGATAAACAGAATTACAGCATTAAGCCATATTATATTCAACAGCAATCAGGGCAAATGACGTCACGTCTAAGTAAAATCACTATCTTGCCATTTAGTTTTGTTTGAATATTTTGAACTTCCTACCTAGGCGTGACGTCACGTCTTAGTCAAAAGGCGCCATGACACTTGCGAGCGTTTTGCCGTCAAATGCGTTTTTAAAAACTCAATTTTGGGCTTATTAATGTTTCTTTTTGCAAAAAAAGAGAGTTTTTATAAATAAGAAACAGATAAAACATAATAGAATGGTTTTTCAATTTATTATCCTTCCTACTAATATTATAAACGTGAAAGTATGGTTGGATGTTTGTTACTCTTTCACGCGAAAACTACTGAACGGATTTGGCTGAAACTTTGATTATACATAGATTATGACCGGGAATAACACATAGGCTCCTTTTGATCCCGGTATTCCCACGGGTACGGGAACTACCGCGGGGCGCAGCTAGTTATTATATATATTAGTCATCATGCCTATTACTTACGAACTTAATAATCTTACTTTCTGTTTTAGCTAACATCGATATATCCAGGGAGTACCTACAGCTAGCCAGGAAGCTAGGTCTCCTAGCCAAGTTCCTAGGATACCTAACTTCGCTGCCCTACTCGCCGATACCGGGAGAGGCGGTCAGCAAGAACAATAATGTTATATTGAATAAGGTAATCTAAAACTTTCTTAACCCTAACATCACACTAATTATTATTAAGCGCTCGTAGCGAAGCTTGCTAAGACGTTCTTGAAGATCACTGAAGTTAAGCAACGTTCTGAGCGGTCACTGACTGCAAGTGGCATTATCAGCTGAGCGCTTCCGTGCTTCGGAGGGCACGTAATTGTCGGTCCCGGCTTTGAAAGACGTTAAGCCATGACGGTGGCCTTTCGGCGGCCTAAACTCCGTAACCAGAGTTGGCCACTTGCTCATACGAACGAACGAACGATTATAAAGGTGAAAGTTTGTGTGTATGTTTTTTACTCAAACGGCTGGACTGATTTGACTGAAATTTGGTACCTGGATAGCTTAATCCTGTATTAACACAGCTCTGTGGCGCAGTGGGTGAAGGCCCGCCTAGCGGGTTCGATCCCCGCCGCGGGACAAATGTTTCTATGTTATGCAGATATTTGTTCCGGGTCTGGATGTTTTTCTATCTATAATACGTATGTATTTGCAAAAAAAAAATCTATGTAGTATATCATGTTGAAATAGTAAAACCTAATTCATGTCAATGTTTAGCTCTGTCCGTTTTAGTTATCAGTCAGTATGAATAATACTGACACATTCGATATTTGAATATCTTAGCTCTAGATTGTTTCCTATGTCAAAAAACAGTTCATCCATAGCCACCCAATAAATATGTTGTTCTTCCAGAAATATAGTCTTTCTTCTTCAGGTTATGGGCCCAGCACGCTTCCACTGCGTGTGGAAGCGTGTGGTCATCGCGTCATCTGGTTACCATAACACAAGCATTAAGTTGCTTAGCTTGGGACTAGATGACGCCGTGTAAGTGTCTTAAGAATATTTATTATTTTGGAAACTTGAACTTGAACTAATTAAATTAATTTCTGTTTTAGGAACAAAATTATACAATGCCTAAAGAAAAAGTTTTGGAGAACAGTTTAGCTTTGAGGAGTTATGTAAGTATCCAAAGTATCTTCTGCAAAATGTGGGTATGTACCAAATATATTTGGACATACCTCTGACTAACCCTTAGACATCTTCAAAAAGATCTAAAAACTGCCTAATGATCTGAAAGAAATGTCTACCGCTCCCGGGATACAGTCGTGATCATCATATTTCATTTTTTTTTAATTAATACATTTGTTGTTACAGAGTCAACCAACCATAGACATCAAGTCTCTACTACAAAACGCCATAGACAATGCCCGTCTATCTATCACCATACCGTGGATAGTCACCTATCTATCCATGTTAGATTATGTGTCACTACATACACCTTACTATCAACATATCTTAAGAATTCTCCTAGAACTGTACCATACAAGACTAAAAGAAGGTGATATGAAGAGGAATACTGTAGTGTATTTAAAATCGATTTTGGGATGGTTATTCGATTTGCCACATTATTCTGAAACAGATATGGTTGAGAATGTGTTTGGTGTTGAAAGTGTGGATAAGTGTAATTTGGTGGACGAGTCCATTTTTGAGCTGTGCCCGTGTTTGAGAGATGTGAACACACTTCTGTCGACGTGTCGGCTATCTCAGGTAAGTGAAGCTATCTTTAATGCCGGGTTGCAATATTCAACTTACTAATAACCGTGGATCTGTCGCCATAGTAATATTGTTATCTATCAAAAAGTGTCCTACATTTTTTGTTGTCTAAACAAAGTTGCTATGGCGATCAATCTACGATCATTCGTAAGTTTTATATTGAAACCCGCCGTAAATTGATAATATTCAAGTACCGTGGATCAATTGCCATAAAAACTTGAGTTTTACTCATTGAGGTATTATACTACTAGAGCCACTATCAGACAAATAAAATGTCCGCGCCAAAACTCGGCGCACGCTACATAGTGCGCCGAGTTAGCGTACAAGCGACATTGAATATTAAAACAAACGACATAACGTCTACATTTGAGCAAATGTCATTGTATAGGTATGTAGAACGTTGCTCGGACAATTTTTTAAATGTTGTCAGCTATTAGATTGTGACTCTTTAGTATAGTAACTCAATGGTTTTACTAGATGATTTATACAGAGTCAGGAGGCTTTGCCTACACTTAACGGGACACTGTAGTGCCTGGGACATTGTTGAGATGGAATAGGCATAACACAAGCATTAAGTTGCTTAGCTTGGGACTAGATGGCGCTGTGTGGAATGTCCAAGGATATTTATTTATGTTTAATTTCAGGAACAAAAAGAGATGGGCAGCTTCCGCCATATCACGCCAGTTAGTATAAACGTTGATCCACAAGCTAGGATCAAGAATAAGGAGAAGGAATTACAGGTAAGATAGTTACTTTAACATTTTACACACACTCTCACACTCACACTCACTCACTCACATCCAATCACATACACCCACACACACATCCTGTTAAATCACACTAATATTATAAACTACCTACGCCCCGCGGTGTTACCCGCGGTGAATAGTTCTCGTTCCCGTGGGAATACCGGGATTAAAAGTAGTATATTGTACAGTGTTAAACCACACTTTGGTATTAGATATTTCATTATAAATGAAGAATATTAAGGTGATATTCTTGTTTCCTCCAGTATCCCTGTAGATGGCGCTCATCGGTGTTTTAACCGAGAAATCATCTTACTAATAGTTTCAGCTCTCGGCGAGTAGGTTCCGTAGCCTAGTGGTCAGGCAGCTCGGCTTAAGAATCTACGCAGGTTCGAATACTGCCGGAGCTGTTAACTTTTACAATATAATTCATCATAATTCATTTTTTATTCATTTTTTTATCAATTTCAGGCGCGTCTAGAGGAAGAGCTTATCAAGTCCCAGCCCTCATCCACTCGACGGGTGCTGGAGATGGTCATAGAGAGGGTCTGCGCGGCTGCCGTGCGGGAATTGTCCGCGCGGGAGCTGCCCAATGCGAGGCGACGAGCGAGGGCCTGCCTCGCGGGACTGGGGCCTAGCAGAGATAATGTGAGATATTATATTGGATGGATACTATACAAATTTAGATTAAAAGGCCTACTTATACGATCAAAGGTAAGTGTAGTTTTTGTAGCTAAATTGAGAAAGAAAAAATCATTTATTCTTGTAGGACCTCGAGGATCACTTAAGTTTCGTTTTACATGCTAGGTGATTCTAATGCCTGTTCCAACGCGACTCCCTACACCAGGGAACGAATCAGGCAAGAACCTGGTGGTGTGGGCCTAGCTTTGTTTAAAAGCGATCCCTTAACAGAAATTGGCAAGGTGACGGTAGTTCAATTGGCAAGGTGACGATAATAACATAACTGAAATGGTTGAGATAACACGGTATCTCAACTGGCAGAGCTAGGCTACGGCCTAAGTATAGTAGCTACGTTGGTAAAGGAATGCCACCTGTAGCTAAATGTGTAGAGCGAGACTTATTGGCCTCATTCATAATGATTTGTTGTTTCTTTATTACTCTTATGTTAAAGAAAAGAGATAGAAACAGGGCCTAGCAGAGATCATGTGAGTGTTTCTGTAGATATCATGATCGCTGTAGTTACAAAATATATATATATCTATTCTGATTCTATTAGAAACCAGTAACAAGGAAATAAATAAATTAAATTGTCGGTCCCGGCTTTTAATATTTCTGAAATTTACTGGGTGATTTGTTTGTGAGAGAAATAAATAAATAAATATCCTTGGACATTCCACACGGCGTCATCTAGTCCCAAGCTAAGCAATTTAATGCTTGTGTTATGGTAACCAGATGACTGATATACTACATAGATAGATACATTTTTTTTTGTAAATACATACATATTATACATAGAAAACACCCAGATACGAAACAAATATTTGCAGATCATGCAAACTTTTGTCCCGCAGCGGGGATCGAACCCGCAACCTCTGCGTCTCAGGCGGAATAAATAAATAAATCACACTATTATTATAAAGGAGAAAGTTTGTGTGTAAGTGTGTTTGTTACTCCTTCACGCTCAAACGGCTGGACGGATTTGAATGAACTTTGGTACGAATTGCTGATACCCTGGATTAAAGGATAGACTACTTTTGATCCCGGTATTCTCACGGGAATGGGAACTATTCACCGCGGGGCGCAGCCTAGTAATAAATAAGACGCAAATCTTAATAATAAAGTTATTTAGGGAAGACCGAAATAGTACATTATTTCGATTTTACAAAATAATACAACAATTTCTTCTTTCCCCAGGCTACCCTCCAAGCAGCCACGCATATTTACAACGTGGAACTGTCTCAGCTCCGAGTCCGTGCGTTGGAGAGCGCCAGGGCTCCGCTAGCGGCCCGCATTAGGGCTGCGCTGACGGGCCTGCTGCCTACACAGCCAAGTCAATTACACAGGTGTGTATGTCT
Source organism: Xanthorhoe designata (assembly GCA_963582015.1). Taxonomy (NCBI): domain Eukaryota; kingdom Metazoa; phylum Arthropoda; class Insecta; order Lepidoptera; family Geometridae; genus Xanthorhoe; species Xanthorhoe designata. Next base: position 1,129,135 of record OY757059.1, read on the forward strand.
ATAATAAGAGGTAAAGTTGGTATGTTCGGGGTAATCCCCGAAACTACTCATCCATACATACATAAAATCACGCCTCTTTCTCATGGGGGTAGGCAGAGACCACTGACTATTCATCCGATTTCAAAAATTCTTTCACCTATGTGTAGCATGGACTTTCCGCATGAACATAGGCTATATTTTATCAAGGTTGGTACCACGCGAGTAAGCGAAACAAAAGATAGATAGGTTATAGAGATTGGCTGCAACTTAACCTCTATAAAATGTTAGTATAGATATAGATATATTTTCTTTTCAGTGTGGCGTTCCGTGCTGCTAAAAAAAGGATCAGCAATTGGATCAATGACCATTGGAACACAACAGGTAAATTACAAATGTTACTATAAGTTTATGACTTCGACGGGATTCGAACCCGCGTGATACAAGCGATCGCCCTTTAGCCGGACTGCCATTCACTCGGCCACGAAGCCTGTGACGCCGAAGACGAAACTGTCAGTAAGATGATATTCATATTTTTAAATTTCATATATTTATTCGACTTCAAAAAAAGAGGAGGTTCTCAGTTCGTCTATAAAATACGGTTTAAATCAATATTTTTTTTAAACTTCGTATTGATAATTGTGCAAAGTTTTAATTTAATCCAGCACTTTGACATGCACACGTGCGTCATGGGCACTGAACGCGTTAATAAAAATTTTAATTTTGTAACTTGTATTTTCACAGCTGTTTTATGCAAAGATATAGAATCAGAGTTGAAGACGCTACAGTCATTGAGCGAGATGCGAGCGGGGCCCGCGCGGACCCCCACCCACCACGTGTCATCGTTCCACAGCGACGAGAGCCCGGCCACCGTGCTTATACATCTCAAGGTGAGACGATGATGATGTGACTTTAAATTAAAAATATTAATAAATCCACAGATAAAATAATATGTACATAAAACTAACTATGTATGTTTGTATGAGCAAGTGGCCAACTCTGGTGACGAAGTTTTTAGGCCGCCTTAAGGCCTCCGTCATGGCTTAACGAGTTAACTATGAAAAATATTATTAAACTAACTAAAAAGTCGTATTAGCCAAGTGGATTACTTTGACTTTCGATCCGATGGTCGTGTTTTAGATCTTTTCGAAGATGTCTAAGGGGGTAGTCAGAGGTATGTCCAAATATATACATTATACATATTTGGTACATGCCCACTTTTTGCAGAAGTTAACTTTCCATACGTGACAGGTTGCAAGCCCATCGACGCTATTAGAGAGCTAACTGGTTTCCTCACGATGTTTTCCTTCACCGTTATAAGCTCGTGTTAAAGCGCATATAAATTTTTCGATGCGAAAAGTTCATCGATGCACGGCCGGATTCGAACCCACGACCTTCGGATCGAAAGTCGAGGTTCTAATCCACTTGGCCAACACGGCTATTATTCCTAGCTTAGTGTTATTTTCAATTATGTTGGTGTACTATACGTAAGTGGTCTAATAAATAAATATATAATTTCCCCCCCAGGAGCACATCTGCCTACTTCTCGACGACTCGTCCCCCCCGGCCGTGTCCCCCGCGCTGTCCCCCGCGCTGTCCCCCGCGCTGTCCCCCGCGCTGTCCCCCGCGCTGTCCGCGTGCGCGTGCGCATGCGCACCATCCAACGCGTACTGCCGCGCGCCCACGCAGCGGGCCATCGTGCAGCTCACCGTCGACCTCTGTCTAGTCTATGGTAAGTTTTATTCATGTATTTGTAAATTATGGTGTGCAATTTATGGTAACAAAAAGCTGAGATTGGTCCCTTTTGACCCACCCTCTTCAGCACAGGCCTATTGCATTAGGCATTATTTCAAAAGTAAAGGTTTACAGTGGTTTTCTTAGCTAATTATCTAAAATAAGCTTAGATATCATAGTTAAACTAAAATATTGTAAAAATAGCTAATAAGTATAGTTGACAAACAAGTAGTAGGTAAGTAAAACCTTGAACTATGGAATCTTTGACTCCTCGCTCTAACTAAGTGTATAACTTGTATTTAGAGAAGAGGGATCTCTGCTTCGGCTAATTTCATGGTGTAAGTACCTATGTTTTGTCTTACGGCTATAACTAAGATGGATAACAAAGGTAGAGTTCTTTGAAATAATGAGTTCCATTTAGAGCCATCCAGAATATTATTTTACTTTTTGTACTATTCTGTGTTTAGTTAAGTTCTTCTAAACCTTTCCATCTGTGCTGTAATGTGTGTGTGTGTCAATAAAGTATTTATCTATCTTCTATCTAACTAAGTTGCACTTGGTGGCCACCAAACTCTGTTTTCGCTACTCCTCCTAAACTATACAAAATGCCTATGTAATCAATTATATCATCAATAATTTCATTTTGTATAGCTATTATAAAAAAAGCTTATGATAGGTTTCACAAACTGTACATTCAGTTTTTTTTAATTTCATTGTTCAACGTAATAATAAAATAAATAGGTGGTGGCGCTTGTTTCACCCATAGAGACCTTAAAAACTTTTCCATTTTCCAAATGTGCCACAAATGATTCATCAAAGTTTTTTCTTTTTTTCTATCAAGAAACTTACCAACTTACTCATATAAATTATGCTAAAACATCATCTTACTACAGTTTTCTGTTACAGTCGCGAAAAAACCGAAAGAGCTGACCGAATCACTTCTACTAAAATTCCACGCTATTTGGAACACATGTTGCCCAGACAGAAAGCACTATACACCAGACAACGTATCTATTATGGAGAGAAGAGAGGACTTATCGCCTGAACTCAGGAATATCACGGACGACCGCCTGCCTACCCCCATTAGCGATGACGAGGTCAACGGTGATGTTGAAATCGATGAACAACTGGATAAAATTGATCAAACCGATGAGAAAATCGATCAAAAATTTGTTCCGAATTCAACAATCGATACGAGTTCTATTGTATTTGATCAAGCTCTGAGTCCAAGTACAAAACTATCGAAAACTAGTACACCATTGAAAAGAGTAACGCCGATTTCTAAACCGCTAAGTCCTAACATCAAAGTGCATCCGACATATATCAATACACAGTGCGATCAAAGCAAGATTGATCAAAGTTTAAAATCGCCTGAACAGAATTTAAAATCGCCGGATCAGAACTTGAAATCGCCTGATCAGAATTTAAAATCGCCTGATACAAAAACTGAAGTTTTTGAAGAATCCAATGAGCATTTATTAGAGTATTTTGATAGAATACTATGTCCAAGAAATATATTGATGTTGAGTACGTCAAATTGCAAGCAAAGCGAGGTGTGGGAGGCGCTAGCGTTTATGATAGTGTTTCTGCTGAAGAATGACTATCTTTGTGAAGATTCGTTGACTGAACAGTGCCTTGCCGTGTATAGGCAGGATTGGCCACAGGTAAATTAAATAAATTATCTAAGAAATTAAATAAAAAAATAAAATTAAATATAATAACGACTGTATCCCAGGTCGCCCCGCGGTGTTCCCCGCGGTGAATTCCCGTACCCGTGGGAATACCGGGATCAAAGGTAGCCTATGTGTTGGTCGGGGAAGTAGCGGGGGTATGTTTGCGCCTGTGTTCACTCGCTGACGAACCAATAGCACTCGCTAAATCAATGGTATGAAGTGCGCCGCAACACCTCTCCACCAATCATTGACCACGGAGCAGTTTGACAGCCAGCGCTCTTTTTACGTGGCGAGAGCTATAATTGTGATGTTAATTTCAGTGATAACACGGTAGCTAAATTAGTAAAGCGAGTATAGTAGCGAAATTGTAAAGCAGCCACGGGTTTTCTCACGATGTTTTCCTTCACCGTTAAAAGCTCGTGTTAAAGTGCATATAAATTTTTCGAAACGAAAAATCCATTGATGCACGGATTCGAACCCACGACCTTCGGAAGTCGTTATTAATTATATTATTATTATAAATAAATAAATATCCCTGGACATTCCACACAGCGTCATCTAGTCCCAAGCTAAGCATTTAATGCTTGTGTTATGGTAACCAGATGACTGATATACTACAGAGATACATTTTTTTTTGTAAATACATACATATTATACATAGAAAACAACCAGACACGAAACAAATATTTGCAGATCATACAAACATTTGTCCCGTAGCGGGGATCGAACCCGCAACCTCTGCGTCTCAGGCGGGCTTTCGCCCACTGTGCCACAGAGGTCGTCAAATTACATTCTTCTTATTTTCTCTAAGCCTATATCTATAATCTGATTTATATATTTTCAGAATATACTAGAAAGTCTATCGACATGCATGAAGGCCGTCTCGTCGAGTTGGTCGCGAGCCTCGTCGGGGAAGTTTACGTTATTCCTTGATTTCCTCGCCGAGTACTGCGGAGATATGGATTATGAGATAACAGAGTAGAAACTTATACAAAACTAGTAGACCCGTGTGGTACAGTCAGCGTCAAATTGATATGTGCGTCTAGAGCAGTCAAAATGATCTGAAAAACATAAAAGCTAATTGATATACGCAGTTCGAATCATCATATTGTTGCAAGCACCTATGCAGCCTGAGCCTATGCAACCTGAGCAGCTTGCAACAATAATGATGATTCGAACTGCGTATATCAAATAGCTTTTATGTTTTTCAGATCTTTTTGACTACTCTAGCTAGACGCACATATCAATTTGACGCTGACTATACACGCTACTTCTTCTTTATTTTGGCTTCACACGGCTTGTGCCACGCATTTAGCCACTACCATGTCATTATAATTCAAGTTAGTAAAGATGTGGGTCCTTACTGAAGCATTACATGGACTTTTTGCGAGAACTTGAAATGCAATGATATCCAGTTTTGTTTCATTTGCCCACACTTATGTACGTTCACGAACACTCAACAGTTAATAATCCATCTTACACATTCACATTCGCTAAAACATAAATTTCGGAAAATAAAACAAAAAGACAACATGACATCTTAAATTCACGTCAAAAAGTCCACACGCTACTTTCCATAAAAACTTTGACACCCCATTGCAACCCTTTAAAGGGATAAACTTGCAGTAAAATGGAGTCTATTTTTTAATTTAGACCTCTGGCAATACATCGGTGAAAACTGCATGCAATTCCATTCAGTAGTTTTTGCGTGATGCGGGAACATACATACAGAGTACAGACAGACAGACAAAAACTTTGATGAAACATTTATGTTGCTTCTTTTGCTCTAATGAAAACCCCCCATATTAGTTTTTCATTAATAACTCAAATGTACAGACATCGACGTGTTACAGTTTTATTATTATGTAGAGATAGAAAAGAGATAAAAGATTATGATAAAACATTATATTGAAGAATGTCTACCGTACCTCGTAAATGTATTTGTGATTGTGATCTAAATTATCTATAATGAAAAAGTGTAAAACTTAGAGCCGAGCAGATTTGATTGTAACTTTGAATTCTTATAGTTCGTGATTGAGAATTACGAAAGCTAGTGATAACGTCGACATGACAAATAAATGTAACACCATTTTAGGGAAATAAAATTAATTAGTGAAAACGTATTGTGGTCAAAATTTAGGTAAGTAAATTATAATAAAGCGAAGAAACGATATAATCACAAGACTGGTTCTTTCTGTCACTTCTGAGAAATAATAAAGGTCCTTGCCGACTGTACCGTATCATGACCGTACTATGACCGTGATGGGAACGTGCCAGGCAAGAACAACTATTTGTATTAAAAATACACGGGCCAAGTACCAGCAAACCCAGAGAGCACATATTGGGGTCAATTCGGAGTGTCGCAAAAGCTAAACTAAGCTAACTAAAATTGTTTCCGTCCCTTTCATAGCGATGGGAATAAAAAGGATGGCAATAGTTTTAATTAGGTTAGTTTAGCTTTTGCGACACTCCGAATTGCCCCCATTGTCTAATCGCGTCGTACACACTTGGAATCGTTTACCAGACTCAGTGATCAGTGCCCCCTCAGTGAACTCTTTTAAAAATAGACTGGACAAATATTTAAAGCGCACTGACTAATAAGATATACACGCATCAGCTCTAAGAGCTGCCTGTGTATTATAAATAATAATAATAATAAGACACACCCTCACATATGAACTAAGAAAGAACCAGTTGTGTGCATTTAATCTGTGAACAGATAGTCTGATGAAGAATGTCTGTTAATTAGAATATTTATTGTAATTACTTAACTTTTTGTTGCTCAACAATCAAAACGAATTTTCAATAGATGTGGGCACTGACAATCGAAATCAAATCAAATCGTAGGTACTTAGGTACTCTCCAAAGCGCTTAAGCTAATAATCCCACTATCGGTCTCCCATCCAAAATGTAACCTTGCAGAACGTAGCAAGATGCGCTACAAGCGGCGTAGGCATACAATCATGCGCAAAAAAACACTCTGTAGGTAACAATTACTCAACATTGTAGGTAAGGTACCTGCTTATCTTTCAAAATATTGGTCCATTTTGGCAGAGATAAATTACCTTTTGTCCATAGTGTATAAAAATAAGCTATATTTTAAAACTGCCAAATAATTTTGTATATAGAATAAATGTCTATAAATTATACAAAATATACTCATTGAATGTAAGAATGTGTTTTATTCAACTTTTGGAGGTGCCATTCGCTATACCTACATTTATCACAAATTTCATTTTCATTTGCAAATTTAATTGCAAAGTACTTACCTACTTTGTGTTACTAATGTAAAGCCATTAGTAGTGGCAATTCTGAGTGTCGCAAAAGCTAAACTTAACTAACTAAAATATTGCCGTCCCTTTCATAGCGAATTAGCGATGGAAATAAAAAGGATGGCATTAATTTTAGTTAGTTTAGTTTAGCTTTTGAGACACTCAGAATTGCCACTAATGAGTATTTTATCTGTGCTAAGTAAGTAAGTTCGTATGAGCAAGTGGCCAACTCTGTGCTAATGGCCAGATATGAAGGAATTCAATTTTCCCGCCAGTTTTTGTACCTGTACCTAGTGATGTGCCACTGCCAAAAACCTGAGAATCGATTAGAATTTTAGACAATTTGTTCAATTAAATATGTCGAAAACGTCGTTATCAAGATAGTATACAGACCTCTTTATAAACCGCATTGATTCATAATTACTTACCAAATAAAAGTAGGTAATAGGAAAATCGAGATATTCAAACTATTTTTAATGCCAAATAAATAAAAGAATCAATCATTTCCTTCCCTTTGGTTTTTTAGCCGCGTTTTCCATTTCTTGCTCGACGTTCACTTGAAACTTGTCAGCTCGATCCAGCAGCCCTTTAGGGTCGGTGGGATAACTCTTGAAGGTTGTGAGTTCAGGGCATATGCCTCGGTGTATTGCCACCCACACTGGAACACATTCCAATGATATTTAAGTACCTATTGTTCTTCCTCTTCCTGCCCTTATCCCACTAGTGGGGTCGGCACAACTTTTTTGTTTTTTTTTTTCAAACCTTGTATTGTGAATGAGGCGAAAGAAGTGTGTCAGGATCGTAGCAAGTGGAGATCCGTGGTCTCTGCCTACTCCCAAAGGAAAAAGGCGTGATTTTATGTATGTAGGTAGGTATGTATTCAAAAAATATGTAGGTAAGTATGTATTGTAGTAATCCTATAAAGTTTATAAACTATTAATAGTTTATAAAAACTCACTTGGTCCTGAAACAAAAGAATGATTGTAATTTAAATCAATTTGGCTTGACACAATTACAAAATTAAGTAGGTACTAGTACCTTAGTACCTATAGATAGTCTTTCCAATCCTTTTAACTTTTGACAGATCACGCACATAAAGTTTTGTAATAATTTTGGATACAATGTACCTACTACAGGGAATACTGTAGGTACTTCATGGACGGGTTCCGCCCACTTAGAGATGTTTCATTCGTAATTAATGACCACCGACTATAAACTGTTTTGAAATAAATCGATTATCGATTATATTAATAACACAAAATTACTATAAAATTATTGTGATTATTTTTATATCAAATCACGTAAAAACCTTTATTATTTTAAAATGCTTTAGATGTCTCTGTTTTAATGCATAAATAATTTGCGTAATGAAAACAGTTACATCGTACCTACTCGTACTACCTACTAATTGGGATCGAATTTATTCGCTGAAAATTAATGAATCTAAAATAATCGTTTAGACTTACTGTAGTTGGTTCAAATAAAAAACATGTGAATGAACTGCCTACTTGTAATGAACAGGTGCAAAATGTTGAAATTCATAGTACCTAAATAATGAGTGTGTTACATCGATTAAAACTTCTCCATGAATAAAATCGATCGATAAAATAAATCGAATCGGTAACGGGTCAGGGTATCACTATTTGAGTCAGTATTACAGCTGTCAAACAAAAGTTAAATAAACGGTTGGAAAGGGTATAGTGGCAATTCGGAGTGTCGCAAAAGCTAAACTAAACTAACTTAAATTAATACCATCCTTTTTATTCCCATCGCTGTGAAAGGGACGGCAACATTTTTAGTTAGTTAAGTTTAGCTCTTGCGAGTCACTAATACCTAGCTAATATTGTGTGAAAAACCTTACAAGAATAATTTAAATGTTGTAGGTAGGTAGGTAGGTACTATTGTAACTCATGATCTCAAAACATTTAACTAATGTTGTAACAACTAGATATAAGAGCTATATAAGCACAGTTTAAAGCCCTAAGTTATTTGTAAAATCGCTTTCGAGAACAGCAAAATAAGAATTAGCATTTAAAACAAAACGAAACGTTATGTCATGGTGGTGGACTTCAGGAGTGTCAAAACATAAAATAAACAGTGATAGAAATAGATTGGATACAAAGTGTTTGTTAATGGCTAAAGTTGTGTGAAAATACTCACTCAGTGTATTTATTTTGCAGTTCTCCTGTTCGAGCGTGCACATATTCTCAAATTCCATAAATTCAACCTTCCACGTGTGTGTATTGTATCTGTATCCACACACACGGCCAAAACTGGATGGAACAGATTTTAATAACTCAGTCTAGGGCCACAGACACAGATACATGCTCTTTGCACAGACTACTAGGTGGCCTAGGGCTCGTATTCATACTCCATACTCAAGCATGTCTTAAGCGTTGATTCAACACAGAGTTTGTCAAAAAATCGATGCTTGAGCGGAGACTCGAGTCTGAATAATGAGCCTTGGAAGAAATCTAACCAAAACATTATTAATTACATTCACAATTTCACATACCTACTTAACTTGAATTGAAGTTATTGTGAAATTAGGAAGTTATTAACTTCACTTCTTCTTTGTGGCTACTGTAGGTACTAGTGTTGTCACAATTCTGCCAGTGTCGAGTTTGTTCACGCTAGTTTCCTAAACTTTAGGAGGGTAGTAAAATAATAATAAGGCCGTTAAAAGTGATATTATGATTAATAAAAAAATTATGTTATAACCACGATGATTATTTACATTCAAAGGCACATCGTTGCTTAATGATACTTATACAGACTAAAGAAACTCACTCATGATGATACAGAATAGTACAGTCCCTATTACAATCCCGGTTAATCCCCATCTCATCTCCGAGGTAACGAGGCGTGGGACCAGCCGGGGTCGTTTTTATTTCCTTGTTGTAATTCTGCTTCGGTTTCCATTTGTCTCGAGTTTTCGTCGTTCTAAACAGTTTAGTATAAATAAGAGATATTATAATAAATACATAGGTACCTATCTTTTGACATACCTACCACTCAGCGTCATTTAGTCCCAAGCTAAGCAATTTAATACGTCTTGTGATATTGTACCTAATAACATGACTGTTAGAGGTAGGTAGGTACAACATAGTTTTTTTTTGTAAATACCTACATAATAATATGTAAAACATAGAAAACACACAGGCACGAGATAAATATTTGCAGACCATACAAACATTGCATATAAATTATTATTTTAAAAATCCTGACATGACTTTTCAGAAACTCTCACTGTTTTAGTAATAGCCTTAGTAGCCCTAAAAAACTCACTCTGCATGTGCCACCTTGTTTAAAAGGCCACTAGCCATTGATCAGTCTGATCTTGCTACAATTCAAATGACTTACCGAAGAAAAATCTGTTCACCACCCTCCCAATAGGGCTCGTAAAAATTACCAGCACTTTCGCCTTTTTTCTTAACTTTGTCAAATATATCGCCTACATCAAATCGCCGCTTTATATCTTCATTCGTCAAGTTTATCCTGTATTCAATATATTTTATTAAAAATTTAAAAAGCTATTAGGTAGGTATGTACTTAGGTACTTAGGTATTAAACAAACATTTGGCTACAAGAATATACCTACCTAAATTTTTTCTTTAAATTAAATCTTAGGAGTTTCAGGAACAAAACTCTCCTACTATCAGCAAAGATAAAGGTAGGTAACTACCCATAGGTTAGGTAGACAACATTTGCCCCACCCTATTATAGTAGTAGGTAAGCCCACCCTAAATGTATGTGAACAGCAGTGAACAGCTTTAAACATTGTTTATGTAGGTAGGTACATTTTTATTAATATTAAACCAGCATAATTAATCAAGCAGCTGTGTTTTCTTACCATTCCTTAGATGCCTTAGAGGTTTGAAACACAGTAAACATTTCTGTGTTGTTTGCAGCAGTGTCATTGCTTGAGAGCAACCCCTGAACTAAAAAATAATGCAAATACACTTTCTGTCGATTTTTTTATACACTAGGCACCTACTTATGGGAGGTAGGTACTTTTCTATCTAAATTTTACCTACTTAATACAAATAAAAGTAACGTTTGAAATAATTTCATCTAGAACAACCTATCCAATAGTAGGGATAACTTCATCTAAGCAGCTGCACAAATAATGAAATTGCATTTCTTCATGATTCGTTAACTTCATATCACTCCTTTTAATAATTAACTCAAAGATCTTATTTCAAAATATGACGTAAAGTCAGCCTAAAATATTATAATATAGTCAGAGTAAATCGAATGATTTTCTAACTTTGAATCGATTCTAGAACATCGACTAAAATCGTTGATTTTACTTTAGTCGATTCCATTATGCACATCCTTGGCTTACTAAACAAACGTCAACAAAAATCGTCTAGCGGTTCTGAAGCTGTGCTATTTTTGATGATTCTTTTCTAATTTTCCATTTTGTGGTGACTTCTAGTTAATATTTGTGATGAAAAATGTCTGAAATTGTGTTAGTGAAGGAAGAAAGGACTAGCCCTGTGCCGGAAGGGTTTATTTCCTTCGAACATACTGAAATAAGGTAAAAATTTATTCTTTCATTTATTTTAACTGATTATTGAATTGGAAAACCATTAGTCAGGATGAAGATAAAAATTGCCGTGTTTACTTCACCATTGCAGACTTGGTATCTATTCTCTATTTTTATGTTTTCGTATAAATAGCATCAAAATCGATACAGTCGGAGGCATGCGCGAAAGTTTTCTCCTAGGTATCTGACACGCCTGCCATTTGGCCGACATTCTAAAAATAGCTAACAGTAAAATGAAACTGCATCAAAATCTGTTTAGTAATTACTTACATGCACAAGGTTTTCGAAATAGGCAAATACCTAAGTAGGTACTTATTCACTTTTTTTGATAAATTCACAGTGGTAAGAATTTATTATAATATTCTTACACAGCGTTTGTGCAAATCTTTTCCAGCAAAGAATAAATTTACTTACCTCATTTAGGATGTTATTATTTTCTGTTGAATATCTATTGGAGTATCACTGATTTAGATCAATTATTAATTTTTTAAATTACAAATTCTTCAATTTGAATGACTCTACTTACTTAATTACATGTTCAAAATAATATAATTAAACCTATATATAATATAATAATAATATAATTATAATTAATTTGAAGTTAATAAAAAATTAAACACAATTTGCATGGAAACATTTATTTGCAATACATATGTAAGTACTACTTACTCGTTCTTCTATTTTGTTCTAAGAGGTCACTCAAATTGTGAGCAATCAGGACAACACTTGAAGAAAACAATCTATCTTAAATGTCACACCTGAATACTGAAGAGCTACCTAATAAAATAAATAAATATCCTTGGACATTCCACACAGTGTCATCTAGTCCCAAGCTAAGCAATTTAATGCTTGTGTTATGGCAACCAGATGACTGATATAGGTACTACATAAATACATATGCATGGACTTTCTCAATGAACATAGTCTTATTTTATCAAGATAGGTAGGTTCTATGCGAGCGAAGCCGCGGGCGAATAAGCTAGTTATGATTTATATACTACTTTGGCCATCTTCAGGGGGGTTAACACCAGTTTACCGTAGTATCGGATACTGTCCTCGATACCGAGTCAAGTATCACAAATGTATGAAAATCCAGTGCAGCGCCTCCCCCGGTAACTTGCATGAACTAATTCCATACATTTAGAATACTTGACACATGAGCGAGGATAGTTAACTATACCCTTAGAGAAAGTAAGAAATAGAGCGCTGCATATTTATTTCTCAGTCACACAAAAACAAAGAATATACACAACATTCTTGTGATTAAAAGAGACAAAGCATTAGATCTTTTGTCCCTCATCGCGTGCCGCTTTTTTGTATGGCCGGCAACTTGATGCTCAGAATTTTGTACTACGAAAATAGGGATTCATTGCAATTTTTGTCCCTCTCGGCGGCACGCTCACTGTTCGTCCAGGTACTATACTAGGTCCATGACTATACCCCTCGAAAACTGTTGAAACGCTCAGATCGCCTTAGCTTCGCAGCAATGGCATGGTCATCTGTTTATGTGGTAGTCAGCATAGTCAATCTTTTGGCAACACTGTGATGACAAAGTCTTGCATCTTGATCAGCTGTGATCCTAGTAGTTCCTCCGTCTCTTATTCCTGACAGCGTTACAGAAGAATAGAGAGAAGAGGATAGCAATACACTGTAACAAACAGAATGAATTAATTTATAACAAAATTTTAAATAAGTAGGTACCTATAATCGACTTTAGGTCATTGGGTTTGAGTACCTAAGTAAAGTAATCATCATGACTTCATATTTCTTCATATTAGCGTCCCTTACCTCAACAATGATAATGGTTATAAGCAGCCCTCCTACTGCCCCTCCGAAGACGCTAAACCAGTCTTCCACAAGGCTGTTGCATCCCGTAGGATTAGCGTTCTCGATCGTGCATTGCTGGACTACGTTCGGGTCGTAGAGCATGTTGCAACAGGAGACTGGTAGACCAGTGCTGTAGGAGTTGGGACCCGTGGTGCCGCAACAACGGAACTGGAAGAAAAAACAGTCAATTATTGACAAAAACACTAGAATTGCAAAATGAAAAAAAAAATGAAATTGTCATGAAAAATATACATATATTTTTTTTTCTTGTGCACTCACGGAAATTAGCCACTATTAAGTAATATTATAATTCAAGTTATGAGTTACTAGCTTACTCGCCCGCGGCTTCGCTCGCGTGGTACCTTGATAAAATATAGCCTATGTTAATTCGGAAAGTCCATGCTACACATCGGTGAAAGAAAATTTGAAATTGGATGAGTAGTTTCGGAGATTACCCCAAATATACAAACAAACAAACCAACTTGTAGCCTATGTGTTAATCCAGGATATAAGCCTATCCTGGTACCAAATTTCTTTCAAATCCAGACGTTTGAGCGTGAGGGAGTAACAAACACTCTACACACAACATTTCACTTATTACTGTGATACTACATTCACACTACACACAAACTTTCACCTTTATAATAAGTGTACTAGACTCACCGAGAGTTCCAATGCGTTGAATCCAGTGCTGTTGAATGCGTTGAGGAGCCAGCCGTCCACAGTACTCTCGATGGTATTCAAACCGGAGAAGACCACCACAGTTAGCCAAATCTTCAGACCAGCTAGAATGCTCACTACTATGGCATACTAAAAATAAAACGTAAAATATAGATAAAGGTAGATTTTATTCGTTAAGACACACACTATAGAAAGGCAAAAAGAATAAATAAATATCCTTGGACATTCCACACAGCGTCATCTAGTCCCGAGCTAAGCAACTTAATGCTTGTGTTATGGTAACCAGATGACTGATATACTACTTAGATAATTTTTTTTGTAAATACTACATAATTATAGATAGAAAAACATCCAGACCCGGAACAAATATATGCAGAACATGCAAACATTTGTCCCGAGGCGGGAATCGAACCAGCAACCTCCGCGTCTCAGCCGGCCTTCGCCCACTGTGCCACAGAGGTCGTCAACGTCACTTAAGCCCGTCACACACGTAGCTATAATATATATAGTAATATAAATTAAGGCATAATATGCCTTGCTATAATTTATATTACTATATATTACTATATATTATTTTACGATATATTTTCTACACAAATATTCAAGTGACCGCACACGCAGCTATAATAATATATAGCTAGGTGTGTGACGGGCTTTAGGCTAAGGCTGCCTTACTTAGTCCTAAAAAAATCACACTCTGTATAAGGTTTTTTAAAGATGGTGGTCCGAAAATACTTTAGTCCGAAAACTCGGTGTGCTGTACGTGTTCTATTCATTAGTTTATTCGATGGTTATACTTACAGTGAAAAGCATGCACTGCGACTCCCTGATAGCGCCACAGCAGGCTAGGAATCCTATCAGGAACACTACAATTCCTAGCACTAGAATCGCGATGCCTAGCGCCTGGATGGGAAGGATATCATTTAGGTCCTTGATGGCCACGAGCGTCGCTATACCTAGGCCGACGATCACAAGACCTAGGAGCTGGAAAGTAAAGAGTTTTCAAAGTTTTTTTGTTAAAGAAAGTTTTGAAGTAAGAAGTTCCAATTGCAAATTCAATTCTCAGTAGGACCTCGCATTGAAACATCTTAAGAGCTAGGCTACTAGCTGCGTCCCCGCGGTGAAAGGCCGGGATCAAAAGTACCTAGCCTATTTTTTCATCCAGGCTATAAGCAATCCTGGTGCCAAATTTAATACAAAACCGTCCAGCTGTTTGAGCGTCAAATAGTAACAAACACACTTAGGTACATACTTACACACAAACTTTCACCTTTATAATATTAGTGTGATTTATTTTCTTTCCTGTGGATATGGCCGGCTAAGCTGAGAGGATGGTTTAGGTGCTGGGCAATCCTTTTCCATCTCAACAATGTCCCAGGCACTACAGTTTCCTGTAAGTGTAGGCAAAGCTTGCCTCCTGACTCTGTATAAATCATCTAGTAAAGATGTAAAGGTTTAACAAGATGTTTAGTTCAGGGTTTTTTATGTTGGTGCTCTCTGAGCGAATCTGTAAGCCGGCTGCTAATTATCTTAAATATTTATTAATCGACAATAAACTTACCGAAAACGCTAAATTCACTATAAAAAGCACATATTTCACAATAAACTCCACCAAACACATCTTTACAGCTGAAATTTTAATCGAACAAAAAATCAATAAACTATTTTCTTAAATCACATAAACTTAGGCTAGGTATGTCAGGACATCACCATGGATTATATCGATTTGACGATATAACTTCAGTGCTGCGATATAAAATGGAACGGTTAGGTGATAAGATTAACCATATTATCTTTCGTGGAAATGTATTGGTTTTTGGAATTCCAAAGATAATACAAATTTTATCAACATGACTGTTATATGTTATGTTACATGCATTGAGATGTATTAAAGAGTTAAAATCTAGTAGCTGACAGCACTCAAAAAATGTGCGTGCAAATTTAATGTTTTACAATGACATTTGACATTTGAAAAGACGTTATGTCGTTTGTTTTAATGCTCAATGTCGCTTGTACGCAAAAAAGAAAAACTCTGCGCACTACGTAGCTTGCGCCGAGTTTTGGCGTTTACATTTTATTTGTCTGATTGTGGCTCTTTAATACATCTCAGTAACCTATATCTTTGGTTTTGTTTACTGTGGGTAGATATGTAACATTAATTTACATACATTTTCTATGTATAATATCATGTGCTTCTTAGCGATAAAGCCGCCCATTGTACATTGTTAGGTACTTCGTTTTTTCTTAAGAGGCATTTCGCAAAAATCGTTCGGAATCTGCGTTTACGTAACTTTTTGACGTCCTAAATCTCAGTATTGGATGCAATAATTCAATTTCTATTAATAAGGTTTGAAAAATAAACCTTTCTCGTAGTGACAAAATGCATTACATTTTTAATTTTTATCTTGTGTATAAAATTATTAGACCTTTTCGTCCGCCTCCTCCCCGGATAAACGCTCGAAGTGAACTTTTTGAAGGCCTAATTCTCAGTAACTACTACCTTGAAACTGTTAAAATATTTTTTATAATGTGTGGAACATCTTCTTGTCGTGACATAATGCATTTTTTTTTTCATAAGTATCTCCGTTAATCCATAATAAAATTCTAAAGTTCCGCTTTGTTTCTCAAAAAAGATCAATTTTTAAAGCGTTATTTTTCTAACACAACTATAAAATTATAACAAACTATTTATACCAAAGTATACTTCAATCATTTAGGAACACATAAATCAATAAATTAAAATTGTCACCTTACATGTTCAAAATATATAAATAAAATAAAACTGCTATAAAATGACGCGTTATCGAAATCAGAACTCAGTCGCGCAGCAGCGCTCTTCGAGGCAAGACCTATGTCAAATTCAGCGCCGGCAACTATCTCTTTCTTTTTTACCGGACTCTCGCTCGCACTCGCCAATCGACTGTTGCTATAGTGTGATACACGGCATTTGATACTTTCGAGTAAGTAAAATCAGTATTTGTTTTTTGTCTTTACGAAAATTTTAGTACTTAGATACTCTTTTTTTAGGCAATGGCCTGGGTCGAAAAAAAACAGCTTACCACTGCATAAAAAAAAGGAAGCATCATAATTACTATGCTGCACGTAAAGCCGTACAGGCAAGGTATGTATTGAAAATCTTACTTGAGTTCTTTTTATAATTTATTTTTGTCTTTATAAACGGTTTTATTAACCGACTTCAAAAAAACGGCGGATTCAAATTTTGTGACTGATATTTCACCCCCTTCAACTGGAGGGGGTGAAATATCAGTCTGATCGATCAGATTTTTGGTACACCCCTTTGGTTTATATGACAATAAAATATAGTGAATTTATTAGTATTGTAAATCCAAGATGGCCGCCTCTACAAAATGGCGGACTACGTGTTTGTTCACAGCCCCTCAATATGGGTATCAAATGAAAGGGCTTGACTTGTAGAATGTAGTTCACTATATTAAAAAAATGCAAATCCAATATGGCCGCCTCTACAAAATGGCGGACCACGTGTTTGTTCACAGCCCCTCAATATGGGTATCAAATGAAAGGGCTTGACTTGTAGAATGTAGTTCACTATATAAAAAAAATGCAAATCCAATATGGCCGCCTCTACAAAATGGCGGACCACGTGTTTGTTCACAGCCCCTCAATATGGGTATCAAATGAAAGGGCTTGACTTGTAGAATGTAGTTCACTATATAAAAAAAATGCAAATCCAATATGGCCGCCTCTACAAAATGGCGGACCACGTGTTTGTTCACAGCCCCTCAATATGGGCATCAAATGAAAGGGCTTGACTTGTAGAATGTAGTTCACAGTATAAAAATGCAAATCCAATATGGCCGCCTCTACAAAATGGCGGACCACGTGTTTGTTCACAGCCCCTCAATATGGGTATCAAATGAAAGGGCTTGACTTGTAAAATGTAGTTCACTGTATAAAAATGCAAATCCAATATGGCCGCCTCTACAAAATGGCGGACCACGTGTTTGTTCACAGCCCCTCAATATGGGTATCAAATGAAAGGGCTTGACTAGTAAAATGCAGTACACTATGAAAAAAAGTAAATCCAATATGGCCGCCAACATTCAATGTCTTAGACTTAGATGTACTAAATTATTTTGTGGCTTTTAGTAAGTATCTAGGTAGGTACATAAAACTGTTACACTGACTTTTTTTTTACTTTGTTATATTATTTCATAAAAACAATAATTGTGTATAAAAAAAATTTACAAAATTTCTTAGATGGACAGGCAGAGCCCACGAACAGGGGGATACATCCGAAGAGAGAAAAAAATTTATGAATACTTAGTAATTCATAAATCATGATTTAAGTAATTTGAGCCAACAACGGAAGGTCCAGAACGAGTAGTTCTCGAGATTATGGCCGTTTGAATTTGTCATCGACATCATTAACTGTTATTATTATTATTACCTATAGAAAAAGTTAATTTCAATTAATTATACCAGCTATAAGTAAATTAAGTTTAGTAGGTACCTATTCGTTTCCTAGTGTCAATCGTAAGTAAAAACAAATGTATTATTTAAAGTCATAATTCTCACTTTATTAATACAAATAGGCATTTCAAATATACAATTATATAATCTACTTTACATTTTTAATAGTTCCATAAAAAAACGTTGTAACTTTATAATGTACCTAGTTTATTTTTATCATAAACTCGGAAAGGGTCAAGATGATTTTTCAGATTATGACGCTACACGCTCACGATATAGAACGCGAGCCGTGCGGCTCACTCGCTGCGGCCTAAAATACCTAAACTTGCACAGCGCGAGACTGAGAGATGGGTCTTAAGTTTTTAATTGTATCGTATATGAGTGTACAATAAAGAATTTTCATTCATTCCTTCATTCATGTATTTAAAAAAATGTTTTATGTAGAATATCAGTCATCTGGTTACTATAAATAACACAAGCATTAGAAGCCAATAGCGTGTAGGTTTGAATAGGCCTCTAAGCGACGTGTAGGGTTACCCTCGGTTTTTGTGTAGTAATCTATCCTCGCTCACGTGTCAAGTAATCCTAAATGTATGGAATTGTTAGTTCATGCAAGTTACCGCGGCGCTGCACTCGATTCTCATCTGTAATACTTGACTCGTATCGAAGACAGTATCCAATACTACGGTAAATTGGTGACCCCATGAGCCGCCACGATTTAGATGGGTGGCTACATACAAGTAGCTGAGCTGAGCGCTTCGGTCGGTAGATAATTGCATTATTGTTATTGTATAGTATCTAGGTGCTACGTACTATTTCGTCAAACATTGTGGTGTCCCAACGGGGCTCTTGTTGCGGCCAAACCTCATTTTTAAGACCTTATGTACCAACTTGAAGCAATAAATGAATATGAATATATATGTAGATATGTAGGCTGCAGTGGGCGTAGGCCTGCTTTAAACGGTGGCCAGTTCGATTCCCGCCGCAGGTCAAAATGTTTGTGGCTAAAAAGGACGTTTCTATGAAATCTCTCTGAGAAACTTCTTATGATTACAAAAGTTTCTATTATTTTGTATTTTAGTCGATTGTGTTATGTTTTTATTATCTTCAGTGTTTTTTTTAATCAAAAGAATTAGGTAGGTACCTACGTTGTAACATTACTTTGTTTGATAACAAAGATTTAATTTTATATCGATAAAAATATGATTCATTCTTTGCTACTCGTTTCATAGTATTATCTATCAAAGACGATAGAGTACCTACCTATTATTAATAAAGATTTTTTGTATTGATTCGTTCGTTCGTTCGTACGAACAAGTGGCCAAGTGCCAACTCTGGTGACGGAGTTTTTAGGCCGCCTAAAGGCCTCCGTCATGGCTTAACGACTTTAAAAGCCGGGACCGACAATTTAACGTGCCCTCCGAAGCACGAAAGCGCTCAGCTGATAATGCCACTTACGGTCACCCATCCAAGTTGTGACCGCTCAGAACGTTGCTGAACTTGGATGATCTATCAAGAACGTCTTAGCAGGCTTCGCCATGAGCGCATATTTACAGTGAATTGTTAGATAAGAAAGATTTGTAATATCGATAAAAATATGATTCATTCTATCTATGCTATTAAATATAATCGTATTTCCTAGTAAGTATTATAATTAGGAATTTTAGTTTCGATGTTTTCTTTCAGAGTTAAGAGCTTGTTAGTATCTAAATCAAGTGCAAGGCTACGGAACAGGCATTAGAATCACCTAGCATGTAAGACGAAACTGAAGTGATCCTTGAGGTCCTAAAAATAAATGATTTTTCTTTCTTTATAAATGAAAAATCTTACTAAAAGTTTTACGGCTTCGACGGGATTCGAACCTGCGAGATACAAGCGATCACCCTTAAGCCGGGTTGCCTTACCACTCGGCCACGAAGCCCTAGACGCCGAAGACGAAACTATCAGTAAGATGATATTTCTTTCTTTCTTTTATTTTAATCCGTCCAGCTGTTTGAGCGTGAAAGAGTAACAAACACACTTACACACACAAACTTTCACCTTTATAATATCAGTGTGATAAGCCGTGTTGGTCAAGTGGATGAGTACCTCGACTTTCGATCCGAAGGTCGTGGGTTCGAATCCGGCCGTGCATCAATGAACTTTTTGCATCGAAAAATGTATAATGCACTTTAACACGAGCTTATAACGGTGAAGGAAAACATCGTGAGGAAACCAGTTAGCTCCCTAATAGCGTCGATGGGCTTGCAACCTGTCACGTATGGAAAGTTAATTTCTGCAAAAAGTGGGCATGTACCAAATGTATGTATTTGGACATACCTCTGACTACCCCCTTAGACATCTTCAAAAAGATCTAAAAAAATTGCCTAATGATCTGAAACAAATGTCTATCTCCCGGGATACAGTCGTGATCATATTTCATTTCATTTCATTTGTGATTTCTGTTTTCAGAATAAAATTGGAGGAGCTTGATGAAGCCGAGAATGTGTGTCAGAGTGAGGCGATACCAGATGTCAAGACCGAACCTAAAGATGAACAGGTACTTACCATGTACTTACTGTCTTTCCATGACATGTGCCAATTTATCTATCTAATGATTATTTTGACTCAACGTACTACAATGAGTATTTTGACTCGCACTTGACCGGTTCTTTTGTCTTCCATTATTAGTAGGTATTTGAAACAATTGAATAAAATGTAACAATTTTTTTTTTTCCAGCCGGATTTACAGAATGGATCTTTGGAGCACTTGGGATTTTTTGAGAAAAGTAAGTAAAAGACTTGCCTCTGAATACATTTTGTTCTTGAATTTTTTTTAAGATAAAAAGTTTAAAAAGTGACGACCTCTGTGGTGTAGTCCGCCTGAGACGCAGAGGTAGCGGGTTCGATCCCCGTCACGGGACAAATGTTTGCATGTTCAGCAGATATTTGTTCTTGTCTGGGTGTTTCTCTATAATCTATAAAAAGTATGTATTACAAAAAAATTGAGGAGTACCTATTTGAAGTTATAATATAAGGAGTATATAAGTCATCTAGATAACATACAAGCATTATTTGCTAATCTTGGGCCTAGAAAGCGCTGTGTGAAATTACCATCTTTTATTGATTTATTTATATCACCCGTTCGTGTCCCACTGCTGGGCAAAAGTCCCCCACTCTTTCCAGACGTCGCGATCTTGTGCTAGATGAAATTACCATCATTAAATAGTTATTTTACTGAACCATTTCTGATAATACTCTCTCATTTCAGATGCAGGCGACCTGGACTACAGACCCACCAAACATATGTGTACAATTTGCTACAAAACATTCGCTAACAACGCAAACCTACATCGACATACACTCATTCACACTCGAGTCACATACCCCTGTACTTATTGCTCAAAAAAATTCCCCCAAAAAGATCTTTTAGACCAGCACCTAAAAAAACATGATCCCAACAGACTCTTGCCCTGTGACGTCTGCGGCAAAAACTTCAAAACAACATCGAATTTGATGCAGCACAAACGGATACATTTAGCGGATTTACCCCACAAGTGTAGCAAGTGTAATAAAGGCTTTGCCGTTCGCGCTAATTTACTGCGACATCAGATGAAAACTTGTAAAATTGAAGGTTCTTTGACATGCCACGTGTGCAATAAGGTGTTCACTAAAACGTTCTTACTGAAATCGCATTTGAGAAAACATGATACGGACAAGCCGTACGAATGCGACCTCTGTGGTATGGATTTCAAATACAAAAGCGCTATCATCCGCCATATGCAATGGCATTCCGGTTTTCGACCGTTCAAATGCCCGTTTTGCTCCAAAACCTTCACTCATTCCGGCTTAATAAAACCCCATTTACGAACGCACACCGGCGAAAAACCTTACCAGTGTACAATATGCTTAAAATTCTTCACACACAAACACAATATGGAGCGTCACAAAATAAACCACGGAAGAATCAAACGCTTGGTGTGCGATATTTGCAACAAAAAGTTTCCTAGAGAAAGTCGATTGATATATCACATGAAAACGCATACCAGTGAGAAGTTTTTCGATTGTGGTGTTTGTGATAAGAAATTTACGCACAAATCGAATGTTATTAGACACTATGAAAGGAAACATCCCGGGGATAAGTATAAGGGCACGGACACAGATGCGTCTGTTGCTATGAAAGTGTGGGATAAAGTGAAAGGGATGCTGCATCCTCATTACGATATCTACCAACAGCCTGAGGAGATCCTTAGCTAAATATTTCCACCTAGCCTCTGACTAACCCATTTTTAGCTAAGTTAACCTAATTATCCCTAACTACCCCTTTCATTTCTCAAGCATGTAGACTAATTTAGAGTTATCTGTGATTCGGACAAACCCCTAATTACCCCACTAATTTCTCAAGTATCTAGATTTAGAAGTGCCCCTGCCCCAAGCATCAAGAGAGACGAACTTGTCTCCATTTCCCAAGCATTTAGAATGATGAGCTACTGACATGCCCCTATCTACCCCTGTACCCTCTTTAGAATGTGACGTAACGTAATTAGACATTATGAAAGGAAACATCCCGGGGATAAATATAAGGGCACAGACACAGATGCGTCGGTTGCTATGAAAGTGTGGGATAAAGTGAAAGGGATGCTGCATCCCCATTACGATATCTACCAACAGCCTGAGGAGATCCTGAGCTAAATATTTCCACCTAGCCTCTGACTAACCCATTTTTAGCTAATTTAACCTAATTATCCCTAACTACCCCTTTCATTTCTCAAACATCACTTGGACATACCCTTGATTACCCCACTAATTTCCTAAGTATCTAGATTTGGAAGTACCCCTGTCTGCCCCTAGCCTCTATTTCCCAAGAATTTCGAATTCTGAGCTCCTATCAACCCCTGTATCCTTTTTAGAATGGGGGAAAAGGGATGCTACATTCCCATTATATCTACCAACAGCCTGAGGAGATCCTGAGCTAAATATTTCCACCTAGCCTCTGACTAACCCTTTTTTTACGTCACCAGAGTTAGCCACTTGCTCATACGAACTTACTTATACATTTTTAGCTAGATAAACCTATAACTGCGTCGTAATAAGTTATTTACCCCTAACTACCCCTTTCATTTCTCAAGCATGTAGACTAATTTAGAGTTATCTGTGATTTTGACATAATAATAATAATAATAAATAAAATAATAATAACTTTATTTATTATTATCTGTGATTTGGACATACCCCTAATTACCCCACTAATTTCTCAAGTATCTAGATTTGGAAGTGCCCCTAAATTTACAAGCATCAAAACAGACGTGAACATGCCTCTGACAACCTCTAAAGGCGGATTTGCGTATTTATCGTATATCATATTAATGAGTTAAAAGTAGTTAGAGGCAAGTCCAAATGTGTTTAATCGTTGTTTTAGTTTAAATAAAAATGTGTAATATTAAATAATTTAGTTTAAATAAAAATGTGTAATATCTGTAAAATATAATGTTTAACTAATTTATAGTTAAGTGAATCAGTATTAATAGTTAAGATGTACATAATGTACCATATTTTTATTTGTAATAGTTTGTAAGAATATAGCGTCGATGGGCTTGCAACCTGTCACGTATGGAAAGTTAACTTCTGCCAGATGTGGGCATGTACCAAATATGTATTTGGACATACCTCTGACTACCCCCTTAGACATCTTCAAAAGGATCTAAAAATTGCATAAAAGATCTGAAAGAAATGTCTACCACTCCCTGGGATACAGTCGTGATCATATTTTATTTTTTTCATTTCATTTGTAAGAATAATAGTGTTTTTAAAGTCAATTCGCATTTATTTAGTAGGATCATTAGGATCACTTGTATAGTCTTAAGAGCTAGGTGATTCCAAGGACGATATAGGTACCTAATCTATATCGTCCTTGATACTATCAATTCCTTTTTAAGCAGAATTGCCAATATTGATTATTAAGTGTTAATATTTAAAACATTGTTGAATTAAATACTCATAGAATAAGAACATTAAATATTAATTATAGGATTAAAACTATTAATGGCAATTCGGAGTATCGAAAAACCTAAACTTAACTAACTAAAAATGTTGCCGTCCCTTTCATAGCGATGGGAATAAAAAGGATGGCATTAATTTTAGTTAGTTTAGTTTAGCTTTTGCGACACTCCGAATTGCCACTACTGTTACTTCGATTATTCGCCAACTAATTTATGTTGTCGAAAGAGTTTAAATTCACAAAACATCATTTAAATACATATGCGAATTTGTTTAAATTATTATTAATTTAAGAAATGCAATGCTTATTCAATAAATATTGAAATTGTTACAAACTGTATTTAATTTTACCTCGCCTTTTTGAGTAGGTAAGTTTACAAATGCATAAAAATTCTTACATGTTTTTTAATTAATCGTAGGTACGAACTAGCTGCATAATTATCATACTAATTGAAAATAAGTATTATGTAATAAGTAAGTAGGTTAGTCAAATTTTACGGCAAATATGCACCTGAGTACTAGGCGACCATAAGTTCATAGGAGTTGCATGAATTGGTTGCAAGAGCGAGATGGAAGCTCTTTTTGTCTCACTCGCACGATGAGTATGACGCGTAGACGCAGTATCGTGTACAGGTAGTAATTGAGGTAGCGCGAAGGCTGTCATAGCTCGTGCTCGTATACCAGGCAAGCATAAATTCAGAGGAGCTAACCCGATGGCAAGAGCGAGACGCACGCTGCTTCTGTCTCACTCGCGTAACGGTTGTGATGGGCGGGCGCAGGTGACGTATTCTCCAATCGATGAATGGGTTTACTCACACATCGACATGCAGGAGCGGGAGAAACGATGCTTGTCTCACTCGCACGACGTGACGCTCGGGCGAGTTGTAGTGCTGTGTAGTAGTTAGTATAGTAACCTTGAAACCGTTTGTATCTACCCTCATTTTGCTTTTTAGTTAAACGTAAACTCAGGGAGTTGGCTTGAATGAACCGGTGGTATGAGCGAGACACGTTGCTTACGTCTCACTCGCTCGACGTAATGATGGGCGGGCGCATAGTGACGTAGATAGGCTCCTAAAAATGAATGGTTTAACTACACACACTAACATCGAAAATCTTGTACGATGGTTGATCTACGTTCACAAGTTAACCTTCTGGTAATTTATGCATTCCTAGTATTAAATCTTAAATTCGTAGTTAGCTTGACTTGTTTTTGACTTTTTGTCTTGTGTGGCCATCCGCAGTGGCTCAAAGCTGTCAATATCGCAGATCGACTACCAGGCTAGCATAAGTTCAGAGGAGTTGGCATTAATGAACCGGTGGTATGAGAGGGACGCACGATGTTTACATCTCACTCACACAATGGGCGGGCGCAGGTGACGTACATGTCCCAATCAATGAATGGGCTTACCTACACACTTACCAAGAAAATATTTTTCAATGGAATTGTACTGGTAGTAAGAGCGGGATGCATATTGCTTACGTCTCACTCGCGCAATAGTGTGATGCGCTTACGCAGTGACGTATGAATGGATTTACCCACGCACCGACAGCGAAAATCTTTGTGAATGGTTGTGTATTACGATCTTCCGTTCCGTTTACAAGTCAACCTCAAATAAGCAGGAGGTTGACTTGTGCATTCCACAGAACATATAATACTCTGACGAGTGCATTCTAGTATGTTTGGCACATCCTGACGTTCGATTGAGCTGAAATTTAGATTAGCGTATTTTCGGTGACATTGCAATAATTCTTGTCTAATGAAGAAATCGGAAGGTGAACTTCTTAAGTACCTAATCGAGATAAACCAATCTAGGGTTCGCTTGATTGATTTATCTTGACGAAGACTTAGTGCTGGATGATTTCCAAGGTCTGATGAAGAAACTGGAAGATGGATGGGTAGGTTCTCCTAGATCCGAGACTAAACAAGATAATCCCAAGGAGTATGGACTCAGTTTTGTCTTGCAAAATACTGTGCGGGTCTAATCGACTTTTGATGTTTCGCTAGAATAAAAGAGCATAAAATTTCTAAATGGTAATGACTACCCTCATTTTGTGTTCTCATAATTCATCACAATAAACTTTTGACAGTTTTCTATCACAAAGTGAAGGTAGTAAAAATGTTTAAATCCATTTAATAAGAAACAGGTAAGGTACCTACCTACATAATCGAGTTTAGGTATTATGAAATACCAAAAGTTGCCACATTACCTACATCCGCTAAAGATGAAAAATAAAACAAAATAATATATAAAATGACACAATTTTTATTAAAAATACATTCACATACAAGATTCAGCTTAAGTTAAGCCACGATATAGATAAAGCATAGTATAAAAACAAGCTTTAGAGCAGAATGGTGAACTATAGCTTTCTCTTGAGAGAAAAGGACAGATATACTTAGATCGAAGTATTGTTTGTCTTGAGATTGATTACCATACAAATATTAGTTATTGTATCTAGTGTAGTGAGTAAGTACCTAGGTACCTACTGTTCAAAAAATTGTAAAATGTTTTGCACGAAGGCTATTTTTCAACCTCTTTTTTACAGATTGGTAGGTAGGCACCTACTCTAGTTATGAGTAGGATAGGTACCTACTTAGACTCGTAGGTAAGTAGGTAGGTACAATGACATGTTTTTTTCCGTAACTTGCTTAATCCAATTTATAAAATGAGTGCGAAATTTAAGGGTAGTCTCCGAACCTACATCACTATCTATTTGAAAGTAATTTCACCATTTGAAAGGTCATCTAAGTACCTACATTATTCATATCATATTATCCAGATGGGCTTGCAACCTGTCACGTATGGAAAGTTAATTTCTGCAAAAATTGGGCTTGTACCAAATATGTATGTATTTGGACATACCTCTGACTACCCCCTTAGACATCTTCAAAAAGATCTAAAAATGCCTAATGATCTGAAAGAAATGTCTACCGCTCCCGGGATACAGTCGTGATCATACCTATTTCATTATTTTTTTTTCATATTATCCAGAGGTACGAAAACATATTAGCATTATTAGCTGTCCGCTAGCTAGTCACCATTACCTATAAAATTGTGCTTTTCATAAAGCACCGCGTTTAAAACATACTACTTAGTTAAGTAAGAGTACTTATAAGTATCATTTCTAACTTTCAAAATTTTGTTGTAGACGGGAATTACTTAGGTAGGTAGGTATACCGGGGTACATAACAATATTAATTTGCCTATTCAGATTATTTTAGATTGTTAAGGGATCGCTTTTTAAAAAAAGCTAGGCCCACACCACCAGGTTCTTGCCTGAATCTTTCCCTGGTGTAGGGAGTCGCGTTGGAACAGGCATTAGAATCACCTAGCATGTAAAACGAAACTTAAGTGATCCTTGAGGTCCTACAAGAATAAATGATTTTTCTTTCTTTCTTTCTTTCATTAATGTCAGGTTAAATAGCGAAAGATGAAAATGAATGACCCTAAAAATGTAACTAATTATTTCAGTAGTTAAATTGGTAGAGCAAGGGCGAAATAGCAAGTTCTACTTCTGTCTGTCTGGTTTTAAAACTTTAGCATGAATCCCTAAATATTTCTGAGGTTTTAAACTTATAAGGATTTAAGTAAATAGGTACTTGGTTTGTCGTTACTAAAACTTAATTTATAAAAATACTAAAACTAAACTAAGATAAATAATAAAATTCTTATTAAAATAATATAAAATGATCGGCACACGACGTTGCGATGCAAACGCGCAGTGACGTTGCGTTCGAAAAACGTGGTGTACCGCATTGAGTTACTATACTAAAGAGTCACAATCTAATAGCTGACAACACTCAAAAAATGTCCGAGCAACGTTCTACATACCTATACAATGGCATTTGCTCGAATGCAGTAGACGTTATGTCGTTTGTTTTAATGTCCAATGTCGCTTGTACCACAGATAAAATAATACTAGGTACTTGTACGCAATGGCATAACAATTAAATTTAGTAGGCCATGCGTTCAATGACATTTGCTCGAATGTAGACGTTACGTCGTTTGTTTTAATGTTCAATGTCGCTTGTACGCAATAACTAAAACTCGGTTCGGAGTTTTGGCTCGGACACTCGGACGCTTTGTCTGATTGTGGCTCTATAGATTGTACCTCAATGTGTACACGGCTCTTAATTATTACCATCAAATTACAGATATAAGCACCTGTTTGTAAAGAGGTAGCTTAAATTAAAAATTAAACTTGGACGGAGGAAACAGTAAACTAATGATTATTCATATTTCATCACTGTTCTTTTTAAATGGAAGTATTTCTTCACATCTTTAAAAATGATTACGAGAATTCTCAAGATTTTTGCGCCAACATCATGGCTGTTGATTAAAAGCACTCCGGCTTGTAGATCGATTTGATCAATGCGGAGTGGAATCGAATAAGAGCTTGTTAAGTGTGGTACAACAGATTAAATATGGTACCCACGGTTTAAATATTATAACTTTAGATACCTACTTAGGTACATAATCATCTTTTACATAAGTAGGTACAGTTCAAAGAAGCAATTTTGCATCCTGAGAATTTTCTAGTGATAATCCATGTTTTATTGGTGTTCATCATTTTCGTAAACAAAATTAAAAAAAAATTTTTTTTTTCGTAA
Organism: Xanthorhoe designata; assembly: GCA_963582015.1. NCBI lineage: Eukaryota > Metazoa > Arthropoda > Insecta > Lepidoptera > Geometridae > Xanthorhoe > Xanthorhoe designata. The sequence goes on from OY757059.1 coordinate 1,157,890, forward strand.
AAAAAATTAACTAAATAACTTAAAAAATAATTTAATGAACAATTGATGTAGGTACCAAAGCATTTATGGCAGTTTTACATGATTTAAGATGTTCAGATTAATATAAATGTAAGTACACAGAACTAAAAAAATAAGTCTAACCTTTTTTATAATTTTATATATTTTCAGAAAAAGATGATATTTCGAAAATACATTTCACGGATTGGACAGTGTTCTTAAGAATACTATTATTGTACAATTATTGGATGAAAATTAAACGGAAAACTTAAAATACCATAAATCAAGCCTCCATAAAACCCTGATTTAAGTTTAAAATCTAAAATATAATAAAATAACACTGTACATTGATCCTAATATCTGGTGGAAGATGCAATATACTTAATTGTTTTATTTTATTATCATATTTTAAGCTTATATTATTCAGATTCTTAAAATAATATTGGTAATAACTTTGTTTTCTTAAAAAAGTATTAAAAACTATAAATGTTTTTACTTAAAAACAATGTGACAGTTTTATTTTTATTTTTTTCACTTTTAAATTAAAATATTTGATTTTTGTTTGAACTTTAAAAAATTGTTCGCATTTATATTTAGTTGCTCAATGAACAAAGAATCAACACCAATGTTAAGTATAGTTTTACTAAAGCTAAGTACATTTTAAGTTAAGTGAAAAACACTTTTTCACTTTGTGCGTTTAAATATAGGCACAAACAGCTTAAATATCTATGAATATCAATTAAGCACACACATTTTCTTTTAATTACTTAGAAGTAAATGAGATTTCCAAATCACTTGATCTTTTGTTTATAATTTTTTTAACTTTAAGTATTTTTTTAAGTTTTAATAAAAACAAAAGATCAAGAAAGCACATTTAAGTATACCTACCTAAATTACTTATTGTTTATATTAAGCTTTTCTAATAAATATTTTTAATTAGATTTTAATATCGGTGGATAACCCAATACAATATTTGTTTTGTGATGTGTTTTGTTTCAAAGCTCTCGATGTTTTTTTGTCGTCTGTTTATTTCTATTGAGCTACTCCCAAAATACTATTTATTCATGAAATTCCAAAAAGTAATAGGTTTTTTTATCTAGGTACCTACTTATGTTTTATTATACTTGAAGATTTTTTATTGGACTTAGGGAAGGTTCATATCTGACGGAACATGCGTCGCGTATTATACGCCAGAACAGACAAATGTATAGAAAAACACTTGACCGTTCACACTCAACCGATGATACGTTAGTACGCTAGATGATACGCTCGGCGTATTTTACGTCAGATATGAACCTTCCCTAAACGTGCTCCAACTCAGTTTATATGTATTAAGATTGGACAGCTGAAAACAAAGCTAGGCCCACACCAGGTTCTTGTCTGATTCTCTCCCTGGTGTAGGGAGTCGCGTTGGAACAGGCAGTAGAATCACCTAGTTTTAAGAACGTGACATGTCAAAGTGGTCTATAAACGATCGTACTGAATAAATTTTGAATTTGAGTTTATATAAGTAAAGATTTTTTAGAAATGTTTAAATTACACAATGTAGGTACTTACATAGAAAATGGTGGCTATTCGGGATGTCACCAAAACTAAACTAAACTAATTTGACAGCACTAAAATCGATGCTATCCTTTTTATTTCGATCGTTATGATCGGCAACATTTTTAGTGTTGTCAGATTAGTTTAGTTTAGGCGACATCCAGAATAGCCACTATTTTCTATGTATGTTCATTTAAGGGTAGTATTACACTTATCAAATATCTTTGTCCAATTATGATGTTCAATATTTGATCAAATTTCTTACAATACTTTACAATACAATACATTTGATGAAATCGTCCAATTTCTTTGTACATTTCTTTGTACAAATGTACATTGGACCAAGATATTTGATAAATGTAATACGGTAGGTACAAAGACGATTAATATCTAGAAGACAGACAAAGGCCATACACAAAATCGTAACCCTAAAAAATAGCCTGATAACTCTAAAACATCAATTTTATCCAAGAAATTTCAATTACTTTCTAGTTAAAAATGTTTAAATATTGAATATTGTTGCTACCTTCTACTAAGTATTGAAATTTCTTAGATAAAATTGATGTTTTAAAGTTTTCAGGCTATCTGGTACTGCGGGATCGGGTTACGATTTTGTGTATGGCCTTTGTCTGTCTTCTAGATATTAATCGTCTTTGGGTAGGTATTACATTTATCCCCTAAGATACGCTTTTTATGAATGTTTATTCAAGATATTTACGCAGTATCCTTTGCGTCTTTCTGTCCCTGATCTGTGTAGACGATCTCTGCGTATTCCGCGAAGGCTGGCGGAGGCTTGTCTGCTGTCTGCTCGGACAGAGCCAGGGTTGCGTACACTACCTTGTCTTCTGTTGGCTAGGGGAAGAAATAAGGGGTTTAGATAAGATAAGATAATGTTCGTTCGTTCGTATGAGCAAATGGCCAACTCTGTTGACGGAGTTTTTAGGCCGCCTAAAGGCCTCCGTCATGGCATAACGACTTTAAGGGGAGGTTCATATCTGAAATAAAATACGCCGAGCGTATCATCTAGCGTACTAACGTATCATCGGTTGAGTGTGAACGGTCAAGTGTTTTTATATACATTTGACTGTTCTGGCGTATAATACGCGACGCATGTTCCGTCAGATATGAACCTTCCCTAAAAGCCGAAGATAAGTTATGACAGAGATTATTTGGTCTATGGTTATGATAAGATAAGCATAGACCAAATAATCTCCCTAGGGACTTCAAAGTGTTCATAAGGTAAGCTTACTAGCATCACACTATCACACTAATATTTTAAGTTTGTGTGTAAGTGTGTTTGTTAGGGAAGGTTCATATCTGACGGAACATGCGTCGCGTATTATCGGTCGTGTAACGCCAGAACAGACAAATGTATAGAAAAACACTGACCGTTAACACTCAACCGATGATACGTTAGTGCGATGATATAGTTATGATGATACGTTCGGCGTATTTTACGTCAGATATGAACCTTCCCTAACTCTTAAAACGAAACTTAAGTGATCCTTAAGTGTCCTACAAGAATAAATGATTTTTTCTTTCTTTTCTTTCTTTCTTTCACGCTCAAACGGCTGGATGGATTTGAATGAGATTTGGTACCAGAATTTTGATGTTGAGTTTGATACCTTTTCCTCGTGTTCTTGCGGCGCCGCATCGGAGGCCTGCACCTTATCCTTGCCGCGCGGCAGTGCGGCGCGCACGCGGGCGCTCAGCTGCGCGAGACGCGACCGCTCCTTGCCGCCCACTGCGCTCTCCGTGTCGCTACTGACGCAATTATCATTAGATTTTCAAGGGAAATTTCATTGAGATGTATTATAGAGCCACAATCAGACAAATAAAATGTAAACGCCAAAACTCGGCGCACGCTATGTAGTGCGCCGAGTTTTACTTTTTTGCGTACAAGCGACATTGAACATTAAAACAAACGACATAACGTCTACATTCAAATGTCAAATGTCATTGTAGAACATTGAATTTGCTCGCACATTTTTTGAGTGTTGTCAGCTAGATTGTGACTCTTAAATACATCTCAATGGGAAATTTAGAGAATTTAGAGAGGGACGAATGGAGAAAGTGGGGGGAGGCCTTTGCCCAGCAGTGGGACACTGAGGGCTGCTAATAATAATAATAAAAAAAATAACAAAGTTATTCATATTTTTAATTACTTAGGTAATGATGTCAATTCAGATGTCGCCAAAACAATAGTAAGTATAGTATTTTATCTGTGCCGAAATAGGTACTTATCAAAGTTATTCATATTTTTTATTAGGTAATGATATCAATTCCGATGTCGCATCACATTGTATAGGTACTTAGTAGTAGGTATTATATTATCTGTGCCGAAACTAAACTAAACTAATTTGACAGCACTAAACATGTTGCCGTCCCTTTCATAACGATCTAAATAAAAAGGATGGCATACATTTCAGTGCTGTCAAAATTAATTTAATTTTTGCAACATCTAAATTGACTCCAATACCACCATTTTGTTAGTCTCTAATTGATTGAATGTTTAATAATTTACTAGATTTGTATGTTGATACCTAAATGATTATTAAAAGTGCACCCCAAAGCGTAGGTAAATGTAACCGCAACCATTAAGCGACTATGGGACAAATCGTGAAAACGAAACGAATTAAATGGTTTAGTATTATTATAATAAAGATGTGAAGACGAGGTCTAAAGCCGTTTGTCCACCGCCGCCGTCACCGGGACGTCAACGAGAACGAGATTATTTCTGGCCGAGTTTAAGATGACGTGACGGCCTTGCGGTGGACACGCGGCTATAGTTAGTCTAATGTGTCAGTACTTCGGCGCCGTCATCTCGGTCTCGTTGACGTCCCCGTGACGGCGGCGGTGGACAAACGGCCTAAGAGTAGGAAAAGTATATTACGAAGTAAGTAACAAGATAATTTACGGGTCAAGATAATAAAGTGGGACAAACAGACAAACTCATTATGATGTGATGATAAATATATTATTAGACCACCACAAATTGATAAAATAAATAAAAACTGTTAACGTACGTTGTTGCAAGCGGGTTCCCCTCTAAAAGTACATCCCCAGCCGGTGTCCTTGACAAAGTATACTTTATTTACATACATATAAGGTAGCAATTACACTGAACATTAATTACATGCATAAAATTAAGCATTTTAAACTCAAAACTACTTTGAAAATAATAAAAATTATGATTAGGTACAATTAAAGTTATTAAGTAATTATTTAAATAATGAATTTCTATTCATTATATTTGAGAATTCTATTTTTTTTTACCAGTATTTAAAATGTTGTGTAGACGAGAATATGCCACAAATTCATATTAAAATTTTCAAAATAAGTTAATCTGACTTTCGCATAGTAAATTAAAACTGGTTTTTCAGTGATTAGCAAAACAATAATTATAACTCCATAATTGTTAAGTTAGATAGTACCAAATTATTTAAGTAGGTAAGTAATAGTGGCAATTCGGAGTGTCGCAAAAGCTAAACTAAACTAACTAAAATTAATGCCATCCTTTTTATTCCCATCGCTATGAAAGGGACGGCAACATTTTTAGTTAGTTAAGTTTAGCTTTTGCGATACTCCGAATTGCCACTATTAATAATAATTTTAGAGAAAACTAAATTACTTAACTAATAATAAATTAAATACTCACGATTCGCCAGAGCTCTTAGGGTTGTCACGTCTTCTTCCTGAAAGTTGTTTAAAAGCAAATCGTATTATATAACTTATTACTGACTTACGAACTGAAGAGGTACCTACATACAAGATGGAACAAAATTTCGAGTACTCCAGGATACTTACCTACTACTTGTTTTTTTTATGTAATTTTTTGTTAACCATAAGTACTTTTTTTTAAATCTAAAAAAGAAAATATTTTTTCTTTAAAGTAAAACAACGATTGACTAAAATCTAAACTTGCTAACTACAAAAGAAAAGGTACTCGTACGTAGTACCCCTAAAGATAGCGGTTGGCACCAGAGACCGAGACAGGAGACCGAGACAGGAGACCACGACAGGAGACCGAGACAGGAGACCACGACAGGAGACCGAGACAGGAGACCACGACAGGAGACCGAGACAGGAGACCACGACAGGAGAATCTTTTTGAAACTTAATTCAGTTGATTAAACATATTATATTTACGGGTATTTATCGCTATTTACTTTATTTAATTTTAATTTTATCCCGACGTTTCGACTGGATTGCACCAGCCGTGGTCGCGGGCAGTTGTTTTTATTTTCTGCGGCCCACCTTTAGCTCTTAATATGCCCGAGTGGGCCCTGGTCCTAATAACCGAGACAGGAATGTATAGGTCGCTGAGCTATAAATAATAATAATAATAAATAAATATTCCTAGACATTCCACACGGCGTCATCTAGTCCCAAGCTAAGCAATTTAATGCTTGTGTTATGATAACCAGATGACTGATAAACTACATAGATAGGTACATTTTTTTTTGTAAATACATAAAGATAAAAGATAAAGATAAAGATAAAGATAAATTTATTTGCACCTTTTTAGCATAGGTATATTACAGAGTTTCACATAATTAGAGATAGGTATTTATATGAGATACTTATTACAAGCTTAAAGGTATGTATAGGAACAGGTTTTAGCGAACAACTAATACCTAAACTAAGATAACTTAATATCCTGTAATATAGGTACTAGCGCCCACCCTCAACCAGAGTGGCAAATCAAAATAAGCAGAAAGTATTACTTAAAGGAATAGTTATTATTAAACAATAAAGAATAATAATTATGTATGGTACATTGTCGTACAATGAACCAGGTAAAGTTTGGAAGCCTTTAGCTTCGAGTTTCTTGGGTTTTTGTGTTCGGTTTTTTCACTGTTCGTTAGTGAATTTATCTGTCTTTCAATTTGCATTTAAATTTCTTTAAAAATTTTATTAGTTTAGAAGATACATGGTTTTAAAAAAAAAATGAGATTTGGTTCAATGTGTACTCTTAGGTGTACACAGTGAACCGGGGTATTTTCCACAATGAACCACCTTATTTTGGGTAGCGTAATTATATTATAAAACATTAATAAAGGGCAATATATGAAAATACATAGTACTTTTATGCTTTTAATTGCGATATTTATGGTTTGGTAGCATAAAACACTTTTCTCTATTTTTTTATCATTTTCCTACATTTAATCGGTCAAAAATTTACATTTAACCTATACAACATTTGAATAACTAATGGAAAAACACTCAAATCACGATAAAGAGATCAAAATTATTATTTATTATTAACCTTAATCAAAATCAGCAAGGTTTCTATTTTTTTTAGAAAATTACACTTAGCAAGTAGCATAAAAACCAGGTTCATTGTGAACTACCTCGATGTGGTTCTATGAGAGACACAGCACATACTTTGAACTAATCTGAAAATTTCAACGGTTTAGTCTTATTATTTTAAGCTTACGTGCGGTACATGAGAAAGCTAACTAAATGTTTATTTAATATTTGTAATAAAAAAAGTGATATCTTTTATACAATTCACACAAAAAATCAAAGATGCCAGCAGAAAAAACATACTTTTTGGTTCAATTTTCAAACAAACGCTTCTCACACAGCCGTTATTAGTGGGCGACTTGCACAAACAGGTGTGCGGAGGGGGGACACATGTGCCTATCATTTACAGGTAGAAGCACAAATGGGCAACGTCAGATTTCTGAGAAATAACGATGGTTAATTGTGGCTGCCTGGTTCACTGTTGAACTACCTACCCTACTTATGTAAGATAGATAATATAGGTAAATTTTTATTTCTTTTATTTTTAATATTTTTAATATAATATTTAAACTAGGATATAATAGTAAACAATTTTTCAGTTGAGTCGTAAGTCATAGATAATAGCCAAGATTCAAGTGTTTGCTTGCAGGATCTTCTGCACATCGTAGAGATGTTTAACTCTTTATTAGACGAGTTGTATAGTCTTGGTCCAAGAAATAAGAAGAATCTTTGAGCAAATGAGGTTCGGCAAGAAACAGTGTTAAATATTTTATCTTTCCTTCTGTTACCATGTGATTCCAATAAAGCAAGCATACTAACAGAGGAATGTTGCTTAAGTACAGTCTGTAGAACAAATAGTTGTCTCACACTGAGGACCTTGCATTCGCGGTATAGATCTACAGTTGAGTAAATTTTCGGTTTAAAATAAGTAATCTTTAATATCGACCTTTGGGCTCGCTCAACACTCAGAAGAGAAGTTTTTATCGAACCTCCCCAGCTAGTTATGCAATAAGAGATGATAGATTGACATAAGGATGTGTAAATTATTTTAATTATTTGGGGATTAGCAGAATGACGGATTAGTTTAAAAATGTATGTAAGTTTTCTTACTCTATTTGATAAATTGTTAATATGAGCTTTATAATTGAGGTTGTTGTCTATGGTGATGCCCAAGTATCTAATGTTTGAAACAGTAGCTAGCGAGGAGCATGTGCAAGATAAATCAGAGGGATCGTTACATTTATGAGCAGTAATTTTATAATTTTTGGACAGGGGAAAAGGAGGGTTACGAATAGAAAAAGTAATATATTTGGTTTTGTCAGTGTTGAGAGAAAGATGGTTGAGAGCTAACCAGTGTGTGACAGTGTTAAAACCAATTTGTGCTTTACTAAAAACTTCGTCCCATGTGTCCCCAAAGAATGTTAATGTGGTATCATCTGCGTAGGAAATGATTTTGCAGTTGTCCAATTTCAGTTGTGTGAATTCATTTATGTAAGTTAGAAACAATGTTGGGCCCAGAATACTTCCCTGTGGGACGCCGTGTGTTATGTCTAAGCTAGAACTGATAAAGTTTTCAATTTTAACTTTTTGTGTTCTTCCCGTTAGGTAATCCTGTATTAGATTAAGTTGACATCCTCTTATACCAAGGTTGCAAAGTTTTTGAACTAGTGAGGGGATAGAAATCGTGTCAAAAGCTTTGGCAAGGTCTAAGAACACAGTAAGACACTTTTTCCTTCCATCTAATTTTTTTACTATAAACTCAGTAAATTCATTCAGTGCGTCTTCCGTAGACCTTCCAGTCCGAAATCCAAATTGACTCCCGGAGAGTAGATTATTGTTTTCTAAATATTTAATAAGCCTAGAGTTAATAATACGTTCAAAGATTTTTGATAAGGATGTTAGAATGGAGATCGGTCTATAGTTTGTGACACACTTTCTATCTCCTCCTTTAAAAATTGGCCGCACAATAGAGCCTTTAAGGGCGTTTGGAAAAATCCCCTTTTCTAGGCATAGATTAAAGATAAAGGTGAGAGGAGATACTATCTGGGTTTTTACACATTTCAGGACCTCGGAAGAAATTCCATCATGTCCAGGTGCACAGTTACTTTTGAGACCAATAATAAGGCGTTCAATTTCTAGTTCATCCGTATTAAGGAGAACAAATGAGTTAAGGGGGGCAATGCTGTTAACAGCCATATCTATATGCTTACTGGGTGGAGTAATTGACTGCGCTAAGGTTTCCCCAATAGTGGCAAAAAATTTGTTAGTGGCATTCACCGCAATGTCAGGTGTTGATCCTTGCTTTAGAAGCTCATTTAGGTTATCTGTTTTTTTAATTCTATTAGTAATGTTATTTATTGCATTCCAAATTTTTTTGTTATTACTACCAGCTTTTTGAAGTAAATCTTTTTCATAGTTTCTTTTTAACTTTTTAAGAAGATTGTTACAGTAGTTTCTGTATCTCCTGTATGTTACTTGCAGGGTCACGTTTTGTGGAGTTTGTTTTAACTTTTTGTGCATTCGGTCTCTATTTCGAATACATCTGACCAGTCCTGGAGTCATCCAGGGCTTAAGCATTCTATGTCTAGAGGAAATGTTTAGCAGTCTAGTATTTATTTTAACAATTGATTGTAGCATACCTAAAAATCGTTCTATAGCAATGTTAGGGTCTTCAATGGCATAGATGAACGCAAAGTCAATTTCTTTGCATGCAGTTAAAATGTTGTTATAGTCAATTTTGATTATTTGTCTGTTTAAAGTGTATGTAGTTGGCCTAAGTTTAATGCAGCATAGAACAGCTTGATGGTCCGTAATAGTAGTCTCCAGGATAAAGCATTTCACAATTAATTTTGTTTTTAAAATGACATGGTCAAGACAGCTATTGGATCTTGTTGTGCTATTATAAGCCGGAAGTAGTCCATTAGTAGAGAAGAAGTCAAGATAGTCGGGTAAAAGTTTATCTGTGCTGTTTGCGGCTATATTTACGTTAATGTCTCCAATAATAAAGATGTTTTTATAAGATGCTAAGCTTGTTATAACAGTTTGTAATGATTCTAAAAAATTATCAATGGAATTAAAACAAAAGGGACGATAGATAGCTAGGATGGCAATATCATTATTGAGCTTTATAACAATGCAATTCGCTTCATGAAATATAGGTTCCTCAACTGTCGCCTCTATGCTGGTTTTTATAAATATTACGACACCATCGTTTTGGTTGTAGTGCGACGAGGAAGATACACTACGGTAACCTTCCAAAATCGGGAGATTTTGTACATAGGACATCCAGCATTCGGATAATATAATTACATCACATGTCAATTTTAATCTATGTTAACAATAACAAGAAGCTATCAAAATTCGCATTGATGCTTCGAATATTTTGAGATACGATTTTTAAGTATTGGTTCGCTTGTGAAATTACAGACGCACAGTGTTCTGGAGCACAAACAATTGTGTCCGCAACCGAGTAGTTATCAATGTCTCGTAATAATTCGTTTAAGTTACTAAATTTTATAACAGTGGAATACAGAAGAGCAGTTCAAAAGGATAGAACAATAATAATTCATTGCAAGTGTAGAAGAGTGCACCATTTTGAAAAATATTTTTTTTATCTTCAACGTGGTAACCAACAAAAAATCACAAGATACAGAAGCCACTTTTGAAGTGTTTTCATAGTATGTATTATATATTATTTTAAGATATACGATATTTGGGATGCATGTTTGGGGTCGACATCTGATAAATTGTTGCATAGCTATTTTATATGGAGTGGTTAATTTGTGGATACAAATATAGTTTGATATGACTCTAATAAAATAAAAATATAAGAAAAAAAGGTAAGCTGAATAAGTTGGCATGCTGAAAGTGATAATCCCAGCACATTGATAATTATAACTAACTAGTACTAAATATCTAACTATTAAAGGAAAACAGTAATTTTTGAGCTGAAGTTGTCCAAGGCTAACAATGGTGCAGCCCACAAGTCATATAGGACTCGCCATTTTTTCGAGCTGCTCTTCTGCCCTGATCTGAATAGCAGGAGAGTTTTCGTATTTTTTTACGAAAATCTTTCCGTTGCTAATCCAGCAAAACTGTAGTTGCTTCGCCTTAATCATACTCCTGGCCATGAAATGTAGTTTCCTTGCCTTGGGGGTGAGATGTTCTGAGACGTACACTGCAGTTTTAGCTCCGAAGTCCCCTAGCTGTGAGGTATTTAGCTTAAGCTGATTAGACTGATTATGTGTTTTGACAGCCCTGAGGATTGCATTTTTAGCCGAGTTATTACACAGTTCGGTGAGTATTGTCGGATTGCTACCCTTTTTTCCAGGGATGCGGAAGGACTCTTTTATCATTGAGGCTGGTAAATCTATGTTTAGAGACCCCCACAAGTTGTTGACCAGTGTGTTAAGATCTTTGTTTGTTTCTCCTTCTTTTTTAGGAACATTTCTAATTTCAATATAATTAATCTTCGAAATACGTTGCATCTCCTCCAATTTGTCCTCTGAGGATGTTATTAAAGCCCTTTGCTCCTTGCACTGATTCTCCAAATGGTTTGTCTTGGTTTTTAAATCATCATATTGCGCTGAGGTAAACTCCAGAGATTTTTCAATGTCAGAGTAGGATTTCTCAATTTTGGACAAGGAAGTCTCAATTTTTGTCATTCTAGTATCAGAGTCCGACTTCCAGGATATAAATTGTTTTTTGATTTCCTGTGTAGTCTCCGCTTGTAACAAAATTAACATCTGCTTCATCTCTTCTTTAAAACAAGAGAACTCATCTTTAAAAGACGCTTCACCCGCTGGGTTCCGAAAGCGCTTCAGTCTTGAGTTCGTGACATAATTTGTGGGAGTTTCTTCTATTCCAACCGATGTGAGGTTGGGCTCTGAGTTATTATCGGGAGATCGAAACATTGTATTAGCAGGTGCAGATTTAGAGGCAATTTAACTCACAATACTTTTGTAAAATAATCTCAGTTTATAGCAGGTTCCGTGCGAGGATAAAAATTAGCACATTCGTGGTAGATACTGGGCAAACGAAACGGTCACAGGCTCGCAAAGTGAGCAGGCCAAGCAGATCAATATAATTATCGTTCGATATATCGTTTGCATACAGTTGTTAATGAGTACCGTGCGGCGCGGCGCAGTGGTTGCTGCGCTGCGGAACGCTAGTGCACGTGCGAGCGGGAAGAATAATAATACATACATATTATACATAGAAAACACCTAGACACGAAACAAATATTTGCAGATCATGCAAACATTTGTCCCGCAGCGGGGATCGAACCCGCAACCTCTGCGTCTCAGGCGGGCTTTCGCCCACTGCGCCACAGAGGTCGTCCTTCTTGTCTCCTGGCAAAGAGCGCTGGCTGTCAAACTGCTTCGTGTTTTTGTTTTTTATTACAACGATAATTTAAAACAGAGTATTTTTCATTATTTTTAGCATTTGTAGAATCTGCAATGCTTTTAAAATTAGCAATAACTAAATATAAATAACGTGTTATAAAACGATTTATAGTCAAAGAGCTAACTGCTAACTTTATCTATATTTTATACCTTAAAAATTCTGAATAAAACAACATAATAGGGGAAGACCGGTACCCTTCGTACACTTTTTACTCTAAGCCCTGTAAAAAAAAAACTAACTGCAATTTTGTAATAAATTAAATGCTATTAGATAACCTACATATCTAGCTATAGTAATGAGATACATAAATATTTGTTCAATGCATCTTAACCGAGTAATGGCGGTTTTCGTAAAAGATGGAAATTGTACGAAGGCACCCCACACGCGGGGTAGGTTCGTACATACCGTGGGTCACATTCGTACATGGTAGGGAGCATTCATACACAGTTAAAAAAAACCCATTTAAAATGTTTTTTATTCAAATATGAGACTTGTTTTCCTAAAACGAATCTAATCTTAGATAATCTATCTTATTAAAATGTTCGCAATTGAGATCAAACACTTATTAGCCTTAAAAATAGAAGGTACTGTTTCTACGTAAAATTCAAATAAAAACCCGTTACAAAATCTTATTATAATATACTCATTATTTTTTTTTCTTTTCTCCCGATCTGTTCTCTTTTTTAGGTAACTTCGTGGCATAGTTCTGAAACAAAACAATTATACAATTCTTGGTAAATAAACAACAACCAGCTGTTTCATTCATAGATCTGATCACACATTAGAATTCCCTGTGTCGTGGGTGTCCCAAACTACAAGTACCATGGTACCACAACACCCAGACCCGGAAAAAATACTTGCCGTGGACCGCCGCAAATAACTTCGGGGTACATTTGCATGCACGAATCTACCCCCGTTTCTATGTATGAAGGTACCCCAAACCCAAAAAAATAATATTTAATTCAAAATAAAAAAAACTGTTAGCTTAGTAGCAAAATAAAAACGTACACCATAAAGTAAGGCATCAGTGCTTTATTTGTAATAAATTTCTTTTACAATTAAAGTAAAACTTACTGGTAGCAAACACTTTCAAAGATGAACCCAAACTATACTTACGCGGAGCGAAAACAGGTATCGACTCATTCCATCGAAGCCGTCGGTCGCACTGCCTCGTTATTCCGCGGGTACCTTGCGGGTATAGGGGGTAGTCACACACTTAAGTATGAACTCGCTAACGTTTTAAATCGCGGAGAAATATTGACTGTACGAATGCTCCCGCTGTACGGAGGGTACCGGTCTTCCCCTACTCTTATTTAATAAATACTTTTATTCAAAATTGTTTTAACGTAGTGGTATAAACATTGATTTAAACCTTAAATTTTAATATTAACTCAATTATACAAGAGATAATTTTTTTTATGGTTCTTGACAAAGCTAATAATATTGTACAAATACCTAAGTACTTTTTTCTGTTTGTTTATCAAATGTAAGCATTTTCAAAAGCTTCAGTGTAAATTGGCAGTGTTTAAATGTGATTATAAAAAAAACCTGTGCAAAACTTAAAACTAAAATACAAAAATAAATTCTTACAAATATTTTTAAAATACTCAAAATCACAACGGTGACGTATTGCTAAGCTTAAAAAAATACAAAAAAATATTATACAAAAGTTTCAATAAGAATGTTAAAAGTATCATCAGTTTTTAAAATAGTCAGTTTTTGACAAAACAAAGGTTTTTTTATTATTTGAGGAAGCAATTTTGAACGAGTAATTTTTTATTTTTAAACTTAATACTTAAAAAGCAGATATTAAAATATTATGTACAGGACAAAGGTAAGAACACATTAAATTACATTTAAAATACTTTATTTTCTGACAAATTAAAAATACTTGATTTATTTTTCCTTAAACATAAGTTGTAATTAAAAAAGGATTATTTACTGGTATCAGATTCTTTCTACTTACTTTTGACAAATCACTTAAATATAATTTTTAAGATCTTGCCAGAGAAATTCAGTTTCTTAAAAATAATAAACTGCTTAAAAATCATGATTTTGAATAAAAAATGCCAGAAAAAAACATTTAATACAGTTTTTTTGCGTTTTTTTATTGTAAAACATTAAAAACTAATTGTGTCAAGTCTCTATATTGAAAGTCCTTAATTATATAATTATTAATATAATTTCGCGTTGGGATTTCGTTGTTATTTAAGAAGAATTTAAAAAGTTATGAGATTCACGTATCCACTACATAATAAACATTTAATATAGAATATACAATTGAGAAAAATACAACAATTTAATTTATTTATTCTATTAAATGATAATATTATTCGATATAATTATGGTGCTTCAACTTACGACATATAAATTGTACATAATTTATTAAGTAAGTATAACATTACCATTTTATAAAATAAACATTTTTAGTTATAATAATCCTTTAGTTTTAAGTTATCATTCGTAGCTATTCGGGATGTCGCCAAAACTAAACTTAACTAATTTGCCAGCACTAAAAATGTTGCATAACGATCGAAATAAAAAGGGTGGCAAGTTTTAGTGCTGCATTAGTTTAGTTTAGTTTTGGTGACATCCCTAATAGCCACCATTTTTGACATGTTTATAATATGTTTTTTTTATATTTTTTTTGTATAAGTACATAGAAGACTCGAGAAAAATATTTGCAGATCATGCAAACCTTTGTCCCGCAGCGGGGATCGAACCCGCAACCTCCGCGGCTCGGGCGGGCTTTCACCCACTGCGCCACAGAGGTCGTAAAAATGTAATATTAATCTCAATTGTATGACAGATATAGAGTTGGAGAACATTAAGAGATAGACAGATACATTAGTCTAAAAATTACTAAAAACTAAACGCTTAGTCAAACTTAGTTCAGACTTTTAAAAAGATCTAGTGAGAATTTTAGGGAAAATTAGTTTTATTAAGCGTTTAGTATTTATTTCACTATTAGTAAATAGACTACTAATATAGTGCGTTAACTTCAATAATCTCTTTACAAAATTCGAAAATCCTGAATGTTAGATACATTTAAAATTATTAAGTAAGTAACAATTTGATTTTAAATACATCTGGCACTAAATAAAATACGGCAGATGACATTTTACGAAATTTTGATGTCACTCGGTAGAAATACAATTCACAGAAAATGTCTCTATGAAAAAAACTAGCAATACTAAACTCGGAACGGAATATATTTTGATGCTATAATACCTATAAGCTATAACTAAGTATATTAACTATGGTTATATTTTGTAACAATATTTGCTGTGTATTCTGAGTTTCTTTTAAATTTTGTAGGTAATTAGGTAGGTAGGTAGGTACCTACTACTAAAAAAAATGTTTTTTTTTTCATATTTATTTTTTTAAACACCTCATGTACCTACATACCTAAATCATATTCCGTAGCATCTTATAATGTTTAAATGAATATAAAAATAATAAAACTAGCAACTTTACAATTTTATAGAAATGGCAAGAACGTGATAACATCACAGGCAGGCATTGAATTGTTTAATTTGGAAATATCATAAAACTTTTTCAATACATTCCTTTTAACTTGAACGAAGCAAGAAGTTCTAAAATAACCGAGTGTCACAGAGTTCATTTCACGAAAGAAGACCCTTTGTAGTATCTACGTGTGATGATAAATTGCCTCATACCAATGATAGTTTCAAAATAACATCGCGTGCAACAAACTTTGGCCCAGTCTCACACACAACGAAACACACATCGTTGCATCCTCCATTCTACAGTTGCCAGTAGACAAGGATAGATAGATTAACTATTGAAATCATACAAGCGAGACAGAAAAGGCGACCGGCCGATTTGACATTAGTCGTTCAAATCAATAAAACTTGTATAATTTTCAAATAAGGGTCATATCTGACGGAACATGCGTCGCGTATTATACGCTAGAACAGACAAATGTATAGAAAAACACTTGACCGTTCACACTCAACCGATGATACGTTAGTACGCTAGATGATACGCTCGGCGTATTTTACGTCAGATATGAACCTTCCCTTAGTATTCTTTTAACTTGACCATGCGCAACAGTAAGTCACATATCTTCCCTCTTTTGAAACTATTTTTATTACCTAAAAATTACGCAGAACTCCTTTCGTGAGAGAACTCTACAACTTTTTTCTCAAATCCTTACTTGAACAAAGCAAAAAGAACTAACACAATCGCTACTAAGTAAAGAGTTCTTTGCCGAGTGACATTCAAAACTTACAAATTTACACAGCCGTATCGGGCTTTTTCTCTGGATGCTTGCTGTTGCCGTTGCTGATATAGTCTCCATGGTCATGTGAGGGGTTCTCAGCGCCCTTCACGTCTTCGTGAGAGGGCAGAGGGGCTTCGGAGTCGGCTCCGTCCGGTATGTCGGTCCGATGAGACCTCCCTGCCACATACCAATAGTTTAGCGATCAAGAACTGAGGAATTAGCTTAGAACTTTTGTAATGAGAACTTTTTCATTAGATGCGAATTGGGTTGGGTTTTTTTCTTGTTACTCTATGTCAATGGAAAGAGATAGCAGATTTTAATATCCGTTTTAGGTAAAGTAGGTTTACTGAACCAATATGAGTTAGGTTAGAACTTTTTTATTAGATACTGATAATTGGGTTAGTTGTAGTAATTTGTAATAACTGATCGGCAGTAATAATTGTGATTGATAAAGACTTAAGTAGAGTAATTACTGGGTTTATAGCTCAGAAGTTTTGTACAAACTGATATTTTTAGTATCGGTAACTCTGCTTAGGGTGCCTGTATGGGTGAAACTAGCGCCACCGCCTATTTTATTTTATTATTACGTTGAACAAAGGAATAAAAAAAAACTGAATGTACAGTTTGTGAAACATATAATAAGCTTTTTTTAATACCTATGTAATTGTTTCATTTTGTATAGTTTAGGAGGAGTAGCGAAAACAGAGTTTGGTGGCTACCAAGTGCAACTTGTACATTTAGTTTTTTAAAATTCCCTTGTTCAACGTAATAATAAAATAAAATAGGCGATGGCGCTAGATTCACCCATACAGGCACCTTAATAGAAACGCATCGTTTCGTGCAGTCTGACGTATTTTTTCTCACCATCTTTTCAAGCTATTGTTAATAATCAATGTTATAGATATCATTGGTGAGTGCTTTTTAATTATATTGTTTCACCCATAACTTTTGTGAGCTAAGAACTGCAGTAATTACCGAGAGAACTCAAGTTATTCTAACTCTTATACTATTGTAACAAGAAGTGTTATTGGTTATATTTTTAAAGAATTTATAGTGTTAGAAGTGGTTAGCCCAAGCTGTGCTGGTGTTTTATAAATTGTATTTTGTGAAAAAAAATAATTAAATTAGCTAGAAAAAGTACTTAGGTATTTTTTTTTGCATTATTTGGACTGCAATTTTAAAGATACTCCAGTACTTTCTATATTTAAGTACCTAGTACTCACAAATTTAGGCTTAGAATATTTTTCTTTTGTGGTTTAATATTTTTCGTAATATTGAAATATTCTTAAGCCCCAGACCGTAACACAGTGAAAATCTGTTTTTATTAGGTATTAATCGTACTTATGAATTCATTTCAAAATGAGAAGTATTCATGAAGAATTTTATTAATATTATTTCATATTTACAATGACATAAAATAGAAGAGATAAAAGTGGCAATTCGGAGTGTCGCAAAAGCTAAACTAAACTAACTAAAATTAATGCCATCCTTTTTATTCCCATCGCTATGAAAGGGACAGCAACATTTTTGGTTAGTTAAGTTTAGCTTTTGCGATACTCCGAATTGCCACTAAAGAGTGACTAAAAAAACCTAATCAAATTTTTGTCAAAAAATTATGCCAATATTAAATCTCGTAGTCGCACTAAAAGTGAGACACTAAAAGTTACTTTACGTATTTTAGAAACAAGTACCTACTTATAGGTATCATTAATTACTCATACGAATTGTGTTAAATTTTATAGATAAATATATTATGCTGTTAAGATTTTCAAGCTAATACAACCTTTTATAACTATTAATCTAATTAATTTTATGACAACCAGCTTGAAAATATTAAAGTTATATGAAACCAACCACCAATATAATAAACAAATTAGATTATTATCACACAAAAATGTTAGATTAAAGTTAAAGAAATCCAATTGTGAAGAATAAACGTATTACAATTAATAAAAAAATATGAAAAGACATGCAGAATTTTAAATTTCAAGACATTCAGCCAAGCCAATGTAAGATTAATTTAAAGAAGGAATAAACATGCGATAATCAGTAAATTTGGAAGATTTCCATGCGTTTAACATTTAATGTCATTTACATGCAAATTTATAAATAATTCAAAAGTTCTTGATCGCTTCGCTATGTGGCACATAACTTATACTAAATTTATAAAAATACTAAATTTCATAAACAATACCAAAGTCAGAAACAATACTAAAATTCATAAACAATACTATAAGTCATAAAAACATTAAATTTCATATAATTTCTAATATTAAACTACTACATAACACTGCCATTTTGCACATTAAATAAGCCAAACATTCTAAATACCTACAGCTTTGTTTTTTGCGGGTGAAAAGCTTCACAAATAGTGATTTTATTAATCAATTCACCACTTTACCTATAGTCGAGCACGACAGCCTGTCGAAGATATATTGTTAATAAGATTTCATTTGCATGCCTAATTACTGTATGCAATCCAAAAAGCATAGTAATTTAAATTATAATTCGTCACAAAATAGTATTATTTCAACTAGCTCTTGGACTATAAATCAATGAGTTAGGATATCTAAAAAAAAACGTGTGAAATGGAGTTAAAAATCATATTTAAACATTGAAATCATTATATTTTTAATAATAAAATATAAAACATGCGAGGTTCAATAAAAAAATTTAAAAAAATTGCAAAAATTATTAATAATTTATAACAATCATTTGACAGCACAGGGATGCATTTTAAACTCCAATTAACACCAAAAAATTTAAAAAACAAACTTACCGGCAAAGCACCATCTATCGGTGGCAAACGCAAACACGACGAGAGAGACAGCGATGAGAACGACAAGGACGGCGATAACAATGCCCACAATAGCGCCGGTGTCTAGCTCCACGCCTGAAAGAGTAAGCAATACATTACAATCTTTATACTACACTAGCTTGCTCGCTCGCGGCGTCGCTAGCGTGGTACCTTGATAAAATATAGCCTATGTTCATTTGAAAAGTCTAAGCTACAAATTGGTGAAATAACTTTTGAAATCGGATGAGTAGTTTTGGAGATTACCCCAAACAAACAAACCAACTCTTTATAATATTTTATACTAAGTACATGCATTTCAATCACGTCTCTTTCCCGGGGTAGGCAGAGACCACGGATTTCTACTCTTTTGCCTAATTTACTCATACCATCTTCATTTCTAACCGACTTCAAAAAAGGCGGAGGTTCTATGGTTCCTGTATGTATTTTTATCTTATGAAGAACACAAATAAAATTATTAAAAAAATAAGTTTTTCAAGCATAGGTAATTAATAATACTTGAACAAAGACTAGGTAGAATATAATTAAAATTCAGAAATGAATATGAAAGTAAAATAGAGTTATAGATACGAAAGACAGCAAACGCATCATGCATTTATATATAAAAAAGGTACTTTTAGGTAAGTAGGTACTTAAATATTCAATAATTTCCCACAGTAGGTAACTCAGAATAGAGAAAAAACTATTCTGAGGTAGGTAATAATGCATTCAATATAACCTGTCAAGCTAATGCCACTCGAAATCGTAACTTGTCATGACAAATATGAGAGTTGGTACAACTGTCATTATTTAACAGTAAACATGGTTTTACTGTCTTTTTATGTTGGCTAAATGCGTGGCCTAAGCCGTGCGAAGCCAAAATAAAAAAGAAAATAGAAAAAAAATAGGTTTTACTGTCACATCGCGTCTGGTCGCATTTTATTGTCACATTTGGAGAAAAATTCTCGGATTGTATCCAAGTTGTATTAAAGCAAAAATCATAGTAAATCGCGAAAATAACTGTCAGATTTAACGCTAATTAAGTAAATTTGTAAGTAACTTACTTAATGACTGTCATATTTGACAGTTGTTTTAACGATTTACTGTGATTTTAGCTTTGATACAACTTGGATACAATCCGAGACAAGTTACACAATCTAGCTACAAAAAATACAGTTCATTTTAAATCCATCCAAATACCTACTTTACTTTACAGTTACATGCCTACATTTTCATGAGTTTTTCATAATAATTATGAAAAATATACAATTTAACTATGAAACTAATTAAATTTAAGTTTTTACAGTCCATGCATTGAAATAAAGAAAACGTTCATGCAAAGAATAGTTTTATCATTGTAATTACAATTAGGTATTTTATATTTAATTTAGTATAATTATAATTACACTCTTTTAATTGTTTTATTTTGTTTTATCAGTTTAAACTAAAAAAAAAACAAAAATCTATAAATAGGTCGAATACCTACCTAGTAGGACCTAGGTGTCAATTTAATTGTTACAAATTTAGTAATTAAATTCATTAGCAAATTTATTCTTTTAAAAGTCATTTCAAATTAAATCAATAAAGCACAACATAATAATACAGCCTCTTTTAAAATTTATCAATAAGGTACTTACACACACACACGTAATATTTCTTAACTACGCAAAAAACATCTCATAAACGGATTTCAAGACGATAGAAATGCAGTATCTACAAAATTGAATAAGTCATAAAAATCAGTAAAAATGCAGTAAAGATATCTCACACTAAAATAATCAGGCTTTTATAAAAAAAATAACAGGCCCGTCTTACCATAGACATCGAAAATCAAAAAGGAGGCCTTCCGCGCTGTAGGACATAGACAACACTTAGATATAGAGTTTTATGAAACAAAGTACACAAAGAAATGGAAAATATCAATAATAAACATCAGTGAAAGAATTTTTGAAATCGGATGAGTAGTTTCGGATATTACCCCAAACATACAAACAAACTAACCTACCTCTTTATAATAGAAAAACAGCCAGACCAGCCCCCGGATTGTGTAACTTGTCTCGGATTGTATCCAAGTTGTATCAAAGCAAAGATCACAGTAAATCGCGAAAATAACTGTCAGATTTACCGCTGATTAACGGCTAGTCTCAATAATCTATCTATCTTTAGTTAAGCCTACTGCGGGTAGATATTTGACATTTCTTCCATACAAAAAACGTCAAATAGCCACTGACAGTAAGCAAAACCAAAGATAAATAGGTTATTGAGACTAGCCCTAAGTAAATTAGTAAGTAACTTACGTAATTACTGTCATATTTGACAGTGGTTTTCGCGATTTACTGTGATCTTTGCTTTGATACAACTTCGATACAATCCGAGACAAGTTACACAATCAGGGGGCCGAACATTTGCAGATCATACAAACATTTGTACCGCAGCGGGGATCGAACCCGCAACCTCCGCGTCTCAGGCGAGCCTTCGCCCACTGCGTCACAGAGGTCGTCTATGTATATAAAGATCTTTCCTGTGTGAGATGTATTAAAGAGTCACAATCTAATAGCTGACAGCACTCAAAAATGTGCGAGCAAATTCAATGTTCTACAATGACATTTTACATTTAAATGTAGACGTTATAACGTTTGTTTTAATGTAAATGTCGCTTGTACGCAAAAAAGTAAAACTCGGCGCGCTACGTAGTGTGCGGAGAGTTTTGGCGTTTACATTTTATTTGTCTGATTGTGGCTCTATAATACATCTCAATGGTTGTCACCTATTAGATTGTGACTCTTTAATACATCTCAATGGTCCAGGTACTATACTAGGTCCATGATATATACCTGCGGGTTCCTCCATGGTGCTCATCCTGAGGGTCACCTCCTCCGTGCCCAGGTGGTTGGAGACCCTCAGGTGGTAGATGCGGTCCACGTCCTCCTTCCTTATCTGGTCTATGATGAGGGTCACGTTGTATTGCCCGTTGCCCTGAGGAATATCATTTTGAGTTATATATACGGACTGGAGGGTAGTTGCCGAGGATCGTGAGGTGGGAGGAGGCCTTTGCCCAGCAGTGGGATCATCACGGCTCATAATAATAATATAGGTACATTACATACATACATAAAACCACGTCTCTTTCCCATGGGGGTAGGCAGAGACCACGGATCTCCACTTGCCACGATCCTGACACACTTCTTTCAACTCATTCACTCTCATTACATTCTTCATACACGCTCTCCGGTTTAGTTAGGTACAAACGTCGGGCGAATATTAAAGGTAAAAGCTTCGCCACGACCGCTTTGTTATGATAGTACGAAGGTAGTTATTTTGCTTTACTTATTCTGGAATGATCACTAGTACCTAGTAGGTACTCGATGCTTTCGCTATATTTCACATTTCAAATTCTCATTTAAATTTTTTAATCATCTAAGTAAATTAAATAATTAGGCAAAGACGATTAATATCTAGAAGACAGACAAAGGCCATACACAAAATCGTAACCCTGTCCCGCAGTACCAGATAGCCTGGAAACTTTAAAACATCAATATTATCCAAGAAATTTCAATACTTAGTAGTAGGTAGCAACAATATTCAATATAAAAAATATTTTAGGTAATTTTAACTAGAAAGTAATTGAAATTTCTTGGATAAAATTGATGTTTTAAAGTTTCCAGGCTATCTGGTACGGGTTACGATTTTGTGTATGGCCTTTGTCTGTCTTCTAGATATTAATCGTCTTTGCTTAAGGTAAGTTCGTTTAATCCTATTAGTATAGATACTCACCAAAGGCAAAGGCTCCAAAGCACTAATCCTTCCATCTCCAGTAGTGGTGGGTGCTTGCAGAGATTGTCCCTCGACCAGCCACACGGCGGTGGGGGCCGGCTGGGCGCTGACCGTCACGTTGAGACGACCCTCCGCGTTCAGTTGGAGGCCGAAGACGGTCAGCGTTGTTGATTCCACTTTAGGGGGGTCTGGAATATATAAATAATGATTGGAATATATAAATAACTAGCTAACTTGCCCGTGGCTTCGCTCACGTGGTACATACCTTGATAAAATATAGCCTATTTTCATTCGGAAAGTCTAAGCTACAAATAGGTGAAAGAATTTTTGAAATCGGATGAGTAGTTTCGAAGATTACCCCAAACATACAAACAAACAAACAAACAAACATTACCTCTTTATAATATTAGTATAGAAGTATAGATATAGATTAGTATAGATGATATATTTCACACGAAATCACATCATCTCTGTGGCGTAGTGGGCGAAGGCCCGCCTGAGAGGCGGAGGTTACGGGTTCGATCCCCGCCGCGGGACAAATGTTTGTATCTTCTACAGATATTTGTTCCGGTATGTATATACAAAAAAGAAAGTATGAAGATCCTTTTTGAAGATGTCTAAGGGAGTAGTCAGAGGAAACCTATCATGCATTTTAATAAATTTTAGAATCACGATTTTGAAGTATTAGGCTGCGTTTCCATTGACGCGGAGCTGTGCGGAGAATAGCGGTGAAAAGTGGTGAGTGTTTTCACTGAAGCGGAGCGGAGCCGCTTCGCTCTCCTAGCTACCCTCCGCAACGCACCGCCCCGCTGTCCTCCGCTCCGCTTCACCTCGCTTTCTAGGAATTTTATATGAACATCCGTTCAGCTCTGCCCCGCTCCGCTCGTGCTGTTTCCATTGAAGCGGAGCAGAGATTTCGAGCATAGTGATTGGTCAATTCATGCACCGCTAAGCACCGCTCCGCACAGCTCCGCATCAATGGAAACGCAGCCTTAGATGAGCAGTCCTATCTATATCCACTAATCCCCGTTAACGGGGATTGTCAACGGGAATTAGTGGAATAAGCCATCGTCCTTGCTAATACTATCTTATTTTATTATTGTATACCTACCTAGGTACCTATATTTATATATACTATGTAATATTGATATGTTAATAGATTGTTGTTTTTTCATTGATTATGTGCCTTGCCATACCTACCTTTAATTTTATATTCTGTTGGTTGTTAAATAGATATAACGAATTAGTACAACTGCTGTAATGTTATATTCTATGTGTGTATGTGTAAATAAATAAAATACATTACTTTTATCTGTGGTAATACTTACAGTGCACAGTGAGCTGCCTCTTAGCGAACCTCGGCTGCATGAGCGCCTGGTGCTCCGCGCGGCAGACCACAGCTCTACCACTGTCCTCCGCGCTGAGCTGCCGGCTGACGTTCTGGCTGATGGTGCGAAGGTCGCTGCCAGGAAGTGACGTCACCACCGGCTCGTGCAGACCGGTTAGCAGGGGCTCGTCATCTGGAGATACAATTAAACTTTAATAACTTTTCCATTGAACAGAAAGGTGGGCCGACATATCAACGTCTTGGGTTCCAAACGATGGAAGGCGGCGTCGGGGTCGGCCGAGAAAACGTTGGCGGGACGATCTCGCCACCTTCGATGAAGGTGGGACGCAGCTAAAGATCGAGATAATTGGAAGAGTTTGGGGGAGACCTTTGCCCAGCAGTGGGACAAAATAGGTTAAAAAAAAAACTTTTCCATTTGAAAATGAAATATGATCACGACTGTATTTTAGGGAGCGGTAGATATTTCTTTCAGATCTGAATGCAATTTTTAGATCCTTTTAAAGATGTCTAAGGGGGTAGTCAGAGGTATGTCCAAATACATATTTGGTACTGCCCACATCTTGCAGAACGCAGTTGGAATCATCATATTGTTGCAAGCACCTATAGGTACCTGAGCAGCTTGCAACAATATGATGATTCCAACTGGTTATATCAAATAGCTTTTATGTTTTTTAGATCATTTTGACTACTCTAGACGCACATATCAATTTGACGCTGACTGTACCTAAGTATTTTGAGAACAAAACAATAAGTCCAGGATTCAGTGGTGGAAATAGAAACTTACCCAAGAACCAGCGGATAGTGGCCTCCGGGCGTCCGTCAGCGACCACACACTGTGCCTTGAAGACTTCTCCCTCCGTGAAGACTGGCTGCGGAGATGACAGGATCTGAGGGTCTAGAGGAGGCTCTGTGGATGAAGAGAAACATGTTAAACTTTCAAAAAACTAATTTCTTCTGTTTCAAGCGCTCAAGGCGAAGTTTGCTATAAGACGTTCTTGATGGACACATTTTGGATTGGGTATATTGTACCTACCTATATACCCCCATCCAAAATGTGCTTCAGCAATGCAAGTGGCATTACCAAATAAGCCCTTTTGTGCTTTGGAGGGTAAGTTAAATTGGAGGCTTTTAAAGTCGTGAAGCCATTTAGGCGGCGTAAAAACCGTCACCAGAGCCACCATGCTCATACGAACTTACTAACTTACATAACCCATTCCTGACACAGCTTACACGGTCGTCTCTGAAAGCAAGCAAGCAAGTGGCCAACTCTGGTGACGGAGTTTTTATGGGGCACCAAGGCCTCCGTCATGACTTAACGATTTTTAAAAGCCCGGACTAATGCTATTACGTAGTACCTAAGTATCTTCACCTACCTTTTTTCTTTTTCTTTCCTATGTGTGCTGAGTAAATTATTTCTATTCTATTCTATTCTATCCCCACACAACGCGACACGACGACGTGGAAGACCCAGGATGAGATGGCGGGACGAGCTGGACTCATACCTTAGCACATGGCCTGTGGACGCGCTAAGTCGCGAAGAGTGGAAGAAGGGAAGGGACAATTATGGCTGAATAATAATAATATTCTATTCTACATACTTGCGACAGTGAGCGTCATGAAGCCTGCGATCTCAATAGCGCCGGAGCGCGGTGGCAGCTCGCAAGAGATGTTGCCATTCCACGTCTCTTTGATGTTTCGAATATGGGCCCCGCATTCGCCACGCTGGAAAAAGGGTATAGTTATTTCATAAGCCACAGTTATTTTTGACCTAAAATAAAAAAATGAAATGAAATATGATCACGACTATTTCCCAGGGAGCGGTAGACATTTCTTTCAGATCTTTTAGGCAATTTTTAGATCCTTTTAAAGATGTCTAAGGGGGTAGTCAGAGGTATGTCTAAATATAAATTTGGTACCCACATCTTGCAAAATTTAACTTGTTGTTGTTTTAAAGAGAAAGGCTCCTAATGTGATCCTATAAAACTTTGGTGAGGCTCTGGTGAAAAGAAATTAAACTGCTTACCGCCGGTATCTCAAACGCAGATCTCTAAAATCAATGGTCAAGAAACCGGCTATAACCTCCTTATGACAGTCAGTCGCTTATATTCTCTTTGGTCAGTCGTACAGTTTTTAGTCGTGATGGCGACCAATTTCGATTTTGGCGGCAACTTAGCCAATAGGTAGCCCTTCTGAGGGCCTAGCTAACCGGCATTCGCTATGAAGCGATTCGATTTCTATCATCGCTGCACCTTTGATTTGACATTTCTGATCGCTCGAGTTTTCGTCATCGAATGTCAATTCCTATACATTTTTTTTAGTTTCTAATCGAAAGCGATTGTCGAAATGTAACATGGCTAGGGCCTCTGGTTCACTATCAATGCTTAGATCGCTCAACTGGTTTTAACGTAGTTTATTTACCTATTAGTGGCAGTTCGGAGTATCGCAAAAGCTAAACTTAACTAACTAAAAATGTTGTCGTCCCTTTCATAGCGATGGGAAAAAGGATGGCATTAATTTTAGTTAGTTTAGTTTAGCTTTTGCGACACTCCGAATTGCCACTACTGTCGATGAAATTTATATTTTGTTCTTACCTGCAATCCTTCTCCGAAGTAAATCACATCACCGTCTCCGTTTCCTGGTATTAGTCGGTAAGGTGTTCCTCCCACTCGCATTCTGGAAGTCGATACAATTTTATTAGGTACTATAGGTAGGTAATACATTAAATAAGAATAACTAGTTACAGAAATACATAATTGAACAAATTACATACTTAAATCACAAAAAAAACTGAGGCGTTACGAAGTTAGCATCGTTTTTTTTTGTGATTTTTGTAATTTGTTCAATTAGGTAAGTATTTCTTTAATAGGACAAGTAGGTGCCTACCCACCTTACTATTTTTATAAACTTATCTAGGTATCTCTTCACACGACATTTTTACGTCGTGTGAAGAGATTTGTTGGGTTGGTTGGCACCAACTTCTAGGTTGACTAAGTAGATCATTATCAAAATTAAATGATTTGTACCGTTATTTGATTGATTACAAATTGCTAGGTACTTAAGATAAGAAAATATACACCACTATTTATTTTTTATATGAATGGCAAAACTCCAGTATGTAAAAGCATTAGGTATGTTGTTCGAAAATATTATGGGTCCGACATTATTTCTAACTAGCTAACTTGCCCGTGGCTTCGCTCAGGTGGTACCTACCTTGATAAAATATAGCCTATGATCATTCGGAAAGTCTAAGCTACAAATTGGTGAAAACATTTTTAAAATCGGATAGTACGGAGACTACCCCAAACATACAAACAAACAAACAAACCAACTTTACCTCTTTATAATATTAGTATACAAGATAGTATAGAAGTATAGATTAGTATAGATAGATAGTGGGGGCAATTCGGAGTGTCGCAAAAGCTAAACTAACCTAATTAAAACTATTGCCATCCTTTTTATCCCCATCGCTATGAAAGGGACGGCAACAATTTTAGTTAGCTTAGTTTAGCTTTTGCGACACTCAGAATTGCCACTAGTATAGAAGTATAGATGACGGAAGTGGTACACTTACCGACACGAGTCGATCGGATAGTCAACCTTGCACATCACATCCAGTTCTCCTCCCGCGCGCACCACGGCTGATGGCGGAGTTATCACCACATTTTGACCTGCAAGGAAATATTTATATTAACTCATGCCTTGAAATAATTACAAGATTATTTATACAGTGTCAGAACGCCAGTTTACCGTAGTATTGGATACTGTCCTCGATACCGAGTCAAGTATCACAAAGTATGAAAATCCAAAGCAGCGCCTTCCCCGGTAACTTGCATGAACTAAAAGTTCCATACATTAGAATACTTGACACGTGAGCGAGAATAGACAGATAGATACTCATTTATTCAAACATTTATTGTCAAACAAGCAACACAGCAACTTACATATTTATAACATAAATAAAATAAAATTACGTGTTCATTGTATGGCTCGTCTAGTACATACAAATTTCATTATATAGATTACTATACTACATAAAAACCGCCGATAACCCTACAGAAGGCAAGCTTTGCCTACACTTAACGGGACACTGTAGTGCCTGGGACATTGTTGAGATGGAATAGGCTTGTAGCACCTAAGGTTATAAACTACCTTTGATCCTGCTACGATCACATACGCTATCAGCCAGTTCCGTTGTAACATGGGCACTTTGTTACAGGATTATCTAGATCTAACTTAGTATTCCTAGGAACCTGCTACCGGCATCTTACGGCCGTGACGATTATAACTATTATCTACGGAGGCCCTATCACCAGTTGACCGTGATATAGAATCTAACCTAAACTACTTATCCTTTATTTGGTAATTTTTTTTGGTAGCTGTCGTTTCGGACAAAATATATTGGGACGCAATGTCCCAATTATTGACACTTTTGATTTATTCGGACACCATCAAATCATTAAAGCTGAAGCGGACAAAATTTATTAGGACACAGTGTCCCAAGATGTCCGTATCGTCAGCAATTCCTTTATCTTAACACATTTAATGTACTTAATGATAACTTATTTATTTTATAATCTTATAAAATAAATGTGTTAGAAATAGACTATTTTGGATTTAATTTGTGCAAATTTAGAAATCACCTACACCTAATTATTGCGGTTATAAAGCGTTGGTGTGCTGGGCCTCAAAATGCACGGGGCCCGTAGCATTTGCTATTCTTGCTATATGGCTAATTCGCCACTGATTAGACAGAAGATACATTTTGTCGGTCAACATACAATGCTAAATAACGGACGCCGTTATCCGGAGATCTAGGCTTTCGGAAAGAGATAAGGCTGTGGTCACTAGATTTGTAGACTACCTAACTAGTGCTATTGTACAATACAAACACTAGGTCTACAAATGTAGATTTCTGGGTATAAAAAATGTGTGTCTATGGCCTTAGTGGTTTTTTATTCAACATCAAATAATATAACCACTACGTTTATCCAACATAGCTGACAACGGTATTGTACGGTAGACATTTTCTTAGAACTGTAGAAGACATTTCTAGCCGCGTTGGCCAAGTGCATCAATGATTTTTTTTGCAACTTTATGCGCATCAACGCTAGTTATAAACGGTGAAGGAAAACATGGTGAGGAAATGATAAGGTGGTTGTATGCGCATAAAGACACCTTTGTATGAATTGCCCAAGGAAAGTTATTTATTTAGCAACTAGAATGGTACTTCATGGTACCTACCGGTTTTAAGCCTATTTTATACAATATACAGTTTTCTACAAGTATGTTATCATCTACCCTCTAAAAGTCTAAACTATTCCATTCCAGTGTATCCCAAACTTCGAACATTTCGCATGCATTGAAAATTGTTTCTCAAACTTTCTATGCATAAAATTCAAATATAAACCGAGAACTGAGAGTATGAACATCACACACAGACAATAATCCAAAAGATATAATGCCAAAAGTACCTAAGTACCCACATCTCCTGATCAGATCCCCTGATCTTTCAAACATAGCGTATTTTAATTTGAACTTATTATAGCTATTTATGCAGGCGTTACCTGACTATAAATGAAATCACCGTGTGGAGACACGTTCATAGAGAGTGTATAGAAATACGTGGCACGACGATAAAATCGCCGCGATTCACTCGCTCGTGGAGGCAATCCCTTAGCCACACTAATTCGATCATGCCTTTACTTTCTACATAGCAATGTGTTTCGTTCATATTTGCTCTGTTCGTACTTTCAGGCGCTACTCTCAGAACGCAAGACAAAGTTTACCAATACAACCGACCGCTCTTCGATAAATCATAGCGCTCTTTGGATTTGCGTTATCGGGTTAATGTAGAAGAAATATTTTATAGGTAAGTAAGTACCTAGTTTAAATTGATATTTTCTATTGGTCTTTTTATAATTGAATATATTTTGTGCTATTGCACCTATGTTCGTCTCAGCTGGCTAACTATTGTGTTGTGACGGAGTTTTAAGGTCGCCTAAAAGCCTCCATCATAAGCGGGCCGGGCTCCGGTAATTGAACATGCCCTCCGAAGCACAGAAGCGCACAATCGTTAGGTATTGTTACTGCAGTCACCGATGCAGAATGTGACTGCTGTGGTCACCGATGCAGAATGTGACTGCTGTGAAAATGCGAATGGAATCTACACTCCTGTTTCGCGGATTGTTTTAATTAAGCTTCGCGCGCGATCCGCGGCCGAGTGAGGAGGCTTGTACCTACCTACCTACTAAATGTACCAAAATGAGAAGGTTACAAGCCCATCAATATTTCAAAATTAATAACACTAAAATTGGTATTTAAGTTCCTAGGTACTATCAGTAAGTACCTACCTACATTTTTATTATACTACCTACTTCTGAAATTACACGTGTGTATAAAATTGAACTCGCTACAGGGTCGAGGGCGTAAATAAATCGATTAACTTAATTACAATTTATACGAAACTGTTCATTCGCTGTCAATATTAAATTAAATAAATAGTAGCGTCTAATTAAATAAAAAAAATCCTACCTTGAAGTAAGTACCTAAGTGTAACCTACTTAAAATACAGTCACCTGTTTTTTTTATCGATACCTACCTAACACTTTTGGTAAACTCGTGGACATAATTAACTTTAAGATGTCAAGAAAATTTAATAAATTAGGTACATTTAAATAAAGTATTAAACACACACTCCTCGCGATCAAGTCTCGAGACGAGATATCTAGTATTAGACTTAGGTACCAACTTAAGCTCTAAGTCTAAGATCGTTGCTATGTTCCCGGGAATAAGTAGGCTTAGCTTTAAGACCTAGATTCTAGTGCTACGTGGAGAGTCCAGTTTTAAATCACAACTAAGTAATATTAAAAAACTAGCTGCGCCCTGCGGTGAATAGTTCCCGTTCTCGTGGGAATACCGGGATTAAAAGTAGCCTATGTTTTAAACCAGGATATAAGCTATCCTGATACCAAATTTCATTAAAATCCGTCCAGCTGTTTGAGCGTGAAAGAGTAACAAACACACTTACACACAACAAACTTAAAATAGAAAGTTTTTGGGGTTTTTTTAATTTAATTGATCTTTAAAGTAATTATTGTATTACTTATTTCGAACCCACGATTCAACCGCAAAATGAAACCACTACTCTCAATTAAATTAACTCAATAAAATTGTCTCCCCCAGACACCCATCATTTATTAGGGAGACGCAACCATTTGTAAGAAAGAAAGAAAGAAAGAAAAATCATTTATTCTTGTAGGACCTCAAGGATCACTTAAGTTTCGTTTTACATGCTAGGTGATTCTAATGCCTGTTCCAACGCGACTCCCTCTCCCTTGTATTTGTTATAAATAAACCCTAGTTGTGGTATTAAGTAGGTAACTACCTAGTACCTACTATTAGGTACTAGATTTTCTCAATACCTACAAAGAAATAAGAAAAAAGTAGATGATGATGTCACAGTATAATTTTTTAGACAGTTTTAACTTCAGCTGCGCCTCGCGGTGTTACCCGCGGTAATTTCCGTTCCCGTGGGAATACCGGAATCAAAAGTAGCCTATGTGTTATTCCCGGTCATAAACTATGTATATTCCAAGTTTCAGCCAAATCGGTTCAGTAGTTTTAGCGTGAAAGAGTAACAAACACACTTACACACACACAAACTTTCACCTTTATAATATTAGTAGGATAGTAGGATAGTAGGATAGTAGGATAGTAGGATAGATGTTTAAAAGTATCGTACTTGTGTCCCATTATCAGCTATACATTTTCAATATAATAATCTAAACATACAATATTTAATAATGATTAATGTTTTTTTCAAAAAAAAAAGGGAATATTATTAACGAGCTGCGGCCCGCGGTGTTACCCGCGGTGAATAGTTCCCGTTCCCAAGAATACTGGGATCAAAAGTAGCCTATTTTTTAAACCACGGTATAACCAATTCTGGTACCAAATTTCATTCAATTACGTCCAGCAGTTTGAGCGTGAAATAGTAACAAACATACTTACACAAAACAAACTTTATAGCCACATACACCTAGCATGTAAAACGAAACTTAAGTGATCCTTGAGGTCCTACAAGAATAAATGATTTTTTCTTTCTTTCTTTTCTTTCACCTTTATAAAGGTGAAAATATTATAAAATTAGTGTGATTTGATGTGATAGAGTGATAGGGTGACCAAAAAGGGCACAGTAAGTTAATAATATTAGCCAAATGCAACCCGCAATCCCCAGGGCTGGCTATCGTTTGTCATTGCTCAAACAATTTGTTTTTATTACAAAGCCTCGCTTTAAAAGGTCAGGGTTGTCACGGGAGTTTTTATTTTATGAAAGTGACAAATAAATAAGTAAAAAAATACGGGTAGTCAGAGGTATATATGTACCCATATTAAAATAAAAATAAACTTCTTTATGATCTCCACCAAACACACTCGCCACAGGCGTTATCGAATTCTACAGAATACGAAATTGGAAATCTCACTGTGGATTCAGCTCTTAGGCGATCGAAATTAGTTTAGTTAGAGAATAGGTCTTAGAAAGGGCTTTTGAAAGGTAGTTTTGAAAGTAAAATAGGATATATCGATCTAGCTAGAGTATTGCATTACTTACTCTTTTTTGTAAATTTACGGTATTCGAACCCATAATTTCGGAACAAGAGTCAATAATCCACTAGGCCAACGAAACTATTACATTTACTGGGGCTCCGACAATTTATTTTTATTAAGCCTCGTTTAAAAGACTGGGGATGCCACGCGGGAGTTTTTAGTAATGTGTTTTCCAAAGAAATAGGTATAAAAAGTTCTGAGTTTCTAAGTAATGTATTCTATTTGATTTATAGTCCACAGAGTAGACAAAACAGGGCAAGTGCGAGTTTATATATTAACCTTGGATTATTGAGGTTCGTTCGTTCGTATGAGCAAGTGGCCAACTCTGGTAACGGAGTTTTTAGGCCGCCTAAAGGCCTCCGTCATGGCTAAACGACTTTAAAAGCCGGGACCGATAATTTAATGTGCTATCCGAAGCGCGGAAGCGCTCAGCTAATTATGCCACTTGCGGTCACCCATCCAAGTAGTGACCGATCAGAATGTTGCTTAACTTCGACGATCTATCAAGAACGTCTTGGCAAGCTTTGCCACGAGCGCTTCGGTAATTATTGAGGTAAGATTGAAGTACAAAATAAATATAACTGTGTAGTCGAAAATAATGTTCTTTTATGCACCCCAGTTCCGTTGTATTAAAATCGCAAAAATATTATTATAGTTTCGGTATTTATAAATATTTATTCAAAAATTAGTTTAGTTAGATGTTAAATCAGTAGAGTATAGGAACCTGGTGAC
This sequence comes from Xanthorhoe designata, assembly GCA_963582015.1. Taxonomy (NCBI): domain Eukaryota; kingdom Metazoa; phylum Arthropoda; class Insecta; order Lepidoptera; family Geometridae; genus Xanthorhoe; species Xanthorhoe designata. The sequence continues at coordinate 1,191,586 of OY757059.1, forward strand.
CTTTTTTATACCTATTTCAGGCACTAGTATCTCACAAACAAGTTAAAAAAAAAGTGCTTCTCTACTAATATTGTAAGTAAATGAAAGTAACGCTGTCAGTCTGTATCGCTTTTACACCTAAACTGCTAAACCGATTTTTATGAAATTTGGTACAGAGATAGACTAGACCTTGAGAAAGGGCTTAGGGTAGATTTTGTTTGGGTCCCACGCGTGGGAAGCAGTGGGGAGCAGCTAGCACTGCCACGCAAAAAAAAATAAGTAATAATTTTTTTTTTGCGTGGCAGCCCTAAAGTTTCTAACCGAATATACAGGACAATTTGTAATAATAATTGTCAAGTGCCACCCCTAGTCCGATCGGTTTATTCAATTGGACACCTGGGGGCCTACCACGAGCTCTTAGCGCGATCCAGTTTAGGACCTAAACTGAATTGTTCTTCTTAAACTGATTCAATTTAGCACATGAAATCTGAAAGCGATTGAGTTTGATACGGTCATGGTACGGGTCCTGCTATATTTTACTTTTTTTTATTTATAATTTATACTCGAATTTCCTATGTCCATCTGAAATAATATATTTTTTGTCATAATACAATTTATTGGCGCTGATTGATTTGATTTTTATGTCCCGTTAAGTGTATGCAAAAATGGCCTCCTGACGCTGTTTAATATAAATCATCTAGTAAATGCCCGAGTTTTTGTATAAAGTACAGGGTATGTTTTTATATTTCCTAACTTATATCAACCCCAGAAAGGAAGAAACAAGTACCTACCTAATAAGCCAATATAAAATTCCAACCCCTTATAATAAATTCATCCCTTAGGACCCTAATTGCTAATCGACCCACCCTGTATATCGTGCGCACTCAATAAAATCAGTTTTGAAGCACCCTGTGTAATAAAGGCCTCGGGTCGGTTATGAGGCCTTTTGCGCAATTTATGGGATTTTTTTATTTTATTGGTCTCCTGGCTTTTTTGTCCCTCTTTTCGGGTTTTATTGAGTTACAAAGAACAGACTGCAATTATGTAAAAACTAATTTTGATAAAATATTGACGTTTTGACTTCGGACAACCCCTGACCACCCCTTTAGAAATATCAATAAAATATTATTTGAAAGAGAACAATATTTAAATGCTAGATTATATCGTTATAAATAAATGACAAAAATAAATTGTAATAAAAATAAAATGTAATAAAAACCACCCTACTGACCACAAAGAGATCTCATTCTAAATTGGGGTGCGAAATTATTCAGGCGCAGATCATCCCTTAGCAAATAACTAGCAACTGCCCGCGGCTTTCTAAGGGTCACTATTCACAAAGTACGGTAGACATCCTTAAGGATCTATAAATATACGATCCTAGCTGAAAATTAAGTGTATTTAGTGGTATTTCAAAACCCCTAATGAAAAAAAGAGATAAGCAAAAAATTTATAAGAAATACAAGTGGCTATATAAAGTTTTTAAATTCGTTAAGCCATGACGGAGGCCTTTAGGCGGCCACTTGCTCATACGAACGAACGAACGCAGTGGCAAAATATTTTTTTTTATTAAATATTGATTTCAATTTCATCATCGTTATCAAGCTTAAATTACGTAACCGAACTATCTTGGCGCGAGTGTCAGACTCGCACTTGGCATTTTTTTAACTAATCCTGTTCTTTTGAACATCTCTATGACAGCTCATTGTGGTTCCCCATTGACCGCGGTCCCCCATCGTGCAATTATCGACGCGTTGCTAATCCCTCGCCAAATAACCGCATATTATTATTTGCTTTGCGGATCGAGGGGGATTAGTTATGCACGGTGTCCATGGTTTTGGGTTTAAATATGATTTTATGTTTTCACTGACTATGAAAAAAAAAAAAAAAAATATGATCACGACTGTTTCCCCGGGGTAGACACTTCTTTTCAGATCTTTTAGGCAATTTTTAGATCCTTTTTGAAGATGTCTAAAGGGGTAGACTGACTACACCTAGGTTTAACGAAGTTTTTGTTTTTAAGACGATTCCTAGAGGCCAGGTCCATTAAAACTCATGTTAAGTATCCGAGGGTCGTGGATTCGAATCCCGGCCGTGCGTCAATGAATTTTTCGTTTTGAAAAACTTATTATGTTAACACAAGCTCTAAACAGTGAAGGAAAACATCGTGAGGTAACTTGCGGCTTAGTCAGTAGGTACCCCACACGTATTGGCGATTGTCTTTCCTTTTGCTATTGCCAGCTAAGCTGAGAGTTAAGTATCCCTTGAACGATATAATTCTAAATAGAAATCACTGTTCGTCGTTCATTGATAAAAATACTTTTTTCATCCGATAGGTATATTTTTTACCAACAGCTCGGTTCGACGAGAGAATGCTGTAATAAATGAAACATTGTACAATTATCCTACACTCTCCCAAAGCCTGGCCTCCCCACAGTAGCGTACAAGGTGATTATCATGCCTGATGGTCACAGTAGGGCGACATTGTTACTGTCACTCAATGCATCAATGATTTGAATATTTCAAATGGTCTTTGTGCAGATGGCTGATAGATTATGATCTGTAAAATAAATTGCACAAGGACCTGGTTTTGCTACCACATTTTATCTGAAGAATTTTGATTATCGAGCGCCTACCGGATTTAATATAGCTAAGTACCATCCAGACACATTGTAGGAAAATATAACAATTTGTCAAGGCGTTTATGAATTCTTAACAATTTATGGTCCATCGTACAGACGTACGGTAAATAGGTACAAAACACAAGTCTATTTTATTACAATTATATTTATATTATTTTCCAAAAAAACACTATATTTCCATATAAACACTACATTTCCGTATAAACATTTTTTTACAAATTTTTACTTAAAACATTTTTTTTTTGCCATCAGGTTAGAAAAATACCAGCTTATCAGTAGTACCACAACAATAAAAATATCGAGTTTCAATACCAAAACGGTAAGATGATCCAAAAACATCTGCGTATTTTTTGTAGCTCTAGAACCCCGTCAACATAAGTGCTATTGTGACATTTTCAATGGATACGAAAAAACTATCAATTGGGCATGCGGTTTTTATTGTTTGCAAAAAGTTTTAGCAAAATATAGGTTGGTACTTGGTACAATCATTTTTGAATGTTGATTTTAATAATACGCGTGTAGGTAGGTATCACTCCAGCTTTCTAGACTATCCTATTGTTATAAATGCAAGGATGGATGGATGTATGTCTGCCTATAAGTAGTTTTATATATTTTGTATTAAGACTATAATTTATTTACAGAAACTAAACTACTACATATTTACGTAACTGTACAAAATACAATTAGATCCAGTTGAGCCACCTAAGGATCGTTACAAACGATCTATAGGTAGCTCAACTGATCCAAACCACTGCCAGTGAAATATTAATTAATAAATATTAATTAATTTTATTTGTATTATAGTGTTAAAACACACTTAGGTATTTCATAAGGTATTAAGTAGGTATTTCATATTTATTTTAATATATTTTTAAGGGTGATCGCTTGTATCTCGCGGGTTCGAATCCCGTCGAAGCCATCAACTTTTAGTAAGATTTTTCATTTTATAATGGATTATACCATATAGATAGGTACACAGGAAAGACAATGGTCAAACGTGTGGGGCTGACTAAGCCGCGGGTTTCCTCACTTTCCTTCACCAAACGGTGCTGAGCTCGTGACTGGGCATAACACAGGCTACTTTTAAGCGCGGTTAGCACGCGAACCCGCAGGCGGATTCTAGTCAATTATCTATCAAGAACGTCTCAGCTAGCCACGCCTCAAGCACTCACCATATGAAAATTTCTAACATGGGCCGTAAATTTATTCCTTCCGAAATATTCATCAATTTCCATACGTTAGTGCCACGGCACTGCATCGGTACCTTCGGTACATTGTCCCCTAGCTGTCCCCTGGAGCGTGGTGCCCACTGGAGTGATATGTCCGGTTTAGGGGAGTGCGTTTTGAATTGGTTTTTATTTGCCATTTTGAAGCACGAGTTTTCCGCCATTTTAAATGCTCAAAAGTGTAAAGTAGGTATTTGTTTTTGTGAAGTATGAAGAAAAACGATAATCCCTACTCCCTGCTCAATATTATAAATGCGAAAGTAACTCTGTCTTTCTGTCTGTTACGCTTTCAATTTTCAAGGTCTAGTCTATCTAGAGTCTAGATTCTAGACTAGACCCTGGGAAAGGACATAGGCTACATTTTGTTAGGGTCTCACGCGTGGGAAGCCGCGGGGAGCAGCTTGAAGATGATTCAACAACAAGATAATTATTTATATCAAGAAAAAACAGACTTCCCTAACGCAACGATTATAATATTGGTATGGTACCTACTTACTTAACAAACATACTTAAGTATATTAAAATCTTCTGAACTGATTTTGATGAAACCTACACCCTTAGTTAAATGAAAGCCATTAAATAACTGTTAAGGTAAGTAAAATGTAACTATTATATTGAAAAACCCCCGACACACTCTTAAAACTATCTTCAAACTACGATTTTCGTAGAACAAAACGTTGTTTCTCATTACGGGTCGAGAGGTTTCCGGTGATTTATAATTAACCCTGTATAAATTTATAGGTATAAACCGATGGGTACAGTTTTGTATACTTAATCTATTATCCATAAATCTTACGGGAAATACCAATTAGCTCATCACGACGAAGTTTGAGACAAAGCGGGACATTTTACACCAGCTACACAAGTTTGCTTGTATTTCAGCACCATTTCTAGGTTCCTATCAATGTCTAGGAAAGAATGGAGGTGGCTTCATAATAATAAATATAGGTAAATATATAAATAAATATCCCTGGACATTTTACACGGCGTCATCTAGTCCCAAGCTAAGCAACTTAATGCTTGTGTTATGGTAACCAGATATAACTGATATAATACTTAGATAATTTTTTTGTAAATACATACACATTATAGATAGATAAACACCCAGACACGGAACAAATATATGCAGAACATGCAGACATTTTTCCCGTGGCGGGGATCGAACCCGCAACCTCCGCGTTTCAGGTAGGCCTTCGCCCACTGCGCCACAGAGGATATACCTACGATACATTTGACGACCTTTGTGGGTGAAAGCCCGCCTACGGTATGACGATCGACCTACGGTCATCCGTACGTTGGATATAGGAACCGGGAATTAGTGGTGACGACAAATGGGATTTAGTGAAAAGTTAGGCAATAGCCTAGCTGGTCTATCGTATAACACAAGGTAATAAGGAATATAAAACATGGTGCTAATCCGGATGGTTTGTTCTGTTTGATATTTATGTTATGTATTAACTAGATCCAGCGCCATGTTCATTGTAATTTTTTCGAGGAAATAAATATTCTATTCTATTCTATTCTAATAGGCAGTAATATCCCCTAGTTTTAAGGGCGTGACACGTCAAAGTGGTCTATAAACGATCGTACTGCATAAAAACATTTTGAGTTTGAGCTTGACCTACCTATAGCGTAGTAAACAGCGGATATTATTTGGTTGTTGGTACAATTCATACTGCGAATAGAAGCTAATAAATAAGCAGATCCAGATTCATATAGCACATCCATGTACATTCTGTGTCGTGAAAGTTATGCATTTAATTTCCGCCGCCTGCTGCGCGTCTTACGGTGGTCTGTTAAACAGCCAGCATCCTTTCTACAATACGAAATACATTTATAAAGTATAAAAATAAAATAAATATCATTGGACATTCCACACAGCGTCATCTAGTCCCAAGCTAAGTAATTTAATGCTTGTGTTATGGTAACCAGATGACTGATATTGATATACTACATAGATACATTTTTTTAAAGACATAGGTACATAATATACATAGAAAACACCTCGACACGAAACAAATATTTGCAGAGCATCCAAACATTTGTCCCGCAAAAACATTTTGATTTTTTATTATTATTATCAGCCCTCAATGTCCCACTGCTGGGCAAAGGCCTCCCCCCACTTTGTTGTGATCATTTTATTTTTTATTTATTAAATAAAAAATAAAATCAACTTTATCCCTGGGAGCGGTAGACACTTCTTTCAGATCTTTATACAATTTTAAGATCTCTAGGATCTAATTTTAAGATGTCTAGGGGTCAGGGTATGTCCAAATTAATAATCAGAAATACGGGTGTTACCAAATTGTGGTCATGGATTGATGATGGAATAGATTGGTTGAAGACTATCAATGGCTTCCTTTAAAGTGATCTCGAATCGTTTCATTTTGTTGCATGAATGCGACTTGTACTCACAAGATTTTGTCATACAAATATTGAAGATATAATCTTATCGATCGCATCATAAATCATAGTTATTTACAAATCTGTCACAGCGCACAAACCACACACTTCAATGTATTAAACCAATAAAAAATCTAATAAAAATCGGATTAACAACCACCCTTTGAGGTTTAAATGAGGGGTAGGATTAATCTCTTCGTCAAAGGGTCCCCAAAGGGTTGAGTCCGTAATTTTTATTTTTAACGGAAAGATATCTTTTGAATGGTAATTTTTGTCTTTATTAATTACTCATTAGAAATGACGAAAAGCATAAGTAGGTACTTTTGATAAAACAAAATGCTAGGAATAATTTAATGCTACCCATAATAAGATCAGATCTGTGATAATAAGTACTTAATGCATCTTGAGAATAATAATAATAAATATTCTTGGACATTCCACACAGCGTTATCTAGTCCCAAGCTAAGCAATATGCTTGAGAATAGAAGTAATCATATTTTTCATTTTTATAATTTCTTCGTAATCTTCTCTATCAACTTGAACGATAAAATAACCCAAATCGGCATTGAAATTGAAAAATAGGTGCTTACCGAATAAAATTAAAAAAAGTAGGTGTACCTAAGTAATAGATAGCATTATGTAAATACTCTGTGGATTGATGACGCCATTTTTGTTTTTCGCAAGACATCGTGTAGGTAATTTATTACTTTTGTTATAAACAGTCACACCGATTGTAAATTCATTTGTACATTACAACGAAACTTTAAAACCAATTCTAGCAAAGTAGCCGCGCTTTCAAGTTTTTTAAAACAGAATGAGACATAAAATATAGTGTTTTAAGTTTTTCACCGTTGCGACGTCCGCGCGAAGTTTTGCGCGCGCTGCAATGACATCTCTTAAGTTATCGTCATCTGTTTAGGGAAGATAAAAAAAATGAAAAATCCTTGAAATATCCCTACAATACCTAACTGTAAAAAGCTTTTAAATGATTTTCAAAAGTCAAAGTCAGATGGTCTGACCAGATTTGCATGAAACATAGAGCTATATGAACACTCCCTAAAGACATTTTTCACACGAATACAAAATAATCAAAAAGACACGTAAGTCTAATACACAGTTCAAAGTTTCATAAAATCTATGTAGTTATTTGGAGGAAAATACTGGATAATAACAACTAGCATTTCATTTTTATTGATGATGTTATGACTTCAAACTTAAAACAACCCTTCTTTCGTCGTGGGTTAGTAAAAATGTTGTAGGTATATTGTATTGTCAAAGCAATTTCAGTCCGGTGTGAACGCGACCTGTTCACAAGTCAATGAATCCTAATTTATATCTTACAGGAAAATGCACGAAAATGCCTTAGGAATGTCTGGTAGGGCCCCGACCTTAGAGGGTTAAGAAACTGGATGTAGGCCTTTTTGACTTTCAATAAAAGAAAATATGATCACATTGTGTGGCTTGATGGGTAGATGATATCTGCAAAACAGTGGGTTGCACGTATCTAAGACTAGCGCAGAATAGAGGCGAATGGAATTCACGAAGGGAGGCCTATGCCCAGCAGTAGGTTAAAAGTGGCTGATGATGATGATCACATTGATTACGTATTCCCAGGGCACGGTAGACAAATTCTTTTAGATATTTTTTAGTCATTTTAGATCCATAAGTTGTCTAAGTGGTAGTCAGAGGTACCCATGCCCAAATAGGTACGTACATATTTGGAAAATGCCCACATTTTGCAGAAGTTTACATTCCTACGTGACAGGTTTTAAACCCATTGATGCTATTAGAAAGCTAACTGGTTTCCTCGCGATGTTTTCCATGTTTTCGAAACGAAAAATATATTTTGCACGGCTGGATTCGAACCCTCGACCTGCGAATCGAAAGTCGAGATACGAGTCCATTTATTTATTGTTCATACATTAAGCTCACTGTCGCCTATCACCACTCTGGTCCTTTCATTCACTCTCTGAGTTTATTAACCTTCTTTTTCCTTGTGGTTTCGACCCTTCGTTTTACTTATTAATTTTATAAGAATTTCGACCTTTAAAAGGCAATTTTGTAAATGCTAACAGATTTTTTTAAGCATTTAAAATGGTTGTGTTGCGGACAAGGGCTCAAGTTTAAATCTAAAAAATGAATGAAGTTTATGACTTTGACGGGAT